>VDFB02373365.1:33929775-34062326 GCA_007258455.2 Sequoia sempervirens
ATCTATGCTTGGCACAATTAGTGGCATTCAATATTACAACAGTAAAGACAACTCAAGAGTTGATGGAAACCCTAGTAAAGTTATAGTGAAGTTATATGAAAAGCCCTCCGCTTCGAATAAGGTATTTCTTATGAAGCATTTATTTAATATGAAAATGGTAGAAGGTGGGTCAGTTACTGATCATTTGAATGAGTTTAATATAGTTACCAGTCAATTAACTTTTGTAAAAGTAAACTTTGATGAAGAAGTTAGGGCTCTTTTGATTCTATGTTCTCTGCCTGAAAGCTGGAAAAGCTTGGTAATGACTATTAGCAATTCTATTTTTGGTTCGAATACATTAAAGTTTGATGATGTTGTTGGTGTTATTTTGAGTGAGGAAATTCGTAGGAAAAGCTCAGGTGGAATATCCACATCAGGCAGTGTTTTGAATGCAGAAAGTAGGGGCAGAACAAAGGAGAGAGGAAACAATTTTGGAAATCATGGGAAGTCATGAGGAAAATCAAAGGACAGAAAGTCCCAATCTAGAGACAAGAGGGATTGTTGGTACTATGGTAAGTTGGGTCATTTGAAGAAAGATTGCTAGTCTCGGAAAAATAAAGGAGACAAAAAATAAGGAAGTAAAGAGGAAAATGTGGTAATTAATAAATCCGATGAGGATGCTTTGATTTTTCCCTTGATAATTTTGATGATTCTTGGGTGTTAGATTCAGGGGCTTCATTTCATGCTACCCCCCATAGAAGTTATTTTCTTGATTATGTCCAAGTGGATTTTGGGCTGGTTTATTTAGGAGATAATGAACCCTGTCAGATTGTTGGAAAGGGAAGAATCAAGATTAAATCACAGAATGGGAATCATTGGCTACTATGTGGGGTAAGGAATGTTCCAAAGTTAAGCAGAAATTTAATTTTAGTAGGGCAACTAGATGATGAAGGTTGTGTTGTTACTTTTAGTGATAAAAACTGGAGGGTCACAAAGGGTGCCTTAGTGGTAGCAAAAGGTGTGAAAGTAGGCACCTTATATCTTTGTACAGGTCATACTGTTCCTTCTACTTTAATTGTTAAAGAAAAAGGTCAATATTCAGGAACAGTTGTTGCTTCAGCAGGTAGAAGATATGTTCTGTGGACTCGAGATTAGCCTGTGGCATAATAGACTTGGGCATATGAGTGCAAAAGGTATGAAAGTACTTCATTCAAATAATGTTTTACCAGGTCTAAAATGTGTTAATATGAATTTATGTGAAAGTTGTGTGTATGGAAAACAAAAGAGAGTTAGTTTTCTCAAGGATGGGAAGCAAAAGAAAGACGAGAAATTGGAGCTTGTGCATACGGATGTATGGGGACCAACTCAGGTATCTTCTCTCGGTGGCCCTCTGTATTATGTTACATTAATTGATGATGCAACTAGGAAGGTATGGATTTATTTCCTTAGATAGAAATATGATGTATTTGAAACTTTTAAAAAATGGAGAAGCTTGGTTGAGAATGAGATGGGTAAAAGGTTAAAATGTCTCAGATCTGATAATGGTGGTGAGTATTGCAGTAAAGAATTTGAAGATTATTGTTCCTCTAATGGTATTTATAGGCAGAAAATAGTCCCAAGGACTCCATAGGAAAATGGAGTGGTTGAGCACATGAATAGAACAGTAATGGAGCGTGCACGGACTATGAGATTGCATGCTGGGTTGCCTTTAAAAATGTGGGCAGAGATTGTAAACACTACAATTTATTTAATTAATAGAGGTCCCTCTAATCCTTTGGGTTGTGGTATTCCAAAGGAAGCATGGAAAGGTAAGAAGGTGAGTTATTCTTTTCTCAAAACCTTCGGTTGTGAAGCATTTGCACATGTAGATTCTGAAAATAGAACCAAGCTTGATGCAAAATCAAAGAAATGTGTATTTGTTGGATATGGCATTGATAAATTTGGTTATAGGCTTTGGGAATTTGAAAATCAAAAAATTGTGAGAAGCAGGGATGTCATATTCAATGAGAAAGTGTTGTACAAAAATCTATTGCTCCAACATGAGAAGAAAGAAAATGATTATGCTGTGTTGGATGATATTCCAAACAATGATGTTTTAGTGGTTCCTCATGCTAGGCAACAACAACAACAAACACCATAAACTCCTGTTAGATGATCTTCAAGGATAAGTAAACCTCCAGAAAGATTCTCTCCCTCTTTGTATACTATTTTGTTAAGTGATGCTGGTGAACCAGAATATTATGATGAAGCTATGCAGGTGGACACCAAGGTTCAGTGGGAGCATGGAATGGAAGAAGAAAGGGACTCCTTGCTGAAAAACAAGAATTGGGAATTATGCAAGTTGCCTATAGGTAAAAATGCTTTACCAAACAAATGGATTTATAGGCTGAAAGAGGAGGATGGAGGTAAGAAAAGATTTAAATCCAGATTAGTTGTAAAGGGATTTTCACAAAAAAAGGGTATTGATTTTGATGAAATTTTTTCTCCTGTTGTTAAAATGACTTCTATTCGTATTTTTTTAAGTATTGTGGCTGTCGAAGATTTGCATTTAGAACAGCTTGATGTTAAAACAACCTTTCTCCATGGTGATTTGGAAGAGGAAATATATATGGAACAACCACAAGGATTTGAGGTCAAAGGTAAGGAGAAACTAGTGTGCAAATTGAAGAAAAGTTTATATGGCTTGAAGCAAACACCTTAGCAATGGTACTTGAAATTTAATAGTTTTATGGCTGAGCAAGGCTACAGTAGGTGTAATTTTGACCATTGTGTTTATTTTAAGAGGTTGGATAATGACAACTACATTATTTTATGTGTATATGTTGATGACATGCTTGTAGCTGGGTCTAACATGGATCACATAAGTGAGCTAAAACAACAGTTAGGAAAATATTTTGCTATGAAGGATTTGGGGGTAGTGAAACAAATCCTTGGTATGAAAATTTGTAGAGATAGGAAAAACAAAAAATTGTTTTTATCTTAGGCTAATTATGTTGAAAAGGTGTTGCAGAGATTTCATATGGAGAATGCAAAAGCTGTCAGCACACCTTTGCCTAGTCATGTCAAATTGACTAAGGATATGTGTCTAAAGACACACAAGGAGGAAGAAAAAATGTCCAAGGTACCATATGCTTCAATTGTAGGCAATTTGATGTATGCCATGGTATGCACAAGACCAGATATTGCACATGTTGTAGGAGTTGTTAGCAGGTATTTGAGTCATCCCGGAGTTGAGCATTGAAATGCAGTAAAATGGATTCTCAGGTACTTGAGAGGTACATCCAATAATTGTCTATGTTTTGGGGGCTCTAATACTTATTTAAAAGGCTATGTTGACTCAGATTTGGTAGGGGATATAGATACCAGGCGAAGTACCATAGGTTATGTATTTACAGTTGGTGGGACAACAGTGAGTTGGATTTCTTGATTGCAGAAGGTGGTTGATTTATCCACCACAGAGGCAGAGTATGTTGTTGTAACTTTTCATGGAGGAGTTGGGAAAACAACAGGCTAAAAATTACTTGTTTATAGACACCCAGAGTGCTATACATCTTGCAAAGAATTCTTCCTTGCATTCTAAAACAAAACACATACAGTTGAGATATCATTTCATTTGGTCGGTGTTGGAGGATGGATAGGTCAAGTTGGACAAGATACATATAGATGTAAATCTAGTAGATATATTTATGAAGGCAGTGACAAGGGAGAAGCTAAGCTCCTCTTCAGCTTCGGTTGGTCTTCAAGGTTGAATTCAAGTATCACAGAGCAACAGGGTCCAAGGTACTTATTTCCAGTGGGAGTTGTAATTGCAGCAGTGTTGTCCAAGATCAGTCTCCAAGTGGGAGATTGTTGGTATGTGGTGACTGATCATGCTATACTATACACCCCGGCCCCTATCCTTGCAGGGGTCTGAGGCTGGATCGGGCCCCGGGCAAGGGTTCGGGGGCGGCAGCCCTCGAGAAAAATTTTCTTCCTACTTTTTTGCGTGATCACAGAAAAAGGGAAAAATCAATGAAAAAGGAAAAATCTGATTTTGTAAAACCCTAAAATCTAGAAGCTTCTAAGCTTGTTAAAAAGGGGTTCGGATGGGTATTACTATATGATGAAAAATGCGATTATTTGCAAGATTGTAATAGGTTTTACACTGGATAATAAAAGTATTGGATGGCTGTAGTTTGGTGGATGTAGCCCATATTGGGAGAACCATGTTAAATTCTTTGTGTTATGATTTATTTTGTGTGTGTTTTAGTTTCTCTATTTATTACATAGATCTGCATTTAATTGTTAGATATCTGCCATTTCTAACCCTAACAAACCCTTAAACCCTCTACCCTCTACCCTCTACCCTCAATTCTCAATTCTCAACCCTCAACCCTTAATCCCTAAATTCTCAACCCTCAAACCCTCAACCCTAAACCCTCAACCCTAATCCTTCATCCATATGTACCCTCAACCCAATACCCTAAACCATCAACCCTATACATTGGATCCTCAACCCTAATATATCTTTGTCCCTCCCTCCTCTTCTCTCCTCTCTATCTCACTTATCCCTCCATCCCTCCCTCCCTCCATCCCTCCCTCTCTACCCTAATCCCTCAACCCTTAAAACCTTAAATACTCAACCCTAAACCCTAAATCCTCAACCCTTAAATCCTAAACCTTTAAACCCTCTACCCTCTACCCTCAACCGTAATCCCTCGACCCTTAAACCCAAGTAAACTCTCTACCCTAATCCCTCAAACCTCTTGAACCTTAATCCCCCAACCCTCAACCCTAAACCATTAAACCCGAATCCCTCAAACCCTATACCATCTACCCTATACATTGGACCATCAAACCTAATCCCCCATACCTACCCTCAATCCTCTACCCTTAACCTTAAACTCTCAACCCTCAACCCTTAAACCATAAACCCTTAAACCCTCAACCCTCAATTCTCAACCCTCAAACCTTAATCCCTTAATCCCTTAATCCTCAACCCTCAAACCCTTAACCTCAATACCTTCTACCCTATACATTGGACCCTCAACCCTAACCCTTCAACCATATGTACCCTCAACCCAATACCCTAAACCATCAACCCTATACCATCAATTCTCAACCCTCTACTCTATACATTGGATCCTTAACCCTCATATATCTTTGTCCCTCCCTCCTCTTCTCTCCTTCTCTCTATCTCAATTATTCCTCCATCTCACCCTCCATCCATCCATCCCTCTCTACCCTAATCCCTGAATCGTATACCCTCAACCCTTAAATCCTAAACCCTTAAACCCTCTACCCTCTACCCAATACTATCTAACCTTAACCCTAATCCCTCAACACTAATCCTCCAGCCCTTAAACCCTTAAACCCAAGTAAAATCTCTACCCTAATCCCTCAACCCTCAACCCTCAACCCTTAAACCCTAATCCATCAATCCATATACCTTCTACCCTATACATTGGACCCTCAAACCTAATCCCCCAACCCTATACCATCAATCCTCTACTCTCAACCTTAAACCCTCAACCCTCAACCCTTAAACCCTAAACCCTTAAATCCTCTACCCTCTACTCTCTACCATCTATCCTATACATTAAACCCTCAACCCTCAATTCTCAACCCTCAACCCTTAATCCCTTAATCCTCAACCCTCAAAATATAAACCCTCAACCTCGATACCCTCTAACATATACATTGGACCCTCAACCTTAATCCTTCAGACATATGTACCCTAAACCCTAATCCTTCAAACCTATACCCTCAACCCAATACCCTAAACCATCAACCCTATAGGTCCTCAACCATGTACCCTTAATTCTTAGCCCTCTACCCTATACATTGGATCCTCAACACTCATATATCTTTGTCCTTCCCTCCTCTTATCTCCTTCTCTATATCTCACCTATCCCTCCATCTCTACCTCCCTCCCTCCCTCCCTCTCTACCCTAATACATTAATTGTATACCCTCAACCCTTAAACCCTTAAACATGTAACCCTAAACCCTAAAACCTCAACCCTTAATTCCTAAAACCTTAAACCCTCTACCCTCTACCCTCAACCATAATCCCTCAACCATTAAAACCTTAAACCCAAGTAAAATATCTACCCTAATCCCTTAACCCTCTTGACCCTTAATCCCTCAACCCTCAACCCTCAACCCTCAACCCTCAACCCTCAACCATTGAACCCTAATCCCTCAACCCCTATACCCTCTACTTTATACATTGGACCCTCAACTGTAATCCCCAAACCCTATATCCTCAATCCTCTACCATAAACCTTAAATCCTCTACCCTCAACCCTTAAAACCTAAACCCTTAAAACCTCTACCATCTAACCTATACATTAAACCCTCAACCCTCAATTCTCAACCCTCAACCCTTAATCCATCAATCCTCAACCCTAAAACCCTAAACCCTCAACCTCGATACCTTCTACCCTATACATTGGACCCTCAACCATATACCCTCAACCCAATACCCTAATCCCTCAATCCTATACCCTCAATTCTCAACCCTCTACCCTATACATTGGATCCTCAACCCTCATATATCTTTTTCCCTTCCTCCTCTTCTATCCTTCTCACTATCTCACTTCTCCCTCCATCTATCCATCCATCCATCCCTCTCCACCCTAATCCCTCAACCCTAAACCCTAAACCCTTAAACCCTTAAACACTCAACCATAAACCCTAAACCCTAAACCCTAAACCCTCAACCTTTAAACCCTAAACCCTTAAACCATCTACCCTCTACCCTCTACCCTCAACCCTATACATTAAACCGTTAACCCTCAATTCTCAATCCTCGACCCTTAATCCCTCAACCCCTATACCCTCTACCCTTTACATTGGACCCTCAACCTAATCCTTCAACCATACACCCTCAAACCTATACCCCAAACTCTCTACCCTCAATCCTAAACCCTCAACCCTAAACCCTTTAACCCTAAACACTTAAACCTTCTACCCTCTACCCTCAATCCAATACCCTCTAGCCTCTAGCCTCAACCCTTAAACCATAATACCCTAAACTATCAACCCTATAGGTCCTCCACCTTAATCCATCAACCCTCAACTCTCAACCACTATCCCTTTCTCTCTATCTATACATCTCATCTATACCTCCCTCCCTCTCTCCTACACTCTCCCTCTTTCTATGTACCTCTCGCTCAATCAATCCCTACCACCCTCTCTTGCTCCCTCTATCTATCTCTCTCTATCTACCTCCCATTTCCTCGCCACCATTCCCTCTCTCCCCCTCTCTCTTAGGTCTCTCCCTCTAGCACTCTACCTAGGTAACTCTCTCTCTCTCTCTCTCTCTCTCTCTCTCTCCCCTCTCTCTCTCTATCCATCCCACCCTACCTAAATAAGTCCCTCTCACTCCACCCCCCCTCTATCTCTCCCTCTCTCAGGTTCCTCCCTCCCACACCCTCTCCCTCTCTTAGGTATCTCACTCTCACACTCCCTCTCTCTCACACTCCATCTCACTACCTATCTCTCAAGTCTTTCCCTCTCACCCCCCCTCACACTCTCAAGTCTCTCCCTTTGGAACCCTACCTACATAACTCTTTATCTCTCTCTCCCTCTATCCCTCCCACCCTACCTAGCTAAGTCCCTCTCACTCCAACCCCTTCTCTCCCACTCCCTCTCTCTTAGACTCTCCCTTTCACCCCCTCTCCCTCTCTCAAGACTCTCTCTCTCTCATGTCTCTCCCTTTCTCCCTCCCACCCTACCTATACAACTCTCTCTCTCTCTCTTAAAATTCTCCCTCCCTCTAAAGACATACATACATACATACATACATACATACATACATACATACATACATACAAGCATAATACATATGTACATATGATCCTACATGCATGCAAGCATGCATGTACATATTTTGATACAATATTACATACATATAGGCATACATACATACATACATACATACATACATACATACATATATACATACATACATACATACATACAGGCATACATACATACATACATACATACATACATGACATACATGACATACAAGCATAGATGTACATACAAACATACAAATATATAAACATACATTCAATAGAGTAGCATTTAACATAAAGCAAGACATAATGCGAGTGCATTATATTGTGCTCACATTATGTCTTTCTAGACATGTCCCACACAAACGCAAAAACCCATGTCAAAACTAAGATATAACGTGAGTGCATTATAAAATACTCACGTTATATCTTGCTTTGGGAATCCCCAAGCCTTAGGCTTGATATTTTCCTTGGAATACCAACCTAAAGGCTTGGAGGACCTTCCCAATGATCATAGATGTGTTTTTTGTGAAATCTACAATATTTCACATAATCGGGTTTGTGCTCACCGTTAGGATTACACGTGTTTCAATGTCAAACAAATTGAACACCTGGGTAATGTTAGGTTCTCTCTTAGCTATCGAATGATGTAATTTTTTTCACTTTTTGACAATGTTAAGCCTTTCATCTATAATTTCTTTTGTTTGTGTGTCTCTTTTTTGGAAAAAAGCAGTGTTTGGTGTTTTTTTCATTATAAATTAACCATTCATCAAAATTTCAAATAAATTACATTTTTAGAAACTAGACTCCATTCTACAAATTTTAAAAAAAAAAAAATTCAATTAGTTTCCAAAATTTGTAGGCGTAGCACGACCAAAATTCTATTTTTCAAGAAGCGTCCACTTAGAAAATTAGTAAAAAATCAAATATTCATTAAAAAATTATCAAAAAAATCATGCATCAACTACATATTGTTAGCTAATTTCTCACGAAAGTGATTTTAAAAATACTAAAAAAATGTTCATCATGCTAGGGATGTACAAAAGTTACTATGTTATGTTTTTCTAACAAAAACAACACAAATTTATGTATGTCCCTCTTTTGAACCCCTTAATCTCAACCATTTTCAAAATAAATTAGTAGTTTAGAAATTAGACTTGGAGCACTACAATCCTTTTTTTTGTTGCATCTCAAAATTTTGAGTGTAACTATCCTCAATTTCACCTCCAAGGTCAGTATTTCCTGATTTTAGAAAAAAAGTGGCCACTTAAGCCCCATTTTTGGCCCCCCATCTTTTTGCACTTACCCCATTCTATTATATAACATCAAATGAAATAAACATCCATTCATAATTTCCCAATGATTTAGATAAACAAAGTACAACCATATATATTTCTAATCAAAATTCCAAATGCATTCATATGCAATAATTTACCCTAACATAGTAATAGTAAATAGGTAAATGCACAATGAGGTTTAACATTAGCAAAGGAACCTTAGAATGATCCATGAAAAAAAGAGCACAAGCAAACAAATCAAAATAATGCACCAAGAGAACCCCCTATCAACCAATTAATAATCCCCCAATAATACAATGTGGCACTTTATATAGTGCATTTATAATACCAGAATTATGTTCTAAATGTATAATGTTAAGATGGATCAAAGATGGAAAAATTACAACAATATCTCATAATGAGATCCTCAAATGAAAAGTAATCTTTCCCAATATGATCTACACTAAAAATGAAGCCTTCCCTTGTGGACAAAACTTCTCTAGGTTGTAGTATGTCCAAGTAATCAACTAAAATGCAAAATTTCACAAATCTAGATAAAAGATACTTAGGGATGAATCTAGAAAAGAGCATGGATATAAATGTAGAGTCCCTCAACACCTTTCTAATGCCACAAGAATCATGAAAATAAAAAATCTAGTAAAAATTTATGAGCCGAGAGGTCCAAAAAGGAACATCTAAATTTGACTAGTAAAATTCACTTGAGGAAAAATATGAAAAAATGGCTTGCACCACCAAGAAGTGCTTGGAACCATATTTTCGTTGATATCTCATTTGTAAATATTTTACACTTACCGTAGACAAATAATGCCCAATTTGGGCTATAGGGGGACAAATCAAAGCACCAAGGACTAAAAAATTTAGGTTTTTGGCTCCACCATATGACTACAACTTAAAAAAAATTAAAAATATGGGTTGCCACAAGGGGCAGTGACACCACCTAGGCAGTGGTGGTTGGACATTGGTGGGGGTCAACAACTTTGCATGTCATGCAAGCCACAAACTAAGAGCCTTAGGGTTCCCATGGGGAACTGGGTGCTAAGTTTAGTGCTAACCAACAAATTTAAATGACGATGAATAAAACTTTATGGTCAATAAAAATAAAATTGATAAAAAATTTAATTTTAAATTTTGATTTAAAAATTATTAAAAACTGCAAAATTGTATCACCTGTTTGATGAAGTGACAATAAATCACACCTTGAAGATGTAAGTTGGCACATAAACCATAATATTCCCTACAAGATTCTTTGAAAATTGGCTAATGTACAATACCCTCCCCTACGACTAGTATGGATGATGCAACCCTATATGAATGGTATGGATCCATACACTATATAGACCATGTTGCACAGGAATTTGTCGTTGCATCGAAAGATCAACCTCTCAATGCCTGATACAATCACTAGATTTATACAATATCCAAGATCCATAGGAGGTGGTTAAGCCATGTCACAAACCCAAGTGCCTCACTGCACAACATAAGGAGACCAAGGGTGAAAATCTTGCAACAATCCCCCCAATGCAAGTGAGGGGTTCAAACCTGTGACCTCGACTCTAATACCAATTGTTGTATAGGCGATTGTCATTGCACCAAAAGATCGACCTGTCAATGTCTGATACAACTGCTAGATTTATACAAGATCCAAGATCCACAAGAGGTGGTTAATCCATGCCATGAACCCAAGTGTTGCACTACACAACACAAAGATACCAAGGGTGAAACTCTTGCAATAGACTATGAATTTTTTTTGTAGTTTCTTGCCAAAACCCACAAAAATGGCCCAAAATTTTGTTTGGAATAATACCAAGTGTTTTATATGAAAAAAGAGGTTTTTGGGCCTTATGGACTCAACTATGAGGTCTATTTTACCCCAATGCACACCCTATAAAATATCAAGCTCAAATCACCCTAAAATTTGAGGAGTTTTACAATTTTGAAGCTATGATACTATGTTAGATTCACTCAAGGACTCAAGTCTCTAGGATCACCTACAAAAACTAACAACAACCTTCTACAAGAGGGAAAATCAAGAGAATGAAATTGCAACAATGGATGCAAGATATGGCCAATAAGTAATACTCAAGATTATAGTGACATATTGGACTTACAACTAAACTTAATTGTCCAGGATGCACAAATGATGCTTTGCTTATAAAGGAAAAATGTGGGATAGGATTAGACAAGATTTTGACATGTGTCTTAATCCTATATAATGGGATAACTAATCCAACAAATATTAAATGACTTAGGACACAAGCATTAAATGCCAAAAGATAAGTGACAACTAATGCTTAACTAGAAATATTCCTTTCTAGGACCAAAGTGGATTTAACATTTAAATAGGACCTAGATAGGTAAAACACCTATTTACACCAACAAATATTGATATATCTTTTTCTTGAGGGAAGTCCTTAAGACAATCTAGCAACAAAATATTGCATGCAAATAAAGATCACTATGCTCAGACAAACACATAAAACTCACAAGTTATTTCATTGAGTTAATCCTAGTTACAAATAACACATTTAGGTTAATATTAAGATATATGCATTTAGGTGCTATCCCAATTCAATCTTCTCCAAGGTTCCATGTTGCCTCCCATGTTTGATAAAGAGAAAATTTTAAATTTTGTGCAATAAAGAGAGAGATAAAAAAATAATGAGTGAAAAAAATTGAGGATGATCAAAGAGAGATTAATGATTCTTTTGGTCTATCTATATTCAATACCAAAAAGCAAAAAATGAAAAATAATCTAACCTCAATGAACAAGACCCTGAGAATACAATTTTCTATAAATCCTTTCCAAGTTAAAAGTGTTTTAAGCAACAAAAGAATTGAACATTATCATAAGATCAATAAAGATCATTAATAAAATAGCTATAATCATAGTAAATGGAAATACAAGACAACATTAGTTGAAAGAAGAATTGCCAAAAAAATAATATGCAATAGAGGAGCAAGAGATTGTGGGTTTGAGGTCCCAACATGGTTGCTAGAATGTGAACACAAATTTAAAATAATTAAAAAATATGGAAATAAATATAAGAATAAAAAATGAATTCAAATATTCACCATAAGATTAAGCATGATAAAAAGTTAAAATAACAAAAAATTCAATGCTACTAAATTACATTGTTTCAAATGGATTTCTCAATGGATAGGATGCAGTTTGTCAAAAGCTTTGTAGTATATACATGTTAAAGATTATTTCTTCATTTGCATAAGATGGTGTGCCAATTTATAATTTTTTGGCAGGGAGGATGGACGATGAGAATTCAATGATTAGATTTATAATGGAGATTCAATGAGAATAGTTTCCTAAGATCAATGAGAAAATGAAGGGTTTAGATTTAATTTGTTTAAGATTAATGGCTAAGATTATATTTACTAAAAATGGTGATTTTTTGTAACCATAAAAAATGAGTTTAAAAATGGGAAGGGAATGCATTCATTTTGAGATGTTAGAGGGAATATAGGTAAATTAAAAAATAAAATATTATTTAATTTAACTATCCATGTAGGGTGGAAACTAAGGTAATTAAATATTATTATTTTATTATATGTGACATTGGATTAAACTAATTAAATATTATTCATTTAATTAATTAGTATAAAACATGAATATGGAATGATAGGAATTTTATTTATATGTATAAAAATATAAATGAATGCCTAAAATAAATATTATACTCATTTTCATAAACAACTTATAAAAGGAAAATAACCATAGTAGATAATATTATTTTAAGAAGATTCTAGTGAAGAATATTTTGAGAGCCCTAGAAAAGGGTTCTTATAATATACACCTTAAATTACACTTAGAAAAGAGGCCTTGATTATGCACCCTTGTTGTGCATGTGGTCATGGTTTTTGTGGTTTAGGATTTGTCTCTTGATAAGGAGGGGATGGATAATCTAAATAATGTTCCTAAGGGAAAATATCAAGATTCTATTGGTCCAAGGCCTTTTAATTGGTTTAGAGACCATTTTGATAAGGTTTCCTTGAACGTTTATTATAGCTATTTTGACATGAGGCATCACAACAAAGACAAGACATTTCCCAAGATTGTTACATCTATTTATCAAGAGAAGTCCTCAAAATAATCTAGCAATAACAAGTTGCACACAAATAAAGATCACAATGGTCACACAAACACAAAAAAGTTGTAGGTTGTTTCCTTGGGTCATCCTAGGTTAAATTTAACACATTTAGTTTATGATCAAGAGATAGACATTTAGGTGTTATACTAATTCACTCCTCTCTAATGTTATATAAAGAGGAAATATTTGGAAATTTACACAATAGAGAAAGAGAGACTAAAAAGAATGAAACAATAATAACTAAGGATGGTCAAAGAGATGTTAATGGATCTTGTACACCAACTAGATTTAATGTTAGAAAGTAAAAAAAAAAAAATTATCTAACCACAATGAACAAGACCCTAAAAATAAAATTGTGTCTATAAATCTTTTCCAAGGCATACGTGTCTTAAGTAAAAATGGAATTTAACCTTATCATAAAATCAAATACAAGACAACATTAGTTGAAAGAAAATGGAAATTCAAGACAACATTAGTTGAAAGAACAAAGGCCAAAAAATAATGTATAGTACAAGAGCAAGAGATTGTGGGTTTGAGGTTCCACTGTGCTTGGCAAAATACAAACATGAATTTTAAATAAGTTAAAAATGTTGAAAGAAATGAAAAATAAAAATTGAATTCAAATATTCACCTCAAGGTTAAGCATGATGAAAATTTAAAAGAACAAAATTGATAATTTGTTATTGAATTACATTGTTGCAAATAGATTTGTTCAATGGATTGGATGTAGTTGCTCAAAATATTTGTAGTATGTACCTCTTGAAGATGATTGCTTGATTTGCATAAGATGACGTGCCAATTTATAATTTTTATTAGGGAGGATGGATGGCGAGGATTTGAGGATGAGATCTATAGTGGAGATTTAATGAGAATAATATCCTAGGATCAAGGAGAAAATGAAAGGTTTAGATTTAATTTGCTTAAAACAAATCACTATGATTTCATTTACTAAAATAGTAATTTATTGCAACTATAAATGTCAAACTTAAAAATCGAGAGGAAGATGCATTCATTTTAGAATGGTGGAGAGAATATAGGTAAATTAAATAATATAATATTATTTAATTTAATCATACATGCGAATTTGAAATTGAAATAATTAAATAAAATTACTTAATTAGATGTGACATTGAATTAGACTAATTAAATAATATCCATTTAATTAATTAGTGATAAAACATAAATATTGAATGATATTAGGATGATTCTATATCTACATTTATAAAAGAACAAAAAATAAAACACTTGAATTGAAAATTATACTTATTTTTATAGATAACTTACAAAGGGCAAAGAACCATGGTAGATAATTATTTTAAGAAGATTTTAGAAAAGAATATTATGGAGTACTAAAAAAGGGTGCTTATGATATATAACTTAAATCACACTTAGAAAGGAGGTTTTGATTATATCCATTTTTTGCACATGTGGCCTTGGCTGAGCTACAATTTTGGGTTTGCCTCTTAATAAGGAAGGGATAAACAAACTAAATAATGTTCCTAAGAGAAAAGATCAAGATTATATTGGTCCAATGTCCCATAATTAGTTCAAAAAATAATTTGATAAGGTTTCTCTAAACCTTTCTTATATCTATTTTGACATAAGACATCACAACAAATACAAAAGAGCTTGCAAAAATGATACATCTATTGTTCGAGAGAATTCCGAAAAATGATATAACAATAAGAGGTTGTATGCAAATAAAGATCACATTGGTCAAACAAACACAAACATTCAAAGGTTGTTTCTTGGGTCATTCTAGGTTTGAAAATAACATGTTTAGTTTAAGATCAAGACGATAGTCATTTAGGTGCTATCCAATTTGCTAATCTCCAAGGTTCCATGTTTCTTCCATGTCATATAAAGCAAAAACATTTGAAAGTTTACCTAATACAAAGACTAAAAAGAATGAACCAATAGTAACTAATGATGGTCAAAGAGAGACTAATGGAACTTTTTCTCTAATTAGATTCAATGCTAGAAAGCCAAAAATGAAAAAAAATGCCTAACCTCAAGAAAAAGACCAAAAATACAATTGTGTATGTAAATCATTTGCAAGAAAGAAGTGTGTTAAATAACAATGGCATTGAACAATATTAAAAGGTCAATAAATATCCACAAAAAAAAACTATACTCAACAACTAAAAATATAAGATAACATTAGTTGAAAGAACAAAGGCCAAAAATTAATAGGCAATAAAAGAACAAGAGATTGTGGGTTTGAGGTCCCACTATGGTTGTCAAAATGTGAACATGAATTCAAACTAAGTTAAGAATGTGGAAAGACGTGCAAAATAAAAAATTGAGTTCTAATATTCACCTCAAGATTAAACGTGATGAAAATCCAAAACAACAAAAATAAAAGTATTGAATTTCATTGTTGTAAATGGAGTGGATGTGGTTACTCAAAATATTTGCATCATTTACCTTTGAAGATGATTTCTTGATTTGCATAAGATGATGTGTCAATTTATAAATATTTGACATGAAGGATGGACAATGAGGATTGAAGGATGAGATCTATGATAGAAATTCAGTGAGAGCAACTTCTTAGGATCAAGGAGAAAATAAAATGTTTAGATTTAATTTGTTTAAAATAAATAGTTAAGGTTGTATTACTAAAAATAATAATTTGTTGCAACCATAAAAACCAAACTTAAATATTAGTAGATAAATGTATTCATTTTGGGATTGTGGGGGGAATATAAGTAAATTAAATAATAGAATATTATTTAATTTAATCATTCACGTGAGGTGAAAATGGAAGTAATTAAATAATATTATATGTGAGGTAGAAATTGAGGTAATTAAATTATTTAATTAGATGTGATATTGGGTTAGACTAATTAAATAGATAAAACATTAATTTGGAATGATGTTAGAACAATTTTATTTCTACACCTATAACAAATTAAAATCTCACATGTGAAACAAAAATTATGCTCATTTCCATAGACATAACTTACAAAAGATAAAGAACCGCGATAATATCTATCACATTAGAATGCACATTTGATTGTATTTATTAATTAATAAAAATAAAAAGCACATTCAATTAAATTAATAAATACAGTCAAATGTGCATCTTATGTCTAAATAGACAATAAAATAATGATTGGTAAGAGAATATTCTTTTGAGAACATTTCAAGGATGGGTGACCTCACGGTAAGACCTAGTGCTTCACCTCAGGGAGCATCGCCTAGATGCAATGAGTGCTAAGTGGACCATTCATTATCATGAGAGATGGTTTCTTGTGAACCACTAGTCATGAAACATGGGTCAATGAGTTTGACTCATAAAACTACATAGTTGAATCCTGATAACAATATCACAATTTAACACAGAGAATATTCTTTTGAGAACATTTCAGGGATGGTTGACCTCCTAGAAGGCCCGATGCTTCACTTCAAGTAGCATCACCTAGATGCAATGAGTGCTAAGTGGACCATTCATTATCATGAGAGATGGGGTTCTTGTGAACCACTACTCATGAAACATGGGCCAATGAGTTTGATTCGTAAAACTATACGGTTAAAACCTAATAACAATATCACAATTTGACAGCCTGTGAAAAACATCCCTACTTATCAAATGTACTCCAATCTAATGCAGTATTAGACACTATTTGTAACGGCTATGCTGACCAAGAGAACTGGCAGATGACAGACATAGAGTATTTTGAGGACTTAGCGAGTAATCAGATTTGGTCGGTACAGAAGAAGATAGTTGTGGGTCGCTCCCTGGAAATTGGGCCCTGCCTGTAATGCCAAGGCCAGGCGGAAGTTAGTTTACTGCATTCAATGCTGACATGGTTGTTGGGAATTGTTGATTAATCCAGTAGAAGTCAATTGGCACTGATGGAGATAAATGGTTGCCCCACTAACACCTTGAATTTGGTGAAAGAGAGATTTCGGTCCCTCATACAACACAAAAGCACCTCGGACAATGCAAATCTTGTACTCAGTAAAAGATTTCTTGTACAAGCACTCTGGTTTGGTTTCAGTAAAAACACTCTGGATTTGCAAAAAGTGAACTCTCAAGAACTCTCTGCCTCCCACTAACAGTACAGCGTACAAGTCAATATAGACATCTCCGTTCTTGAATGGAATATATGCCTTAAATAATTGGCTTAATCTCACATATTCAGACTTCACATGAATTGAATTCCTCAAAAGAGAAGATTTACCTCTTTCACCCTTATGAAAGTTTCCTTAGGTGTTAAAAGGATGGTGGAAAAACTAACATGCATCCCTTGAGGAGGACCTTCTGTATGAATCTCCACACACAATGGTTTCGTAGAAGTCTTGAAAGAGACCTACTATTTAGTTTGGTTATTATGAGGATCACAATTTGGGTATTATGAGGATCAAAATATTTTAAGTTTGTACGAGATTAATATTGAAAAAATGCATTGATATCTTATATCTAATTAGATATGGATTTTGTCTAGATCTTTACCTTTAAACAAGTCTATGGATTTGCTTGCAAGTTTGAGGTTAAAGACAAGTAAAAGCTCAAGGAAAAAGAGTCCAAATCTTAGGATTATGTGCAAATGTAGAACACCAAGTGTAATAAAAGAACAACAAAGATGAAACTTAACGAAGTTCTTAACAAGGAAAGAGACCTCTATTACAAATTCAAAAGATCGACACACTACTTGATAGGCATAAGAAGCATTCAAAGACTAGCAAGTGGTGCTTAGTTCACAACACTACAAATCATTCAACTAAAGAATTTCAAGCTAGAAAGTATTTGCTTGTGTAACTAGATTCCATTAGTACTACCATTGTGGCACCTAAGAAAAGAAACCAAATTATTGATATAGATCCTATTGTCACAGTTGACATTGTCAACAATGTGTCTTCCTCAAACCGTAACTCTATGGAAGTAGAGAGGTTGTTCCAATCTCAAATGGAGATCAATGAAAGCCAAATGAACTTGATTTCTCTTGAATAATGTGTCATTAACACCTCATCCTCAACCATACACCATTGGATGGTTCAATTTAGGTTTAGAGAAATATGTTGCTTGATAGTATTACCTAGTGTACAAAAAATCCATTTCAAGATGGCCCATCATTTGAAATGTTGCATGGTTAAAGGAATGTGATATTTTAATTAGAAAATTATATTAGTTCCATCAATATACAACCTATGAGGAAAATCCTAGGAATGCTACCATAGATGTTGGTGAGCATGAATTCAACATCCTGAAAATAGTCCCTAGTCTCTCATTTAGTGCCAAGCAATATAAGAAGTTTGTCAACTCAAGCAATACATACATATCCTTCTTATGGTCAAAATTAAGAGCAATAAATTCATTGTGCCTCAAACTCATACTACCACACCCTCAACATAGTCACGACAAGTGAATGACATGTTAGAGGAGAACAAACATCTCTTCCAATCATAAAATAGAGTTCCTTAGCATTGTTGTAGTAAACATACAATTAACTTGATACTAGGGCTACATTTACCTAATGCACATGTGTACAATAGATCATTCTTTGAGCATGAAGAGATCATGAGGCAACTAATTCACCTAATGAAAGGGAAGATATGATTACCCCTTCTAAAAAGATTGAATTAGTTGGATCCATTTGGTTTACCGAACGATAGTGAATGTAATTACCAAACCTACATTATAATTCTTTGGAATTAAGGTTTCTACTCACATATTAGTCCTTTTCAACGTCCCAAAATATTTTAAAGTGAATAGAAACCTTGTTTCCAAAACCCTTCTCCTACCCCACTTGTCTAAATTGTTTCCATGAACCCTTTATCTTAATGATACATGTTTTAATGGAATATGTTGTGATTTAGACTTATTCTATCGAATAGATCAATATTATGACATGTTGCTCATTAGTTTTTCAACCATAAGGAGACTTAGTAAGAGACACCCATGTTAACCTTTATTTTTGTAGGGTTTCCATTTTCAAAAGTTTTAATTGTAGAACAGTTTAAGGAAAACCTATAAAGAGTTTCAAAAGGGTGTAAAAATAAAATTATGCCTTAAATTTATAAATTTAACCTCCTCAAAATTTGTAGAGCTTTGTCTAACATAGACAAGGTCACCCTACTAGTTGTTGACATAAAAAATAGATGCCCTATAGACTACCACATTGATTTTGGGCCCATTTCATTAATTTTCCAACCAATTTTGAGCTAGATATCAATAATAGCTCCATAAATTCATCTATACAAAATGATTAGAAAATTACTTGGTGATGTTGCTCCAATTTGACCTTTTTATCTCATCTTTTAATTAATAATTAGGACTTCTAGGCTTTTAGTTGGTTTCTGTGTTTCCACTATAGATTAAGAGCTAAAAACTCTTGGTAGGCTTCATCGTGATGTCATCAAGGATCTTAATCAATTTTATATCATCATCTTTCCTACGAAACCATTTCAAGTCTTCAACTTGCATGCAATATTTCTTACATGTTCATTAGGACCTCATAAGCTTACTATCATTTACATGCTTTATGTTGGTCCTCTATAGGTAGGAATTCTTGATATTTTGAGACACAATGTTAATAGGATCCTTAACAAGTTTCAAGTGTATATCCATTCTATGGACAAGGCTACTCCTAGACAATGTTATCATGGTGGCTATTGGGACTAAACAATGCTTTTATGTAGGCTAGTTTGTGATTGATGGTCATATCCTTTAGGTCCAATCAACTCCAAATATGGCAGGTAACTACAAACTAAATTTGAAGAAAATTTCATGAAGGACACTTCTCTACACCAATCTATTCAATACCACTTTTTCATTAATTTCCACATTCAATGTAGTCTTTTCCATCTTCCAATCCTTGCATGTTTCTAGTTTGCATTCTTTGTTAGGTTTCCAATCAGATTACCAATCCCAACTCATGCTTTTTGTAATTAAGGTTAAGCTAGTTATAGATATCCTTAGATAACATAAATTTTCACATTATTTGCACACACAGTTATATCTCAAAAATGAGTCTAGGCTAGTCAAAGATAGCCCTAGATAACATTAATTTGAGCATTGCTTATTAAAACAACCACATCTTAAAAATAAGGTTAGGCTAGTTCGAGATAGCCTTAGATAACATTAATTTACACACAAAATCACATATCAAAAAGAGCATGAGCCTTACCTTCTCCTTAATTCATAATTCATTTTAAAAGATTCATATTTTAGGTAAATGAAAGAAAAAATGGACAAAGGATGTGCATTAGGAAAAAATATTAACCTTGCAACATAATTATGCTTATGTCAAAGAAGTATGATACAAGCTATATTTACATCAATTACAAAGAACTTGATGATACCATAGTAAAGAAACACTACACACTTCTAGGAATAGAGGAACTCTTGGTTTAGCTCCATGTTTCCCAACTCTTCACCAAAATAAATTAAGTTTAAGTATCATCAAAATCATGTTGAAGTCAAATACATCTAGAAGACAACTTGCAAATCCAAGGAAGATCTACTCAAATGTTTGGTTATGCCCTTTGGTTTGACCAAAGCACCAACAACATTCAAGTGGATGATGAATGATATTCTTAGGAAATTCACTAACTCATTTGTTGTCATATGCCTTAACGACATCTAAATCTTCAACAATAAAAGGGACATACACATGTTCCACATCCAACAAGTGTTTCACACTTGACAATATGAGAATCTCCATATGATAACATGGAGAAATATTTGTGACATTATGGATGCACTTGGATTATGCATGGACCTAGCAAAAATTTGCATCATCCAAGAATTTTTGACACTAAAAAATATCTTAAGGCTTCACAACTTCTTCAGATAGAAAAAATATATAAGATATTTGGTTTTGGTTTTTCTCAAGTCACCTAGCCATTTAATTCAATCAATAGGGAAAATGAAGTGCAAAAATTCACCTAATCAACCAAATAATAGAAATAATTTGATAAACTATAACATAGAATTTATTTCATGCCAATGATCATCCTTTTAGACCTTTAGTATCTATTTGGGATAGAGACTTTAATGCATTTAGAGTAGCACTCACTCAACATTCCTATTTTATTATTTTCACAATGAGACCTTCATCATAATAGTCTAATGGTATTCTCCTTATGAAAAAGAACTTTACATCGTTATCTTTACATGTAAGAAATTGAAATAATACATGTTAAGAAAATATAAACAATGTTCCATATGGACTACAAACTCTTTTAATTTTTGTAAACCAAATTAAGTTACAATTAGGATCCCATCAAAAATTCATCATGATATGTTCAATAAATTCACCTAACATTAGGAACAATAAGGGAAGCTCCAATCTAATAGTAGATTGTTTGAGTCAACCTCTAGTCAACACTCTTCTTATAATTATTGATGCATGTGGACGCTATACATATACTTGGGTAGAATTGGATAAATTATATGTAGTTTTCTAAGAGTTATATTAGACCATATAGAGTGGTAAGTAAAATTTATATTTCTACTTGCAAAATGGACTCTTGTATCACCTTGGGCACTTGTGTTTAATACATAAGGAAGAACAATAGAAAATCATATGCAACTTGCCCATTTCAACAAGATTATAAGATAGTTTAAATTTCAAAATTCTATCAGTATATTGCAAAAATGATTCTACTGGTCACATCTCTCATCAAAATTTTCCAAGTATATTCAATCATATACCACATCTACCATAGCTAAATTGGTCCATGATAGACGAGGTTTATTTACTCCTCTATTTTTGACAATACATTGGGAATCTATTTACATGGATTTTATGTCAATTTGTCCCATCACCACAAGGGGTAATGATTGTGTGTATGTAGTGGTAGATAGGTTCTCTTGGATGACAATTCTTATGCCTAGAAAAAAGTCCATTTTATCCCTAGAAGCAACTCAACTATATTGAGCCTCTAAGTGAGGAGGAGGACCTGGGGTATGAAGAATTCGAAGCCCAGGAGGAAGAAGACTCTAAGGAAATGGACTTTGAGGACTCTGCATATGAGATGGGGAAGATGGTTCAGAGGAGGATAAGGAAGAGGAAGAGGAGGAGCAAATTGAGCCTTTCGAGGAGAAGTTTGAGGTTGAAAATGTTCAGGATGTTGGAGAATTGGGACAGGATGTTGAGGATTTGGGTATGGAAAACACATATGAGGAGTTAAGTAATGAATTTTTAAAGAGTAGGCTAACCTTTTTGCAAGTACAGTTCAAAGATATGGAGAAGGCATTAGTTACTCTCATGAGGGTAACTAACAAATTGATGAGGAGGGCAATGTTGGGCGAGGCTTCCAGGGAAACAAAAAATACTAGGAAATTAAAGAAATAGGGGAAACCTGATACCCTGAAGATGTTGGATGAGACAGAGGGACCTGATTGGAGAGAATACATTGCTCTCATGGGAGAGTATGGGGACCTATTGAAGAAAGCCAATTAATGGCTTGTTGTTGCTACTCTGTTGTTTTTGATGAATTTTTTGTCCTGTTATTTTAACATCTTAGACTATTGTTTTATGATCTTCTATGTTATGGTGGAATACCACCTGGACTCTGTCGATTTAATTAATGGCTTACATAGAACTAAGTATACTGGTAAAAACTTACTATTTTTTATTAGTAATGGACAATGGTTACTATTTTAAATGTTGGCCTGCATGCTAATACTGATGTTGTTTTTTGGTTTGATGGTGGTGTTGTTTCCCACCTCTCTCTAGTTCCTTTTTGTTAGTTGTTGTAACCATGGGATCAAGGCCCTTCCCTACTTATCTAATAAAAAACTCAACTATATTTTTAGAATGTATGGGTTCTCTTGGACTACCATCCATCATCATCTCTTATTGACACTAGATTCTCAATCCATTTCTAGAAAGCACTTTTATTTTTGATGGATATTTTATAAATAAGATTTAAATAGGATGATAATTTACCTCATGTGGGTATAAAACTCTAGAAACTAATGCACATAGGATGAAAGCATGTATTTTATTTAACATAATTACAATAGATCTATTCACAACTCTACACACATAGCCGTTATAGTTTTTCTTTGGTTTTAAATGAAATGCCCATTGAAATAACTTACCCATATGATCATCTTAAATGTCAAATCACCCAAATTAAAATGATGTTAATAAAGAGGCATAATTCATTGAGAATATTTAGTAGATATAATAGCATATGCAAAGCATCCTTCATAATGTAAATGCTAAGTATAATCAACACCACAAAAATATCACACGCTACAACCTTTTTGATTGATGATTTAGTATGGTTACATTTACAAAATAAAAAACTTCCATGGCTTCACTACAAGCTTCATCCACTTTTTGTGGGCTCTTGACCATTATCAAGCAAGTAGAAGATAACTATTTTGAGCTCAATATTCATTCCAACCTTGGTTTGCATCATATTTTCAATGAAAACACTTAAATTATTACTATCCACCTTTGTTGGACTCTCTAAATACTACATAGACTCCATAACTAGTCAAGACCAATCTAGACCACCAAAACAACAAATACTAATTGACACTAGAATTACACAATATTTTTTAGCCTTTTATACATGCATACTCATTCCTCTTTTGAGTGCTAATTTGACGAGATAATGTGGCTTGGTAGAAAACCTATAGGAATGGACTCTAGTTTAATCAATCAAGTTACAATCCATGCATATTGATATGCCACCAAATCACGTCTAGGTCTAGTATGAATTGACACTCAAAAGAGGACTTGACATGCATAGATAAAAGGAACAAAAATAAAAATGCATGCCACAAAGACATCCATCCCTTTAAAATTGTGAAATCAAATGAAGTTTCTTCCTAATGAAAAAGTTTCATAGAAAAATAAGTTGCTCAAAAATCCCCATATCTAATTCCATAGTTACACACAATGGGAACCATTGCTTCACAAGGATGGGAAACTAATCTAGGAGGATTTTGGATATTAGGAGCCCATAACTCTATCAACACTTGCGTGTGGCTTACATAATTCCATCATAATCCTATTCATTGCCTTTAACTGGACTATCTATATTTATTGCACATATTTAATGGAATCTATTGTGATATACCTATCCTACAAAAGAATTTGTAACATTCCTAGGTAACTTTCATAGAAATAAATCTCCTTAGAAATATGTAGAGTAGTAAAGAATCTTGTAAATGTTGAACCACTCATCACCCTCCTACATGTATAGTAGTGTATACTACCCTCCTTAAAAAAATAGTGAGAGTTAGCTAGCTTAGTGATGTAACATGAAGATAACTTACACATTCAAACATTTGACATCTAACCTCTTAGATGTTATACATAAATATTACATAATAAAAGTTTGCATATTGTAGTTCTCATTGTAATTTCTACCTATTATGTGGTTCATCCTTATCTCTCTACACTATTTAATATAGTTTTTGGCCTCTATCATTCATAAACATGCTTCCACTATAGCATATTTAATCTACTAATTATTTTTATCCTCTAGGAACCATATTTAGTGGAATCTATTGTGATATACCTATTCTACAAAAGAATTTGTAACATTCCTAGGTAACTTCCATAAAAAGAAATCTACTTAAAAATATGTAGAGTAGTAAAGAATCTTGTAAATGTTGAACCACTCATCACCCTCCTACATGTATAGTAGTGTATACTACCCTCCTTAAAAAAATAGTGAGAGTTAGCTAGCTTAATGATGTAACATGAAGATAACTTACACATTCAAACATTTGACATCTAACCTCTTAGATCTTATACATAAATATTACATAATAAAAGTTTTCATATTGTAGTTCTCATTGTAATTTCTACCTATTATGTGGTTCATCCTTATCTCTCTACACTATTTAATATAGTTTTTGGCCTCTATCATTCATAAACATGCTTCCACTATAGCATATTTAATATACTAATTATTTTTATCCTCTAGGAACCATCCTGGGCCCTAGATCACAAGCTCTACATGCTCACAATACTAAAAATTTAAAAATATTAGAGGTCTTTTATAAATTGAAATTCATGAATAATAACTTGTAATTTTTACTTATTGAGATATATAAGTTCATGTTATTTTGTTTTTATAGTGTTGGTATAGTCATGTTGCCTATTTTAAGAAATGATTAGTAATGCATAGTTTGTGTGAATGGTGCACAATACCTAATGGGTTTCACATTAGGTTCTATTCACAATTCCATAGCTAAGTTTACATAGGTATCATTTAGGTCATTTACATTTTGTGTCTCATTTCATATGAATATGCCACTTATTTTAATCATATGTTGTCTAATCTATCACCTTGTTTATATAAGTGAGGTTTCTCTTATTCATATTGTATTATATTGAATCTTGTATGTATGTTCCATTGTGTATATATCATAATAATTATTTGGCAATATATCATTTGCATTGTTTCTCCTTATGTGGAGGGTTGTTTTGGATGCAAGAAATCCTTTGCTCTTATGAATCTATTATGTGATTGTTACATGGTATTAGAAATTTAGATCTACAATCCCCTTCCCTTTTTTTAGATATTTTCTCTAAAAAAATTGTATTTTATATCCTGGTGTAAAATGAACCTCATTATTGAGTCCAAAAGACCAAAGAAACTATAAATAAATATAAAACTCAATAAGTCTTGATATTGAAAAATGTTTAACCAATTTATTATTGTTTGAAAGATCCGGGTTTTAGAAATTCATACAAATATATGGATCCTTATGACCATATATTCGCCATACCCATCGTTACATCAATTTGTGTTGTTCGGAAATAATTAAAATATTTTAGAGGAAATTTTATTACCTATATAGGTTTGTGTCATTGGTGTGAGTTTCACATTTTAAAATTATTTTTTTATAATAGTGATTGCATTATTATAATTGACACAAAATTAACATTGTTTTTGCAAAGGTCAAGCCAAATTCATCAATTATTTCTATCTTGCAAGGGCTATAAAATGCATCAACTATGTCATTTAGGAGTGACATGATTTACCATGAGTAGGAGGTTCTTCATAAATCCTTTGCTAGGCTACCCCCTTCAATTGCCACTCATACAACCACCTCTACTTGAGAACCACACCTATCCCAATCCATGTTTCCACTACCTTGCTAAGACTAATGTCGTCACCATTTTCCACACAAATAGTGTAGTGGGCCTCTTTTTGATTGAGTGATGTTTTCTTATGGAGCATGTAAAGCCAGTTTTGAGAAATTCTTAGTGGTATAGGTTTCTTTTCACGTTTTTCTATAGGTGCCTAATTTTTTTGTTTGAAGCCCATATTTTTTCACATTTTTTGACAAGCCATATCTTGCACCAATGGTATTTGATTTTGAACTTCTTATAGGTTTTGGGAAGGTGTTTTTTAGATTTACAAAAAAAAACATGAGTTCTTTAGATTATACCTCAAGTATTGGAATTTTAGTTTGAGGTCATCTTTTGTACTTTGGTTGATTTCTTGAAAAAAATATTAAAATTGGTTGTTGATTTTTCAGGGGGCTTCAATAACAATATTGATTCATATTTGGGAGGTTTTAAGATATATTAATGTTATACATTATCTATTTTTTCTCTATTGATATTTTTCTCTAATGATATAAATCTAATTCATTTGATCTCCTTAATCCTCATAATTATCACACATGGACAATAAAAATGTAATGATTAATCCTATATAAGGTTTTATGGTCTATGTTGGGTGATACACAAAATGATTTCATTAGGGAGTATGATATATTTTCTTTTAGGAACATACTTGATGAGGCTTTGTGTTTGACTATTTTACATGTTTATGATAGCTTGTTTCATTTTAAGGATTATACAACACCTAAGTAGGTGTGAAATAAATTCAAATATCTATTTGGTATGGTTATTAAATTCTATGCTTTACAAGTAGAGGTATAATGTCCTTCTCATTCTCCTAATACATTTCCTTCCATTAAGGAATTTTCTGTTAAGTTCAAATATTTGAGATCTAAATCGATTGCTTTTGGGAAAGATATATCTAATAGGGAGTCTATATTTTTTATTTATTTTTATGTAAAAGGACCATATACTATACTTTATTCTACCTTTTATCACACCATGGGTCCTAGGTGATGCATTTAATATTTGTTCTTATGACTTATTTTGTGAATATTTTGCTATAGGACAAGCTAATATTATCTAGTTAGATACATTTCCCAAAAGTCTGGAATGGTAGCCCAATCACTCAAATAAAAATGAAAGAATAAAAAAATTAAGATGGAATCTATTGAGCCTCCCTTAAAAGAGCATACCTTGCTTTACCATTGTTTTCATAGGCCTTGATCTCATCATCAATACTTATACCATTTGTAGGAATTGTGTATCCATTCACATTGGACTTCCAAAATCTATATGTAAGGGATATTGAAAAACCTTCCATCATTGTCTTCTAGAATGCATAACTTAATCCATCAAACAACTTGAAGCATCTCTCTTGTGCGCCATCCTAGATCTACCTCAAGCGGCTAATCTTTCTTCCATGGAACCTTGCTCTAATACCAATTGTTGAATGCACAAGGCAACTAGGAGGGGGGGTTAATCAGTTGTACATTAAAACATCAAAACCTTCATGAATATTCAAATCCACATCAACTTTAATAACCTTTAATCTGTTACAATGATTTAGAATGAAAGAAAATAATAGAAACTGAAACACATCAACACCATGCACAATAGAACACTAGATTTACATAGAAAAACCAAGAAGGGAAAAACCACAATGAGGATTATCTCACAATATAAAGTAATTGCAACATTGAACACAATAGGCTCACTATCAGAGGGCTCACTGCCAAAGGCTCATTGCCATAATACATAGAAGAAGAAAGAAGAATGTTACAGTGAGAAATCCATCTCAATGCAATAGGAAATTCCACCACAACATCACCAACACATTCACAACTTTTTTGAAGATTGTAGACACCTTATGCTCACTGCTTCCAATAGTCTAACTCATTAAAGCTCACATTGTACATCACAAATTTGCACTTCACAACTCTACAATTTGCATCACACACACTACAAAGAAATCCTCCATCAACACAACACTTATTTATACCTTCTTCAACCTTCAAAACATTCTCCAAGGTCAGCTATACACCTCAACCATACAAATTCAAATTAGGTCAACACCAAAACATTCGCGTGGTGGAAAGGAATGAAGGTAGACCACATCATATCTTAACTCAAACCTAAATCCACTCATACACACCATTCCATGCTTCCATAATCATCGAAGCAAATATGAAAATAATGTAAACACCCAAGGTTAGTTGAATCCATGTAAACACCATTTAAAAATTAAGTACACGCTTCCTTTACTCCAAAGATGACTTGTTAACCAAAAAAAACACTTCAACAAAATTTAGAATATTCCACAAATACCTTGAAATCCAAAAAATTCCTTTGCAACAAATTTTTCCTAAAGAAAAAACTCATCCTGTACACTGAGATAATCTTCCACACACTATAACTCAAGAAATCAACTTGCGAAGCACCAAATCACAAAAAAATCCAACCAAAAGTATATATGAACCTTATCCACACACTTCCAAAAATGCAAAACCAGAAAAAAAAACTATGAAGAAATGTAGAGAAAAACCATTTCTCCCAAACACCACTGTAATGCACAATTCACACACTGGTGAACACAATTTTCTTTGCAGAATTATCCAAACCAAGAAACTCTAAATATAACATTTTTGAACACCTCTGATGAACATATCTAAACTACACAAGTAGATCTTCAACACAGAGGAAATGCAGAGCAAAACTAGAACACCACTTTGTATGCCAGAACACCTCTACAACACATTGTTTCCTCTTTTATTCAAATTTTCTCAAAAGAACTTGTAAACAAAGTACCAAAAACACATTCTCATCATTTGGAACACCTCCTCATCACAACCAAACCAACTGCAAGATAGCAACTCAACCATACACATGCTTATCAAAGCAACACTAGAGGTTGACACTAGTAATACTTACTAATGACAACATAATGAAACTAATTGAAGCAACACCACAACTTCTCAACCATCAATACATGTCCAAAAATCACCAACATAACCAGTTGACATTAATGGAATCACAAACATAAGGTTGTTGACATCAATGACAACACCAACTACTCATACTTGAAACAACCCCACCTAATGCATTTTGCATCTTCGATACAAAAAAATGTAAGTGTTGTCAAGTCCATTGATGTGGACTTAGACAGTTATTGATTATGGAGAGAGGAGAGGTGAAAATTTTATTCTAATTGTTGGTGTAATTAATTATTTAATTACACTTACATAAGTTTACTTAGGCATTTAATTATATTCCTAGGTATCATTTACTAGGTGATAGGTTCATATGTTTGCTTAGGATATAAGATTCCTTCTAGAAGCATGAGTTGTCTTTTCTAGAAGTCTTATCTTATCTAGCATCATTTCCTAGGTAGTTAATTAGTTGTCACATGTCATAAGATTATGACACATATCAACATCATATTATATACATCTCAACCTTGCCTATATAAGCAAGGCTTCATATGTACTTTGCCATAGTCAATTCGTCATTCTTGCATCTTAATGATAGAGTGATATTTCTTCCATCTCTCTCTTGTGGAAGTTATTTTGTCTTGTAGGTGATTTTGGGGTGTTTGAGGAGTTCACCATAAACTCCTACATGGTATCAGAGCTTCAATGTTGTAGAATTCTTCCTAGATCTGAGGGACCAATCTTGGCATGAAAGTTTTGATGGGTGCAAGTTGGGGTCTTGAGAACCTCACCATTGAATCCAAGGCATCAACAGTCATTTTTTATTGGATCCGTTTTCATTTTTTCTTCAAAAATCCAACTTCCACTCATTTGTGAGAAAAATGATTTTTGGGTTTTATAACCAGGGTCAAAATCTCAACTGGGTATCTTTTAGATTTTGTATATCTTGTGATAGGTCTAGATAATAGCTTGTTTTATGTTGGTTTTATGTAGACTTTAAGATACTTTTAAACATACTTTATAAACAATATTCCATATCATACTATCCTTTTTATATCCATTATGCAAGCCTAAACCCAAAAATATGACGATGGAATTATGGTTTAATATATTAGCATTAAATGGTTTATATGAATATGTGTATGGGAATGTTGATGGAATGTTATGATTAATTATGATAGTTATCCTTGTGTACATGTTTTGTGAAACTAACTTGTTTGCAGCTAAAGGAGGAACCATGATACACAATAGTTGTAGGATGATCTCGTAGTGAAAGGGGCGTTGGACACCGAAACAGGGGAAACTGTAGAAATAGTTGAACATGATGATCATTGGTTGAAGGAACTTAATGAAGATAGAACACACGTTATTATAATAAGTTAATAAATGTTGAAGAAGAGGTCTTTCTCACGTGGGACTTTGATAGATAGGTGTATGATTGCATGCATTCTTTTTTGGCATAATTCTAGTTTTGATAGGATTCTCCTTTTTCAATTGTAGGTTGAATAATTCCAAGTATTAATTCTACACTCTAAATATCTAGGAGTGGAGTTAATGATTTCAATTAAGTTTTTGTTTTCAATAAATATTCCCTCAGTTTGTATATAACTGTTGGTTGAATCCATAAGTTAGTTGGTTTTTCACAGTTTTATGTTATCTATTACTTTCAATTTGAAATATGAATCTTCCAAATGGTTGAGTACGATTTGTGCAAGAATATTTTGGAATCTTTCATCTTATGCAATAAAGGGAGATCAATTCATGGAATGCATGAAATCTATTAGTTAGATCGAGTTCAGTTAAAGTGGGAATAGTTACTTGAGCAGGTCACTCAAGGTGTTGTTCTTCACTTCACCTTTTAGTTATTTATTTTTGTTGATAGTTGTTATTAGTTTATCATTGCTCACAAATCATATGAAAGTTAATTGGGATTTCATTTCTTTCTTATTATGAATGAATTCTTAGGAACATGCATGTAATGATCATTAGTAACACTCCATAGGATAGTTTAGTTGAGTCAGTAGTCTTTATTAAGTTTTCAGTTAATATAGTATCATTTCATTAGCAATAGTTCAGTCACAACCTTTATTGTAGGTACTTGTAGCAACTAGTTTCAATTTATACTTTTATTATTTTACAATTTGGTGAATTTCTAGCAATTAGAATGACTTCAATAGATAGTTTAGGTAGTTTAAGTCCAGTTAGTTGACCCTCTAAATTGAGTGGATTCCACCAAGTTTACAAAGTATTAGCTTAGACTCTACATCTTGCACAAATCTAGAGAAAATTGTTGTACAAAAAGTGTTGCGCATCATTTTTTCTCCTGGCCGATAAAAAAATTTATTTTTTCATCTTCTCCTTGTTGGATCAAAAAATGATTTTTGGGTTTTATTTTTAGCATCAAAATATTTTTGGGTTTTTGTTAGTTTCTACAAAGAGTTAGTAGATTTTTTAGAAATCAAATCGGAAGTAAATTTTTTTTGCTAGAAAACTCATTTCATCTAGGCTAAATTCATTTTTTTTGAAAAAATCATAACTTTTGTCCATGGTGTCCATTTTTGGCAAATGAGATATCGATGAAAAGCTAGTTTTGAGCACTTCATAGTGGTATAGGCCATTTTTTTAGATTTTGTCATCTACAAAAATTTAAGGTTATTTTTCATCATGGAGGCAAATGTGAACATTTATCAATGCATGCACTATTTCCTTTTTTGTGTGCATTAGGTTTGCATTTTCTCTGCACTTCATTGTAATGAAAGCTTAAGGTGTAAAACAAACTTTCCTAATGTCAAAACTTAGAGAAGAATGTAGATATATCTTTAAATTTTGCAATTACAGTTCATTAAGATGCACATGAAAGAAATAACACAATAGAGAAATAAACACATACAAAATTGAACACCAGAATTACGTGGGAAAACCCTTATAGGAGAAAAACCCACCACACCAAAAAAAAAATCTCTTGTATTACGATAATTGAATTACATACAAGTTATAGACTCTCCTTTCAGATAATTAATCTCATAGTAGCAACATTTCCCTGATCAACCTCGTACTTAACAAATTTTGATCACACTTTGTTGTGTCTCATTGTTACAATGCATATACAACATATAATGAAGAACACTTTGATCATTCGACCATCTAACTCATCATAGTTATAGTATGCTACAATGTACAACAACAACCATGATTCAAAATGCTCTCTACATAAATGGTTTAGTTCAGTTTCCTCTATTAAGCAGTTGTCGAACTTCCTAGTCATCGAACGGAACACTCTCTAATCATTCGACCATCTAACTCATCATAGTTATAGTATGCTACAATGTACAACAACCATAATTCGAAACATTCTCTACACAAATGATTCAATTCAGTTTCCTCTGTTGAGCAATTGTCGAAATTCCTAGTCATCGAACGACCATCTCCAAGTCAACAACGACCTCCATTGTTTGGTGTGCACCTCAACAGTCAACCAAGTCTATGCTTGTTCACCCATGGTTCACTCACTACACTACCACTAGACGGCTCAAAGACTCCCACGGTATGGTAGTATACACCAAACTACCACTCGCCAGCTTGAAGGCTCTCGTAGTATGGCGGTATACACCGCACTACCACACCTCAGCTAGAAGGCTCCTATGCTATGGAAATATAAGCATGAAGGTAACACTTATGTAATTATGAGTTGATTGGTGACATAACCAGGGTTATACTATTGAGTTTGAGATGCATTTTCTCAACAATTTGCCACTTGACGAAGAACTCATTGAATCCTTACGATACATGAAGTCACTATATATTCTGGACCCCAAGGCCCATCAAATTTACACACCATCTGAACTTATCTGTGCTCATTGGCTTTGTCAATGCATTAATAACATTCTTCATACTATCCACCTTTTCCAAATAGACCTTTCCATCCTCCACCATATCACATACAAAGTGGTACTGCACATCAATATGTTTCATCCTGGCATGGAAAGTTGGATTTTTCACTAGAAAAATGGCACTTTGACTATCACAACAAATAATAATTTTCCTTGCATCAAAACCAATATCAAAACACAATCTCCTAAGCCAAATGGCTTCCTTATAGGCATGAGTTACTACCATGTACTCGACCTCTATAGTGGATAAAGCAACTACAACTTGCCACTTGGTCATCCAACTAACTGCACCACCATTCATCATGAAAATATATCCATTGGTGGACTTTCTACTATCAATGCCCCCTACCCAATCATAATAAACATACCCACAAATGCTAAGAGTCCTCTGTGATTCAAAAAAATTCCCATGGTAACACAAAGCATATTCTGAAGTGCCCTTCAGATATCTAAACACTCTTTTCACAGCATCCCAATGTGTCCTTCCTAGATTAGCCATAAACTGACTAAGAATTCCCACTGCTTGGGTAATGTCTAGCCTTGTACAGACTATTGCATACATTAAACTTCCAACTACAGTTGCATAAGGCACTCTAGTCATATCCTCCATCTCAATACGAGAATTTGGACAATCTTCAATAGATAGCTTCATTCCTTGCAAAATTCAAACAACTAGCTGCTTACAATTAGTCATACTAAATCTCTCCAAAATAGTGTTAATATACTTACTTTGGCTAAGCCAACTCTTTTTGCTCTTTTTGTCCTTGGTTGTTTCCATCCCCAGAATATACCTAGCTGCACCAAGATCTTTCATTTCAAACTTTGCAGACAACTGAGATTTTAGATCATAAATCACAGACTTACTATTCCCTATGAACAACCTATCATCAACATAGAGTGTAATAATAAGAACTCGATCATTTTCAGTTTTGAAGTACACATAATGATCTGATTTCGATCTTACAAAACCTAGTGACAAAAAAAATGTGTCAAATTTTTAGTATCACATTCTAAGGGACTATTTTAAACCATACAGAGATTTATTTAACTTGCAAAACATATTTTCTTTACCTTTCACCACAAAGTGCTCAGGATAGGACATATAAATTTCTTCTTTAAGATCTCCATGAAGAAACATTATCTTCACATCCATTTGTTCAACTTCTAAGTCATACACAGTTGCAAGTGACAAAATAAATCTGATAGATGTTAGCTTTGCTACTGGAGAGAAATTTCCCCATAATCAATTCCCTCTACCTGGGAATATCCCTTTGCAACCAACTTCGCTTTATACTTTTCAACATTACCATTCAGACCAATCTTCTTCTTAAATACCCACTTACAACCAACAACTTTTCTGCCTTCAGGAAAGGGCACCAAACTCCAAGTTTCATTCTTCTCTAATGATGCCATTTCTTCATTCGTGGCTTCCAACCAAGAGTTTGAATTAGGCATTCTAATTGCCTCTTTTACAGTCTTAGGCTCATCAGTTTTAGTAATCAAAGCATAAGTACAAGTAGAATCTAACATAGAGAACCCATAACTATCACATTGCTTCTTCTCAAATGTAGACCTCCTCACATGTTGAGGCTGAGGTTGTGGTTCTTCTTCAGAACTCTTAGAGCTACTCGAACTCTCCTCAGTTTCTGGTACACTATCAATGTATTGTTCCTCTTTTTCTGGAGTAGAGGTATCTCAACAACATCATTTTCCTCTTTATTTTCTTTCATCCCTAATTGTAGATCCACTGAAGAAAGTTTTAGCTCCGGAAAGATTACACTTCTGTTGTATACAACCTTTTAAGTCATAGGATTCCAAAACTTGTATCCTTTCACACCAATGTCGTAGCCAATGAAGATACATTTAACAACTTTGTTCTCTAATTTAGATCTCTTTTCATTTGGCACATATAGATATGCTTCACAACCAAAGAATTGAATATGTCTTAGAGAGGGCTTCTTACTAGACCAAGCTTCCATAGGCATTTTTTCAACAAGTGCTGACAAAGGAGACCGATTCAACAAGTAACATGTTGTAACCACAACCTCAACCCAAAACTTCTGCTCCAAACCATCATTTCTCAACATACTTCTTTCCTTCTCCATCAACATCCTGTTCAACCTTTCAACAACTCCATTTTTCTGCAGAATGTAAGGTGTTGTTTTATGCCTTTTAATTCCATGGTCTTTGCAATACGTTTCAATATCTCCAGAACAACATTCACCACTGTTATCTATCCTCAAACATTGAATTTTTCTTCCAGTTTGATTTTCTATCAAGTTCTTAAACTCTTTAAACCGACTAAACACTTTTGATTTATTTTTCAAAAAATATACAAACGCCCTCCTCGAATAATCATCAATAAAAGATACATAATATTTTGAATTTGACATAGAAGGAACATTTATTGGACCAAATACATCAGAGTGAATATAATCCAGAACACTAGAATATTTGTGAGGACTAGACTTAAAAAAAACATGATGATGTTTCCATGTATACAATGTTCAAAGAATTCAAATTCCAGATTACAATCATCGAGCCCCTCAACCAGGTTTTTATTTTTCAAGGCTTTCAAACCTTTTTCACCAATGTCACCAAGCCTTTGATGCTAGAGCATAGTCTTCTCTGCTGGAAGTTTAACCTCCAAATAATTTTCCCCTATAGGGACTTTAGTCTTCTCTTCTACATGAACAACCTTCTATGACTTTGCAAAGACATTGTTACATTGAAAAACAAGTGCGTCTAACTTATATAGAGTACCTATTCGAGAAGCCCTAGCTAGCACCATCAAGCCTTTAGTCATTTTACAGCCATTGCTTGATAACAAGACTTGCACTCCAACATAATTTAGCTTACTTATAGAAAGTAAATTCTGAGCTAGACCTGGTATATGCATTATGCCATCAATTCCTTTAATTAGTCCATCAAAAAATTGAATTATGACTCTTCCACGACCAACAATTTCCAGAGATGAATCGCTTGCTAAATACACATTTCTACCATTGTATTTTTCATACTTTGTGAACCGGTCTCTATGAGATGTCATGTGGAAAGATTCTCCAAAATCATTCAGCTAGACATCATCTAATGCCTGAGTTTCCAAGGCTGCAATAAAGGTCTATGCTTTGCTTTAAGAAGAATCATTATTGGAAGAGTTCTTCTTCTTCTTCTTCTTCTTTTTCTCCTCTTTGCAATCCTTTCAGACATGACCAGGCTGCCCATAGTTCCAAAATTTCACCTTGGACTTCTTTTCAGGAGACTTTGATCTCCCTTTTGATTTTGATTTTTACTTCTTGTCCTTCTTCTTGCCTTTCTCCTTCGATCTGCCACGAACAACAAGAGCCTCCTTCGCCATCTCAAAATATTTCCTTCTCATTTCTTCTGACAACAAAGAAGCAACTGCATCTTCCATATTGAAAGTGGTTGGAATGCTCCCAATTTCCATCACTAAATGATCCCAAGAATCAGGAAAAGAACACAACAAAAGCATACAATGATCTTCATCATCAATTTTCACACACATATGTTAATTGAGCAATAAACATGTTAAATGTTTTCAGATGATCAGCAACAGATGCCCCTTCCTCCATCTTCAAATAGTATAAATTCTTCCATAAGAACAACTTATTCACCAAGGACTTGCCCTGATAAATGTCTCCAAGCTTCTTCCACAAAGAAGATGTGGATTTCTCTTCATGAATGTTCAGGAGAATAGAGTCTGCTAAACAAAATCTTATCAAACCTTTTTTCTTTCCTGTCTATGAGGTCCCAATCTTCTTGCTTCATGCCAGAAGGTTTCATTCCAAACACAACAAGCCAAAGATCACAATCCACCAACAGGTCTTCCATTTTGAGTTTCCACAACTCAAAATTGCTACCATTGAATTTCTCAATTTCAATCTTCCTAATGTACTTGCCATCTTAATCTGCAATCTAGATTACCATACTTCTACAAAAAAATCCCATTGAATAGGATTGACAAAAAAAATCCAACCTACCCACAAGGATAACACAACTAGCTAGGCTTTGATACCACTTGTAATGAAAGCTTAAGGTGCAGAACAAACTCTCCTAATGTCAAACCTCAGAGAAGAATGTAGATATGTCTTTAAATTTTACAATTATAGTTCATTAAGATGCACATTAAAGGAATAACAAAATAGAGAAATAAACATAAACAATTGAACACCAGAATTATGTGGGAAAACCCTTACTAGAGAAAAAACCACCACAGGTCAAAGAAAAAATCTCTTGTATTACAGTAATTGAATTACATACAAGTTACAAACTCTCCTTTCAGATAATTAATCTCATAGTAGCAATATTTCCCTGATCAACCTCGTACAAACAAATTTTTGATCACACTTCGTTGTGTCTTGTTATTACAATGCATATACAACATACAATGAAGAACACTCTTTGATCATTTGACTATCTAACTCATCACAGTTACAATACACTACAATGTACAATAACAACCATGATTCGAAATGTTCTTTGTACAAATAGTTTAGTTCAGTTTCCTCTATTGATAAACTGTCAAACTTCCCAGTCATTGAATGGCCATCTCCAAGTCAGCAATGACCTCCACTATTCAATGTACACCTCAACAGTCAACCAAGTCTACACTTGTTCACCCATGGTCCACTCACTGCACTACCACTAGACAGTCAGGACACTCCCGTGGGATGGCGGTATACCACATTACCACTAGATGGCTTGAAGAATCCTATCGTATAGTAGTATACACAACACTACCACTCGTCATCTTGAAGGCTCCCATGGTATGGTGGTATACACCACACTACTATACCTTAGCTAGAAGGCTCACGCGGTATGGAGGTATAAGCATGAAGGTAACATTTATGCAATTCTAAGGCGATTGGTGATAGAACTAGGGTTATACCAGTGAGTTTGAGATGCATTTTCTCAACATTCATTTTGGTTCTAGATCATTTTTCAATCAATTGTTGCTTCATAGATTCTAGAGTTGTGCCAATTTGCAAGTTTTCCAGTGTTCCTTGGCATCAAGTCTACTATTGCTTTTCATGATTCTAACTTGAGTGACGCTAATATGGTTTCTAGCAAATAGAAGTATCTTTCCTTGATTGTCGAATTGAGGATTCCAGTGTTACTCTATAGTGTACTTCCAATGCTTCTCTTGTAGCAGGTTATCTCATTATGGGAGGGTTAAATGGTCTCTCTTTTCATCCTTTGTGTGGATGGAGATTGATTGGATTTGTGGACATCATTATTGTATTTCATCTCTCTTTTAGGGAGGAGTTTTGTCCCATTGGGTTTTCTCCTTTTCTCCGTTTGTGAGAAATTTATTTGCATTGCATTTCTACGTGGGTAGCTAACATGGCCTTGTAGCTGAGACCCATCATTGCATCTTTGCATCATTTGCATAATAATTTCCTCCCTAAGTTGTACTTATGGGGGGGTGTTGGTGTAATTAATTATTTAATTAAATTGTGAATGGTGATCTTAGACCTGCACAAACACAAAGAACATATTAGTCCAATATGCAAGTTAGAAACAACATTCCCCATGAAATTCATTTGAAACATAAAAACAAGAAATAAGTGAAGAACACAAGTAAAAAGCGCTCTTAAATCCTATTTTAAAGTCCAAAATATCAATCCCATGGGGGAATTGGTGCCATTTTGATGTGGAAAAAGGCCCTTTTCCCAATTCCTTGCAAGCTTGATGATCAATGGTGAAGATTTGATGCTCATTAATGAAATTTCTCTATAACCTAGCTATGAAATCATCAAAATGGATGACTTGATTCAAACATGGAGATGATAACTTTGCACAAGTTGTGAATAAAAATGCCTAATATTGTAGATGGGCTTGTGGATCCAAAATCAATAAGAGAGCCTTCTATTTATAGAAGAGAATGATGTAGGATGAGGAAAAATTGATGAATGTGGGATAAAACATCAACCAATGGCCAAATGCCACTTTTCAACAAGTTAGTCGATAGAGGTGGAGCACATTTTGATGAATGTGCACATTAATTCCATTAGGTGGATATTTGAAATTTGGAGAAGTGACAAGTTGGAGGGAGAGAAGAAATGAATTAAATGCCATTTGGCTCAAGAAAAGGACATGTAAGAGGCCCTTAATGCCTTGTTGGATGGACAAGTACTTTTGGGGGGAGATTTCAAATTTGGGGAATATTCCATTCTTGATGCCTTTTTGAAAGAAAAAAATTGATTTTCATGAGAAAGTTGCAAAAGCTAGAGGATTTGAGTGATTAAGATTAGGATTAATGAGGATTTGATTAATTTAAGAGGAGATTAGTTGATTTGACAATTTGATTTAGATTTTAGGATTTAAATAAATCAAAGTGAGAGGAATAATGAATTTAGACTTAATTAAATAAAGTTTGATTTATTTAATTAAAGAGGATGGTGTTAGATTAAATCAAATAAAGATTAATTTATTTAATTTAAGGGAGGTGACCTTAGAGCTTAATTAAATAAACTGGATTATTTAATTAAAAGAGGGACTATAGGATTAATTAAACAAAGTGATTTATTCAATTAATAGGAGATGATGTGACTTAATTAGATAAAATTGATTTGTTTAATTAAGAGATGAAATGTGATGAATTTAATTAAATAAGGGGTATTCAATCAAATGACTAGAAAAGGAGATGATTCAAGACAAAATGATGTTAGTAATTAGGATCAGGTGTATATGATCAATCAATATATTTTACGTGTCTACATTTTTCCCCTCTTTGAAGCAATGTACCCGCTGCGTTGGTTCAAAAAATAACCTTGCCGAGATCAAAATTCAATTTTTTTTTTCAAATACTCCACTGCTGCCCCAACGAACAAAATATGCTATACTGCCCCCTTGAGAGATTAGAGAAAAATTTGGATTTTTGGGTGATCTCACGAAAAAGAGGACAAGTTGGCGGATGAATCTAGAAAGGCTCCAGGATGCCTAAAATGTGCCAACACACAAAAAATAATGCAAAACAAGCCTCGGTTGGACGAAAAAATAGGACTGGGGGTCCAAAACCCTAGGTTGACAGCTAAACAAGGTCAAAAAACCCTAACTTTCATGCTTAAATAGCCCTTAAGGGGTCACTTTCAATTCATTTGCACATTCAACCTTTAGAGATTTCCCACTTTTGAGCTCTGATCTTTGTTCGAGATGGTGCAATGAGTGCTTCCACGTCACATTTCAAATCAAGTGTGAGTGTACCAATGACTACCATGTGCAAGACCACCAGTATGTGACCCTAACCCACCTTCTCCTTTCAATTTTTGTGTGCATTAAATAGGGTTAAAAGGTCAAACTGAGTCAAGTAGCATTGTTTGGTGTCATTGAAAGGTTAGAATCAGCGCTGCACGACCTTAAATTGTGTCGCTTTTGCAAACTATGATGCCACATCGTAGTTTGAGGCCTAGGGGTCAAACTCCAAATGGCACTACATATGAAAATAGTGTCACGACAAGCCAGTTAGGAATTTATGGTTTAGGGTCAAACAAAAGTGTCATCAAACAACGTTGTCGTGACGAAGCTTGGAATTTAGAGGGTTCAAGTGACATAATTTGGAGCCTTCAAACAATGATGCAATTGCAAATAGTGACACATTTTCTGTTTTGGTTGCAAAAACTTCAAACAAGATCATGATTTTTTACAAAACTTGACATTGTGACTTTATTGGTGTAGGATGCAGAGCCGATACATTCATGTGAGTATCGGTCCACAATTCTGAGCAGATTGACAAGATGGCACAAGTTGCTCTAGGAGCACCTTGGGATGATAGGGCTATGGTACATCACCTATGTACTGACCACCAGGAAACATCTAGGCATGATGACAACATTGGTAGAGCGATGGCATAGTGAGATGTCATCGTTTCACTTCCCTACAGGCAAGGTGACAGTCATGCTAGAGGATGTTTGGAACATTCTTCAATTTCCCATCCATGGAGAGCAGGTTATTTATGATGTGGACACTAGGACAGTTGCCTGTTATGAGGTCATGGGACTTGACAATATCATTTTTGCTGAGGGATAGATTGAGTTGGAGCAGTATAGGAGCTCAGTATCACAATTATTATTGATCATGGCAGCTATTATCTCAGGCCTTGTCCCACCAGATTGGCATGACTGATATTTTAGTCCAGGATGGGGCTTAGCCTGGGAGTGGATTCTCCACAAGAGGGAATACTTTGCATGGGGACCAGTGATGCTAGCCTCACTATATCATGATTTGCATGAGTTTTCTTACTACGACAGCAGGGCAATTGGGGTCGGAGTTACTCTCCTACACATCTGGGCCTGGGAGCATACTGCCATGCTCCTCCCATGAGTTACAGTGGTTGATGTGGAGCCAGATGATCCAATATTCTGGTAGTATAGGGGTGGCTTGACATTCACACACACAAGAGTAGCTGACATCCCTCATTGGAGGAGGTTGATTGACAAGATGACAGTTTTTACATGGAGGCCTTGGCTCAGGATGCTTGCTTGATATGATGATGTTCAATAGCTCTTTTTTGCTAGGCAGGATAGACTTATGAAGGGTAGGGAGCACACCATGATTGAGTGTTATCTACCAGATCGGGTGGCTAGGCAGTTTGGAGATGGACAAGACAAGTCTGATGACTAGTACATGGACATATTTTCCTGCAGTACGAGGGAGACGACATGGGGTCGAACGATCCCTCCAAAGGATTCCATGGAAAACTTTAGATAGTTGGTCACCAGGTCATGGCCATATGATCAAGGGTAGGTAGACCTAGGGACCACATAGGCATACTGAGATTGGTTTAGGCCACCCATCAGATTGATAGTGCCAGGAGTAGATTCACCATGACAAAGACCCTGAGGCCAGACAGTAGGGCGAGGTGAGGGTGAGGAGGTCGAGGAGACAAGGATGGATATGGAGACAAAGGTAGAGGAGGAAGTGGACCACCTCTAGACTAGCAAGGGTAGATTGATGGGAAGAGAGACCAGCAGAGAGATGGGGATCTGCAGAGAGATGCCCCAAGGGACCCACATCATCCTTTGAGAGACCACCATTAGCCACCACCACTACCACCACCACCTCAACCAGACTAGAGGGATGCTATTATTCAACAACTGGAGGCATAGGTTACCACATTGACAGTTGAGAGGGATCAAGCAAGATCATAGTGAGATTAGGCCATACAACATAGACAAGCCACTAGGCTAAAAATAGAACAGGGGACTGATCGATGCCAGCAGCTCGAGAGCACATAGGGCAGGACAATCCTGACATGCATGTATCAAGATGCAATGAAAGAGGCAGAGTATTACCAGGTTCATTATCATTAGGAAGTGCCTCGAGCAACCCGATCACTAGATTTCTCATAGTAGACAGGGCAAAGGAAAGATCAGCCCGAGAGATAGCTGGGCGAGGGGAGCAACCATTAGGGCTAGCACACATTTTTTATCAGAGACACCATTCTTTTTTCAATCCACAAGCCTCATTTTTGATATCCCCATGGGCATTTGTATACTTTTATTGATTCATACACATTACATTTGATCATGATTTGTACCATGACAATTATTTTATTGATGATATATATGATATGATTGAGTTGATATATGAGATTTGTCCTATTCTATTTATGGATAATGGATGAATGTATTTAATTTTCTATATGTGATGTGATGATATGGTATGACTTTATTTTATGATGTGATGCAATGTATTATTCTATACTATGTGATGTAATGCAATGTATGCTTTATGTGATGTGATGCAGTGATTATGTAGATGGATGGATGGATGTATTTCTTTTTCAATATCTTTCCATGCACATTTTATGATGATGTGGATGCAAATGATTTAAAATGCTTAAAGACTAACAAATCTATACGAATGATGATTTTATATGCTATGATTATGAGATGTGTGAGATTCTCTTTTTTTTTTATTACCTTTTCCAATATGTATGGATGACATAATGATGCACATGATATGATATGATGATGCCTATATGATATGATATGATGATGCTTATGATATGATGTAAATGGATGCAAATGTATGGTTTATGAGATGCTTAGAATAATCAATCTATATTATGCAATGATGAAATGCAATGCATGTGAGATGATTAATATTTCCTATATGATATGTCATGATATGCATTATGTTGATGGTTTGTGGATGCAGGATGGATGCATTAGTGATGTTTTTTATTAACTATCATGGTACCATGTTAGTATGGAAAGAAGACAGAAGAAATAAGATCCAACAAGCCTACCTTATTAGAGATGATGATGATGATGATGATGATGATGATTTTCTTATTAGGAATTGGGATTTTAAAAGGGTTATTTACCTTATGTTTGATAATACACATAGGCACAATGCATCAAGGTATAAAAAACCAAGATGGCGTTGCACCTAGTGTGATGGAATTTGACTCAAAAATCAGATAGGAGTACTCCTGTTCACACCTAGCATACAAAACCTTATCTAAAATGCAGTTAAGATATTCCAAGCATCTAAGACCAAAACATAGAAAGGAAAGCCTTCCTATGTGGTCAACAAGACACCTAAAACACCCTCCCTACACCCAAACAAAGCACACATGACCAAGGTTATATTACAAGAATATCCCACAAGCACAATAGATAAAAAATATATTGATCGTTGCCTCATTCCTTTCCCTCTAAATCCTTTTGTTTGGACATCATCGAGAGGTCATTGGAACATGCACAATAAGATAAGTTAGAAGACAAAGATCAAGCGAACAAACAAGCTAATGTTTTTCAATACCGCTAGCCAAGACTAAACTACAACAATGCCTGATGTTGATGTCCATTGTAGGAAGGATGCATCCTAGGACATGATGTTATTAGATGATTTGGGAAAAATTGGATGATTAGCTATCAATACAAAAAATTGACCAACTTGTTTACCTACTAACTTAGACTTGAGACTTTGACGTTTGAGTTTTCACTTGTAACCTGCTAAACTTGTTTCTGACTATTTCACCAAAGGTTGAGTATGATGATTGATTTATTATGAGTGAATGTTTATTGCAGGTGAAAGAGAGATGGGATGGATGGATTTTTTCAAATATTTGGATTTTTTATTTTGAACTTTTTTGAAATGTTTTGAGGTTGTTTTTGGTATTTTCAAGATGTTTTACAAATATTTTGATTTTCAAATTTTCCAATATTTTTGGGGTTTTTTGAGATTTTGAGCAAGAGACTAACCTAAAGACCTATCCTAGGGGCTTTGGGGGCTGATCAAAAGATTATCCTTGCCTACATTATACACACATAGACCACGTAGTTTGATTGACACATACCCAATTATTGATGAGATATGAACAAATGGATTGCCAGTTTATTATGACAGACTCCTAAAGGACTGACCTAAGTGTCTTGAGGGATGATCAAAGATCAACCTTTCTTATGTTTAGAGCTTAGAGACCCGTAGTTCGACAAGACGACTCTATTTTTTGACTGACTTTTTGACCTTTTTTTTTTGGATTTTGATATGTTTTGAATGTTTTTGGATTTTCTAAATGTTTATGGATTTTCTAATTTTCTGATGTTTTTGGATTTTCTAATTTTTTGATGTTTTTGAATTTTTTGATTTAGGGAAGACTTCAAGAATATAAATGAATCCAACTTGATGCAATAGACTACTCCAATATAGGCAATACAAACTGACCTTAAGAATGGGCTAAGTAGTAATAAGAGGGATCATGACACGAACACAAGATCAATCTATGTTACAAACACAAACAGGTGATGGATGGAGATATGGAATGTGATGAATGATGGAAGCATGATGGATGGATGATACAGAACAAGCTGTGAAGATCCTGGTGGATGGAAAGTGCTTATTTACACAAGGCACCTATTTGCCAGGTTTTCATCAAGGTACTTTCCCAAAGCACCACTAAAGTGATTTTCACTAGAGGACAATTTTTCTCTTTATTGTTTTTAATCCTTTTTTAATTTTTTTTGAATTTTTATGTTTTTTGATTTTTTTGTATTTTTGGTTTTATACCTTGAAAGATTAGGCATAATTTTTTTTGAGATGGGAGCTATTCATGGGTTCCTACAGAGGTTCCCCTTTTGGTGTTGATAACTGATATGCCCCTAACTTGTGGCTCACTGTGATGAAGAAGGGTCCCAACCAATTGGGTTCAAACTTTCCCTTGCTGTCTAGATTTAGAACATTCTTCTGATTTTCCTTCAACACAAGCTCTCCTACTTGGAAGGTCTGACTCCTGATCTTCTTGTTATAACTTTGCTTGAGACGGTTCTAGTAGACTTGCAAATGGTTTAAGGCATCCATACACCACTCATCTAGTAATTCCAGCTCGTTTAATCTTGACACCCAATATTCCTTATATGTGATGAGATTCTACAATGATATCCTCAGGGATGGGAGCTCAATCTCAATAGGGAGTATGACCTCTAATCCATAGACCAGGGAGAATGGGGTGGCACCTATTGGTGTGCGGATGCTTGTTTGGTAGGCCCATAGGGTGGGATTCAATTGAAGATGCCAATCACGACCAACATCATTGACTATTTTCTTGAGAATTTTTAGGATGGTATTATTTTTAGCCTTAGCTTGGCCATTTCCTTGGGGATAGTACATAGTGGAAAAGTGATGTTGGATTTTGAACTTTTGCTATAGGTCGCGAACATCCTAGTTTTTGAAAGGTGTCTCGTTATCTGAGATAATGGCTTGAGGGACACCATAGAGGAAAATTAGGTAGTTTAGGATGAACTTGGATATCTACTTTCCTATGATATAGGTCATGGGGATGGCTTCCACCCACTTTGTGAAGTACTTAGTGGCGATGATGATGAACTTATGTCCACTGAATGAGGTGGGGGTAATTTTGCCAACGAGATCGAGCCCCCACTATGAAAAGTGCCAAGGTGTGACAATTGGGTTAAGCCCCTAAGCTGGTGCATGGATGAGATCCCCATGCTGCTAACATTGCAAATACCTTTTGACATAATCATGAGCCTCCTTTTCCATTGTAGGCCAATAGTACCCAGTCCTTAATAGTTTCTTAGCCAAGGTCATACCACTCGAATGTGAACCACAAATGTCATTATGTACCTTGGTCAAAGAAGTCAAAGCTTCCTCAACATTTAGGCAACATAATAGGGTTCCTTCTGTAGACATCCAAATTTGGACACTTAATTTATCCAAATTTATCACTTTTCATCTAAACATCCTCTTATCTGAGTTAATTAAGTAATATTACTATTTTTTAATTAATATCCTTAATTCTGCCAAATCCCTAAGGTATTTAATTAATAATTAAGGAATCCCCTTTTCATCAAATGAATTAAATAAATATTACATTTATTTAATTCCTCACATGTCATTTTCATCTAATCCTAATCCATCTCCTAATCTTTTCATTAAGGATGTGCACATGCCTAATCTTTGATTAGGATGTGTCACATCCTCCAACTTTTGCAAGTTGGATTCTAATCCTCATTAACCCCTAATTATCCTCTAATTACTAATTAGTTAAACCTAATTAGTACCTTGGTCAACTCTCCCCATCCCCCAAGGAATTTTTAATTCCTTTTTATTCACCCTAGGCTCCTCTCTTCCCTATGTCAATTTTTAATTCACTTTTATTCCTCCTAGAATCCCCTTTTCCCATGCATCTTCTAGAACCTTTGACTTGTCACATCAAGTCACATGTGACAAATTCCCACCTTATGGGAACCTTGTCTTATCCACTAGATTCTTCCAATCATTATGAATTTTTAATTCACTTTTATTCTCCCAAAACTTTTCTTCTCCCCATGTGATCATTGAAAGGTCACATCAAAGTACTTGGAAGGTACTTGTCCTTCCTCCACATCATGTACCTCCCTTCCACATCACCTACACATCATCTCACCCTTAGCCATCTCACATTCCACATGTCAAAATGTGAGGGCTTGTGAGTCCTCAAGTCACCTTAGCCCTCCATCTTGGCCTTGTTGGATAAATCTCAACCGTTGAATTCTCTAGAGAATTCAAATTCTCTATAAATACCCCATTCTCTAAGGCATTTAAAAGGACTTAGCCATTTTGCAACTAAATGCTGCCATTTTGTGCACTCATCTAGCCATCAACTTTCATCCATTTGTATCTACATTCAAGCATATAGTCAAGACTTGAATTTAGCCATATCAAGATCCATTAAGAAGCATACAAATCAATCCAAATCAAGGGCCAAGCAAGGATTTTCAGCTGCAAGAAGGAAGGTATATCTATTTGTCTTCATTTAACACTTTTCTCTTTGCACTTACAAATTCCTTAGGCTAATCTTGAGGTGTTTCATTATTTTTTCCATTGCATTTTAATTGCTTAGAAAGGGTTAGACATTTTGATATCACACCTTCAATGATTTTGTGGTATAGGGTATCTCCTAGGATGACAAAATGGGATGAATTTTTGACAAAGGCTCTTTTGAGGTTCGAGGTTATATCTACGGGGAGGAATCCTATTCTTAAGTAGGTGCATATATCATGATACCAAGGATCACTGGGACCAATGATTTCACACACAAATTCAAACTCTGGTACCTCGAATGCTAGTATGAGAAGCTTCTCTATGAGGAATTCTTGCTTTGGGATATTGAGTGGGATCTCTAGGAGTGATCCAATTGTTGACATGGCGTATGTCGCTTTGTTATTTTCTCTTGGTAGCTGCTCAAATGAGATATCAATGAAGAACTCTTTGAGGCTTTCCACGAACTTCTTGTATGGAGTCAACTTGTCATACTTTGTTTGATACTCATCATTTACCTGGTTGATTACGAGTTGTGAGTCTCCATAAACCTTAAGTGTCATGATCTGCCATTGCATTGCAATTCTTAGCCCTATGACAAGAGCCTCTATTCTACAATGTTATTTGTGCAAGGGAATGATAGCTTGTATGATTTAGGTATACAATCCCCTTGTGGAGTGATGAAGACCCCTGCTTGACCCATGTTGTGTGTAGGATCCATCAAATTAAATTTTCCAATGATCTGTTGCACTTACGTTGAAGATTGATTCATCGGGGAATTCTTTTACAAGTGGGTTCTCTAAGTATATCGGTGCCTCTGCTAGTTGGTCTACAATCACTTGTCCTTTGATGGCCTTGCCTTCCACATACTCAATTTTGTGCTTTGTCAAAATCATAACCCATTTGGTTGTCTGCCCTGTAAATGTTGCTTTAGAAGCTAGATACTTTAGCGGGTCTATCTTACAATGAGCTTTATTTGATGTGTTAGCATGTAATGTCTAATTTTTTGTGTTGCAAATACAACTGTTAGAAAAGATTTTTCAATGGATGTATAGTTCAACTCATGTACCACCATGGTTCGACTGATGTAGTAGATAGCTCTCTCTTTTCCATTTTCATCATGCTATGCTAAGAGAGAGTCGAGAGCTGATGTTGTTGCTAATATATATAAGATCAAGGGTTTACCTAGAATTGACAACATGAGAATTGGAGGTGTGAGTAAGTATTCCTTGATCTTGTTGAAGGCCCAGTTGCATTTCTCATCCCATTTGTATGCTACCCCCTTGTGGAGTAGATGATAGTATGGGATAGCTTTGTCTACTAGTTGCACTATGAATAGGCGAATGGAATGGAGTCTTCCTTGTAGGCATCTTAGCTACTTTAATGTTTTCAGTGCCTCCATTTTGAGGATTGCTTTGACTTTGGTAGGGTCTACCTTGATTCCTCTCATGGATACAATGTACCCTAGGAGCTTTCCTGATTGTACCCCGAAGACATACTTTTTTGGATTTAGTCGGACCTTGTATTTTTCTAGCCTATCAAAGATGGAGCTCAAAGATGATATGTGATCCCATCATTTCTTTGACTTGGCCAATATGTCATCCACATAATCTTCGACATTTTTATGGATCATATCATGAAAGGTTAATTTCATGGCCCTTTGTTAAGTTGCTCCTACATTTTTTAGCCCAAATGGCATCATATTCTAGCAATATGTCCCCCATGGACAAGTGAAAGTTGTTTTATGTTGGTCATCTTTTTCTATCATGATCTGGTTGTAGCCTAAGAATCCATCCATTAATGATAGCATCTCATGTCCTATTTTCATATCCATAATCATGTCAATGTTTGGAAGAGGGAAGTCATCCTTGGGACATGCTTTGTTTAGATCTCTGAAGTTTGTGTAGATGTGAATGCCCCTAGTGGGCTTGGAAATAGGTACAAGATTGGAGAGCCACTCTAGATGATCAATTAGCCATATGAACCCTACATCTAGGAGCTTTTGCAATTCCATTTTGACCAACAATGCTATCTGGGGATGCATTTTCCTTAGCTTTTGTGTTATTGGATTTTCTTTGGGATATACATCTAGGTGGTGAACCATAACTTCTAGATCAAGGTCTGGCATGTCGACCTAGGTCCATGTAAATTTTATCTTTCTTTCTTTTAAGAATCCAGCTAGGAGTTCTTGCTCTTCTGTTAGAAGTGATTCTACATAGAATATTATGTGTGGCATCTCTTCTGTTCCCAGGTTGACTGGATTGCACTTCTTTGCTAAGACCATTGACTTCTCCTGATGAATAACACTGAGAGGAAGATAAAATCCTTCATCCTCTAGCACCTCAGAGAGGTTTTCACCATTGGATGCGTCCTTAATTTTTACTGTTTCCAGGTCAAAGAGTGCCACAGTGTGGTTTTCACTCAAAGACCTAGAGATTATTCTCAAATTTTCACTTTTGCGACTAAAGGATTCAATTGTTTCCCCATAATAGGCATGTGTCTCTATTATGATGTCAAATCCAACTTTGTGATCTCCATATGGTATTGTATCCCACAATCCCATGAATTCCAAGAATGCCTCATCATTTCTGAATGTGTCCAAAATTGGTGGTCCTCGTTGGTTGTAATCGATGAGTTGGGGATATACTAAGTTCATTTCATGGGTTTGACTGATTGACTCAAAAGATAGGGTACTAATCATGAGAAGGGAGGAATCCTAAAATATCATGGGAAAGTCAATTATGGGATCCTCATCACTACTACACACATCGGTTATGTCAAAGGTAAGGTTGTCTATGACTCAACCTGTGGATATTGGTAATTGAAGGGTGAATGTTGATAGTTGAGGGGGAGTTTTGACCTTTCTAACCAAGGAACCTTTTCCAAGTATGGTCACCTTCGAAGGGGTACATCTGAGGCCAAGATTTCTCACACGCTTCTCTAGAATGAGAGGTACTAGAAGACCATTGTCATTCTATCCAAGTTTTTTTGTTTCTATTATAGCCCATACCAAGCATCATTTGTAATCCTTTACTGCTCTCATCCATGGGAAGATCAGGTGTGGGCCTTTCATCTTGATATAGTAAGCTTGATATGTCTTTTTCATCTACTATCTCCTAACTTAGATCTCCCCAACACTTGAATCTAGAAGGGTTTTCTCTAAAGGTTTGGGATGATGTTTCAACTGGTTGAGGTTGCCCATGAGACCTAGGAGATTGAGGTAACTCTCCTATTATGAAAGAACTTTTCTTCATTTTATAATTCCCACACCCATTGTCTTGGATAATGACCTTGATTTCAAAGCTATTAGGGATGGAAGGTGTCTTTGTCTCAGAAGTGGAGGCCAAGGTAGATGGGTCTACATACGGAGTTGTAGGGCCTTCATTGTTCTTTGGGACTTGGGGGATTTTATAGTATTTTGCTTCCAGGTTCTTGCAGTAAGAAAAGGGTTTGGGATCACCATAAACCATGACCTCTTGATTTTGATATGGGAATTTGACATATTGATGGAAGGTTAATGAAAAAACTTGCATCCCATGGATCCACGGATGCCCCAGGAGGATGTTATAAGGTAAATCAAGGTCAAGAACCTGGCATGTGGTTTCCATAATGGTTGGCCCTACTTGAATAGGGAGTTGAATAATGCCTTAAGACACTCTTTCCTGATCATCATATGCTCTGATTGTGATACCCTTACCCTTTCCAATGGCATCCTTGGAGGATCCCAAATTATTTATTAGTTTGAGCAAACAGATATTTAGACTTGCACCCCCATCCACCAAGACCCTTTTGACTTTTTTTTTTATAAACCAGGACTTCAAGATGGAGTGTATGATTATGAGATGGTTGGGTCATGATGTGTATGACCATAGCTTGGAACTGGTCAACATCAAGATCTGTGGAGATGGTGGATGAAGCCAATGCTTCCTCTAGGATTTTTCTATATGCAGGTGATATCTTTAGTAACTCCATAATGGAGATCCGAGCGAGGGTTCTTTTCAACTAGTCCAAGACACTGTAGCCATTAGGAATGGATCTTGGATTTGAGGTGGATGTTCTAGGTTGTTATGATGACCCAACAATGGTAACTTTGTCGCTGCATGTGGTGACTCCACAATGAGATTTGGCTCCCTTGATGTTAACAACAATGACCCATTCACCTATGGATGCGACAACATGATCGTACACATGGTTCACATTGGCATACTTGGTATTTCCATGAATGTTCCCTTTGTTATGATCCGACATTGGATTCATGCATATTTTAAGGCCTTGATTTCCAGCTAGTTATTCAATGTTTATGACCTTGTCATCGATGAGGTCTTGGATCAAAGTTTTTAGTCTCATGAAATTGGTTGTTATGTGACCCTTGATTTTATAAAAATCACAAAGGTGGTTCTCATTGTACCATGGTGGTTTCACTTGGGGCTCTTGATAATTCTCATAAGTGGGAATTTTGATGAGATTTTCGTTTACTAGTTTCTTCATGACCAATTCAATTGGTTCCCCAAGGGCCATGTACTTTTGCTTGGGGGGATATTTGTTCTGTGGGGGTGGTCCCCCTTGATTATTTAGGTTGTTGACTTGATTATTGGGTTGTTGTTATGATACTGTGTTGGCTTGAGTGTTGTTTTGATTGTTGCCTTGCAATTTTTGGTACGATTGTGTGTTTTATTTTGGAGCATTGATGATGACCTTGGCATCCACCACATCATCATTAGTGACATTCCTAATTTTCACCCACATGTGAGGTTTTTCATTATAGTTGGTGGATGGCTGGTTTTCTTGATGTTCTGGATATGTGGGTGTCCCCCCTTGTGCAATCAGGGCTCATTCAATGTTGAGTGCCTTGGGGATCAAATGGTTGTATGTGGTGATACATTGCATCTTGAGATGGAATGAAAATGTTTTCTCAAGATTAGAAACGATGGTGAAATTTTTTTGTTCCTTTGGAATGGTCCATTTTCTCTTGTTGGCCTTGGATCACCATCATTGTAAGAAGGAAGTGAATGGTCCCCCCTTAGCTTATTTGAGTGCAAATAGTTCCTCTAGACTAACATCCATGCCAATGTTGAATGCATAATTTTTTATGAATGCATCCACGATCTCTTGGAACTTTTTGATTCCTGGAGGAAGGTGAGAGAACCATTCCATGGCAGGACCAACCAAACTTTGAGGGAATAGCCGCATCATATATGTATCATCATAGGCGCCTTCCATTCAATTTACTTGGAATTCCCTGATGTGATCTTCAGGGTTTCCCATTCCATGATATTTGTCAAATTTAGGGATTTCAAACCCCTTAGGGAATGGTACCATTGCAAGGATCTTATCGAAAGGATAGGGACACAAGTTGCTTGGTGTTTTTTTTTTTTTCCCCGACTGAAGATCTACCACTTGCTACGAGAGCAACTTGATTTGTTTCATCACATCATTTTGTCGATCAGGGGATGGGGTGAATGTGTTTTGAAGTGGCAGATTTGTTCGAGTGATAGGTGGAGTGTTGGTGGGATTTTGTTGCAATCTCTATTGTACAATCAAGGCTTGCTGATATTCCTACATTTGTTTCTATTCCAACAACGCTTGTTGTTGGTCTTGTTGTTGGTCTTGTTGTTACTGTGCCAACAACGCTTATTGTTGGGCTAGTAATTGGGTTGCTTCTTGCTATGCTTGGTACTATTGTAGGGCTTGTTGATATGTTTTTTGTTGAGCTTCTTGCAGTTGTGCCTAGTATTGATCTTGTGCTTGTGCTCGTTGAGCTTGATATTGGGCTTGAGCTTGAGCCTGTGCTTGTTGGGAAACTTGTGCAGCCTAGGAAACCTATGTAGCTTGAGCTATTGGCACAGCTTGGGTAACTTTTTGTTGTTGCAACAAATCTTGAGCTTGGGTAGCCTATTATTCTTGTTGTGCTTGGTGTGTGACTAAAGCTTCCTATGTTTGTTGAGCAACTTGTTGTGCAACTTGAATGTTTTGGGCTTCTTGAGCTTGGAACTATGATAGCTCGAATATATGCATTAGAAAATGAGCAACAAACTAAAGAGTGCAAATAAACACCAAAAAAACCTACACCTCAAGATTAGCCTAAGTTGGAATCAACATAAGATAAAAATCAAAAAATAGAACCTTATACCTTGTCTCGAATCGATCCTTTGGTTGGCCCTTCGATCTTTGATGTGTATGCTCCTTGGATGGCACATGATGCAAGCTAGATGATGATGTGAGGATGGGCGGAAATGGATGAAAGCATGAAAATGGCTAAGTGTAGATTAAGAAATAAAATTGCAAGAGTTTGGCTAGCAAAATGATCTCCCCAAATGAAAAAAAAGAGGGGGTATTTATAGAGATTTTGGAAATCTCTAGGGAAATGGATGGCCAAGATTGAGCCACCAATGATCAAGATGTAGGGCCAAGGTGAGTTGAGAACTCACAAGCCCTCACATCTTGACATGTGGCATGTGATATAGCCCTAAAAGGTGAAGTGGACATGAGGTGGAAGGATAGTACATGACATGGAGGGGGTACAAAGTACCTTGGGATTGGACAAGATTTCCTCATAAAGGAGGTACTTGTCCCCATGTGGGTGAGAGGACATGTGGGAAGGAGTGAAGGAATTAAAAATTCCTTTTGAGTGCATTGGGGGATTAAAAGTGAATTAAAAATTCACATGGGAAAGTGGAGTGCCTTGCCCAAAAAGAGAAAGCCTTTAATAAGGTTGACCAAGGACACATGTCATAAAGGACATGGGGAAGAGAAAAATAATTTAATATTCCTTGAAAGATGAGAGTGGAATTAAAAATTTCTCAAAGGACTTTGGGAAGACAAAAGGAATTAAAAATTTCTTGGGGGATGGGAAGAGTTGACTAAAGGGGGTGATTAGACAAGTTGATGAGGGGTTAGTGGAAGGTTAGGTGGCTAAGAGAGATTAGAGGCCAACTTGCAAAAGTTGGAGGATGTGACACATCCTAATCAAGGATTAGACATGTGCACATCCTAATGATGGGATTAGAAGAAGGATTAAAATTAGATAATAAAAGATGGAGGATGTGACATGAAGGGAATTAAATAAATGGAATATTTATTTAATTCAATTAATGGAAGGAGGATTAAAGAGATAAGGTATTATTGATTAAATACCTTAGGGATTTGGCAGAATTAAAGATATTAATTAAATAATAGCAGTATTACTTAATTAACAAAAATAAGACGAAAGGGGATGAATTTGGATAAATTAAGTGTCCAAATTTAGATGTCTACATTTTTCCCCTCTTTGAGATGGTGTTACGAAATAGCGTCATTTCAAAGATCATTACAACATAGAACCTAGAAGAAGATGGTTAGATTGGAAAAGATGCCCCAGTCATCAAAGGATTGACTAGGAAGGAAGATGATGGGGGTAAAGATGAAAGTTAGGGATAAAGGATGCCCCCTCGAGAGGACATGCGGGTTCAAGAGAACATGGATGTTCTCTTGAAATGGATGAGATGATGAAATGGGAGATGAGGAAGAGGATGAAAAGGGATGGATATGAAAAGATGAAAAGGTGACAGGAGGTTGGGAAACAAAAATGGGTGCAGAGATGAAGATGATGTTGCCCCAGTCAAGGTACAAGCCAAAAGGGGTTGAGGATGGATGGAGTGTTGTCAATGAGGATAGCGAAGGATACATCCCAATGAGTGGTATTGATGAGGGAAGGATACATCCCAAAACACCACTAAAGGATAGGGAAGAGTACCTCCCGATGATGATGAGGAACATCTTGTTGACAAGGGAAGGATACATCCCAAACAACACCGAAGGGATATGGAAGAATAAAATGGGATGATGATGATGATGATGATGAGGATGATTGGATTCAGGCTTGTAACAAGACTGAGAACAAGACCAAGGATATGATTAGATGATTCAGGCTAAATGGAATGGATGGGGATTGGATAGAGATGTGAGATAAGGATGAAGGATGAATGGATGGGGGGATACATGCAAGACGATAGAATGGAAAATGAAATGCAATCTTAATGCAATTTGCCATCTTCAAAGCACTGATTTTTGCTATAGCATAAGACACCAAGTGCTAGGGTATGTGGAACCAAGGCGGATTAGTGTCTAATGCATGAAACAAACACATCAAACAACAAGGCTATCCCAACACCCCAAAGTCATGATGACCTTGGTTGGGCCAGGTATTGGGATAACCACAAGCACACAAGGATGCCCCAACATAACACAAGACCTCAGTGGATCTTGGTGGGTACTCACGTGGGACAACCAAGAAGACAACAACGAAAAGATCAAGATACACCCCTATGTTGACTAGTCAAAGCACACCATGATATGATGGATCAAGGCGACCATGACAAGTGATGATAGGGAGCTCAAATGATAAACAAAAGCCAAAAGCATCGAAAGATCGCAATCAATTTCAAACGTCCTTTGCCATAGGATCAATCAAGGGGATGGATGGGATTGATGAGGTCTGTTAGGAAGGATGCATCCTATTGAGACCGATGATGGATACTAAATTAAAAGATTGATATGATACAAGATATTTAGAACTAATTGGATTTGATGATACAAGTGAATCTCATTTGTTAAAATCCAGCTAGATAAGGGCATAGCTTGACGACGTGACACGAGAGACATGACACAAGATAGGAGACCTCGATGGATGATAAAGACGGGATAGACAAATAGGAACAAGAGTTGAAGACTGATGATAGATGATAAAGGATCAAATGGATAAAGCAGAAAGACCAATGATGGAACCCTGAGGGTGGATCAAATGATCGATCTTGCCTACGTGAAAGTTTAGGGGCAACGTAGTTCGATAGAAGGCCAAAGACAAGTGATGGATGAAAGATGATGAGATAACCCTAGATGATGGGACTGATATGATGGGACACGATAGACTTGTTGGATTGGATCGGAGGATGGTGATCACGAAGCTCAGGGATGGAATAGTTATCCAAATAATCAAAAGATGAATTGGGAGGATGATATGATAGATAGATGAATAATGAGAAAGGATAGGAGATTGAAAAGATGTGTAAAAGAAGCAGAAGGGATGATGATGAGGTAGATGGAATTGGGTTGTGTGGGGAAAAGCCTATAGCGAGATGCCAATGACAAGGGATTATGAGATGGGATGAGGGTAGAGGATGGGGGGAGGAAAAGGATTGTTTGGGTGGATTGGATAGAGGGATAAGGATTTGGATGAGGAAAAGGTGACTAGATGGATAGATGAGAATGGATGCCATGATGGAAGGATAGGAAGATAGGGATGGGAAGATGGATATAAGGATTGTGTGGAGGGATAAAAGATAAGGATGGGGAGATGGATATATCAATAAGGAGATAAGGATAGGGAAATGATGTCTCCAAGGACTGTATCACAAAGGAAGATAGATGCCCCCACTCTAGATATGTCATGTGCGGGGAGGAATGAAGGATGGAAGACAAGTGGATGGGAAGATAAAAGAGTGAGATGGATGAAGATATGATGCATGGATAAGTAAGGGAGATGGAAGGTAGCATGATGGGTGGATAAGGAAGATAGACGAGTGTAGATGAGGATTAGGATAGTGTGTGGATGAGGGGGATGTATGCTAAGAGTTGTCCAAATCATGCTTATGTGTTTGCCCCATTGTTATCAAGATCACAAGGAGGATGGAAGGATTGGGATAAATGAGATATGCCAAGAAGGATGTGTAAGATTGATAGGATGGAGGGGATGAATGAAAAGGATGTATAAGAGGAAGATGAGTGTATAGCTGGAAGAATAGCAAGAAGCATAGCGGATGGAGGGAGCACATATCAGGAAGCTGCCCCCTAGTGCAGATGGGGATTTACACATGACGCCTGTTTGCGAGGTTTTCATCCGTAGTACCTATCAAAAGCGCTGGTTTGCCAAGTTTTCACCATTAGATGATTATTTCTCTTTACTATTTTTTTTTGATTTTTGATTTTTTTTATTTTTGACTTTTTTGGATTTTGAACTTTTTTGGATAGCATGCGAGAAGGAGATGGATAAGGATAGGGGGCCGAATAAGTGGATTTAAAAAGACATCGATAAGGATATGGACAGGACTCAAGCATCAGTTCCATACGAGGGTATTAAGAGCTCATGTTGAGACGACTGGATGTTGGTACAACCTTAGGATAAATGGTTATGCTAGAGGATGAATGAGGAGGGATTTGATGGGGCAGATATGTGGGGTAATGGATGGGATGTTGAAGAGGGGATGGATAGAATGATGGGGTGGATGTGTGATGGGGTGGTGAGTTTAGGACCAACATTGGCACATATGGTGATGGATGTGAAAAGATAAGAGGATTAATGGATGGAGAATGTGGGGATAATGGAGGAGATGGAATAGTGAATTTCGGGACATAGGGACCCAAAACAGACTTAGGAGATGAAAGGGGGGTATGATTAGCTTTTGGATTAACAACTTTGGATGTTCTTACAAATTTTTCATTTGATGGCATTGCATCTTTTTTCTTTGGGATCCACATGGTTTTGATTTTTGCTTTAGTGGGCCTTTGTGGCTGATGGGTTTGATTTGGATTGTGGATTTGATTTTTCTTTTCTTCAACATGTCATATAGAGGGGACATGGGGAGCTTTAGATTCATGTGGATGTTTGGATTTATGCATTTTTATGTTAGCATCCAAAGTGAATTTATTAGCGATGGGATGGGTGTGAGGGGATGGATGATGTGGAGCAATGGAGGTAGGAGTATGGGGATTACATGTAGATGGGGGATGTTTAGGTATGTGCCTTTGTTGATCCTGATTATGAGATATGCGAGAGGGATGTTTATGATGGATGACATGTATAGGTGTTGGATGGGTGAAAGGATGAGATGGAGGAGGTGATCTTGGGATATACGGACCCAAGATGGATAGAGTAGATGAAGGACGAGAGATGGTGGATGGAGGGATGTAAGGACCCAAAATGGATGGAGCAGATGAAGGAGGAATATGGATGATTGTTTTGAGGTGATACGATAGAGGAGGAGGGATGGCAGCATATGATGAGTGGGTGGCGGGGAGAGCCGAGAAGTTCTTTGGAAAAGGCTCATTGAGGACGTCTAGAGGTTGTACCAACATCTTTAGATTGCGGTCTTGGGAAATAGATCCAAGACCTTGCATGCAGATTTGTTCTTTGACTTGGATGGGCTCTAAAATACCTTGCTCATGAAGGCCTAGACCTTTTCCTTGATAGTTCATGTTCTTGAGCATTCGATCCATGATAGGACTTTTGTTATTCTGAAAACATGAGGCGAGTCCATTATTAGGTGGGGGATGATGGGTGGTATATACACTGTGTTTTTCTTCTGCAAGGAGGCCACCATGGAAGAATGTGAGAGTACCAAGGGGATATGCAAGCGGTGTGGGGATAGCATTTTTAGGCGATGATGGGGGATCCTGAGAAGGAGATGATGGGATAGCAGCATTTGGATGGGTGGTATCTGGAGATGGAGTAGGGGATATGATAGGATTTGATTTTGTGGTAGTAGGCTCATGCAATGGAGACGGAGATGGAGTGGTAGAATCTTGAATATCAAGAGGATCATGGGATGGAATGGATGGGGGACTGTGATCTTGTGGTAGACTAGATGGGATGGTAGGATCTTGAGCTGGGGGAGGGGACATGTTGGCATGCTTTGGATCAAGCTCTTGGCATGACTCATCATGTGCAGGAGGCATGATAATGGAGTCATGGGGGGACTCTTCAAGTGGGGAAGATGGAAGGATGGAGGATTCAAAATATTCTTGGGAATGGATACTAGGAGTGGAAGAAGTGGATTGGATTTGGGTGTCATTGATAGGTTTGATGGCTCTCGGAGTAGGGGGTGGGTGTTCAATGAATTAGGTAGATGTGATGGTAGGAGATGGGGACTCAGTGGATTTAGAGGATGTGATGGTAGGAGATGGGGACTTAGTGGATTTAGAGGATGTGATTGTATCATCAATGATAGGTGTTGGATGGAGAAGGGTCTCGTCACTAACGAACATGGATGATGGGTTGGGATGGCATGGTTCCACGACTACAATGTGTGGAGTGGGGGATGTTTCCTTTGTTATAAGTCCTTGGAGAAACTTGAATACGCTAGGCTAAGATGGCGAGGTGGGAGTGGATGAAGGTTTATGGATTAGTGGACTAGGATTAGATGGAAGATTAAGACTGGATGGAGGATTAAGGTAAGGATATGGGCATGGGGAATTAGGATATGATGACATGGACAGTGGATCGTTGGTAGAAGATATGGGCAGCATGTTGTAATAAAGGTATTGGGATGGTGGATTAGGATGGGAAGATGCAGGTGTTGGATTAATATAGGGAGATGCGGATGTTGGATTAGGGTAAGTTGGTGGGTGTGTTTGACTAGGATAGGAAGGTGTGAATGTTGGATTAGGTTGAGCGGATTGGTATGGAAGATTAGGGTAGTGGGTACATGTGGATGAAGGATTGAGATAAGAGGATGTGGATGGGGGATCAAGATAGGGGTATTGTGATGGAAAACTAGGATAAGGGGATGATGTAGATGAAGGATATGATGGATATGATGGATATCCCTGGTCAAAGGTAGCATAAGGAGTGTGGATTAGGCATAGATGAAGACATGATGGATAACTTGATGGGTGATTGGATTTGGAATGTGGGTGGAGAAAGCTTACTAGCAATGATAGCAGTCAAGGGGATCTATGTCACATTCTTCTTGATCGACAAGACTTTCGCTATCGCGGTCACGTAATTAGGGTTTCTGACCACTATCGATGGAAGGATTCATGATGGTGAAAGGATAAAGAGGATGGATAAAGATTTTGGATGGAAATGGACAAAAGCCCAAATCGAGATTTAGGACAAACTTGGATCAGGATTGGATTAAAGCTTAGATTAGGATGATTGGATGATTGGATGGGATTGATTCTGACAATTGGATTGGATTATCAAAGGATGATTACGACACCAAATCTGCTTTTAGATGGAAGTAGATTGATTGGGTTGAAGGTGATTGGATAGGGATGCGATTGGATTGGATTGATTGATTGAAAGATCGAATGATGGATTGGATAGGATGATGAAAGGGACTGTGAACCCCGTTCAAAGATTACCCTAGGTGACGTAGGCTGCTGATTGATCAGATCAAAGGATGAATGGATGATTGCGGCACCGAATCCACTTTGAGATTGAAAATGGATTGATTGGGCTGACGATGATGATTAACTTAGGACGGATGACAATCCTAAGTGGATGTTGATGATGACAATCGGATCAGACACTTAGGTCAATTTGGATAATAACTCGAGACGAAGTTCAGGGGATTTGGATGGGGAAAACGATGATTTGATTAGAGAAATGGATGATAGAAATGGATGAACGTCTACTCAGAACGAGCAAACGAATGATTAGAATGATAGGACGAGAGTTCAAAATGATGAAAGGAGGTGTGAAATGGATGAATGTTTACTTGGAACGAGTAAACAAATGATCAGAACAATAGAATGAGAGTTCAGAATGAGGAAAGGAGGGGTGAAATGGATGAACGTTTACTCGGAACGAGTAAACGAATGATCGGAACAACTGAATGGGAGTTCAGAATGAGGAAAGGAGGGGTGAAATGGATGAACGTTTACTCGAAATGAGTAAATGGATGATCGAAATGACATAACGAGAGTTCGGAATGATGAAAGGATATGTTAAATGGATGAAATTTTACTCGGAACGAGTAAACGGATGAGCAAAATGATAGAACGAGAGTTCGGAATGATGAAAGGATGTGTGAAATGGATGAATGTTTACTCAGAACAAGTAAATGGATGAGCAAAATGACAGAACGAGAGTTCAGAATGATGAAAGGATGTGTTGAATGGATGAAAGTTTACTCGAAACGAGTAAACAGATGAGCAAAATGATAGAACAAGAGTTTGGAATGATGAAAGGATGTGTGAAATGGATGAACATTTACTTGGAATGAGTAAACGGATGAGCAAAATGACAGAACGAGAGTTCAGAATGATGAAAGGATGTGTTGAATGGATGAAAGTTTACTCGGAACGAGTAAACAGATGAGCCAAATGATAGAACAAGAGTTCAGAATGATGAAAGGATGTGTGAAATGGATGAATGTTTACTTGGAATGAGTAAACGGATGATCAGAATGATAGAACGAGAGTTCAGAATGATGAAAGGATGTGTTGAATGGATAAGCGTTTACTCAGAACGAGTAAACGGATGAGCGAAATGATAGAACGAGAGTTCAGAATGATGAAAGGATGTGTTGAATGGATGAAAGTTTACTCAGAATGAGTAAACTGATGAGCGAAATGATAGAATGAGAGTTCAGAATGATGAAAGGATGTGTGAAATGGATGAACGTTTACTTGGAACGAGTAAACGAATGATCAGAATGACAGAACGAGAGTTCAGAATGATGCAAGGATGTGTTGAATGGATGAACGTTTACTCGGAACAAGTAAACGAATGATCAGAATGATAGAATGAGAGTTCAGAATGATGAAAGGATGTGTTGAATGGATGAAAGTTTACTCAGAATGAGTAAACGGAGAGAATGGTAGGGTATACCCCCTCGAGGAGGTAGATGGTGAAGAAAAAGGTGCCCTGGCCAACTTCTCAAAAGTATGAAGTGGTATATATCATCGGAAAGAGCACGAAAAAATGAGAAGAATTGCCTTTGAACGAAGTCAATCAGATAAATGGTGTGGAAATGGCGGCCCCGGGAAGAAAGAGCAGAAGGTCAGGTCTGCCACCGGGGGGTCAAGTCCGCCACAGCATGTGGTCAGGTCCACCACAGCATGTGATAAGGTCTGTTAAAGGATAAGTTTTAAGCTTGATGTTTTTAGTGGACAAGTAGGGCAAAGGACCCAAAATATAGCAAACACTGATAAACAGATTTGGCTAAACTAAAAATGACTGGTTTTGCATGAGAAAGACAATTCAAACAACACAACCCTAAGATTAGTAGAAACGGGTATGGCCAACAAATTCTTCTACTCTAGGATGAACATGGTTGCTAAGGAGTCCTTGATATACACCCGGTATGTGAGGCCCAAACCGTGAACACCAACCCGTTACAAGCGTGAGTCGGGAACCTTAGCCAGATACTAAAGGCTCTGACCAACTCTTCATGTCATCCTGATGCTTCACCAATTACAATGTGGTTGGATTGAGGTACAACTTTCGCTCTCCCCCCTTTATATACCCCGTTGATATGCATGGTTGGAATTGTACCTTGGGGTGATGAAATCCCCAAGCAAGTCCCACTAAGAAAATGAAAATAGGGTGACTCAAAGGACTTGGAAAGCTATGATTTCTCGTCACCCAGGATCACCAATGGCGCAAGGGGATTGGATACGTCAAATAGCCTTCCACAAGCACACCAAACAAGGTTTGTTGACCCCTCTAATTAAACTATGTGCCTAATTTACCAAAGGAAAATTGGTAAAAACTTGAAATTTCACCTTCGGAAAGTCAGGTCTACCACCGGAGGGACAGGTTCGCCACCGGAGGGTCAGGTCCGCCACCAGAAGGTCAGGTCCACCACCAGAGGGTCAGGTTCACCACTGGAGGGACATGTCCGCCACTGGAGGGACAGGTCTACCACCGGAGGGACAGGTTTCCACTCTATAACCCGGACCTGCAAAAATGCTGAAAATAACAAACGTGAAAGAAAAAGACCCATTTGTGGGTCCCATCAGGCATGCCAGAAATGTGATAGGTCGAATATATGCATTAGAAAAGGAGCAGCAAACTAAAGAGTGCAAATAAACACCAAAACAACCTACACCTCAAGATTAGCCTAAGTTGGAATCAACACAAGATAAAAAACAACAAATAGAACCTTATACCTTGTATCGAATAAATCCTTTGGTTGGCCCTTCGATCTTTGATGTGTATGCTCCTTGGATGGCACATGATGCAAGCTAGATGATGATGTGAGGATGGGCGGAAATGGATAAAAGCATGAAAATGGCTAAGTGTAGATTAAGAAATAAAATTGCAAGAGTTTGGCTAGCAAAATGATCTCCCCAAATGAAAGAAAAGAGGGGGTATTTATAGAGATTTTGGAAATCTCTAGGGAAATGGATGGCCAAGATTGAGCCACCAATGATCAAGATGTAGGGCCAAGGTGAGTTGAGAACTCACAAGCCCTCACATCTTGACATGTGGCATATGATATAGCCCTAAAAAGTGAAGTGGACATGAGGTGGAAGGATGGTACATGACATGGAGGGAGGTACAAAGTACCTTAGGATTGGACAAGATCTCCTCATAAAGGAGGTCCTTGTCCCCATGTGGGTGAGAGGACATGTGGGAGGAAGTGAAGGAATTAAAAATTCCTTTTGAGTGCATTGGGGGATTAAAAAGTGAATTAAAAATTCACATGGAGAAGTGGAGTGCCTTGCCCAAAAGGAGAAAGCCTTTAATAAAGTTGACCAAGGACACATGTCATAAAGGACATGGGGAAGAGAAAAATAATTTAATATTCCTTGAAAGATGAGAGTGGAATTAAAAATTTCTCAAAGGACTTTGGGAAGACAAAAGGAATTAAAAAATTTCTTGGGGGATGGGAAGAGTTGACTAAAGGGGGTGATTAGACAAGTTGATGAGGGGTTAGAGGAAGGTTATGTGGCTAAGAGAGATTAGAGGCCAACTTACAAAAGTTGGAGGATGTGACACATCCTAATCAAGGATTAGACATGTGCACATCCTAATGATGGGATTAGAAGAAGGATTAAGATTAGATAATAAAAGATGGAGGATGTGACATGAAGGGAATTAAATAACTGGAATATTTATTTAATTCAATTGATAGAAGGAGGATTAAAGAGATAAGGTATTATTGATTAAATACCTTAGGGATTTGACAGAATTAAAGATATTAATTAAATAATAGCAGTATTACTTAATTAACAAAAATAAGATGAAAGGGGATGAATTTGGATAAATTAAGTGTCCAAATTTAGATGTCTACAGGAACTATTGAAGTTCCTTCTTATAGGCTGGTTGAGCTACTTGTAACGTGATGCTATACTGGTTGGCCACATTTGGTCTTGGTGGTGGCGGATTTGGAATGGTGTTAATTGTTGTGATGAGAGGTACCATTGTATTAATAGAAACTTGTGTAGTGGATGGTGTGATTGATATGCTTGGTCCTTGAGAGACCATGTTTATGGATGGTGTAGTGATTGTTTGTGTTGCTTGGATGGTTGCCACCTATTGTTGTGATATCAATGGAAAGATTAGAGGATTTGGTGTGATGTTTTGATTTATGATTGGGGGGTTGCTTTGATTTTGTTGATTGATGGTTAGTAAAGGGGGGAGCCCTAAAATGAGGAGTGGTGTGGATGTTAATGGAAAAGGTGGAAATGGTGATAAAATGGGTGGTGTGTTCCCTTGAGGAAATGATGATAATGAAGGGTCAAAGATTCCCCCTTTTCCAAATATCCCACCTTCTCCTTGTGAATTCATAGGGAGAGAGGTTTGTGTGTTGAGAGGATATGTCGGTGTTGCATGAAAAGAGGATGGGTCATTGGGGTCATGAAAGGTGAGCAGAACGTATGGGTCTAGCATATTTTGAGGAACGAATTGACCCAAGATGGTGCTTGCATCCAAATCTTGGTTGTTAACAAGGGGATGTGTTTGAAGTGCATGAAGCAATGAGCTTCCCTTGTTGACAATTGGTGGAGTTGGAGCAATGGATGATGTGATTTCAGAGATGGTTTGAGTGATGCTTTGAAATGGAGGCGTGGATGAGATTGGAGGCATAATCCTAAGAGGTTTCTCCACAAGAGTGCCCACATCATAGTAAAAAGGGAGTTTAGCCCCTTCTTTTGCTAATTCTAGCATGTATTGTGAGGGATTGAGATTCATCATGGTATTGACAATTCTGTGAGTTTTGGGATTTTGGACCATTTCAATAATTTCATCTTGTGTCATCCCTAAGACATTGTTGGTGATGTATTCTACTTGACCTTCCTCTTGAGAATCTTGTGGAAGTGGAGGAAGATTGAGCATGGGATTGATTTTGGGAGTGGTTTGACTCAAGTCACTCGAAGTTGATGTTTCTTTGTTGATTTTCATCTTCTTCTTATGTTCAGACCTAGTTTGGACCATAAAATGAGGATCAACTTTTAGGAATGGGAGGTGAACCTTTAATTCCTTAGATTGATCTAAACTTTAGGTACAAAAAAGAAAGTCTAAGATATTAAGGATCAAAAGGATGGTGATGAAATAATGAAAGATGGATGATTGGTGAATGATTGGAACTCTTAGGGAACCTTGAGGAGAATGCTAAACTTTAGGACTTTTGAATTAACGTTTGATTTGATTTTGGACCTTGATTTTGGATTGATTTGATTTGATTTTGATTTTGATTGGATTTGGTTTGGATAATGAACTCATAAATTATAAGAGGTTTGATGTTTTCCTAGAGTAAACTTGTCCACAAGATGATAATTTGACTAAGTATGCAAAAAAGGATCCATCTAAACACACCTAGTCAAACAAGATGATTTGGATTTGTTTTGATTTTTTATTTCAAGAGATTTTCCCAAAGTTTAGGATGAAGGATTTTTTCAAGATTTCCAAGAGTTGTTTGTGAGATGATTTTGATTTTGGTGTTGGATGGATGGATGAAGGTGTTGATTTTGATCCTAAGAGACTCAAAAATACTTTTGTTTACTACACCAAGTTGTTGAAGAACATGCTATTACTTCCTATGTGAGATACTCAAACCTTTGAAAGAGACATGGATTTTGAAAATAGTAAAATGAATTCAAATTTTGATTGTTCCTTGATGCGCACTTGTAAAAGTTGAAGGTAAATCTTTCTCTAAATTCGTAAAGCATGGACAAATGCTTCTTGCAATATTTTTGACTAAGACCTTTGGATTTTGGTTTTTCAGATTTTGATCTTTCGGGAAATCATTTGGAAGAGCACATGTGTGGGGTAAAATTGTTTCTTATCTTTGCTTAATGAGTCCTTTTTACCACAAACACTTACTTGATTAGGTTTTCAAACTAAATGTCTAATGTCCCAATTTCTTCTCATCCCACAAAGTCCATTATGTGGAAATCAAGGAAATTAAGGAAAAGTTTCCTATTGTTGACTTTAGTGAGAGAAAATTGAGATATAAATTCAAGTGCTTAGAAGCCTCTAAGGATAGAATCCCTAGGGAAATCAATAACACTTGAATTTTGTCAAAGGTATTTGCTGCCTCTAAAGGGTTTGAAATTTGATGATCATGTTGAATGTTTGTTTTCCAATGTTTTAGATGCAAGAAAAGTGTTTTGATTCCAATAAAATGCACAACCCTATGGATAGTCAAGAGACAATATTTGTTGAATCCCCACTTGGATAAATCTAGTGCTTATTCTTGGTGGATGATTAAAAGCTTGACCACACTGGCTCCCCTCCACAACATTCACTTCTATGGGTCAACCAAGATTTAGTACCCATGAAACTCCCATGGCATACTTATCATCTCTACCAAGAACCACAAGAATGTGGGGAAACTTTAGAATGGTCGTTCTTGCACCAACAAATAGATAAGGATTTGGGCTTATAAACAAATTGGTTCTTAGTAAGGGTGATTGAGGAAATGGCACCTTGCGAGTGTCCAGCAAGCCACTAAAGGGTTTAATCAATCCTACTAGGGGATCTTATACTTTTTATGGTACTACCCTATTTTGAAAGAAATTGTACGACTAAGGCCTACATACCATTGGACTTGACGATTTAGTCATATCCTTTTATATATCGGCCCGAGTGAAAAACTGGTTGGAGTTGCCTTCGAGCTCTCCTTTCAGATGTGTCTCTTAGGTAGGCCCCTCTAAGGGTAAACAAAAGTGAGAAAGCACATTCGTAGTTCGATTAGTCTTTGTTTACGTGAACAAAGAGAGAACACACACAATATAATCCACTCACACTAGCAAGCTTTGTTCAATTTTAAGAATCCAAATTGAAGTGTAGAGGCAATCCATTATAGAACTTAATATCACCAAAAGAATTTTGATTCTAAAGATCACCGTGCGGTGCGAGAGAAGCGCATACACCTTTTAAATGATATTACTTTGGATAAGAGATTACAAAACATAAAAGGTAAATGTTCATTTTAACCCTCAAAGAAAGAATGGATTCTTTTTAAGCACCAAAATTGAAGTGTGAGATTTGCTTGTTCAATTTTAAAACCTGAAAAAAAACTATAGTAAGTTGCCTAAGGTTATTTTTAATCCCTTTGTTTTGTTCTTTTTAAGCCCAAATGAAAAATTATTGAGTCCTGAAAATCTTGAAAGTGACAAATTCCTTAGAAGTGGGATTATAATTACTCCCCAAAGTGCTCAAAAACACTTGATACAATAGAATTATGATTCCATAAGAAGCCTTGCATTTTTTTCCTCCTTCCTTCTTGAATCACTCCAACCTACAAAAACTGGTCAAATCTATACAAACAAAAGCCAAAAAATAGTTAGAAGTTAAGGTGATCAAAATGAAAAAGAGCACATGTTGAAAAAAATTGAAAACTGCCTTTTACCCAACTCCAGCAACATAGTTTGCGATGGCGGTGCGGTTTGAGAGATGTCAACAACACTCTAGTGAGACTAGCAACTTTGTTTGAAAAAATAGTAAGCGCGATTGTGGCGTTATTTTGCAAAGTGACACAATTTGGAGTTCGAGTTGGCTGGACCAAGTGGAAATAGTTTCCAGCATCGCAATTTATAGTTTGAAAGCATTGCTAAATAGCGCTACTAGACTGATAGTGGCAAATTTTGACTTGGCAGTGGTACAATTTCCTATAGACACACAAAATTTAAAAAAATAGTGAAATTTGGTGAAAAAATGTGTTCATTTCTTCAAATTAGCCCTCCTTCTAGCACCAAAATGTGAATGGTGATCCTAGACATGCACAAACACAAAGAAAAAACACATTATTAGTCCAATATGCAAGCTAGAAACAACATTCCCCGTGAAATTCATTTGAAACATAAAAATAAGAAATAAGTGAAGAACACAAGTAAAAAAAGCTCTTAAATCCTATTTTAATGTGCAAACTCTCAATCCCATGGGGGAATTGGTGCCATTTTGATGTCGAAAATGGCCCTTTTCCAATTCCTTGCAAGCTTGATGATCAATGGTGAAAATTTGATGCTCCTTGATGAAATTTCTCTATAACCTAGCTATGAAATCATGAAAATGGATGACTTGATTCAAAACATGGAGATGATAACTTTGCACAAGTTATGAATAAAAATGCCTAAGATTGTGGATGAGCTTGTGGATCCAAAATCATTAAGAGATCCTTCTATTTATAGAAGAGAATGATGGAGGATGAGGCAAAATGGATGAATGTGGGATAAAACATCAACCAATGGCCAAATGCCACTTTTCAACAAGTTAGTGGATAGAGGTAGAGCACATTTTGATGAATGTGCACATTAACACCATTAGGTGGATATTTGAAATTTGGAGAAGTGACAAGTTGGAGGGAGAAAAGAAATGAATTAAATGCCACTTGACTCAAGAAAAGGACATGTAAGAGGCCTTTAATGCCTTGTTGGATGGACAAGTACTTTTGGGGGGAGATTTCAAATTTGGGGAATATTCCATCCTTGATACCTTTTTGAAAGAAAATTGAAGATTTATTAATTAATTAAATTGATTTTCATGAGCAACTTGCAAAAGCTAGATGATTTGAGTGATTACTTGATTAGGATTAATGAGGATTTGATTAATTTAAGAGGAGATTAGTTGATTTGACAATTTGATTTAGATTTTAGGATGTAAATAAATCAAAGTGAGAGGAATAATGAATTTAGACTTAATTAAATAAAGTTTGATTTATTTAATTAAAGAGGATGGTATTAGATTAAATCAAATAAAGATTAATTTATTTAATTTAAGGGAGGTGACCTTAGAGATTAATTAAATAAACTAAATTATTTAATTAAAAGAGGGACTATAGGATTAATTAAACAAAGCGATTTATTTAATTAATAGGAAATGATGACTTAATCAGATAAAATTGATTTATTTAATTAAGAGATGAAATGTGATGAATTTAATTAAATAAGGGGTATTCAATTAAATGACTAGCAAAGGAGATGATTCAGGATGAACTGGTGTTAGTAATCAGGATCAGGTGTATAAGATCAATCAGTATATTTTACGTGTCTATAACACTTACATAAGTTTACTTAGGAATTTAATTATATTCCTAGGTATCATTTCCTAGGTGATAGGTTCACATGTTTGCTTAGGATATAAGATTCCTTCTAGAAGCATGAGTTGTCCTTTCTAGAAGTCTTGTCTTATCTAGCATCATTTCCTAGGTAGTTAGTTAGTTGTCACATGTCATAAGATTATGACACATGTCAACATCATATTACATACTACATCTCAACCTTGCCTATATAATCAAGGATTCATATGTACTTTTCCATATTCAGTTTGGCATTTTTGCATCTTGGTGATAGCATGATATTTCTGCCATCTCTCTCTTGTGGAAGTTATTTTGTCTTGTAGGTGATTCTGGGGTGTTTGAGGAGTTCACCATAAACTCCTACACTGATGGTCTCTCTTATAGGGAAATCCTTGACATCAAAATCACAAAATCCTATTTAGCTCTATATTTTATCGACCCCATCAACAATCAACCAATTCCCACAAACAAAAAAATATCATCTATTAGGTGGTGTAGACATCCACAAATGGAGACCAATTTTTGGGATCAGTGGTGGATGGTATTTGATCATCCACCACAGGCTAATTGTGAGGTTCCACTCTATTTTTTGAGAAAATTATATGCAGAGTTTGTGTTGGGTAGGAAACCCAATTATTTTGATTTCAAATCATTCCAAGGTGTTGGTGGTGGCATGCCACAATAGAGGTTAGGGGCATGGGTTGATCCCCAATGACTCATGCTTGCTCAACCTCTTGTTGACCCTCCTTGTGTTGCCATTCTCGCACCCATCCAACATTGTTTAGTGGCATCCACACTGGGAGCATTGAGTGCACTTTCAACTAACCTCAATGAGAAAACTTTTGAGATGATAGCTGGGGTTAGTGGGTGGGATCATGGAGGAGCTAATGATGGAGTTGGTCATAGTATCACTCCACCTGTATCGACACCTCATTTGTGTTCAAGTTGTAAACAATTATATTATGGACCTGATCATGCTTCATCCTCTTCAGCTACACTCAAAGCATTCGATGATATCAGTTCATTTGTTGATTTTCTATATGCTGATGATCACCCTACAGATCATCTAACATAGATATATATGTTGAATTTATAACAATTTTAAGCACATATTTTAATGAACATATATCAAAAAAATTATAATATTTTAACAATCAAATTATTTGATGTAGATGATGGCAAGGACATTAACATCTTTTGATCGAATTTATTTTGAATTGACACCTATGCAAGTCAACCACCCATTTGGGATATTTTGATTGATTTTTTAAATATATAATAAATAATTTTAACTTGATTTTAATTTATAATTCAATCCTAAACATGTTTTATTTATATTTATGATGGATTAGGGAAGTCATCTGACTTCCACGTCAGATCCACTGACGGGTGTGTCGAGTGCTCCTCCATTGTCAGGTGTCTCACATGAGCCACTAGTATGTATATTGTAAATTAAAAAATGATACGTAGAATTTTATATTTTGAATTCACTATATCAAACATGCATGTACTTATATTAAAAATATATGTCTAGGTAGGTTGACACAACCATGAGGATGGGTATTGCACACCTGATTGATCCAAGCCAATTTCAGGTGTCAGATGCATTTCAATTTGCTTAATTTTTTTCTATGTGTGCACAATTTTTAGGTCTTTTAAATAGATTAAAACAAAATTTGGGTGCACAAGTGAATATATATGTTTTACCTAATTTGTACACATGTGCTTTATTTGACCTTGTAGGCCTTTTTGGTGATATTTTTCATCTCGATGATGCCATACCATCTACAATAGAACATACAGAGTAGGACATTGGAGGAGATGAGTAGCCTCATATAGTAATTTTAAATCTTGATTATATTTAAATTCAATTATATTATACATTGTAAATGACTTAAAGTAAATTTTAATTGAATATATATTCACGTGTTAAATTAATTTTCTTTTATAGCATGAGATAGGTCATATAACAGAGCATGTAGAGGAGGTCATCACAGGAGATGAGCAACCTCATACAATAATTTTTATGATTTTATAAATTAAATTGAATTTTCATTTTTAAACATTTTGAATTTTATTTCAATTTTCTTTCTCTTGTACAATCTAATTTAGATTGAATCCTAGTTCGCATGGAGTGAAGAGGTCTCTTCATTATAGGGATGATAGGAGTTAGATATATAAATTTAGTACATTTCATGTTTAAGTACATTCCACATAATATATATATGTTTTAGTACATTACATGTACTCTTTATACATGTTTCAATATTTCATGGACTTGATCTATATATGTTTCATTATTTCATGGAGTCTATGTGTAAAAGATTCAATATTCAGTATAATTTCATGGAGTAGATCTATATATATATGTTTGAGTATTTTCATGAACTTTATTAATTTCAATATTTTATGGAATATTATTGTTAAATAGTAATTTACACATGTACATTTATGCATTTTAACTTGAACAAATTAGTTATCCTCATGAGACAATATTTTATCATTAAATTTTAATATTTGCATGCATTATAATTTAGGAGTTAAAAATAGTTTAACACTTATGTTATCTAAGACATTAATAGGATGTTAATGTGAAACTATACAAGTGTGAAATTAATAAGAAATTCAAATATTTGTACTTTACATTTGATTCATCGTCAAGACATTAATAGGACACTAATGTGAAATTATAAAAATGTGAAGTTGAAATTAATAGGACATTTAAATATTTGTACATTACATTTGATTTGTAGTCAAGACATTAATAGAACATTAATGTGAAATTATATAAATGTGAAATTAATAGGACATTCAAATATTTGTACTTTACATTTGATTCATAGTCAAGACATTAATAGGACATTAATGTGAAATTATACAAATGTGAAATTAAAGTTGAAATTAGCAGGACATTTAAATATTTATACTTTACATTTGATTCATAGTCAAACATTAATAGGACATTAATATGAAATAATACAAATGTGAAATTATAGGAAATTCAAATATTTGTACTTTACATTTGATTCATAGTTAAGACATTAATAGAACATTAATGTGAAATTAAAGTTGAAATTAATAGGACATTTAAATATTTTTACTTTACATTTGATTCATAGTCAAGACATTAATGTGAAATTTTAGGACATTCAAATATTTGTACTTTATATTTGATTCATAGTCAAGACATTAATAGGACATTAATGTGAAATTATACAAATTTAATTTGAATAATATGAAATTAAAGTTGAAATTAATAGGACATTCAAATATGTGTACTTTACATTTGATTCATAGTCAAGACATTCGATAGTATTAGAATTTAGGATGATTCATCAACAATCACATAATATACCAAAATAGTGTCAATGTTAATATTAGTTATGTCCTAGTAGGACGTCTTAAGGGGATCAAATAAGTTCTCAAAAATTTCTTAAGGGGATCAAAGAATTCAAAGTATGTTTCGTGTTCAATCACATTAGATAGATATAATTAGGATACACGAATTAAGGGCTCCTAGGAAAAATGATGGCTTAAGGGGTCCTAATAGGATGTCTTAAGGGGATCAAAGAATTCAAAATTTTCTTAAGGGGATCAAAGAATTCAAAGTATGTCTCATGTTCAATCACATTAGATAGATATAATTAGGATATATGAATTAAGGGGTCCTAGGAAAAATGATGGCTTAAGGGGTTCTCGTATGATGGCTTAAGGGGTCCTAATAGGATGTCTTAAGGAGATCAATAATTCAAAATTTACTTAAGGGATCAAATAATTCAAAGCATGTCTCATGTTCAATCACCATTGATATAATTAATTAGGGTATATATGAATTAAGGATTCCTAGGAGAATTGATGGCTTAAGAGGCCCTCGTAGGATGGCTTAAGGGGTCCTAATAAGATAGCTTAAGGGGATCAAATTTGGTGAAGTTTCCCAAGGAAACCAAATTTAATAGTAACATACATGAATAAAGTGATTATACATTCAAATTTTAAGTTTCAAAGTAGGAAAACCTGCACATAATGAAATATATCGAATATCAATTTTCATATATAAGTGTAGAGTAATTATGTATGTACATATATAAATTTGGCATATATGCTAACTCAAAACAGTTTTTACAAAATGTGGCTATTTCATCTCAAGAAAATCCAAAACTTGTGGTAGATCATTAAAATGTAGCCTCTTCACACCACCCAATATTGAAATGACAATTCAATTTCAATTATGTATATAAGCAATATCAATATATCATCAAAACATGTATTTAAATTTATATAAAATTATATATACTTACTTGTATTTACAAGTATTCCACATGTTGTAGGTTGAATTTGCATCCTCTCTTTTTTGTCTTAAAGTATGTGATGAATGTGATGATGGCTTAAGGATACAAAAGGAAAATAAACCAATTTTAACTATTTATGTAAGCAATATCAATATATCATCAAAACACGTATTTAAATATATAAAACTATATATATACTTACATGTATTTACTAGTATTCCATGTTGTAGGTTGAATCTGCATCCTCTCTTTTTCATCTCAAAGTATGTGATGATGAAAAATGGGATCTCGTATCATAAATAGGTTCCCTTTCCATTTTTGATTGTACAAAATATTAAATAAAGCAAATGGGATCCTATTTAGGAAATAAGATATTGTTTCTAAAGCGAGATCCTATTTCTTAAAATTTGAATTGTAGGTTGGGTTTCTGCTTTGGTTTTTGAGTAGGGAAAAGACATGGGAACTCAAACTTTAGCTTTGGATTTGCTTTGAACTACAACTTGAAGGTCATGTCAGTGTCACTAGAAAAGAGTGACTTTGGACATATGTTTGAAGACATTTTTGTAGAATTTTTTGATGAAATTAAAACCCATTATAGATGAGATTGTGTAGATTCCAAATATGTAATTTTTTTACAATTGGATTATTTTTTTTATTTTTCAAATAATTTTTGATGGAACTAGTCCATAAACTTGAAACATCAGGGTTTTTTAGTATTTTAATAATTTTTTATTAAAATAATTTCTTGAAAAGTAAATTATACATACACATTCTTCATAAAATTAGTTTCAATTTGAAAAAAACAAAAAATGATAAGTTTAGGTCATCTTATGCGTGATGTACATGAGGAATTTTCAAAACAACAATTATGGCCAATAAAAAATTAACAAAAAATATTCAAAAAAATTACAAAAAAAATATTGTGCACATTATTCAATGTGTTAAAGATATTTTTTGAAAAGGATTAAAAAAAATACAATTATTTAGGTCAAAATATGGATGACGTACATGTGCATGGTATGGTAAAAATAAAGTGAATTTTAAACAATGGTTTTTAGACATGTCTATTCAAAATCAATTTGTATCATTTGGGTATCAAAAAAAAATAACATATTTGGAAATTAGACTCGAAGTACTACATTTCATATTACAAAATTTTTAAAGATTCAATCTTTAAGTGCTTAAAAATTTTAGGTCAAGTGAGAATTTTTTTGAAAATCATGGAAAACACTTCCACTTTTTGGCAAAAAAGTGGACTCAACTTCTTGCACACACCTGTTAATTAATCTTGGTATGCAAACTTGATTTGATTTATTAGGTTTACAAAGGTGACATCCATGGCTCATTCTAATGTAGCTCCAATATTCTTCAATCCAACTAGCATCATAACCAAATGTTCCTCAAGGCATGGTGAAGTTTGTTTCATGCCACTCAAACTCTTTTACCATAATTTCATTATGTAACTTAAAATTCCATCCATCATAGACATTAGCTCATATTCCATTACTTGTAATAAATGGTCCATATTAGGCAACGAATATTTATTATTAAGGGACTTGATATTCATATGTATAAAATCTATTCACAACCTAATATCATCGTTCTTCTTTCTCATAAGAACCAAGTTTGAAACCGACTTTGAGTGTTTGATTAGTTTGATGATACCTCCTTTTCAACTTCCTCAACTATTTTGTATTTGAGGGGTGAGATTACCTAGGGTTATGTGACATTACTTTTTCTTAGAAGGTTTTGTACCACGATCCAAGGGATGGTGTGCTAGAATAAATTTTCTATGTAATCCTTCTACTCATCATAAGACTAGGAAAATAATTTTTTATACCTTTTCAACAATTCTTTTAGAATTTTCTTCTCTATTGGTTTTATTTTTTTGCTAAGGTAAATCATCCCAGGGAGTGATTCAATTCCCAAGTTTACACTTTCAACATCTTCTTTAGTAAATTTTTTACTCCTTATTTTATAATAGTTAGTATGATCAAACATTGTTTCTAATGCAACAAAATGGTATTTATTTTGAGTTGTATAAGTTCATTTCCAAAGATATCATCCTTACCTTCATCACTTTCTTCTACCATAGGCAACCCATCAATAAGACAATTTTTAAAAGGGTTAGTTCAATTCAAGAACTCATATACATATTGATGATCATTGAACACCTACCAATTATAAATTTTATCAAGAATGTTAGGCCTAGTAAGAAATTCAGCATCATACCTATAGTGAGGTAATAACAAGTAAATGCCAAAATTTTAAGTTAATACATCAATAGAATCAACAATTTTTTTCTTTTTCTTTCAATCCATGTGATATCAAAAGAATTAATCATCTCAATGGCATCCCATACAACATTCATATACATCTTTAACCTCTTTTATTCTATAGCATATGTGCCTCTAACTTGATACAATACAATTTTTGAATCATTTTATACTCTAATGTATTTGATCCTATATTTGGAAGCCACATTCAAAGGCCAAGAAATGTATCTCATACTCAACCACATTATTGGTGCATTAAAAGTTTACTTTGAAATTAAGCTTATAGTTTGTGTCATCCATTGACATCAATAAAACTCCTATATAGTTTCCTTCTTTAGAGAATGTACCATCAAAGTGTATTTTCCAAATGTCATCATTATTTGGATATTGATGTGGGTGAATAAATTAGAGCTTTCCTAATTTTTAAACTCATCATCGCAATATCTAATGAAACAACCTAGTTCAATGTCAAATTATCAAACCTCATTCTTTGCTTCATCTAGGTTCTCTACTATATGTAATATCTTATTTTATTTATGCAATTAGAATTATTTCCCATGCAGTGGTATAGTAGCATAGAATACCCCATTTTGTAAGACAATAAACTATAATTATGTTTGTTGTAAAGAATTTTCTAGGGTATGTAGCAAGCTACAACTCAATTTGGTTTGTTACCCAAGATACATTTACCTCATGAGAATCCATGAAAACATATTTTTCATATGATTTAGAAACTTGTAGGCCCAATTGATTCATAACTTCTAAAGGCATCTCATTGATGGATGATCTAAAGTCTAGTATACAAATGTGTACTAGTTTACCCTTTATTAGAAAATATATGTAAAATAAATCAACCACTTATTGGCTACTATTAAAAATTGAGACCAAGTAAATGTTAGGTTCATCTGAAACCTTACCTTCATTAATACCACTTTTGGGCTCATCAATGGGCTCACATGGTTGATCAAATATAATGGGAGCATTAATATACAACAATGACCTTTCTTTGTGTTCAAATATAATGGAAGCATTAAGTATTCTTGGTTTTGAGAAGATGGTTTTTGTAAACTTTGTTGACCTTTCTAATAAAAATTGTATTTATCTCTGTAGACATGTAAAATATACTGATTGACATCGTGCATTCGATCCTGACTTACTAACATCATTTCTTCCTAAATCATCCCTCGGTCTAACCGTTTAATCAAATCCCCCTATCTAATTAAATTCATCAATTTTCATCCCTTAATTGAATAAATCATTTTATCTGATTAAGTCAATTCCTTCTGTTAATTAAATCAATCCATCTGATCTAATTATCCCTATTTAATTAAATAATCAATTTATTTAATTAAATTTCTAAAATCTATCCATTAAATTAAATAAATTAAAACCTTATTTGATTTAATCTAACACCATCTCTTTTAATTAAATAAATCAAAATCCTTATTTAATTAGCCTCTTATCATATTCATCTCTTATTTGATTTAAATAAATCCATAAATCTAAGTCAAATAAGTCACATCATCTAATCTCCTATTAAATTAATTAACCCTTGATTAATTTAACCTCATTTCATGTCACATCCTCTATATAATGCAAGTTGCACATGAAAATAGATTTAATTCACTTATTAAATCTCTATTTTCCTTAGAAGGCATCTTTTGGAATATTCCCTCAATTTGAATTAAAAAATTCCAAGTCAACATGTACATTCAACAAGGCATTTAAAATCTCTTACATATCCTTTGCCTTGAGCCAAGTGGCATTTATTGCATTTCCCTTCCCTTTTGCATGTCATTTCAACAAATTTGAAATTCAAATATTGGCATTTATTGGCACAAACCCCAAATCTTGCACATCCATCATCCACTCATAGCTTGACAAGTGGCATTATATCATTGGATGAATGTTAGTCCCACATTGTTCAAATTTGGGCATTCATCCATCTTGAAATCCTATAAATAAAGCGTTCATATCATCATTTTATCATCCACAATCCAAACAAAGTTACCATGCTCAAATATCTCTTGAATTCCATCTATCATCATTGAGTCATAGCTAGGTTTTGCAGATTTTTGGCTTGGAGTCTCCATTCTTCTCCAACAAAGTGGATCAATCTCTTCAACATTTGAAGCTTGCATCATAGGAATTGGGAAAGGGCCAATTTTCACATCAAATCAGCACCAATTCCCCCATGGGATCATGAGTTTTCACATTTAAATTAGGATTCAAGCTATTTCCTTGTTTTTATCTGGTTTTTCATTGTTTTCTTTCCTATTTTGAGTTTGTAAATGGACTTCATGGGGAATCCTTGTTTAGACTTGTAATATCTAACTTGAGGTGTTTATTCTCTTTGTTTTGCAAGTACTAGGAAAAGGGTTCGCACAATCTCAAATTTATATTAATTTAGTACATATATAAACTTGTTGCAATGAGTTTAAAATTTTATATAAATTGTCTATTGTATTCCATATAATTGAAGATTTGATTGTGAAAATATCTTCTATATAATCAAAATTTTGAATATGAAAAAATCATATATTCTTAACAAGAATCGAATTCCCATTAAACCTATAGATCAAATTGCTAGCAATAAAAACAATAAAAAAAATCTTAAAAAATAATTTAACAACCCCCACCCTCCAAAAGTTCTTTCAATACTTATAATTTAAAAAATATTAAAAATATTTTTTATTTTTTAACTTCAATTAAAGAATCATGACACCCCAAAAATTTGTATATAATGGCCTACAAGCAAAATAAAATAATTAATATGAGTAGATGTGTTATAATTTGTTAATGATCAAATTATCCTTTAAACATAAAAATTAGGGAAGGCAGGGAAATGCACAAAAATTCCGTACAAGCTGACTCTAGAAATAAGGAATGTGGCATGTGCTTCAACTAAATACAACTTTATACAATAAGTAATAATGATGGGGGTTGATTTTTTTTTTTGATAAATATGTCAATCCAAGAAGTAATTTAGGCTTGTTTAAAGCATTTGTGTTGGGTATTGAGGAGACATACTTTGCTCATATCCCTAGTCAAGTAGTGGACAAGAACGTGTGTCCAAATAACATAATTATATCAATGAAAATTGCTGGAATTTGGGCATCTATGGCGTGATGTTTGGAATTTTTTGGGATGGAGATGAGCTTTTTTGACCAACTAACTTTTATATATATAAATAAGCATTTCGAATTTTAGATGTGATTGGTTTATCCTTTCTTTAGTGAAACCATTTATGTTCTTAAGAGAAAGTGCATACTCTATATAAGTTCATTATACCTCTTTCTTAGGGCAATTTCATTATTTGTGATGGTTTCAATCTTAATCTTTTTCTATTGGAGAATTAAGATGTGATTTATTTAAAGAGAGATAAAAAAATTCTCTTTATGCTACATAATTATAGTGAGGTATTGGGAATTTTTAGGGTTTTAGGAACAAAACCAAAAATCACTAGAAGGAAAGAGTCTAATATTAGTGGAAGAAAAGAGTATGAGGTAGTTGAGGTTATTAAGGTTTATGGATTCAAGGACATGCAAGCAAAAAAGGGTAAGATAGTTTTTTTTAGGTTGTCTAATATTCTCAAGGCACCATTCCATACCAATGATCCCTACATAGGTGTGGATGTGAACAATAAGAAATATGGCTCATCCACATAACTCTATTGTTGACATTTTCCCACCCTAAGCTCACCTCTCAAAATATAGCAAATCGTGCACGCCTACCTTTCACATTGTTCATCATGCTTAAGAATTTTGTATGGATGAAGAAATTTCTAATCACAGGGAAATCTGACAAGATCATTCACTAATTGGTAAATTTACAAGATGATGGCCCAAATTGAGTGATTTATATGCTTGGATCATAAAGATGTGTAAAGAGGCATTAGAGGATGAAATTGCCATCTACCCCTATGCAAGGGGGTTTTGTCCTTGAATGTAAATCCCATAAGGATAAAGAGATAGTCATCAATGTTGGATCATGCCATTTTTTAGTGAGATTGCCTCTACATCAAACTATGGTTTCCCACCTTTGAATCTTCAAAAAAAAAAATTGTCCTTTTATTTTTCATTGATACATTTTCCCTACTTACCTCTACAATTTTGGGAACTACAGGGACTCTAGGCTATTGGAGATGGGCTTGGAAAATGCCATTGTATATTAAAGGAAACTACCAATTTCTCCTTCATTACTTACACTCACTTCTGTGTGGAGATAGATCTCATCAAGGGGCTTTCAATCAAAATTTACTTAAAAGGTAGAATAGAATATGGAGACAATAAGTAGATTGTGAAAATATTGCCTTTTAGTTGAATAAAATTATTTTCAATGAAGTGTCAATCTTCCCATGGTCTCAAAAATATTGCAAGGATGCAATGAAGTCATTTCCTCATGTAAAACCTACTAAGTGATAAAAGGTTGAGTCCCATCACTTTGCCATCACCCCAGGAAAGTGTCCAAGAAGAATCCTTCACATATTCTTTCTAATGAGGGTCCCTTTGATTCTTCTATAAATTCACATGACTATTCTAGTGATGCTCCAAGTAGGGATACAACCAAATAGGATGCTTTCTTGGCACACAATTCTAAGAACACAAAAGCCCTAAAAAAACCAAAGATTGAGAAGTTTTCAACAACGAGTGATGTAACAAGTCCACATAAAGAAGTGGAGCATCCAAGTATGGTCAAGCCTAAACCACATATGATACCATCAAATATTAGGAATGGATTGAGGTAAACGAAGAAAAAATAATATTTCTTGAGAAATAAAAAATATCAAATGTCTTTGGGATCATCCAATACAAGTGAAAATGGAAAATCTTAGTATGATTTTAATGTAACTCTTTTGTGTAATTTCAACATCCTTTTCAATAGGGTTGATGCCTAAGTTTTTTTTCTTATATTATATATGTGAGAGTATAACCCTAGTCCACAATCATGTACCAAAAGAAAACTCAAATACATGATTTGGGGATGAAAACCTAAATTCTAGAGATTAAACATAAAAATTAAATGAATTAAAATGTGATATTTAGATGGATTTTGAAAGTGGGAAAATGATGTATAAGATGTTATGAATCAACTGGCCACAATGTCAATTTTTTAGGGCTTGCTTCGATGACTTTATCAATATTTTTTAAATTTATTGTGCTTTGTATAGCTCAAATACATGCTTACAAAACTAGTCTATATGAATATGAAATTGAACCTATATTTGCAAGAATGATCTAATAGAACTTTAATTTTAAAATTCACTTATCTTGATCTTCTAATGTTTGAATGAGTAAAGAATAATAATGTTAAACACACATACCTATGAGGAATCTAGTGAATTGTGAGGGTTACATCCTCCTTAGCAAAACCCCTAGGGGACCAACCTTATGGACTTGAGTGAAAGATAAAAGATAACAAGCAAGCGTGCAATGGCGTGTAGGATGATCTCACAAAAAAAACAATACAAAATTTATTCTCCTTTAATATATTTCACCTAAATTTTCTTTCACATTCCAACACAATTTCAAATGAGTGAGGGAATACTTCCAAAGACAACAACATAACACACAACTTGACATAAGTGTGCACTAGGTCAACTCACAATGTCTATTATGAGGGACTTAGCAAGATTTAATTTTTATTTAAATTAAAAAAATTCAAGGTTAAAATCTATGGCTGTGGAAACAATCTGGGTAAATTTTACACTCACAAATCCAATCTAGGTGATGAATGAAAAATCTTAGAATTGGGATCAATCTTGGGGATAAGTGATAATGAGATTGGAATGTAGTGATGACATGAGTTGAATTCATGCAAGAATATGTCATTTGTAGGCTACTTAATGTATTAACGACACTCTAATAAAATCAGTCCTAAAACATAAAGGAAATGGGCATGTGTATGCAATTTCCAACATTATACATTATGCCCCCACTTCTTGTGCATGCAAACTACTAGCACATGTCAAAGTAAAACAAGTCCAGCTAACATGTAAATTAAATATATCTTTCACACTCAAAAGGATAAAAATACACATAAAATATGTAAATCATTATTAAATTCACCTTGCAATGAGCACATAGAATGCAATGTGCAATATCTATCAAATATTCAAAATAGGCGATAATTTCAACTTGTGTGAAAAATAACTATCATCAAGAACAATAAATGTAAAGATGAGAAGAGTGAGATATTCTACCTAATATCTATAGAAAGTGGTAAAGATCTAATTAATTAAAAATTTAAAGGACTCAAATTGAATTGACAAGAATGGAAAAATCTCCCCTAGACATAGAAATTCCAAGGTCTTTTCACTACAAAACATAACTCACAAAAGGAACATTGGTGTCATATATGTGATCTTCTAATTGGTTGCATATAAAGGATGCAAGGAATTGGAGGATAGGAGAAAAATATAATCATGATAGGGCATGTAGACATGGTAAAAGATAATACCATAGGATAAGCATGTAAGAACATAGGAAATATATAATCATGAAGGGGTGTGTAATAAAGGAAAGGTAAGATGCCCCCCAATGTTGTTTCCAATTAAGGAAAATGGTGTGATAAGGATATAAATAAATAATAGATAAGGGTCATGTAAGGATAAATAATATCTACAAGATATGAGGTATTAGAGGATGAAATTACCATATACCCCTATGCAAGGGGGTTCTATCCTTGAATAAAATCCCTTAAGGATAAAGATCTATAGTGGTCAATGTTGGATCATAAAGATCTGTGTAAAGAGGCATTAGATGATGAAATTACCATCTACCCCTATGCAAGGGGGTTTTATCCTTGAATGTAAATCCCTTAAGGATAAAGAGATAGTGATCAATGTTGGATCATGCCATTTTGTATTAGATTGCCTCTACATCAAACTCTAGTTTCCCATCTTTGATCTTCAAAATAATTCTTTGTCCTTTTATTTTTTTGTTGATTCATTTTCCCTACTTACCTCTACAATTTTGGGAACTACATAGACTCTAGGCTATTGGAATGGGCTTGGAAAATACCATGGTATATCAAAGGAAACTACCAATTTCTCCTACAATACTTACACTCACTTCTACATGGAGATAGATCTCATCAAGGGGCTTTCTATCAAGATTTATTTAAAAGGTAGACTAGAAGATGGAGACAACAAGTAGACTATGAAAATATTATATCTATAGGTGATGAATGGAAAATCCAATCTAGGTGATGAATGCAAAATCTTGGAATTGGGATCAATCTTTGGGGATAAGTGATAATGAGATTGAAATGTAGTTATGACATGAGTTGAATTCATGCAAGAATATGTTGTTTGTAGGCTACTTAATGTAGTAAGGAATCTAATAAAATCAGTCCTACAACTTAAAGGAAATGGGCATGTGTATGAAATTTCCAATATTACATTATGTCCCCACTTATTGTGCATGAAAACTACAAGCACATGTCAAAGTAAAACAAGTCTAGCTAATATGTAAATTAAATATATTTTTTACACTCAAAAGGATAAAAATACACATAAAATATGTAAATAATTATTAAATTCGCCTTGCAATGAGCACATAGAATGCAATGCGCAACATCTATTAGATATTTAAAATATGTAGAAATTGTGTGAAAAATAACTATCATCAAGAACGATAAATGTAAAGATGAGAAGAGAGATATTCTACCTAATATAGCAGTGGTAAAAATATAATTAACTAAAAATTTAAAAGGACTTGAACCAAATAGACAAGAATGGTAAAATATCCCCTAGACATAGGAATGCCAATGATCTTGTCACTACAAAACATAACTCACAAAAGGAACATTGGTGTCATATATGTTACCTTCCAATTGGTTGCATATAAAGGATGCAAGGAATTGGAGGATAGGAGAAAAATATAATCATGATAGGGCATGTAGACATGGTAAAAGATAATACCATAGGATAAGCATGTAAGAACATAGGAAACATATAATCATGAAGGGGTGTGTAATAAAGGAAAGGTAAGATGCCCCCCAATGTTGTCCCCAGTTAAGGAGAATGGTGTGATAAGGATAGAAATAAATGATAGATACGCGTCATTTAAGGATAAATAAGATCTGCAAGATATGAGCATGGGAAGGACCATAAAATGTAATCAATTTATATTTTTGAACCTTGATATCTTTCATCAACACCCACAAATAAGTATCACTTTTATCATGTAATTTGGGTTTTGAAACATATTAGCCTTATTATTTCTACTTTCTTTGCTGCATAAGTAGTTTTTTTTTCTTTATAAGGATCATTAGAAGGCATGCATATATCAAAATTTGCATTCTTAAGATATTGTAGGATATACAACAGTCTTTCTAGGTATTTTATCTTTATGAGTTATAGTATGATAGGATGTGTAAGTAGCTACTTGAGTCTTTCTCATATTATCTCTTTGTTGATCTTCTAATCGTGAAAATTGAAACATGCATAAATGATGCATATAATATTTGAGCTCACATGGTAACTTCTTAGGCATCTTCATAAATGTTTCCAATGAAAAATATTCAAATATAATATGTTTTATAATGTTAGTGCTATTAATTTTGACTACTTTTCCTTCATGTATAAATTTAACACATTGGTGCAAAACAAAAGGGATCTATACATGGTCTACCAAGTAACACACTAAATCTATTTGAAGATAGAATCACATGACATCATATCAGTAGTTCTTTAGGACCAACTCTCAAATGTAAAATAATTCAAACCAGGTTTTGAATCAAAATTTCATTACTCATATTTAATGTTATGAGTCCAAAACATGCATATTCTTGATGCTTAATGTGATTATTAAATGAAATCTCTTGTGTATGCATGTTAAATTGGTATACAAGATCAATGAGAAATTGGTTAGGTGAAGTGCATTTAATACCACTAATAATATACAATGGACCATCTAGTAGTTATTTTGTAGGATCTCTTCATCAAAAAATGTAATCAATAGAGTAGCATGACAAGATGATATATCTTTAGAGTGTGTCATACTCACAAAAATATTTGTGTGTGATTATGCATGAGAACATACTTCATAATAATCCATGGAGTCTTTGTCAACGTGTGTATGTGTCATAGTAAAAAGGTCATGTTCATGAGATGCATTAATGTTATTAGTGTGATTTGGAAATAAACTAGCTTAAATATTTAAATTTTGATTAGGGGAGCAACTAAACGATTATGCCCATTATTGACACCCTATATATGACTCATATTAGTATTAATTTTAGAGTTATGGGAACTTGTGTATGATTCCCATTAACTGTATGAAAGTTATAAAATGTATTCTTAGTATAGTTTCTAGGTTGCCCTCTAGTTAGATCTAATTGATGTATAGGTGGAGTAATCCAACTAGAGCTTAAAATACTTTTAAGTGTGATGTTCAAGGGTTCTTGTAACTTAGTAAACATCTAAGAAAAGTATGAGGTCTAAAAGAAGGCACATTGGAAGTATTAGTAGTTGAAACAAAGAAAAATGGAACCCTAGGTCCTAATGTATAGAAACTAGGATTGGGTATTCAGATTGTTTGTGTGTTGGTACCTTTTTCTAAGTTTCATTAAAGAGGGAAACCAAAAAGGTGAATAGATTGAATATAAACCATGAAGGCGATCCAATTAGACATCAAGATCCTTCTTTTGATCCTTAGGAATGGACTGGAAAATGATTTGAAATGATTAACCTAATTGAACCATATGACCTAATATGATAAATGCAATATTTTAGAAACACAAGCTGAAATAGTGATTTACAAGAAGATTTGAGAACTAATGGAGATTGTGCACTTGTCATAAAAAGCTAGATTTGGAATGCAAAGGAGGGCTCACATGCCTAGGGATGTATGGGTCTCTAATAGGGGGTCTTGAAACTGATTTTGTAGTCCTCTGATGTTGGATCTGAACTTCTATTTCTTGGTTCCAAAGTTGTTGGAATTCTGTTAAATAAATCTGTAGGTGAGTTTCCATGGCTTGACAAATTTTAGGGCTTCAAATGCAACAGTGGACAACTTGCCTTCAATCATTCTTTAATCCTCTTCAAACCTATGACTTGCACATTCAAAGAGAGGGAAAATGTTGGGCCATATAGGGGCTTGCCTCAGTCAAACCACGTGTAAGTATTTCCAATTCCACTTGATGACAATGCCAATGATAGAAATGATAATTGAAAGGAAGGAATGATGAAATCACAAAATATTGCAACTCACCACCCTTCAATGGCTTCCTTGAAGGAAGTCATACACATCACTTCAAGGATTTGGATCTTTCTTGCTTGAATTCTTGAATGCTTTGGAGACCTACAACAAGGGTTAACATTCACAAAATGATGATAACATGAACACACGTAAACTTTGACATGATGTTGGATCTTGAATTGCTACAATAAAGCTCTAGAATGTTGCTCTTGACTTGCTCTTGAAAATAGTATTTTCTCATGAATTCTTGTTAATGAGTTAGATAGTGTGTGTTATATTTCAAATGATAAAATAACTAGGTATTTATATGCAATTGTTCTAACTCCCCAAAAATTAGATCCCAAATGCCAACACTTAAAATTTGAATTTTGAATGTTAAAACGCTACCAACAATATATTAAAAATTGGTCCTTGACAAAATAGTGCGACCCATATGCCCATGGGTGTATGGGCCATGTCCCTATCTTCTAGGACATTAAGTGTCGAGAGAAAAAAATTAATTGCTTGCATTTATTCAATGCTTGCAATCTCTCAGAGAATAGTAAAAAAGGCCTCAAAATGCATAATTTAGGAAATTAGGGGCTTAATTAGGACCAATAAATTAAGGTGTATAAAACATAATGTGAAATTGTTAAGGGCGACAATTTTTGACACTACAATAATCATCTCTACGAAGTCGAAGTTTGTTAGTGATATCATAATTAACATCATGGTAAAAAAATTTACCCTTTTGAAATGATGATTGATTAAGTATTTCAATTATATCTAGGTGTGTTGATATTATCCATGATGAGAGAAAGGTTGAGATGAGGACAACACTCAAGAGAGAAGGTAGGCTAGGATAGATGTTCTAGCATACAACCTTAATGAATACAATTGTAGTTTCCTAAATGAAAAACATAGAAGTGAAATGTGTTAACAATCTAGCTCATCAAAACGTAAATATAAGAAATAAGATGGTGTTATTTACCTTTGGAGTTTCATCTAGAATCAACTCATGATATAAAGCATGATAAAACACTAAACAAAGAGAGAGAAAAGAGGTTGCTTATAGAGCACAAAATAATAAAAGATGGTTAGAGAAGCTTAGTTGTTGTTAAAGGTTACTTATAGAACAAAAAAATAATTTAGAAGGTTAGAGAGCTTAGTTGCATTCAAAGGTTGATGTCAATTGATCTAGCTCTATCTCAATCTACATTAAATAAGAGGTCAGTATCAAGAACTTGCATCTCTTCTTTATCTTAAGATGTTCATTACTTCTATGTCTTATGACATGATCACACATGGTTTCATCCCTTCTAGTGTGGTAGTGTTCTATATGACCACATGTTTGTCCTCTACAACTTTGCAACTTGTCTTTGACTTATGATATTTGGGAAATGGTGGCATTAAAGGCACTTTTTAGGACTTGTCTTGAGGTGGTTTGAATAGTAGAACAACCTTGATTATGATAAAGCCCCACAAAAGATTTGATAGTCATAGCCCTTGAGAAATGTGCAAAATATTTAGTAATTGATAAGGGCATGTTTGTTGTGCTATGCATATATCAATCACTACTTACTATGTTTCATGTTGCTCTCATTGCAATTACCTTTTTACCTTTTAATAACCAAATACACAACCATTTAGACACAAAAAAGATAGGAATGTGAAATAGAGTGAAAAATATGTTTTTAAAATTAAAAAAAAATAATGATTTTTGAGTGTTGGGGACTTGACATTGCACAATCTTATCTAGAGGACGAAAATACCTCCACATTAACATCCAAATAATAAAAATACAAGAACTAAAATGAAATTGAGATATTTAAATATGAAATGAATTATACAAGTAATTATATAAAAAAATTATTATTGTATATATTAAAACAAAAATACTAAATACTAAAAAACCTTGTTAAGCTTTAGATACCTAGAGCACACACCTAATGATAAAGGCGAGAGGGACCCTAAGAAGGTTCTAAAAAGACTAGTGGGAATAAATTATTATGTTTAAGGACTATAATCACAGTCATGATGAGAAAACAGGTTGTCGACTTAATTTCTTCAAAAAACCATAGATTTGCTTCCACGCAAAGCGAAATAGAAACAGACCCATTCATGGCATTCACTGCCATGATTGGCCAGCCTGTAAACGCAACTGTCACTGCCTCCACGCCTGCGAGCTCAGCTGGCCATGTGACCTGCGCGAGCCTCCCCAGAAATAATATTTTCTTCCCCAAAACCACGGAAAACAGAGAGACATAAATAGAGAGCCAAGTAAACTAAGAGAAAAGCTTAAAAACAGGGGCGATGGGGTTGAGCAGCACCATCTACTGCGGCCGCCAGAAGGTGCGCGTAGTGGAGCCCAACGGTCAGATTCGCCATTTCCATTTCCCCATCACAGTGCCGGACCTTCTCCGCCTCTACCCTCACCATTTTCTCCGTCACATCTCTGGTTCGAATCTCGATCCCGACGCGGAGCTCGAAGGAGGGGACACCTACATGCTGTTCCCCCTGCCCAGGCTCTTTCCAATCAAGGGAGCGATGCTTCCAACGGCGAAGCGCCAGCCGGAGTCGAGCCCGCGACTTCCACCTTCGGCGGAACTGCAGAACAGGAAAAAGAAGTCGTGGAGGCGGAGAAGGTACTGGGAGCTGTCGCTCGACAGGATCGCGGAGAACGCAATGCTCTTGCAGACCAAGGAAGAGGAGGACAGAATTCACAGGCAGACTGTGAAATACAAGGAGAATTATACGTTCAAAAAGGAGCCCTGGTAATTAATGTCTTCCTCCTCTGCTATTAAACCCCCGAAAAGTAAAAAAATTACACTTTCCATTGGCTTCTTGCGTTTATTTTTAATGTTTCCCCCCCTTTTGTTTTGCGCAGGTTCTTACAAACGAGGTTGAATGTATCCGCGGGCTTTATATTGAGTCCGATTTTCTGATCTGTGTCTGAATTATCTCAGTATTTTCAAAAATCCGGGGAAGATCCGTAAAGCTGTGATAATTTTAACTACATCAGGGTTAAAAGTGGCTCTTGGTCAATACAAAAAAATTTAAGGGTTGCGGAGCCTTAAATTTTGATTGGTTGAGTTTAATTGGTGAGGATAATAGTCTGGAAATGAGTCAGGTGGATGCTTCATTAACTTTGATTGAGGGACTGGACTGACGGTCTGGATCTCAAAATAGTGGCTTCTAATCAGATTATATATTCTATTATTATATTGTCATTTTACTATATAAAAATAGAGATGCCAACATTTATGTAATCATCCATCTTTTATTTAGATGTATTGATAAGATGTCGTCAATCCCTTTCATATGTGTTGACCTGCTATACAATTTTAACCACATTCCAATAGACTTGAAATCTCAAGTAATGAGGTATTTATCTTCAAAGTTAAATCAATTTGTGAACCACAAGGTGGTTGAGAAAAAGGGGAGAGTTCAATCAAATGAATATGTGTAATTCTTTCTTCTATTAAGGAGCTCTAATGAATTTGTTGAGACATGCATGGATTTTGAACTCTATGCGTATTATATATTGTTGAAAGTGTTTTGCTTTGAGTATATATTATAACTATTAATAGAAAATGTTATAACATTACTTTCATTTCAAAGAGTGTTCCTTATTAATGTAAGGAACTTTTTAACAATTTTGAGGGATTTTGTTATTTGAGTAAAATGAGATATATGCATCCCGATGCTTTTATTTAGGTTACTTTAGTGCTTAATTGGTTACATTCACTTTGTCAACCTAGATAAGCTATGTAAAGCATTTAAAACTCTCCATTCTTGTAGAAACCTAAATATTTCCTTAGATATTTCCCTATTATACCCTCATCCTAATCAATCATGTAGTCACCTAATGTCCCTATCTTATTATTTAATTGGAACTTTTTAACAATTTTGAAGGATTTTGTTATTTGAGTAAAATGAGATATACACATCCCGGTGCTTTTAATTAGGTTACTTTAGTGCTTAATTGGTTACATTCACTTTGTCAACCTAGATAAGCTATGTAAAGCATTTAAAACTCTCTATTCTTGAAGAAACTTAAATATTTCCTTAGATATTTCCCTATTATTCCTAATCAATCATGTAGTCACCTAATGTCCCTATCTTATTATTTAATTAGTCCAGGTTTTCCATCTCATCTCACATAAACAAATACATTTATTATCATTTTCACCTATTTTTCACCTCACACATGGCTAAAATAATTAAATATTAATATTAATTATAGCTATATTCCCCCCACCAATTTCAAGAATAAAAGACACCTAGGAACACTTGTCCTCATGGTTTCAATATTCTCTCCACTAGTTCCAAGAATAAAGAAGTACACTTGTGCCTTATGTCTTTTATGGTTGCGACCACTTACTAAATTTGGTAAATACATCCTAGCTCTTCACATTCCAACAACCTCCATCTCAGCCCTCCATTCTCTCTTGGATCCTAGGGAAATCCTCTCATTCATCCTTCATTGTCGATCTCTCCATCACACCACAATCATTCATTGCCTCTCCCAAAATTTTATAAATTGAGGCACATTCTTATCCATTTGACCACGTCATTTTGAGCTAAGCATATGTTGTCAAAGTAGGCAATCTTCAAGAAAAGAGCATTCACATACCAATTATTTGGAGTAAATCACATTCAATAGTGGATTTTATGGTAACATTTGTTTTGAGTGATTGTTATTGATTTGTTTAAATTCCTTTGTTGATCTCTAATTGAAATTTGTGATAGTTTAGAATAAGAATCCATTGTTTTGTATAATGCTTCCTAGTTCAATTCTAGATTATTGCATACAATTATCTTACATTAATGGTGAACCTAACATTTCTTCGTGACCTAGGGTTTTCCTAATGTTTCCTTTCCTCCATTAGGGTTTTAGGTTTGATATTTTTGTTTGGTTTGTTAGAGTCACTCAAGGACTCAACCTCGAAGATCGCCTACAAAACCAAAAAACAACCTTTTACAAGAGAGAAAAGCAAGAGCATAAATTTGCAATAATGGATGCAAGATAATATTAGATCAAATGTGATAAATATGCAATGCACAAGATTGTAATGGAATGAAATTAAATCTAATGGAATTACAAATGAGAACCCCTTGGCTATATAGCCAAGGTGAGACATAGGATTAGACAAGATCATGACAAGTGTTTTAATCCTATTTCATGTGACAACTAATATTAAATTATCTTCCTTTAGTAGGTATCCACACAACTACCCACCATCAATGTAGATGGTATTATCAACTACCAATAATGAATGTGTGCTCTCTTTCATCCTAGATGTCTATTTTGGGTGAGATTATTTCTTAGCCACAAATCTTGACATTGCTATAGTGCCATAGGCTATGGTTTCACCATGTTGTTGTGTATATGGTAAGTTTGAGCCATTTTGATAAAGAGGTTATTATATTATGGTCTTTAGACATGAGAAGGGTGCAATATATTGTAAGGTAGCTACTAAATCCATGTCTTGTTCATTTGGTGGGGTACAAGACTGAAATAAAAGAAGGATAATATTACATTTGGTTTTTGTTATAGAGTGTCTCCATGATTATATGTTTATATTTAGGAAGGTTTCTTAGTTGTAGCTATGAATTTTATTTTATCACATTTACTAGCACAAATGTAATGCTAATTTAGATGAGTGTGACGCCAATATGAAAACATTGAAAACTTTATAATGATCTTTCTCATTTTATATATGGATATGTGTAGTTCTTTTATGTATAATAAGTATGCTTTGTCATAAATTTTACAATCATTTGTTGGAAAATGTGCCTCAAGCTTACTAACATGAAACTCCTAAAAGAGAAAAATCGGTGAGACCCTCTGGAAGTCTTATCAACTAGCAGCTGTGTTCAAAGATTAAAAGTCGTTGAGACTTTTGTTTTGTCTTGCCAATGGGAGTCATTGGCAAGACATGACCATTGATGTGAGTTTCCCATCTCATTCCATCGTGGCAGATTTCTTACCGACAGATTGGTTCCAATTGGTTATTGGGGAGACTCTTGGCGACGAGTGGCATCGGGGAGAGACATGAACATTCAGAATGACTCATTCCGACAGATTATGTCTTGCCAAGGTTTTACACATTGGTGATGGATGCCATCAGGGAGACGGTATGAACCTTCAGAGTGACTCTTTCCGATAGTGCCAGTCTCGGCGATGGGTTGGCTCTTGAAGATCATTGGGGAGACTCTTGGATGATAGGTTTGCAGTCAGTATGAACTCTTGCCGAGAGTGCTAGTCTCGCCGATGGATTTGTTTATGAACTGCCAATGGATCTCCACATGATGAACCTCGGTGTAACCTCTTGCCGATGGTGTTGCTCTAACCAATAGACTGGTCGGGTTGACATGAACTGTCGATGACATCGATGTAACTCTGAACGATGATACTTGGTCAGGTTTGCATTCGGTAAGAACTCTTACCGCTGGATGTGGTCTCGCCGACTGGCTGGTGAATTCGATATGACTTCTCAGGATGTTTCCGATAGCATTGATCATGTTGATGGTTCTGTGATTGGGCATTTTGGCATCGGGGAGACACATTCTAGTGTCTCATTAACATGCAATTTTGTTGAACCATTTTGACTGAATGACTATCCTATGTGGTATGTTTTGGACCAATCAGAGAAGTAGAATGTGAACTGTTAGCAGTTGAATAGTTGCGACTATTCTTGTGTGGAAAACGAATAGACCGTAAGAAAATGGATTACACTCTGCAATGGTTGATGATGATGAACAGTGTGAGATGATGAAGTTTTGCTCGATGGAACACAGATTGATCTAAGTGAATTCATTGTATGTTTTCTGAGAGCTATTCTATACAAGATTGATCAGTAATGTGCTGCTATAAAAATTGACATCAAGAAGTGAAGTTGATCTCTGTATGTAATTTTCTTTACTATAATACAAAGAGACTTTTCTTGGTGTGGTGGGTTTTTCTCCTGTAAGGGTTTTCCCACGTAAATCTGGTGTCCAATTGTGTATGTCTTTATTTCCCTTTTTTGTTATTCTTTTCTAGTGTATCTTAATGAACTATAATTGCAAAATTTTAAAGTCCTATCTGCATTCTTCCCTAAGGTTTTGGCATTAGGAGAGTTTGTTCCGCACCTAAGCTTTCCTTACAAGTGGTATCAGAGCCTAGCCAGTTGTGTTATCCTTGTGGGTATGTGGGGTTTTTTGTGTCAATTATGTTCAGTGGGAGTCTTGTAGAAGTCTGGTAATTCAAATTACAGATTAAGATGGAAAGCATGCCAGGAAAGATTGAAATTGAGAAATTCAATGGCAGTAATTTGAGTTGTGGAAACTCAAAATGGAAGATCTTTTGGTTGATCATGATCTATGGCTTGCTATGTCTGGAACGAAGCCTACAGGCATGAAGCAAGAGGATTAGGACCTTGCAGATCAAAAATAAAAGGGGTTGATAAGGCTCTATTTAGCAGACTCTGTTCTTCTAAATGTTCATGAAGAAAAGACAACATCCTCTTTGTGGAAAAGACTGGGAGCTATTTATCAAGGAAAGTCATTGGTGAATAAGTTGTTCTTGAGGAAGAAGTTGTACTCTTTGAAAATGCAGGAAGGATCGTTTATTGCTGATCACTTGAATGCTTTCAACATGTTGATTGCTCAGTTAACATTTGTGGATGTGAAGATTGATGAAGAAGATCGTTGTATGCTACTGTTATGTTCTTTTCTAGATTCTTGGGATCACTTGGCGATGGCTATTAGGGGTACTACTTCCTCTTTTAAGATGGAAGATATTGTTGCTTATTTGTTATCAGAAGAAATGAGAAGAAAATCTTCTGAGATGGCAGAGGAGGCTCTTGCTGTTCGAGGGAGATCGAAAGAAAAAGGAAAGAAGAAGGACAAGAAGTCCAAATCAAAATCAGAAGGGAGATCAAAGTCTCCTAGTAAGAAGCCCAAGGTAAAGTGTTGGAATTGTGGGAAACCTGGTCATGTTCGAAAGGATTGCAAAGAGGAGAAAAAGAAGAAGAAGTATTCTTCCGATAATGATTCTTCTCAGAGTGATGTAGACACTTTCATTACAGCCTTGGCTACACAGGCATCATATGATGTCTAGCTGATTGATTATGGAGCATCTTTCCACATGACATCTCATAGAGACTGGTTCACTAAGTAAGAAAAATACAATGGTGGAAGGGTGTATTTGGCAAGCGATTCATCTCTGGAAATAGTTGGTTGTGGAAGAGTTAGAATTCAATTCCCTGATGGAAGAGTGAAGGGAATCAATGATGTAATGCATATACCAGGTTTGGCTCAAAATTTACTTTATGTTAGTAAGCTGAACGATATTGGAGTGCAAGTCACGTTCTCTGGAAATGGTTTCAAGATGACTAAAGGCTCAATGGTGCTAGCTAGGGGTGCTCGTATTGGTACCTTGTATAAGTTGGATGCACATGCTATGCAATGCAATAGTGTCTTTGTAAAGTCACAAAAGGCTACTCATGGAGAAAAATAGAAAAAAGTTCCTGATAGTGCAAACTCCATGGAAGTTAAACTTCTAGTAGAAAAGACTATGCTCTGGCATCATAGGCTTGGCCACATTGGAGAAAAACTTTAAAAAACTTGAAGAATAAAAACCTGGTTGAAGGGCTTGACGATTGTAACCTCGAATTTGAGTTTTGTGAACATTGTATATATGGTAAACAACACTGTGTTTCATTTTACTCCAGTCCTCACAAATCTTCTGGTTTACTTGATTACATACATTATGATGTTTTTGGTCCAATAAATGTTCCTTCTTTGTCTAAATCAAGATATTATCTATCGTTCATTGATGATTATTCAAGAAGGGCATTTGTTTATTTTTTGAAAAGTAAAGTAGAAGTGTTCAGTTGTTTTAAGGAATTTAAAAACCTTGTGGAAAATCATACTAGAAGAAAAATAAAATGTTTAAGGACTGACAATGGTGGTGAGTTTTGTTCTGATGAGTTTGAAAGGTACTGTAAAGATCATGGAATTAAAAGACATAAAACTACACCCTATACTCCGCAACAAAATGGAGTTGCTAAAAGGTTCAATAGGACAGTGATGGAAAGAGCACGAAGTATGCTAAGTAGTACTGGCTTGGAGGAGAAATTTTGGGCTGAGGCAGTTGCAACATATTATTTAATAGACCGGTCTCTGAATTCCTCTCTTGTTGAGAAAACACCTTTGGAAGCATGGTCTGGAAAGAAGCCCTCTCTAAGACACATTCGTGTCTTTGGCTTTGAGGCATATGCATATGTGCAGAATGAAAAAAGGTCTAAATTGGAAAACAAGGCTGTTAAATATATTTTTATTGGTTATAGTGCTGGCATAAAAGGATACAAGCTTTGGAATCCTGATACAGAGAGGTTTTGTACAACAGAAGTGTTATATTTCGTGAGCTGAAGCCTTCTACTTTGGATTTGCAGTCAGAGAAAAAATCAAAAAATAAAAAGGATATAGTTGAAATTCCTCCGACACCAGATAAAGAGGAATTGAAAATTCACAACGTACCTAAAACTGAGGAGAGCTGAAGTAGTTCTGAAAGTTCTAAAGAAGAAGATCAACCTTAGCCTCAGCCTGTGAGGAGGTCAACATATGAAAAAAAGCAACTTGATAGGTATGGGTTTTCTTTGTTAGATTCTACTTGTGCCTATGCTTTAATTTCTAGCACTGATGAGCCTAGGACTATGAAAGAGGCATTTAGAATGTCTGATTCAAACTCTTGGTTGGAAGCCATGAATGAAGAAATGGCATCATTAGAAAAGAATGATACTTGGAGTTGGTGCCCTTGCCTGAAATTAGAAAAGTTGTTGGTTGCAAATGGGTATTTAAAAAGAAAATAGGTATGGATGGCAGTGTGGAAAAGTATAAGTCAAGATTGGTTGCGAAGGGATATTCCTAGGTAGAGGGAATTGATTATGGATAAATATTTTCTCCTATAGCTAAGCTGACGTCTATCAGATTTCTTTTGTCACTTGCAGCAGCTTATGACTTAGAGATTGAATAGATGGATGTGAAGACAAAATTTCTTCATGGTGACCTTGAAGAAGAAATTTATATGTCCGAGCTTGAGCACTTTGTGGAAAAAAGGTAAAAGAAAATCTGGTTTGCAAGTTGAAAAAATCTCTGTATGGATTAAAACAATCTCCTAGAATGTGGTACTAGAAGTTTGACACTTTTGTTTTGTCATTGGGATTTGTAAGATCGAAATCTGATAATTGTGTGTGCTACAAAGTTGAAAATGATCGTGTTCTTATTATTGCTCTCTATGTTGATGATATGTTGTTCATAGGCAATAGTAAGTTAATGATTTTTGATCTAAAATCTCAGTTGTCTGCAATGTTCAAAATGAAAGATCTTGGTGCAACCAGGTATATTTTGGGAATGGAAATACCTAGGGACAGGAAGAGTAGAAAAATTTGGCTCAGTCAGAGTAAGTATATTAATACTTTTCTAGAGAGATTTTGTATGACTGATTGCAAGCAACTAGTTGTTCCAGTTTTGCAGGGAATGAAGCTATCTATTGAAGACTGTCCAAAATCTCCTATTGAGATAGAGGACATGACTAGAGTGCCTTATGCTAGTGTAGTTGGCAGTTTAATGTATGCAATGGTTTGTACAAGGCCAGACATTGCCCAAGCAGTGGGAGTACTTAGTTGCTTTATGGAAAATCCTGGAAGGACACATTGGGCTGCTGTGAAAAGAGTGTTTAGATATCTAAAGGGAACTTCAAAATATGCTTTGTGTTACGATGGGAATTTGGTTGAATCATAGAGGACTCTTAGCATTCGAGGCTATGTGGATTCTGATTGGGTAGGGGACATTGACAACAGAAGATCCACTAGTGGATATATTTTCATGATGAATGGTGGTGCAGTTAGTTGGATGAGTAAGTGATAGGTTGTAGTCACTTTTTCCACTACATAGGCATAATACATGGCAGCAACACACGCCTGTAAAGAATAAATCTGGTTAAAACGATTATGTTCTAACATTGGGTTTGATGCAGGGATAATTACAATTTACCGTGACAGTCAGAGTGCTATTTGTTTGGAGAAAAATCCTACTTTCCATGCCAAGATGAAACATATTGATGTGCAGTATCATTTTGTATGAGATATGGTGGAGGATGGAAAGGTATCTTTAGAAAACGTGGATACTCTGGAAAATGTTGCAGATGCATTGACGAAGCCAGTGAGCACAGACAAGTTAAGGTTGTGTGCCAGTTCGATGGGCCTTAATGCCCATGAATTTTAGTAGTTTTGTTGTGCTTTGGAGGTGTCAGTAAGATCTTTGTCAAGTGGGAGATTGTTGGAAAATGTGCCTCAAGCTTACTGACATGAAAATCCTAAAAGAGAAAAATCGGTGAGACCCTCTGGAAGTCTTACTGACTAGTAGCTGTGTTCAAAGATTAAAAGTTGTTGAGACTTTGGTTCTGTCTTGCCAACGAGAGTCATCGGCAAGACATGGCCATCGTTGTGAGTTTCCCATCTCATTTCATCATGGAAGATCTCTTTCCAATAGATTGGTTCCAGTTGGTTATTGGGGAGACTCTTGGTGACAAGTGACATCAGGGAGAGACATGAACATTCAGAATGACTCATTCTGACAGAGTATGTATCGCCGAGGTTTTACACATTGGCGGCGGATGTCATTGGGGAGATGATATGAACCTTCAGAGTGACTCTTTCTGATAGCGCTAGTCTCGGCGATGGGTTGGCTCCTGGTGATCATCGGGGAGACTCTTGGCTGGAAATTTTGTAGTTGGTATGAACTCTTTCCGAGAGTGCTAGTCTTGCTGACAGATTTGTTTATGAACTGTCGATGGATCTCCACATGATGAACTTCGGTGTAACCTCTTGTCGATGGTGTTGCTCTTGCCGATAGACTGGTCAGGGTGACATGAACTATCGATGACATCAGTGTAACTCTGGCTGATGATACTTGGTCAGGTTTGCATTTGATAAGAACTCTTGCCACTGGATGTGGTCTCGCCGATAGGCTGGTGAATTCGATATGACTTCTCATGGTGTTTTCGATAGCGATGATCATGCCAATGGTTCTGTGATCAGGCATTTTGGCATCAGGGAGACATGGTTTAGTGTCTCACTGACATGAGATTCTGTTGAACCATTTTGACTGAATGACTATCCTACATGGTCCATTTTGGACCAATTAGAGAAGCAGAATGTGAACCGTTAGCAGTTGAATAGTTGCAACTATTCTTGTGTGGAAAATGAACAGATCGTAAGAAAATGGATTACACTCTGCAATGGTTGATGATGATGAATAGTGTGAGATGATGAAGTGTTGCTCGATGGAACACAGATTGATCTGAGTGAATTCATTGTATGTTTTCTGAGAGCTATTTTTTACAAGATTGATCAATAATGTGCTGTTGTAAAAATTGACATCAGGAAGTGAAGTTGATCTCTGTATGTAGTTTTCTTTACTGTAATACAAAGAGACTTTTCTTGGTGTGGTGGGTTTTTCTCCCTTAAGGGTTTTCCCACGTAAATCTGTTGTCTAATTGTGTATGTCTTTATTTCCCTTTTTTGTTATTCTTTTCTATTGTATCTTAATGAACTATAATTGCAAATTTTTAAAGTCCTATATGCATTCTTCCCTAAGGTTTTGGTGTTAGGAGAGTTTGTTTCTCACCTAAGCTTTCCTTACATCATTGTTGTATGCAAATACATAGTTCATGATTCTCTTTTTTTAGTTTGTGTTCTTGTTAATGAACTATGACTGTATTAACCAATTAGATAGACACTAGTCTTGAGCCTACTTGACCAATCTCATAGCATCAAAAAAATATTAATTATTAGTTTAATAATGAAACACCCTATGTGCACTCATGATCTTGTAGTATAACTAGGGATTTATTATCAAGAGAGTTACAAAATGAATATATTTCATGAGCTTTATGATTGCACATTTTTATCATCTATATGGTAGTTTTGAGACAACTAGTTGTACTTGGTTTAGTGACAATCTTTGGTGCCAAGTCAACATGTTGGGTTTAGTTGATTTTTTTGGTTGTCCATTTTGTGTAATTTCAATACTTGTTAAGTATACCCTAGGAACACCCTCCTAAGTCTAAGTCGAGCTCAAAGAAGACGAGATGAAATCCACACTCATATATTTTTCCTTCAATGTTATAATTTTGAATAAACACAAGACACAAGGTCAAAAAATGAACAAAAACACCTTCGATGCAAGAGAGTTGCAAACAATAATTTTCTATATCATCAAGAAGAAAAACTTAAAGAATGAAACTCAAGAGTCTTCAATGATATCTTCATATGAGTTTAAGAGAGATAATACAATGAGGGTTGAGTGCTTTAGAGGAGAAACCCTAAATGATAAAAGGATTAGATCATGACAAGTGTCATCATCCTATATGATGAGATAAAATGATCTAATAATATCTCACTTCAATTAATAGAAAAAAAAACTCCTAAGTTTAGCTTAAGTGTATGGGAATAAATTATCCTAATAATCAATTAAAGATTAATTAATTAATAGCTAATTACTCTAACACCCCCCTTAAGATGAACTTAGGGAGTAGATAAAAACCCTAAAAATCCAATGCATAAAAAGCAAAGAATGTATGATGGGTCCTGACAAACAAGACTTGATGAGGTAGCAATGTACAAACAATCTAATCTCTCGCAATTGGAGAAAAGGAGAAAACCTCATGGGAAAAACTACTCTCTAAAAGAGAGAAAGACGAATGAAGGATTGAAAAAGCCTTCAAAAACTATGTGAAGGACTAAGAATACTCCAAAACAATGTCCCAAAAAGAATAGGAACATGAAGAAAATCACACAAGCATGAAGAAGTTGTAGACAACTATTGAATGACGACTGCTATAGTACTTGAATGAAGAACCTTCCTTGAAACAAATGATGATTATGATCTAGAATCTACTAGAATTTGTATGAGTTCCCCCAATGACATTGCTTGAATTAGATGGAAAAAAAAGGAAAACATCTAAAAATCAAAGATAAAAATGGCAAAGGTACCAATAGTCTGAAGAACACTAGTCAAATGAAGATAGAAGGTTGCCTCTAGAAATAGGAATCTAAGAGTTTCCAAATGGAAAATACTCCATCTCACTAAAATGTATGGGTAACCAGTTGCTACATCAACCTAGTGCATAGGAACAAGAACTAGATACATAGATTACTCCAAAATTGAAACCAAGGAACCATTAGCACCAATAGTAGAATCCCCCCATAATGCAAAAAGGGAGAGACAAGATAGATACACTGAAACTGTGTGAAAACCAAGAAGTGCATGAAGGAGAACAAAGAACATTTGAATGCACAACTGAAAGTACCTATAAATAAAAAGGGTGTGCAAACTAGGGAATACATGCATGTGACAAGAATCATTGGGTTTTGATGTCATAATGGAAGGAAAACTCACTTGACAAAGGTGTGATGGAAGAATAAAGGCATTCACAACCCACTAACATAGTGTGAGTACAAAAGGCACAACAAGTTGTATGAAAATCCTCAAAAACATACAAGAGAATAACACTTTATCTAAGTGCATTTATAAAAGAGAAATTTCATGCAAAAGATGCTCAAAATGCCTAAATAGGATAGTATGTTGGAAATACAAGTAGAACAGCCTAAAAAATTATTCCCATGCAAACATAAAGTTTCTAAGAGCTAAAACATCCAAGTAATTCACTAGAATGTGGAAACAAAAAATTAAATAAAATGTGCTTAGAGAAAAATATGGAAAAATTGCATGGATGGATGTGAAGAGCTTGGAAAGGCCATCCCAACACTATTGGAATCATGAAAAATGGAGAAATGAGGCAAATTGAAAATAACAAAAAATAAATTGAGGAGTTAATTGCAAGGTTGAGAGATCCTACAAGCACAACCTCACATAGAACCGCCTATGGTGAATCACTCCAATCGATAATATATCATGTAGAATTTGTTAGCAAGAGAATAAATAGATGGTCCAAGAAGAGACAATATCTTAGATAATTTTATGTAGATAAATTATCATATAAACAAGTTAAAGGAAAAAAATCAAAATCTAACCTGTGTGCACTATTCATAGACCTGAGAACGAATCAACCCTTACATCCTTCATGCAAGAGGTTTCCTATCTATTGGTGTAGCCACCAAGGGATAAAGAATTTTTTTTGGGAAAGGTGTTGGATGGTTTTTGATCATCCTCCATGCAATAATGAGGCACAACAATATTTTTTGAGGAAACTCTATTGTGAGCTTTTCCTTAATAAAATACCAAACTATTTTGACATGCAGGAATTCCAAGGTAGAGGTGGGGGATCCACACATTACAGAGTGGGGGAACATATTGATGCACAATAGCCAATGAGAGCACTCGCTAGACCAACATATGAGCACGTGACTATCCCTTCCATTGTTATGGAGAGTGTTGAGGTGGGTGTCTTGTAGCTGATTAGTTCCCTCACTTAGAGCTTCATACAACATACTAGGCCTCTAGCATAGGGTGAGGCGGTTGATTCTTAGAGACGTCAAGTTCCACCTCATTTATGTCAAGCTTGTGGGTCACTCTATGTTTATGATCCTGAGGATAGTCAGGATGCATGTGCCCAAGGTACATCTATAGTTGATCAGATGGTGATGACAGATGCCCTCCTGTGTGATACATTCAAATTTGATTGTCAGGTAAATGTAAGCAAGTTCATTTAATTTAATTTATTAAATTTCATTTTTGAAATTAGATATTAACTAATTTGAATGATTATAATGAAAATTTAGGGTCATAGTGTTCACCCTATTTCTGACAGTCCTTCACCTCCCTATTACACGATGACGTCTACTGCAAAGGTATGCAACTTGTAAATAATTATAAATATTACACGTGAATAGTTGAATGTTATATGAATGGTATTCTTATATCTCATTTTGGATGTTGAATAGGTTAATCTTTGACCTTCAATGACAACACCTAGTAGTGGAGGTGGTCATCTAAGTTTCACTCGAGTAATACAAAGTATTTTTAATTTTAAAATAAAAATGTATTTTGTAATTGAATAATTTAATTTAATGACTTGAAGGTTCTAGATAGTTTGTAAGTATACTTTGTACTTTGTAACTGATTTTATTTCAGGTTTCGATGTACTTCATAATCTATGAGTTTCACTTGTTCATGTTATGTACTTCATAATCTATGAGTTTCACTTGTTCATGTTGTTGACCTCCAAAATATAGGCTAGTGGTGTCAATTAATTTTCCACCTTCTATAGACCTCTTTATTGTATTAGCTCTTGGGACCTTCATCGACCAAACCTAACTATTCTATGTGATTATGTTATTTGCAACTCTTCATCAAAACTCGCAATTAGTTGTCTAGGCAACAAATGAATACCTAGGGATAATTTGTGTGATTTTGATCATTCATTGAATCCAATCCTATATGACATTGATCCACATGCATGACTATGTAGAACATCTATTGATTCTGAGACACATCAACTTTACTATCTTCATTAAAATCAACATTCATCCCTTTTAATAATGCTAAGTATTCTATATCCATTAACTTTTATTTCTAGCAAGACTCTCCCCTTGATACAATTTAATTTGATACATTTATTTACCTCACTATCCCAATGTACTTTATTTATCCTTTAAAATAGTGCATTGTATTATATAGTACTAAATATATTTAATTATTTTATGGCTATGTATTTCAAAAAACTCTTTCTTTACCCTCAACCACAATCAAATAGTGAATATACATTGTGAAGTTTTCTTTCAATCAAAACATGATGCATAGTATTTCATGTTCACGATCACACAATTATACCCCAAAACATACACTAATTCTCACACTAAATATTACATAACCCTATATTTCTCATAAATTTTAAGTTGTGATAGTGAAATGGTATTCATATAAAAATCTATTAGGTTTAAAATATTTTAGTGTTTCTTTTTCTCTAGTAAACATCATCCTATACAGAACCAAATCACATTCTCAAGTAAGTATTCTCAAGTTGTGTGTGATGTGAAAGTTCACCATAATTCCCATGTTATGACATATGGGTCATTGTACATGACGTGACCCTTTGTGTGTGTGTTTCCATTCAATGCAACATGTTAGTAATGTACCTTATTTTTTAGTGTTTTTTCTTAAATACAAATGATTTGATTAGATATTTTTTTCACTGTGGTTTGGGGAATTATAAGAAGAGGCAATCTCATCTAGTTCTAAAGAAGATGATGCAAATGCAGTAGAAATATCTTTATTTGTATACTTTGTGTGAATGTCTACAAGGAAATGGGATAATTCTATCAAATTCCAATTTTGTTTTTGCTATTACATGCACTAATAATGAACCAAGTTTTTTGGAAGAGGTTCATAATTCCAAAGAGAAAAAATATTGGAAAAATTCCATGAATGAGGAGACTGTGGCATTGAAGTAATGTAAGACTTGGGATTTGGTTTATTTTCTTAGGCCCTAATTCCTCAACCCTATACTTAATCCTTAATCCCTCAACCCTCAACCCTATACATTAAACCCTAAAACCTATAACCTCAATCCTTATCCCTATGCCCTATACCATCAACCTTATACCCTAAACCTTGAACATTATCTCTCAACACTATACTTAAACCCTAAACCATACACTCTCAACCCTTCACCATATTCCTTATACCCTTAATCCCTCAACCCTCAATCCTATACCATAAACCCTACACCCTCAACCCTCATCCCTATACCCTATACCCTCAACCTTATACCCTAAACCCTAAACATTGTCCCTTAACCCTATACCTTCAACCCTATACTTAAACCCTAAACCCTACACTCTCAACCCTTAACCCATGCCTTATACCCTTAACCCATACCATAAACCCTATACCCAAGTATCCTAAACCCTAATCCTTATACCCTATACACTTAACCTTAGACACTCAAAAAGTTAAACATTATCCTTCAACCCTATGCCCTATACCTTAAACCCTAAACCCTACACTCTAACCCTTAACCCTATGTCTTATAACCTCAACCCATACCCTAAACCCTATGCCCAATATCTTAAACCCTAATCCCTATATGCTATACACTTAACCTTAATAGTCAACTTGAACATTATCCCTCAAGCGTAAACCCTCAACCCTATAACCTATACCCTCGACCCAATAATTAAGCCCTAATACCTCAACCCTCAACCATATACCTTAAACCTTAAACCCTACAATCTCAACCCTCATCCCTATACCCTATACACTCAACCTTATAACCTAAACCATTAACATTATCCATCAACACTATACTTAAACCCTAAACCATTTACTCTCAACCCTTCACCCTATTCCTTATACCCTAAATCCCTCAACCCTATACCCTATACTTAATCCCTAATCCCACAACCCTTAATACTATACCTTAAACCTTAAACCCTACATCCTAAACCCTCATCCCTCATCTCTATACCCTCAACCTTATACCCTAAACCATGAACATTGTCCCTCAAACCTATACCATCAACCCTATACTTAAACCCTAAACCATACACTCTCAACCCTTAACCCTATTCCTTATACTGTCAACCCATACCTTAAAATCTATACCCAATATTGTAAACCATAAGCCCTATACCCTACACACCTAATTTATTATACACTCAATAGGTTGTATATTATCCCTCAGCAACCATAAACCCTCAACCCTATACCCTAACTTAAGCCCTAATCCCTCAACCCTCAACCCTATACCTTAAAACCTAAACCCTACACCCTCAATGCTCATCCCTATACCCTATACCCTCAACCTTATACCCTAAATCTTGAACATTACCCCTCAACCCTATACTTAAACCCTAAACCCTATGCCCTCAACTCTTAACCGTATTCCTTATACCATCAACCAATACCCTAAACTGTATACCCAATATCCTAAACCATAATACCTAAACCTATCCCTCAATTGTAAACCTTAACCCTCAACCCTATACCTTATACCTCAACCCTATAATTAAGCCCTAATTCCTCAACCTTGAACATTTTCCCTCAACCCTATACTTAAAACCTAAACGATACACTCTCAACCCTTAACCCTATGCCTTATTCCCTCAACCCATACCCTCAAACCTATAACTAATATCTTAAACCATAATTCCTATACCCTAAACACTTATTAGTATACACTCAATAGGTTGAACATTATCCCTCAACCCTATACCTTAAACTCTAAACCTTGAACATTATTCTTCAATCCTATACTTAAAACCTAAAACATTCATTCTCAACCCTTAACCTTATGCCTTATTCACTCAAACCATACCCTAAACCCTATACCCAATATCATAAACCCTAATCCATATACCCTACACACTTAATCTTATACACTCAATGGGATAAACATTATCCCTCAATTTTAAACCCTCAAACATATACCCTATACCCTCAACCCTATAATTAAGACCTAATCCCTCAACCCTCAACCCTCAACCCTATAACTTAAAACCTAAACCCCACACCCTCATCCCTATACTCTATACCCTCAACCTTATACCCTAAACCTTGAACATTGTCCCTCAACCCTATACCCTCAACCATAAACTTAAACCCTAAACCCTACACTCTCAACCCTTAACCCTATACCTTAAACCCTGAACCGATACTCTAAAACCTATACCCAATATATTAAATCCTAATCCCTCAACCCTATACCATATATCCTCAACCTTAAACCTAAGCCCTAATCCCTCAATCCTCAATTCTATACCTTAAACCATAAACCATAAACCCTACACCCTCAACCCTCAACCATCATCCCTAAACCCTCAACCTTATACCCTAAATCTTGAACATTATCCCTCAACCCTATACTTTAAACCCAAAACCCTACACCCTCAACCCTTAACATTGTGCCTTATACCCTCAACCCATACCCTAAACCCTATTGTTAGTGTGAGTGGGGATATTTCCTCACTAGATATTAGTGAGGACCTATTCACATCATTTATAATTTTACTTAGGAGTTAGTTTCCTAGGTGGCATTCTAGAAACTAGTATTTAATGGGGCCATATCTCATTAATTAGCATGTAGTTATCTAGGCATTTAATATTTCACTCATGCATTTATAATTATGCATTAGGAATTTAATGTTTGCAAACAAGGTTGTTATCCAACCTCCTCTCACCTTGCCTATATAAGAAAGGCTCTTGTACATTTGTAAATCATCTCATGAATTCTATCTTAATATATTCAAGATCATTTGATCAAGTTCTCTTCTTGTTCATGTTGCAACACTTCTTTATTTATGTGGATGGTATTCTTCTTGGTTTATCCTTTGAAGTGTGGTCAGCTTCATTTGGGTTATTGTTCATATTTCCAACATGGTATTAGAGCATAGGCCATAAGAGATCCATCTCATATTGGGAAGTTGAGCTAAGGAGACCATCATTGGTTGAAGGTTTTTCATAAAGGGCTAGTTTTTCTCATCTAGGAGGCAACTAATTTCTGAGGCATTTCGGGTCAGATTTGATCCCACCATTGTGTTCAAAAGGTTCAAAAGCCTAAGGATCTCCCACCCATTCATTGAAATTTGACTTCATCATCCAAATGCCATCAGATTTTTTTTTGCAGTGATATTGGAAGGGCATCGTATGGATCGTACAAGTTATAGGATAAATTTTCCTCGCCCTTGTTGCAGAAAAAAATCCACTCTCTAGTTGGCATCATATAAAATACTTCATATTCTGAAGTAAATTTATTTTTTGGTGATTTAAAAAAAAAAAAGGTGACTATCTTAAATTTGACGGCCAAATGATTGTCACGGAAGCCCCGTCATGTCTTAATTATGCAGTTTTCTTAAAATCGCCATAACTTTTGACTTGAGTATTATATTTTTTTAAACAAGATATCATTGGAAAGCTAGTTCCGAGCACTATCTAGTGGTGTAATAATTTTTATTAGATTTTATCCTTGTAATATTTTATCACGGATTGAAGTCAATGTTTCCTTTTGGACCTCTTGAGCTCATATCTTGTCACCAATTTGATGGATTTTGGAGATTCCAGTGGCATTACGAAGGTGACTTAGAGCTCTATCATTTTTTCCATCTAATTTTCTTAGATTCAACCCTAGCTACATTCTATTGATTTTTTACAATTTGAGGAATTTACTTGATAACTTGGACATATTGCAATTTGGAGAAAGTCTATTTGCATTAGGAGACTTCATTTTCAATTGTACATCATATTTGGGAGTTTTTATTTGATATTGAAGGTCATGTCTTTGTAATATTGGAGATATATCATATTTCATTATGGGGTTTTCATATTATCCTTCTATGATTATGTTGCAAAAGGGAAACTATAAAGAATGGAGAGATTAAATCATAAACTATATCCAATCACTTCAATTGTTGCCATATTTCTATAGTTTAGTTCCCCCTCTTGATAAAGGTATCCAAAAAAAATTTTCGAGTTGCCGAAGGTATGATGTATTAGAGGTTATTAAAATGCATGTTGATGATGATATTTCGAAAGCTATTGATCATTGTGATTGTCCTCATATTCTTTGGACTAAGATTTGGGAGACATATGGAGATATTGATACTGCACCATTCGCTGATGATCATGATTCAAAATATCATGTGCCTCTTCATTATTTAGACATGATACCCTACGATGATAATGCTATGCAAGAGCTTACATATTTGGAATGCTTTGAATCTTCATATGAGAATGTCAAGGGTTCTTTAGATGCTTCTTCTCTATCAGAGACAGTTGATGTACCTTCATCTTCAGTGATTCTTTGTCCAGATTCATTGATTGAGGCTTCCATCATTACTATTCATCAGGACATATTCAATTTTCTAGACTTGGGATCACAGGATGGCTTTGTTTTAGGTATTGCAAACTTGGCTACTTGTACAAGTTTGGAGGACATTCTTGAGGGGATATCTCTCCTCTATGAAAATTCTACTTTGGATGGTTTTCTTGAGTCTCCACATTCCATTTTTTCGACCTTGATTGGGGATCCTAATTGTTGATGGGTGTTTTAGTACTTTCTCAACATAGGCAGTGTGTCAGTACACTACCTCTCTTGAAAGGAAATCTCCAACAACAAGTTGCTGAAAATTTCCCCAAGGTATCTTAGGTGTCAGGTCATGACATGCATGGAATTTATCAGTTGGTTCAATGTGATTTTGCTGGTAATCACAGGGCAGACTTATAGGGTTAAGCTAGAGGGAAATTGGATCTTAAAATGGAGTTCTTGAGATGGGGAAGTTGGTGTGCAATTGCTGCAGGTTCAAATAGTAGTCTTAAACTCCAATTTTAGTTTTATATTTAGCTTTACAATATGCAATGAACCTTAGCTTAGGCTAATTACTAAAAAATAAAAAAGAGAAAAGGGAAGGGAGGCGAAGAGGTTCCTAGATCTATAACAACAATGAACAATGATCATGGAGGACCCTGCTACGAACAACCTTCCTAAAATAGAATTTCACTTAACCAAATTGCCTCACTGTCTCATGGAATTTGTGTGAGATTCTAAGGACTGCAAATATTCAATCATTCATTAACCATAAGCATGCACAAACAATGGAAATTTAGAGCAACTTTCAATCTAAGTCTAGACTAACTTTACACAATTATCTACCATCAATAAAAATCAAAAAGTATGGACAAGAAAGGTTTCCAACACACAACAAAATGCTTCAAAACCAATGAACAACATTAACTAAATTACTAAAGCAAGCTAAAACATGAAGAACAACAAAGTAAATCTACTTCAATTTAACTAACTATGGGAGAATAACCATGTAACATGCAACTAAAGCTCAAGAATTCACCAAAGTCCATGAATTTCTATTAAAATTGCAGCAACATTCATTTACAACAACTCAAATCTCTCTTGAAAATGAGAGGAGACCCCCTATTTATAGTGTTCCAAAAGAAGAATGAATGGCCAAGATTAGTTTTCATTGTGTGGCCAAGATTCACTTTACATTAGGGTTTCACCTACCCCCAAATATATTACAATTTAAAATACATTCTTTTCTTTTTCCTTATTTTTTCCTCATGTGGTAGCACTATAGCAATTTTGTCTTTTGCTGATTTCCCTTTGTTGTAGCTTGACAGTGAGGAACTCATCATCAATATCAGGGTTTCCTTCACTTTACTTCACGGTGGCATATTCCACAAATTTTTCGATGAATTCCTGGAGCTTGTTCCACTCCAATATATCATATTGGATTACTTGAAAATTCAGCCTCCTTGATTTTTTATTATGGTATCCCAGTCCTTGTTAAATTTCTACACATTCTTAATCACCTGCTCAGACTTAGAGAAGGTTCTTGCAACAAAACCCATGAAATCCGGTGTTAGTGTATTTTCAGTCTTGTTCTCCATTTTCCTATGAAAGTAAGGCCTTATCCTTTCGGGATCCAACTCAACGACAGGCACATCAAATTTTATCATTAATTTTATGTATTATTCACAAATAGCCTAAACTTCCTTGATCCAGTCAATCTCAAGCTCCACCTCACGGAGCACTTGCTCTAATATGTCTTTTCTATGGTCAAGGATCAGTTTCCACATCTCTACGAGCCAATGATCGCCTTTTTCCAAAGAAAACTCCTTTTCCCAAGATCCATTAGGTACCTTGAGGATAGCCTCAAATTTTGGGTACGTGATCCTATATAGCTCAGGGAAGTCGGTGCAAAACTTCCTTATTCCCTCAAGCACTTTCTATAATTCTAGGAATTTGTTGGCAGTTCTAACCATGTGATCGATGCCCATGTTTCTGTTGTAGACGACCTATCTAAACCAATCCTCTGTGGCTTTTTTCCAATTCTTTCTTTTCTTAAGTTGATCAATCTAGTCCTTGGAAAGTAATTGTGGTGGTGCTAAGGATGTGATGGGGAGCTCTTCTACTGATGACCACTACTAAATATATGCCATCAAATCAGCCACTTGCGCTTTTAGTTCCTCCTTTGAAATATTATCCTTGTGCATCTAATGCACAATGGTGGCAATAGACCCTTGGAGGTGATTTATCTTCTGCTCCTATGTGGTGATTCCCAGATCAAGGGTGGAGGTTTTATAGCTTACCCCTTCTTCTCTCACCACTGGTGTAGCTATTTGCATGGTTTTGGACCCAAAGGCATCCATTGCTAGATGAGATTTGACCTTAGGCTTCTTCTCTTTCTTTGTGCTGACCTAGGCTCAGGCCAAGATAGCCTCTAGCCTTGCCCTTGGATCCTTTGAGGTTGGGTTCTTCTTTTCCAATTGTTTCTCAAGTCACTCAGGCATCCGAGATTCTCCCTTTGGTGATTCATGACCTCCTCCTTCTTCGCGGGTGTGTTCAATCTCCATCACTTTACTGCCTGGGGTCTCTTGTTTGGTCCTTCCTTCTTCTTCTTCATCTGAATCATTAATGAATATAGTTTCCTTTTGTGGAGACTCGATGGCCATATGCTCTTTGGGGTTGTCCTCCCCTTGGGCAGTTTTCCTTTCTTCTTCTTCTTCTTCATGCCCATGTTCTTCGGGCTGCTCTGTTCCTGGGCTTTTGTAGGTTTCAACCTCTTCTTGGGGTTTATCTTATTTTTTCTTTCCCTCTTCCTCATGTTGAGGCAGTACTTCTTCATGTTCCTTCTTTTCCTTCTCTTCTTGCTCTCTTGAGAGAGGCATCTCTTTATCCTTTTTGGGGCTTTCATCATGCTCCCTAGTTGGAGGTTCAATATCCTCCTCCATCTTATCACTTGATTCCTTTTCCTCCTTAGAAGTCTATATGTCTTCTTCCTCTCCAACATTCTTTAACTATCAAGCTAAATCCTCCTTGAGGTCTGCATCAAAGGTCTCCACAATATATTTGGTGCCAATATCTTCTCCATCACTCTCAAAGGATTTTGTCTCTTCATCTTCACACACCACCTCATCAATTGGTAGGTGTTGGAACTCAGGATGCTCATGGTAATCATCCACTTCCTCCTTGATCCCCTTCATGACTTCCTTTTCTTGTCTCTCCAACTCATCGTATATTTCCATTGTGGCTTTCATTTATGGTGGTTCAGTTTGAGGAGTGGAGGCGAGAATATTGGCAAGAATCTGCACCAAGGCAGCCTGAATAGCTAGGTTCATTAGCACCCCCGAGAGCTCCGTAGGGATGTTCTGCATATGTCGGGAGAATGCCTTTAGAAGTGAGAGCATGAGTATTGGCATTGTAGTTGTTGCTAGTGGAAGAGAAGTGGTCAGAGACATGGAGGACGAAGAGAGTGGAGAGGTGGTGGTAGAGGAACATAACCTGGGCTATGGGTGGAGTGGAAGCAAGGTGGATAGAGATATCCACTGTAGGTGGGGAGGTGGCAACCATTGCCTGAGAGGTAGGCAGTAGGGTAGCAGCAATAGTTATTGCAAGAGTAGAGATAGTTGGTGGATACTTTGGTTTCTCAACCTCCATTTCTTCTCCCTCATGGAGAGGGTCCTCTTGGATGGTATCAAGGCCTCCTGATGTCTTCAATCTCTTGGAGGATTCACCCTCTAAGGATTTTCTTGAGTAGACTTAGGTTTTGGACTACTTTTTAGCCACCTTTTTTCTCTTTCTAGATCTAGTGACTGGAGGAGATTAGGAAGCTTCTTCTGTTGGGGTAGCAGTCGTTCCACTATCAGTTTCACTTGCAGGCTCTTCCTAAAGCTCTTGATAGGTCAAGGTGATCCCTTGTTGCTTCAATTGGGCAACCTGCTTGTCAATCCATTCATTTGTCCTAGCCTCAACGGGCTTTGATAGAATATTGAGGTCATCAACCTCTTGCTCATCCCATTCAATTAGAGGCAATGGTAGATTAGGAACTACTTCATATCAAGGATCAATTACTATATCCTCCTCCTCTACTACCTGGTTTGGCAGTGGGAACAATTTTACCCTTTTCACAAAATATGCAGTCATCTGCATATAGTGTCTCATCCACACTTCTTTTTCATCCTTGCAATTTTCCCAAAAGTCTTCAACATGATGCACATGGGCATGTTTAGGCCTGATTGCCTTCCTTAGTTTTCCATAGGGGTCCATCCATTGTTGGGCAATGTGGAATTGCAAATGGTATTCCACCAACTCCTTATCAGAATGATCTGCACATTGGGAGGTGTGAAGCTCATATAGCCCTTGGTTGAAAGAGATGGGATAAGGAATCCCTGCTTTGTGCTTATTGCTCAAAAGATTGTGTGCACATTGTAGCTACCGAGAGAGTTCTAACAATATAATCCGGTCATTAGGATACCGAGGTAGCTTGTATGGTTTCTCTAAAAATCCTTCAATACAGATATAGGTAAAATTCAAAAATTGAATAAATAAGAAGGAAAATTGTTTGAGGAAAGCATTAGCATTGTGGGAGACTCTTCTTTCGGAGTCACCTCTAAGAAATCTGATAATATGACCTATGAAAGCGTGATTGACTCTGCAATATTCCTACTTGAAGTTCTTGAATTGCAATTGAGGGTATCTATCATAAACCTTTAACTCCCTTCTTGGTTCTGTATCTAGAGCCCTAAACAAGCCCCTATATTGTGTCTTGTTAGCCAACAGATAAACAAGGTAGGAGGTCATGTAAAACCTTGAAGTCTTCTTTACAGCCACAAATTGTTCATGCAGAAAATTGCTTATGATCCCTGCCCAATAGAACTTGGTCTTTCCTCTAAGGATCTCCTCCATGAAGTAAAACATCCATTCTTGAAAATAGATTGTAGTTGGGAGGCCCATGACTCTGCTTAATAAGGTTACCAAATCATGGTAATCATCATAGAAGTCACTACGATAGAGCTCCTGGGGCACCTTAGCTGCACTACCCCTCTTTTATTTCAACCAATATTAATTGATAATCATTTTACATCCGAGGGGATCTACATCTGACATTTCCTTAGCATCTTTTACAGTAGCTTCTTTCATTTCTCCAAAGGTAGGGATTTGAAAAGCTTTCCCTATTGACTTGGCTGATAAATCAGCGAGTATGTTCATTTCCCTATCTACAATGGTTCTCGTTTCTTCTTGGTATGCTTCCCTGCAAGCCATCACTAGTTTAGGGGCAATAAGAGTCAGAGGGAAGCTTGCAGCTTTGGCTAATCCACTGCTTTTGATCTTTCTAGCATTATCTATGGTGGGGCTGATCCAAACTCTCTATTTGAATTCATCGATGTCTACCTGCCCAATGTTCATGTTAGAGATCTCCTTCCAGATTGTGGTGATTTTGGAGTTAAGAGGTTCCCCTTTGAATTTATACTTCATTTGATCTTTGTCTTCTTTCCCATAGGGTGCCTTTACTATTTTCTTTCCCTTGTCTTTCTCCATGGCCACTGTCGAAGGTCCTACACTCGATTCCATAAATCCTGTGGGTGAAAGAGAGGTGAGCACATTCAAGTACGAAAACATGGGAAAGTTAGCCAAAACCCTACAAAAGGATGTTATATTGGATAAGACGTCATTTAGGAATCCTAACATATCTTCCACATTGACATTAACCTTTTGCAGGAAGGAGTTTTAGCAGTTCGGGCCTAGGGGATTGGACTTCCCTAGGCTGGTGGCCATTTGGAGTAGTTGCAAGAGGAACGATAATCAGGGCACAACGGCCCACCTGTCTTGACCCACCTTGAGAGTTGGTCTATTTGTGGGGTCCATTAATGAGGTTTCCCTATTTTGGCATGCAGGTCAAATTCATTTTGATGATTGGAGGGCATCAAGATCACCTTTTGGGCGATCGAAATCAAGAAGCAACTTAGTTGTTAGGGGTCTGCCATTGAAAACAGCTTGAGCAAGATGATGTCCTGAAGGCGAAGTTCCGCCAAGCGAGACCTGCGGCTCTACAAGGCAGCAAAATCATTCATTTGGCATTCAGGTTTTCAGACTAAAAGGAGCAGGAGGCTATTAGGTGATTTCCATTTGAAATGAAAAAAATTACATGACGGCCTAATGGGAGCAACCTGCCACATCGGGTCCGATAGGAGGAGGAACCTTTGTGTTTACTTTAGTAATTGCTTCAAGAATCCACAGTCAATGGCTAATTCAAGTCCTAGGAAGTGGGTGGATGGTGACTATTTTCCATTTAAACATAACAAAATCAGGACAGAGTCCCGGAGATGGCAACCCGATAGTAGGGCCCTGCTTAGTGTTCATCTCTTGATAGCTTTCATCTTGCATGTTGGCGGCCATGGCACAGTCGGGACCTAGAGGGTGGAAAATTGGCCTTCAGAAGCCATTTGAGACGATGATTTCATTGCGGCGGCCCGTGAATGAAATACTGTGAGACAAGGCTCAAAAAGAGCTTGGAATATGGTTTCTCTAGAGGGTGAATGAAGTCAGCCAGTGAAGTCAAGGGTGGGGCCCAAAGGATGGGAGGATGCAATGGCGAACCTTGGAAAAAACTTCGCTAATGACATTCTGCAAGAAGGGGCTTGAGATGGACTGAAGATTTTGTTGGATCTCAGTTGTGATCATATGGTTTGTCCTTGATGACAAATCCACTTTTAGTTGGTTCTCTTTGTTGACAGTCTCAGATTGGATCCTTATGCTTTATTATGGCACTTCTTTGATGACATTAGCATTGGTTTACATTTAGATGGCTTCAGTTGGTTTTGATATTCTGCACTTATTCATGGACAACCTTATGTGTCTTCAGAGTTGATTTAATTTGTTGTGTACTGATGCCTCAAGTTCCATGTGCAGATAGGTGGCATTCATTGGATTACATTTTTAGGTGTCTGTGTGGTTTAGTTCAAGGTGAAGGTTCATCTTTGTAAATGTGAAGGTATAAATTATCTTGTTCATATTATAACACTATAGTTGCATATATTCCTTCACATGGTATTTAACTTACTTGCTTCATTGGAAAATTCAGTCATTATCATATGATTGCACTATCAGATTTTGTTTCCATGATCTCTTTACATGAGTCAATTCACTTCAATAAGACATCATATTGGTATATACATTTGCATTGCTTTTGCACTTAAGGTCGATATCATTTTCATGATCTTCTGGGCTCACACATATTTAATTGGATCAAAGGTAATTGACTTTGGTGAGTTTGTTTTGATAAATGACTTTGATTTAAGTCATATGATGACTCTATTGCACAAGCTTTGATCGACATCTAAAGGTAACTTGTCACATTTATGAATGAAGGAAATGTTATTTTGAGGTTTCATTCTTAAATATTTCAGGCCTTATTGTATTTTAAAAAAATGACTTTGGTTAAAGTCATCAACTGCCATCATTCTTCATATGCTTATGTCGACTTTATGAGATTACTTTTCAAATATCAAAAAGTCACTTTGCAAGTATTATGTGTTATCATTTGGCATGATTAAGAGAAATAATCTGGTCAGCCTCCTTTGGACAATGATTTAATCATATCTATTTTGATTATTATTATGTTATTTTTAACTTTGAGTGGATTTCAAATGATCATTCAATCCAACAGAGTCATTGATTGGTTTGGAAAAGGAATAGGAAAAAAAAGTGTTTTCATTATGCTATCTTTTTGGCTGGGTATGGAACCCTAGCCTGGCTGCCATCATGAGAGATTAAGCTTTTGTTGCTATTGGTTGTAACTAATTTTTCAATGGAGTATGGAAGCTTGGTAAAGGCAGAAAGAAATCATGCACAACCTCAAATGGTATTTATTTGATTGTTGTACAAACAGGTATCTTTATTTGGTATTTTTATTTAGCAAATGGTAGTCCTTGGGCATTATTGTTTGGAAATCTCTTTATGGCTGGAGACATTTTTCTTTGCATGATCAGATTTTTGTAAAAGACATTTTGATTCACTCATTGTAATGATTATTGTGTTCATTATTTGAAATGAAATGGTTACAAGGTAGAATATTCTTTGAGCATTGAGAGTTTATGATTTTCTGTTGTGGGTAGTTGTGATTCTTAAATTCTCTGCTAGTTTCATTGTTGACCCATTACATTCATTACAGAACTTGATAGTTTCAGCATAATGATTTTCTAAAAATAGTTTCAAATGAGTATTATTATTCATGCATTGAAGGTTGTGGTTTCCAGCTGGTGGGCAGTCGTGGTTTTTTAAAAATCAGGCAGTTTCATTGTGAAATGTTCTCATTCATTTCAAATATGATGGTTTTCAGCTTATGGGTATTCTAAAAATAGTTTCAAATGGCTATTAAAGATTTGGGTATTGTAAATGCTTTTGCAGATTTGAAAAGGATCTTTTATTTATTCTTGTCAAATTATTTGCAGCCTACTAGACTGGCGTTACTCTTGATTTTTTCCATCATCTATAGATTGTCATTATTCTGCTTCACATTCTAAAAATAGAATGAGGTTTTAGTCTCCTTTGACCTCGAATCTCTTTGAAGACTACACACTTGAAAAGATGTATAAAACGCAGTGTTGTGAATGCTGTAAAACTTTGGTTGTAATTCTGGAATATTGTTCTTTGGCTGTATCAAAAATGTATTGAAATACTCTATATTAAAAATCTGAAAAACAAAGATGCTGAGATATATTGTAATATTATTTTTTATGTAATATTTTAAGGATTCAATTTTTGAATTCTTAGGGTATTAGGTAGATGAGAAAAAAAAACCAGAGAGTTATGAGCTTAACTGAAAATAGAGAGATCCTCTGAGATATTATTATTGTTCAGAAATATAATTTGAGGGGTTGGTACTCCTTGAGATAGATATCTCTAAACGAAGGGTTGGTGCTCCTTGAGTGGGTGCTCAAAAATCAACCTATAAGGCATTGTGAACAATTGATTAAAAGATTTAGCCTGAAAAGCATTTTAGGAGTGGTTTTTATACCCCAAGAGGGTTTTCCACTCGGCAAAATCTTGTGTCTCTTTGTACTTATGTGATCTCACTGCTTTACTGAGTTGTTTACTGCTTTGTTCATTGCTTGCTTATTACATTTCTCAATTCTAGTTCTGAATGATTACATTAAACTTATGAATGCATTAATCATTTTAATATTGAGATAAAATATGAGCTATGGTTTATTTTTACACAAATTGTTCAAATCTGTCTTGACACTGATTCACCCCCCCCCTCTTAGTGTCATTTTCACTCCAATAGATTTTTGCCAAGTTTTGAGTTCGACTAAGTAATCCATGGAGCGGAGCCTGAACACCAAAAATTCGAGGTTCGAAATCCATTTGGAAATGATAGATCATGAGTGGTGCCCCGAGGATGAAGTTCCGCAGGGGCGGACCCAAGTGGTTTTGATGACTCTTCATTTTAACTTGTGAATTTTCCTAAGTTTGGGCAGCAAATCAGATGGTTCCTTCCATGATGGTGGGTCTGAATGGGTCATTTGTCGCCTTAAGTTTAAATTTGTTTCAAAGGTTATCGGTAGTAATGGAAAGATGCAGGCCCACACATGGTGAAAGTTCTAGTTGATGAACAATGATGGAGAGCTCGAGTTCCGTGATCATTATGTGGGTAGATTTTGAGGGTTTCCAAGATTTGAGCACATGGGTTTTGTGCGCCTTATCCTATTCTAGTTAATTACTAGGTTTTTTTTCTCTTTAAATTCACCCATTTGCAAGAAATCAAAGAAAACATGAAGCAGGGCATAGGGCAATGAACTCACCTAAAAAATACGATGAAGGTAGATGACTAGGCGAGTAGCAAGAATCACGAAATGGAAAATGAGTGATGTGGAAGCAATGGCAGCGGTGGAGGGCACTATAAATTGTTTTGCTTAACTGATAGGGTGATAATGACAACCCAAACTTGGCTATTTATAGCAAATAGTGCATTAAATGCAAGCCATTAATGATCTTAAGATGAGGTTGAAGTTGGTGATCCGTCATTTGAAAATGGTAGTGAGAGCATTAGGACCAACCAGGTAGGTTGCAGCCAAAGTTTAGCCATCTATCGTTCGGTCATGGGAAATGATGCTAGTGGCTTTAGGTTTTGCGGTGCGAAAAGCTGCTAGATGATGGTCGTTTTGTCAATTTTCAATAAGTGGACCGACAAATAGGCACACAGGTTCCAATGGTTAGAAAGCTGCAGGAGGAAGGCCATTTGGTATATCCATAGGGCAATGAAATCCCACACAGGACGTCCTGACAGGGCGGACCCAACAAGACCCAAGGACATCAACTTTGAAAAGCTAACGCAAACAATTGGTGGGAACCTATAGACACCAAGAACCTTGAAATTTTAAGGGTGGAAAAACATGGTGACTTCAAGATGAACTATCCAAGGTTCAATGACCACTTTGAACACTAAACAAGGGGCACGCAAAATGAGGCAACAACAAAAGTGACCCAGTGAGGTGAAGGAAAGAGAGGGTCCCTGTTCTGAACGTGGCATGTATGCTAGAGGCACAACTTTAATCTTGGTGAGACCACCTTGGAGGCACTTGATTCCATTTCAAAGATTTCATATACGAGGCTTCTTCCCTCCCATTTCATCATGGAGTTGGATTTTGTTCAACATCTACCATTGGATTTTCCTCTTCCTAGTGGGAGACATGTGGTTTGTCGTCACTGGACACTCTTTTGGCTTCATACTTCTTTCAATGGTTTTGAGGACACTTCATTCAAGGGGGGAAATCTAGTCTCCATCTATTCCTTCTATGAAGGGATCATTGTATTATCTTTGGATCTTGTTCAACATCAATTTTTGCATAGTCTTGGTTTATCACCTTCTTCATTGATTGGGAATGTACTTGATTTGATTGTGGCATCTTCATCTTTCTTGGGCAAGGAGACATATGAGTAGTTTTAAGAGACATCATCATCATTCATCTTTCCTTCCTTAAATTATCTGGAATGGGAAGCATCCTTGCATTTGTAATTGGTTTTGTTTCTTCTGAAAGGTAGACAAGTTGTTTGTCGACATTGGATCATGTTTTGTCTTCAGGCACTTACCATTTTTGTTGGTGATTTTGTATTGTGGGGGGGGGGGTATATAGTCTCTCTATTTCCCTCCTGTGGGGGTGCTATTGATTATTGTATTTTGGTGATGGATGTAGCTCTTGGGGGGTATTGATGTTGAGACCTCCATACATCACTTCCAATACTTGTACATGATTAGCATTAGTTTTTGCATTATATCTCTTTTTTTGGGGAGGATTTTTGTCCCACTAGGTTTTCTCCTTTTCTTTGCTTGTAAGAGATTTCATTTTCATTTGTACATGGATACCTAACATGGCTTATTATCCAAGACCCACCATTGCATCATTTTCATCATAACTACACCCCCAAGTTGCGCTTATGGGGGGGGTGTTAGTGTGAATGGGGATATTTTCTAACTAGATATTAGTGAGGACCTATTCACATCATTTATAAGTTTACTTAGGAGTTAGTTTCCTAGGTGGAATTCTAAAAACTAGTATTTAATGGGGCCATATCTCATTAATTAGCATGTAGTTATCTAGGCATTTAATATTTCACTCATGCATTTATAATTATGCATTAGGCATTTAATGTTTGCAACCAATGTTGTTATCCAACCTCCTATCGCCTTGCCTATATAAGCAAGGCTCTTTACATTTGTAAATCATCTCATGAGTTCTATCTCAATATATTCAAGATCATCATTTGATTAAGTTCTCTTCTTGCTCATGTTGAAACACTTCTTTATTTATGTGGATGGTATTCTTTTTGGTTGATCCTTTAAAGTGTGGCTAGCTTCATTTGGTTTATTGTTAATATTTCCAACACCTATACCCAATATCTTAAACCATATTCCCTATACCCTATACACTTAACCTTAGACACTCAATCCTAAAAATTATCCCTCAACTATAAAATCTCAACCCTCAACCCTATACCCTATACCCTCAACCCTATACTTAATCCCTAATCCCTCAACCCTCAACCCTATACCTTAAATCCTAAACCCTACAACCTCAAACCTCATACTTATACCTTATACCCTCAACCTTATACGCTAAACCCTAAACATTGTCCCTCAACACTATACTTAAACCCTAAACCATAAACTCTCAACCCTTCACCCTATGCCTAATACCCTTAATCCCTATACCCTATACACTTAACCCTATACCCCCATCCCTAAATTCTATCCCTCAACCCTCAACCTTATACCTTAAACCCTAAATCCTACACCCTCAACCCTCATCCCTATATCCTATATCGTCAGCCTTATACCTTAAACCTTGAACATTATCGCTCAACCCTATACCATCAACCCTATACTTAAAACCTAAACCATACACTCTCAACACTTAACCCTATTACTTAAATTCTCAACCCATACCCTAGACCCTATACCCAATATCCATAACCCTAATCTCTATACCCTATAAATTTAACCTTATTCGCTCAACCTTGAACATTATGCCTCAATTGTAAACCCTCAACCCCATACTTAAATCCTAAACCCTACATTCAACCTTGTACCATAAACCCTAAACCCTAAACCGAATATCTTAAACCCTAATCCCTATACCCTATACACTTAACCCTATACCCTCAACCCTAAGCACTATCCCTGAACCCTCAACCCTATACCTTAAACTCGAAACCCTACACCCTCAACCCTCATCCCTATACCCTAAAGCCTTGGGCCTAATACCCTAAACCCTATACTCTAGAGCTTCACGTTGACCATTATGGTGTATAAATTTGACACAAAATTTTTAAAGCCACTTTGGGACCCCTCCTAATGTTGTATACTTTCTCTAAGGAAATGGATTCCACAATAAATACATACATTCATACACATGTACATACATACAAGAATACATTCATACATACAAACATACAAACACACAAACATTCAAGCATATAAACATAATACATACATAAATACATACAATTATACATAGAAGCATACATTCATACATACAAACATACAAACATGCATACATACATACAAGCATACATTCATACATGCAAACATACATACATTCATACATACATATATTCAAGCACACATTAATACATATAAAAATACATACATTCAAGCACACACACACACACTTACATACATACAAACATACATACATAAAAACATACATTCATACAAACATATATACAAACAAATTAAAGCTAGGCATAACATGAGCACATTATAACACACTTACATTTTTTCCTGCTTTGTGAATTCCCAAGCCATGTAAGGAAAGCTAAGTGCAGAAGAAACTCTCCTAACGTCAAAACCTTAGGGAAGAATGCAGAGACACTTTTAAATTTTTACAATTACAGTTCAATTAAGATGCACATGAAAGAGATAACAGAAACACAGAATTAGACATACACATGTGAACACCAGATTTACGTGGGAAAACCCTTATGGGAGAAAAACCCACCACACCGAGAGAAGTCACTTTGTATTACAATAATAAAGATTACATATAGAGATCTGACTTATCTTTCTGATGTTAGTTTACAACAGCATTCACTATGATCAATCTCATATAGAACTTTCACATTACAATGTTCTCAGAATTGAATTCATCCACTGATCATACAACCACACCATCAATCTGTCAAACCATTCATCATCTGCAACTTCAGAGCATATCCATGTCGCCCCTGTTTGTTGAGCTTTCTCTCAGTAACGGCCGCAACAGTCCAACTACTAGAAGTTCCCATTTAGCTTCTCTAATTGGTTGAATAAAAGCCACATAGATAGTCTTCACTCGGCCAAAGACGTTCACCCTGTTGGCATGCCGGTGAGACACTGACCCTGTCTCCTTGATGCCACGAAGTCAACATTCGATATCGCCAAGAGTCCATACTATCGACAAGATGTTACACCGAGTCCAGAGAGTTATCACTAAGACTTCTCCATCACTAAGAGATCATACCGAGCCTTTATGTTATACCGAAATGTTCAACAGTCGGAAAGACTTACCGCTTTCGCTAGGAGATCATACCAAGGTTCAAAAGTTACTCTGAAGTGCTCATCTATCACCAAGACTTATTGTTATCGCTAACACGTTACTTCTAAGTCTTAAGTCATACCGAGCACCAAACAATAGTCAGCAAGACTTCTCTCCATTGCTAAGAGTTCTTAGCGAACACTTAGTGTTACCCCGATGCCTCCAAATGAATACCTATCGGTGAGACATCTCCATATCGACAAGACTTCATACTGAAGCATATGAGTTACTCTGAAGACCACATGTGTAATACCCTATTAGTGAGACATACAATATCGATAAGACTTCATACCGAGATAAGCATTTCGGCCAAGGGTCTCCCCGACACCGCTTGTTGCCCAGAGTCTCCTCGATATACGATAGAAATGGCCTATCGGCTAGAGATCTCCACTCGACATAGGGTTACCGTGATTGCCACAAGTCACAGCGACAGGTCCACTCGGCAAGATAGAAACAAGGTCTCAGTGACTAGAATTGTTCAACAAGGTTTCAACTGCTAGTTGTCTAGACACAAAGCATGTCACACCGACTTGTCTCTCTTAGAGGTTTCAGCCTGGGGGATTGAGGCATATATTTCCAAAAATCTCCCATTTGACGAAGATCACACAGGAACCTCCAGAGCACAACAAACCTATTGAAAAACATGGGCACTAAGGCCCATTGAACTGGCACACCACCTGAACTTTTCTATGCTCACTGGCTTCATCAATGCATCTGCAACATTCTCCAGAGTATCAAATTTTTCCAAACTAACCTTTCCATCCTCCACCATATCTCGAACAAAGTGGTACTATATGTCTATATGTTTCGTCTAGGCATGGAAAGTAGGATTCTTTTCTAGACAAATTGCACTCTAACTATCACAAAAAATAGTTATTTTCCCTACATCAAAACCAATGTTAGAATACAAATGTTTTAACCAAACTGCTTCTTTACAAGCATGTGTAGCTGCCATGTATTCAGCCTTTGTAGTGGACAAAGTGACCACAACCTGTCGCTTACTCATCCAACTCATTGCACCACCATTCAACATGAAAGTATATCCACTGGTGGATCTTCTGCTGTCAATGTCCCCTGCCCAATCAAAATCCACATAGCCTCAAATACTAAGAGTCCTCTGTGATTCAACCAAGTTCCCATGGTAACACAAAGCAAACTCTGAAGTTCCCTTCAAATATCTGAAAACTCTCTTTACAGCATCCCAATGTGTCCTTCCAGGATTAGCCATAAACCGACTAAGAACTCCCACTGCTTGAGCAATTCCTGGCCTTTACAGACCATTGCATACATAAGATTTCCAACCACACTAGCATAGGTTACACTGGTCATGTCCTCCATCTTAGTAGGATATTTTGGACAGTCTTCAACAGATAGCTTTGTTCCCTACAAGACTACAACAACTAGCTGCTTGCAATCATTCATGAAAAATCTCTCTAGAATAGTCTTGATATACTTACTCTGACTGAGCCAAAGTTTTCTACTATTCTTGTCCCTGGTTATCTCCATCCTCAAAATATACCTTGCTGCACCAAGATCTTTCATTTCAAACTTAGCAGACAACTGAGACTTAAGATCATAAATCATCAACTTACTATTGCCTATGAACAACATATCATCAACATAGAGAGCAATAATAAGAACTTGATCACTTTCAGCTTTGTAATAGACACAATGATCAAATTTTGATCTTACAAATCCCAAGGACAATACAAAAGTATCAAACTTCTGCTACCACATTCTAGGTGACTGCTTTAACCCATACAACGACTTTTTTAACTTGCAGACCGGTTTCTCTTTACCTTTCTCCACAAAGTGCTCAGGCTAGAACATATAGATTTCTTCTTCAAGATCACCATGAAAAAATGTTGTCTTCACATCCATCTATTCGACCTCTAAGTCATATGCTGCTACAAGTGACAAAAGAAATCTGATAGATGTTAGCTTAACTATAGAAGAAATAATTTCCCCATAGTCAATTCCCTCTACCTGGGAATAACCTTTCGCAACAAACCTCGCCTTGTATTTTTCCACACTGCCATCCAGACCTATTTTCTTTTTAAATACCCATTTGCATCCAATAGCCTTTTTGCCTTTAGGCAAGGGCACCAAATTCTGACTATCATTCTTTTCTAAAGATGCCATTTCTTCATTCATGGCTTCCAACCAAGAGTTTGAATTGGACATTCTAAATGCCTCTTTCATAGTCCTAGGCTCATCAGTGCTAGAAATTAAAGCATAGGCACAAGTAGAATCTATCAAAGAGAACCCATACCTATCAGGTTGCTTTCTTTCACGAGTTGACCTCCTCACTTGTTGAGGCTGAGGTTCTTCTTCTTCTTTAGAACTTTTAGAACTGCTTGAGCTCTCCTCAGTTTCAGGTACATTTTGAATTTTGAATTCCTCTTTATCTGGTGTAGGAGGAATTTCAACTACATCCATATTGTTTTCTAACTTTGTCTCTGACTGCAGATCCAAGGTAGAAGGCTTCAATTCACTAAAGATTACAGTTCTGCTATATACAACCTTCTCTATATCATGATTCCAAAGCTTGTATCCTTTTATGCTAGCACTATAGCCAATAAAAATACATTTAACAACCTTGTTCTCCAACTTAGATCTTTTCTCATATGGCACATGAGCATATGCCTCACAGCCAAAAACATGAATATGTCTCAAAGAGGGCTTCTTACCAGACCATGCTTCCAAAGGTGTTTTCTCAACAAGAGCAGAATTTGGAGAACAATTTATCAAGTAACATGTTGCAACTGCCCTAGCCCCAAACTTCTCCAAGCCAGCACTACTCAGCATACTTCGTGCTCTCTCCATCATTGTCCTATTGAACCTTTTTGCAACTCCACTTTGCTATGGAGTATAAGGTGTAGTCTTATTTCTTTTAATCCCATGGTCTTTACAATACCTCTCAAAATCATCAGAACAAAATTCATTGCCATTATCAGTCCTTAAAATTTTTAGTTTTCTTCTAGTTTTATTTTCTACAAGGTTCTTAAATTCCTTAAACCGACTGAATACTTTTGATTTACTTTTCAAAAAATAGACAAATGCTCTTCTTGAATAATCATCAATAAACGATACATAGTACCTTGACTTAGACAAAGAAGGAACATTCACTAAACCAAATACATCAGAATGAATATAATATAGCAAACCAAAAGATTTATGAGGATTGAAATAAAAAGAAACACAGTGTTGTTTTCCATATATATAATGTTCATAGAATTCAAATTCGAGGTTACAATCTTCAAGCCCCTCAACTAGGTTTTTATTCTTCAAGGTTTTTAAAACTTTCTCTCCAATGTAGCCTAGCCTATGATGTCAGAGCATAGTCTTTTTTGCTGGAAGTTTAACTTCCATAGAGTTTATACAATTAGGAACATTTCCCTCTTTTCCTCCATGAGTAGCTTTCTGTGACTTTATAGAGACATTTTTGCATTGAACATCATGTGCATCCAGCTTGTACAAGGTACCAATACGAGCACCCCTTGCTAGCACCATTGAGCCTCTAGTCATCTTGCATCCATTTCTAGAGAACGTGACTTGCACTCCAATATCATTTAGCTTACTAACATAAAGTAAGTTTCGATCCAGACCTGGTATATGCATTGCATCATTAATTCCCTTCACTCTTCCATTAGGGAATTGAATTCTGACTCTTCCACGGCCAACAATTTCCAATGTTCAATCACTTTCCAAGTACACCTTTCCACCATCGTATTCTTGGTACTTCGTGAACCAGTCTCTATGAGATGTCATGGGAAAAGATGCTCCAGAGTCAATCAGCCATACATCATCTAATGCCTGTGTAGCCAAGGCTGCAATGAAGGCGTCTGCATAACTCTAAGAAGAATCATTGTTGGAAGAATACTTCTTCTTCTTCTTCTTCTTCTTCTTCTTCTCCTCTTTACAATCCTTTCGGACATGACCAAGTTGCCCACAGTTCCAACACTTCACCTTGGACTTCTTTCCAGGAGACTTTGATCTCCCCTCTGATTTTGATTTGGACTTCTTGTCCTTCTTCTTACCTTTCTCTTTCGACCTTCCTCTAACAACAAGGGCCTCCTTCGCCATCTCAGAAGATTTCCTTCTCATCTCTTCTGATAATAAAGAAGCAATAACATCTTCCATCTTAAAATTGGATGTTGTACTCCCAATAGCCATCACCAGGTAATCCCACGAATCTGGCAAAGAACGCAATATCAGCATACAATGATCCTCTTCATCAATATTCACACCAACAGATGTTAACTATGCAATCAACATGTTGAATGCGTTCAAATGATCAGCTACAGACCCTCCTTCCTGCATTCTCAAAGTGTACAACTTCTTCCTCAGGAACAGTTTATTCACCAAGGACTTCCCCTGATAAATAGATGTAAGTCTCTTCCACAAGGAAGATGCAGTCTTCTCTTCATGCACATTGAGAAGAAAGTAGTCTGCCAAACAGAGCCTTATCAGCCCCTTAGAATTTCTATCTGCAAGGTCCCAATCTTCTTGCTTCATGCCTGTAGGCTTTGTTCTAAACACAACAATCCAAAGGTCATGATCAACCAACAAATCTTCCATTTTAAGTTTCCACAACTCAAAACTACTGCCATTGAATTTCTCTATTTCAATCTTTCTTGATGTGCTAGCCATCTCAATCTGTAATTTGAATTCAAAAAACTTCTACAAGACTCCCACTGAACATAAATTGACACAAAAAACCCAACATACCCACAAGGATAACACAACTAGCCAGGCTCTGATACCACTTGTAAGGAAAGCTAAGTGCGGAAGCAACTCTCCTAACGTCAAAACCTTAGGGAAGAATGCAAAGACACTTTTAATTTTTTACGATTATAGTCCAATTAAGATGCACATGAAAGAGATAATAGAAACATAGAATTAGACATACACATATGAACACTAGATTTGCGTGGGAAAACCCTTACAGGAGAAAAACCCACCACACCAAGAGAAGTCACTTTGTATTACAGTAATAAAGATTACATACAGAGATCTGACTTATCTTTTTGATGTCATTTTACATCAGCATTCACTATGATCAACCTTGTACAAAACTTTCACATTACAATGTTCTCAAAATCGAATTCATCCACTGATCATACAACCACACCATCAATCTGTCAAACCATTCATCATTTTCAACTTCAGAGCATATCCATGTCACCCTTGTCTGTTGAGCTTCCTCTCAGTAATAGCTGCAACAGTCCAACTGCTAGCAGTTCCCATTCAACTTCTCTGATTGGTCGAATACAAGCCACATACGATAGTCTTCACTCGGCCAAAGATGTTCACCCTGTGTTGGCATGTCAGTGAGACACTAACCGTGTCTCCCCAATGCCACGAAGTCAACATTCCATATCGCCAAGAGTCCATACTATTGGCAAGATGTTACACTGAGTCCAGAGAGCTATCGCTAAGACTTTGCCATCGCTGAGAGATCATATTGAGCCTTTATGGTATACCGAAATGTTCAACAGTCGGCAAGACTTACCACTTTTTCCAGGACATCATACTGAGGTTCAAAAGTTACTCTGAAGTGCTCATCTATCACCAAGACTTATCACTATCATTGAGATGTTACTCCGAAGTCTTAAGTCATACTAAGCACCAAACAACAGTCAACAAGACTTCTCTCCATCGCTAAGAGTTCTTAGTGAACCCTTAGTGTTACCTCGATGCCTCCAAATGAATACCTATTGGCGAGACATCTCCATATCGACAAGACTTCATACCGAAGCATATGAGTTACTCCAAAAACCACATGTGTAACACCATGTTGGCGAGACATACAATGTTGATAAGACTTCATACTGAGATAAGCCTTTCGGCCAAGGGTCTCCCCGACACTGCTTGTTGCCTAGAGTCTCCTCGATATATGATAGAAATGGCCTATCGTCTAGAGATCTCCACTCGGCATAGGGTTACAACGATTGCCACAAGTCACAGCAACAGGTCCACTTGGCAAGACGGAAACAAGGTCTCAGTGACTAGAGCTGTTCAACAAGGTTTCAACTGCTAGTCGACCAGACACAAAGCATGTCACACCGACTTATCTCTCTTAGAGGTTTCAACCTATGGGATTGAGGCATATATTTCCAACAAGACAAAGGGCTTGGATTCACTTTGGATTTCCAACCCACAAGCTTGGACTGCCTTTCCAATGCCCAAAAATGTGTTTTTGCATATTCTACAAAAAATTACATAATCTCATTTGTGCTCCCCATCAAGTTTGCACATGTTTCAAGGTCAAGTAAAAAAACACTTGGGTAATGTTAAGATCTCTCTTAGCTATCTAACAATGTATTTTTTCACATTATGCCTATGTTAAGGCTTTCATCTTTAATTTATTTTGCTGGTGTATCCAATTTTGTCAAAAACCAATGTTTGGTATTTTTTACTTTATTTTGTAATCATTCATTGAAATTTCAAATAAATTGTACATTTTTAGAAAATAGATTCCATTCTACACATATTAAAAAAAAATGATTTTCAATTACTTTTCAAAAAATTTAGGGAGGAGCACGCTCAAATTTCTAATTTTCAGGATGTGTCCACTTTGAAAATTAGTAAAAAATCATATATCCATTAAAAGATTATCATAAAAATTGGGGATTAACTATATGTTGTTAGCTAATTTCTCATTGAAGTGATTTTAAAAATAATAAAAAATTTAAAATTTTAGGGGGGCCACAATAGATGCTATGTTATAGTTTTTTGAAAAAATAGGACCAATTTGTGTGGCCCCCCTTTTCAAACCCCTTAATCTCTATCATTTTCAAAAACAAAAATGTAGTTTAGAAAGTAGATTCAGAGCACTACGAACCTTGTTTTTGTTACATCTTAAAATTTTGATTGTTACCCTCATTGAAACACAACTTTACCTTTCCCTTACCAACAATCCTCTTTGTGTTATTATCACTAATGAAAACTTCTACCCCAACATATGCTTTGTAATTAGTGTTAGTGTTAAGTTTTTAACTTAAGGATAATTACTTAAGCAATTTTCCTATATTGGGTAGTTTTTCACCTACCTCATTTCTCATGCCTTTAAAAGGCCTATACACTATGTATTTTAGCATCTCGATTTCTAAATATCATCTTGGATATTTGGCAGAATAGTCTTTGTGCTTCTCTCATGTATGTGTGAGGGTGGTTTGTTTTTGCAAGTTGAGGATCTTGGGAAGGAGTTGCCATCTCCTACATGGTATCAAAGCTCCTCCTCTTGCTTGCCCTTCAAGAGAGTTTCTATTGAGGAGATCCCAGGCATTTTTTTTCCTACTTAAGATTATTTTTGGTGTTTGAAATTTATAAAATTTCTATTTCAACATTAATTTTTTCATTCCCTTGCAACAAGAAGGCTCGATTTTGTGTTCAAGGGGGGGCAATTCAAGCTTGCACATCTATTGAAAGGGCCAATTTTTCCTGTTGAAGAGGGACCGATTCAAAATAGAGGGGGTGCATGGAAAAGCATTTTAACCACAAAGGAGGGGCACATTTTTTCACTAAGGCTGACGTTGCAAGGAGGCTCCCGTTCTGCAAATAGAGGTCAAGGTGTGATTGGAGGTTTCGTTCTAAATACTGAGGGCCCAAATCTCTATTTTGAGGAGGACGAGGCATTTTCATTAGAGATCACAACCATTCATTAGAGGCAATGATTGAATTTGCAGGTAGCATATGAGTGCAATTATCTGAGTTGGAGGCCAATTTCTTCAAGCAACCATTGCTTCTTTTGATTGCAGGCATGATTCATCTCTCAGGTCGCATGATTTTATCCTGGAGGCATGAATTGTGGAAGTAGTGTGGATCTCTGTTGAAGCTTAGAAGTCATGGCCTATTGGAGATTCTGATGAAGGGCATAAGGTTTCCTTTTTTTTTCACCATTTTCTTGTTGGGTGTGAGTTTATTGTTATTGGGCACATAAAAAAATCACTATTTTTTTAACCTTGCTACAAAATAATTATCCCACATTAGTGATAAATTAGTTAAAACAAGCATTTTTATACTTTGACGCTCTCTTAGTTGCATGAGCTAAGGCTCGCATGGGGTTATCAACTGTCTTTCATTGGTGCCTGTGTGGAATCTACTCTCATCCAGTGTGGAGAGATTTATGGAGTTGACAACGTGCAGTGAGTTTTGGGCAACATTTTCCTTCAAAGGGAAAAATAATCCCACATTCTAAAGGCATGAGCTTTCTTTGGTGCTTATATGCAACTCTATGCCCATTGTGTTGTGGTGACTTGTGCATGATGTGATAGCTCTTGGTGCATTCATTTGGCCCTCATGTGGCGCATGAACGTACCACAAAATGCCTCCTAAGGTGGAAAATTTTTTTGTCATAATTTTTTTTTTGAGATTCAAGTACATATTCAGTCTTTTTTAATTCCTAAGTGATATTTTTTTGGATTTTGGAAAAATAAATATCGAGAGGCTGCATTGTTAGATATTTTTGGAGGTTTCATTTGTATCAGCTTGGTGTATTTTGCTTGGTTTTTGTGCAAATTGTTGTCATGGAGCCACTCTTGGTTCAGTTGAAATTTTAAGCCCCCTATAACTATCATACCTAGAAGATTAAAATGTGTAGGTTGCTCCAATCTAAGGGTTTGTGGTCCACATTGAATGATAAACAACCCATTTTTACCAAGGAGTATGAAACATTTTCTCACAGAAACAAGTGTGATGAAGCTATGGGTCTAATAGCTTTGCATGTTTCTAACAATATTCTTTTCCATATTGAGGAGTGTAATACACCCAAGGAGGTATGGGATGAATTCAAAAACCTGTTTGGTCAGATCAATGAGTTCTTTGCTTTGCAACTAGAGACAAAATTAACTTCTCTTTCCCCTGATGCATTTCCTTCCATTGATGATTTCCTAGTCAAGTTCAAATTTGTGAGGTCACAATTGGTAGGATGTGGGAAGGATAAAACTGATAAGGAGTCCATTTTTTTAATTTTGTCTAAGCTGAGAGGTCCATTTGCAATTTTTTCTTCCACCTTCTACTCCACCAACTTCAAATTTCAAAAGAGCATTTGCAATTGTATCTTCTAGAAAGTTTGCCAACTTCGCGGGGCTATAACTTTTGATCCGGGACTCCGATTCGCGAACCGTTTGAACCATTGGAAAGGTCATGAAGTCAAAAATGCACTCAAAATTTGCTACATCAATTTTGGCAAGTTTCGGGGCTGATCTAGGAACTCTAAGTGCCTCAAATCTAACTCGAAAGATTTTTAGGTGCAAATCTGGGAAACTAAAACTGCAATATCTTTCCACCCAGGAATAGAAAAATAAAAACCATAAATTGGGAATTTCATTAGGATGAAAAGGGTATCCAAAAATGTAAAAACATCTAAAAATTTGAGAAACTTGAAATTTAACTATTTTTGGGTGATGCAAGATTGCCCTTACACCACTGGATGCTCCTGCATCAGACACCCAGGGTAATTTGAGAAGTGACCCTGTCACGTCTCAGATGGTGGAGGAAAAACCCAAATGTCAACCTCTGCCTTAGGCAACCAGGATGAATCTTCAACAGGCCTTCCTTTCCATTTCACTAGATATTCTTCATACTGCCTATTCCTGGTACTCCTTCCCACACGACTATCTAGGATTTCTTCAATCTCCTCCTTTTCTGAAGTAGGTGTTGGAATCCCACACTGTCCCATTGTTGGTACTTCCTTTGCGCCACCTTCATGATACTTTTTCAAATTTGAAATGTTGAACATAGGGGAAATGTTGAATCCATCTGGCAACTCTACCTCATATGCATTCCCTGAATCATGCCTCTTCAAAATTTTACAGGGACCGAACTTCTTCATCTTCAATTTGTTATATGTTCCCACTGGAAACCTTTCTTTCCTTAAGTGGACCATCAGTTCATCACCAATCTAAAACTCCTTATACCTCCTCTTCTGATCTGCCTTATCCTTATACTGCATATTCATCTTGTTAATATGTTCTCTTACCTTCTCATGTATGTCCTTGATGTGTTCTACAAAATCTTCAGCTTCAGCACTTATTTTCTTCTCTTGGTCCATCTTCCTTAATTCTAGAGTTGTTCTGGGGCTACCTCCATACACAATCTGGAATGGTGATCTACCAGTGCTTCTGTTGACAAAATTGTTGTAAGAAAATTCTGCCTGGGGTAAGATCAAGTCCCATCCCTTGGGTTTATCTCCTATCAAACATCTCAATAGGTTACCCAAACTCATTAACAACCTCATCTACCCATCTTTTTGTGGATGCTGTGCAGAACTAAACTTCAACTCTGTCTTCAGCTTCTTCCACAAGGTCCTCCAAAAGTACCCCACAAATTTGGTGTCACAATATGAAACAATACTCTTTTGCAG
>VDFB02373365.1:34062426-34072743 GCA_007258455.2 Sequoia sempervirens
AAGTTTTCTGAAGTCAATTGTGCATACTTGGCGACTCCGTGGAGAGAAATTTTTTTAGAATCAATGCATTCTACAGTTTATGAGAAGAGTTCACACAAGGAGCAGCTCAGGTCGTTTCGAATATTTACAGTTGTCCCCACCAAGAAGACAAGGCAGAGCAACAAAAAGGTGTGGAACAACAATTATCTATTCTAGAAGAACTCAATCCATAGTATGCATCTATACGGGATCACACATTGTTGTTCTGTCTTTAGTTTCATTTACAGTACCAGCAAATCCTCCTCAGCCACCTCTAATGGCCACTCCAAGGAATCAACCCTTTGTTGCTTTTAATGGAGGGAGCCCCTTGAATTTGGCACAACACAATGACATCCCAATGGCAGCCTTGAAGAGTCTACAAACTTTTACAGGGGAAGACCAAACTACCCTGATTGAACACATGTGAGATGCTTCCATTAGCCGTTATCTAGAGTCCATCACATAACTATGAGGGATGTTAAGTGAGGCTGGCACTGACAGAAGGAGGTTGTGCAATGGTGCCTTAGAGACCCTACAGTGGGTTAAATTGCAACTTGGGATGAGGCTGGGAGACAAGTTGCATAAGCAATTTTAGGACAGGTCTAATAACTTGTCTCTATTGGAATAATTAACTACAATTAAGAGGGCTCCACAAAAACAAATGAATGATTTCAACTTCATATTTCAAAGAACTTGGGATAGAATCCTTGCAACGGTGAGGCCACCTCTAGAATACACATTTTTATACTTTTTGAGGGCTCTTAACAACAATATAGCTATCATGATACAGTCAATGGGAGGAATGTCTTTTCCAGATAATTTCAAAATAGCAATCAAAGCTGAAAATAGCCTAATACAGGCTGGTAAACTAGCTCCTAGGCCACTAATGCCTATATTCCCAAAGATCCATTCAAATATTCCTCTGCAGATACCTCCTTTTGCACCTCTACCACCTGTTCTAGTTGCTCATGTAACATAAGAAAATGCTACTTCAGGTTCTCCGAATGAGTTACAGGAAATCAAAAGTCTATTGCAGTCTTTTGGTAACAAGCTTGTAAGCTTAGAGAAGCAGCAATCATATAGTAGGCCTTATCAACAGTAGAATCCAGGCCAGCAACAAGCATATCAAGGTAATAGACAGCAGTATCAAGGCAATTACCAAGGCTCAAGACAAAATGTTGCTACAAGACCTTTTTAGGCCTATGCTCCAACACCTGTTAGTGCAGTCAAGGACCTAGTTCCTATTCAAAATAACTTAGCAGTTGATTATGAGTGGTGCTACCCTTGCAACCAGTCCCACAATCAAGCCACCTATTCAAATGGACTTATCAATCAGGCACTTATGGTACAAAATGCCTTAGGCTCACAACATCATGCACTTAATGAGCCATCTCCACCACACCAAGATCAGTTTGCAAATGATGCTACTATGATCAACTGGCAAGGTGAAGAATTATGTGGATTGAATGTAGATAATTCCTCAGTTGCAGCTAAAACTAGGGTGAAGAAGAGAGCACTTTATCTTGATCAAGTAGTTGATAGAGGAAAGGCGGCAACTACAGAATCATCTACATCTCAAGTGACTCCTATTTGGCACAAGAATCAACAACTCCCAGTTAAAGAGAAACCACTCTTATAGGCTGATCATGCTGGCGTAAAGGTACATTATAAAGTAACCCTAGCTATACCCTATAATATTCTTGATAGCATGAAAAAGATGAATATTATGTGGGACTCATTAGCTATCCTAGGTCAAAAAGACATGTTATAGTTAGCCTTGTCAAGTTTGAAAATGTCTGATAAAGTTGAGTCTCCAATAGGCCAAGTTAGAGTTGTGTTAACAAATAATCCCCAGGGAAATGATCAACAGTCTAGCAAAGAGACATGAAAAGGAGTTAAGCCACCTCCATTTTATGTGTCAATGATCATAGGTGACAAGTTAGTTCATAACTGTATGGTGGACAGTGGAGCTAGTAGCTCTGTGATGCCAAAGCAGATTGCAGACAAGCTTGGGCTAAAGTATCAACCCTTAGAGAAAGGAGTAATTCAATTGGATGGTACCTCTGTTAATACACTGGGCATCATTAAAGATTTGAGTCTTACCCTTCATGCTTGTCCTAATTTTTTAATTCCCCAAGACATCTGTGTCATAGACCTTCCACCTTTATTTTCCTTGTGCTTATCAAGAGACTTTATAGCCAAGATAGGTGGTTATGTGTCAGTTGATTGGTCACATATGCTATTTAGAACAAGATATGGAACCAAGGTTACCATTAAATCTAAAAGGTTGGCTAAGGATCACATTGAGCCATATAACCCAAGTCCCATCAATGCACCACTCCCTATTTACTCAGAACACAAATTGTGTCGTTTTCACTAACAGTGAGCTAGCTTCCACTCAAGAACTTCAAGCAGAAGTTGTTCCTGATGTGCTTCTACATGAATGGGCAGTTCAAAATGTGTTAGATAGTCTGGAAGACCTTATTCAAGATGCTGGTATGGGTAACTATGTCATACTTGGCGACAGGAGGTGTCCAAATCTTGAAGGATTAATTAGTTCTTTATAGGTGGTTTTAAGGAGATATTCTGGTGATGGTTGAGAGAGGGCAAGAATGGGGCAGGTGGAGGTAAAATGTTGATTTCTCCACAAGGCTATAAGTAATTTTTAGCCTTCCATTTTTCTTTCGCATTCTCTAATAACTCTACTAAGTATGAGGGCCTTGTTCAAGTTCTTGAGTGGGCAAGAAAGAGAGGAATAACCCACTTGAAAGTTTATGGGGACAATGAGTTAATTGTCAATCAAATAAGAGGCCTGAATAAACTAAAATGACACACTAAAGGATCTTATAAAACGAGGTGTGGGAATATGATTGAGAGTTTGATATATAACTTACTATCTTCAAGGTATGAGAACAAAAAGCGTGTTGATGAGCACCCCCATGACCATTGGGCATAGTTGAGTATTCTAAGATGACATTAGAAAGAAAGTATAGAAATATGTGAGGTTGTAGTGAGGACAAATAATTAAGTAACAACACTAGGTGTGAGTTTTGATAGTGATGAACAAGTCTTTCTTTGCTGCTTGCTCCAAAAGAGGATCAGTTCTCCATGTGAAGTCGGCTTAAAACTCAAGTAGCCAGGGTATGATGTTCAGTTTGCATACAGACAGAACAAAATAAAGTTACTAAGGTCTTGTTACCTTAGAGTCAAATTTTCAATCTGACAATTAGCCAAAAGGGTAAAAGGCTTGCAAGTCAAGAAAGAACATTGCTGAAGGGTGGAGATTTTACAAAGGGTGAAACTTCTGAGAATATTTAAGAATTTGTTCTGAATCTATTAAGCTTTTGTGCCTTATGCCAGAGGAGGAATTTCTGTCTTCTACTGCTTGGGAATACTCAGGATTTGAAGGGTTTGATCCCCCATGTTGCTCACAACTTCAATTGAGTTCCAAGAGCCTATTATTTAAGCCAGTGAGGCTGAAACAAAGATATAAAATCTCAGCTTGAGCCCTTAATGATTAAAGAGCTGACCAAATTAGTTGAGGGGGGTATCATCTTTCCTATTAAACATACTTCATGGGTTTCTAATCTTGTTCCGGTTAGGAAAAAGAATGGTGAAATAAGACTTTGAGTAGACTTTAGGGATCTTAACCGATCATCTTTGAAAGACCACTACCCGCTGCCCTCCATCGAACAAATCTTACAAGTGGTTGTTGGTTCTGAAAGATTTTCCTTGTTATATGGTTTTTTGGGCTATAATCAAGTGCTGGTTAAAGAGGAAGATCAGTTCAAAATTGCTTTTACAACTAATTGGGGCACCATGGCATACAAAAGGATGCCTTTTGGTTTATCTAATGCTAGCGCCACATTTCAAAGGGCCATGGACATGGCGTTTCAAAGTTTGATCAATAATATTATGCTAATTTATCTGGATGACATCATATTTTATTGTGAGAATGCTGATGAAAATTTGTCACACCTTAAGCAAGTTTTCAAAAAATGCAGAGTTTGGTATCTCTCTCAATCCAAAAAAGAGCATCTTTGTTGTTCATGAAAGGAAATTATTAGGCCATATAGTATCAAAGGATGGAATTACTATTGACCCTGAAAGAGTTAAATCCATACTTAAGTTGCCATTACCCAGTCACAAGAAGGGTCTGTAGAGCTTTTTGGGGTGAATCAACTTTCTGAAAAGGTTCATCCCAGATGTTGCAAACCTGTTACAGCCTTTGACAGCCATGTTGAAGAAGAATGCAGTTTTCAGTTGGATTGGAGAAGCAAGGTGTAGTTTTGAAGAAATCAAGGAAGCTTTGGCATCAGCTCCAACATTGGTAAATCTAGATTTCTTTAAAGACTTATTTTTATATGCTTTTGGTAGCAGTAGTTCAATCTCTACCATGCTAGTTCAGAAAAATAGTGATAACTTAGAACAACCTATAGCTTTCTTTAGCCAAGTACTTACTGATTATGAAGAGAGGTATACTTTTGTTGAGAAACATGTTCTTTCCATGATCAAAATCCTAAAGAAGTTTAAGCCTCTAGTGTCAAACAATAAGAATCATATTCTGGTGGCGCACTCAAGTGTGAAGGAAGTTCTGTTGAACAAATATTTGAATGAAAAAAGAGCAGGGTGGGTTACTAAGGTCATGGAATATGATATGGATATCAAGATTACCAAATTGGTCAGAGGTAAAGGTCTATGTGAACAACTTGCTACAGAGTCAAGCAGTGAAAATAAGTTAGAAAAGGATATTGTTTTTGCTAATACAAATGAGTCTCAGAATGCTCAAGATGGTGTGCCTTTGATAACAACAAATTGGGTTCAAGACATGACCCATTTTTTACAAATTGGTGAGTGTCCATATGGTTTGAATAGAGCCAAAAGAAGATACTTTAGACTACAGTCCATACCATATGTGCTGATAAATAATGTTCTTTTTAAAAGGGATCTGAATGGTGTCCTATTAAGATGCATTCACAGTCATCAAATTGAGAAGGTACTTCATGAGTTTCATGATGGAGCTGCGGGAGGTTACTTTTCCCTAAGAACTACTACTTGGAAAATCATGAGAGTTGGTTACTACTGGCCCAACTTGTTCAAAGATGCATATGCCTAGTCAAGAAAGTGTATCAAGTGTGCTCTATTTTCAGGAAAGGAAAACTGCCTGCTATGCCCCTGCATCCAATTCAAGTGAGCGGCCCTTCATTGAGATGGGGCATTGATTTCATTGGGCCAATAATCCACCTTCCAATGCTAGTCACAAAATTGGTACTTCTGACCAGCGACTATTTTACAAGGTTGACAGAAGCGATTGCATTGAAAGAAGCAAAAGAATCTTCAGTTTTGAGCTTCTATGAAGATATAGTCACCAGATTTGGAGTTCCTGACTCTATCATATCTGATAATTCTCTGGCATTTGTAGGTCTAAGAGTAACTAATTGGGCCATTAAACAGGGCATTCATTTGAATACATCCTCAAATTATTACCCTCAGGGTAATGGCTTAGCTGAGAGCACAAATAAGAATCTCATTAGGATTATCAAGAGAACAATGGAGGATAATCAAAGAACCTGGCACGTCAAACTAAAGTATGCATTGTGGGTAGACAGGGTGACTCCTAAGAGGTCTATTTCTAACTCACCATACATGTTATTCTATGGAAGAGAGGCAATATTTCCTTTGTCTATAGAGCTTCCAGCTCTTGATATTGTTCGCCAATTGGAAATGTTTGAGGAACAAGACCCAATGTCTGTGAGATATGCAGAGCTCATGGAATTCAAAGAATTAAGGGACAAAGCAATGAAGGATTTGGAGTATCATTAGCTCCAAACAAAGAAAACATTTGACAAAAGGGCTACAGCAAAATATTTTAAGGCGAGAGACCTTGTGCTCAAATGGGATGTTCTGAAAAGTAGGCCAGGCCATCACACCAAGTTTGACAACATGTGGACATGCCCATTCATTATCAGAGACTGTAAGGAGCATAATGCTTATCAACTGGCTACAACAGAAGGGGAAGTGCTCCCTATCCCAGTCAATGGGATACACCTTAAGCCCTGTTTTCAAGTCTGATGGAGTTCCTCTATTGCACATATTAGTTTAGGTTTATGTTTTCAATAAGTGCTTTTGCACTTTGGTTTAGATGTTTTTTCTATTTCCTGGGTGTCGTGATGGCACAGTAAATATTCTCTTTTGTTTTCCCCTGTTATGTTTTTCTTTTGGCAACCCGTTGTGTCTTGTGGGTCTCAAGTGAGTTGCAACCATGTGCAAAACTAATATTTTTATAATTTTTCTGAGTTTCCTAATGACTCCATGCCCAATGGATGAGTTTTGGCTACTAGTTTCTATGTTTAGCAGGCAAACATCCAACTAAGGTCGCCAGAAATGTTGCCCAATTTTTACCTACGGGCTAGGTCAGTTGGGAAAATTATGTTTCATAAGTTCTAAAGGGCTAGGTGGGTCATTTGCATCAAGGGTTAAATCATGCATCTAGTGCTAGGTCATGAAGAACACAGTTGGAAGGCCTGCCTAGATCAAGCTTGGCATGAAAACCCTCTAAGGAGAGAGTCGCCAAGACCTTCAGAGTGTCTCGCCGACCAAAAAGGGGCTCTCACTGAGTGAAGGCATCATCGCCAAGAGATCCATCTTCCGTCTAAGGTCTTACCGATCGTGTCGAGTCTCGTCGAATAAGGTAGTCTTGACCAAAGGATGCAGGTATCGGCGAAAGGTCTTGCCAAGTTGGTGATGTCTCCTCGATTGAAGAAAAAGTGAACTCATCGCCGAAAGGATAGGGAGCCCGGTGAAACGTCTCACCGACTGGTGGGAGTCTCAGCAACAAGATAAGAGCTCAAGCAGAATGGAGGAGTTTGGCGTGAGTCCCGGCAACAAACAGGTAGTCTGGCCGAAAGATGTGAGTTCGGGGAGACCGTAGTGTGCTCGGCAAAGGGTCTGGCCGACAGGCCAAAGTTTTGGTGACAAGATAGAGCTCGGCGAATGGTCATGTTTTCGGGGAGATGTCTCCCTGACCGAGGGTGGTCATGCCGAAACAAAAAGGGGGCTCGGTGTAGTGTTTTCCCTTCGCCATGATGTCTTCCCGACCAATGGGAGTCACGCCGAAAGGAATGTTGCACTCGGGGAAAGGAGCTGAGTTTCGCTAAAAGGTCGCACCGACCAAGGAATATCTCCTCGACCTTTAAAAGGTCTTCCCCAGCAATGAGATAGGTTCGCCTAGAGTTATTGCTTTCGGCAAAGGGTCTTTCTGATAGCGATTATCTTGGCGACCACATAAGCAGATATCGGTATGACTATGGGGTCTTGCTATGAAGTCTTCCCGACTTGATAATGTCTCGGTGAAAGGAATGCGGAGCTCGGTGGAGTGGTGTGCATTCGGGGTGACCTCAATTAACTCCTGCCGAAGATGAAGGGTCTTGGGGTAACGTTTTGCCTTCGGTAAAACGTCTCACCAACACTCGGGCGTCTTTCCGAATGAAGAGGAGCTCAGGGAGATGTCAAAATGAACTCGGAAAAGGAAGCAGAGACCGAAGAGGGTCTCACCGACTGAGAAAGCTCTCGCCGAAGTGGAAATGGGGTTCGGCGAGAAGGAGGTGCCTTCACCAGGATGTCCCAGCGACCGATCGAAGTCTCCCCGAAATGAAGGTTTTTGCCAAAGAATGGGGGATTTCAACATGACATCTCAGCGAAGGAGTTGTGTCTTGCCGACAGCGATGGAATCGCCAAATAAAAGCGGTATCGGTGTAACTCAGTGGTGCTCGCTGTGACTTCATACCGATGTCAATTGCCCTGCCGATATTTTTGGCAATATCAATATGAATTCTAAAGCTCGCTAAAACATCTCACCGACTGTCACATGTTGTGCCGATGGTTTCAAGGATCATAATTCCATCGGTGAGACACTTCTAGTGTCTCGCCAAGTCGCAATTCTGATCAGAGGAGCTTTTGACCGCCTGAAGAATCTGCGTGGAGTTTACTTGGCCAATCAGAGAGATCTGAAAGCGAGCCGTGGCATTCTGACCAGGATGAAGAACATCAACAGAATGAAAAGCAATGTGTATATGTTCTAAGCTCAGGAGCATTCAAAGCGCTCGACCGAAGAGGTTCAAGGCGGACATGATACCAGGAAGTAAATGCGGTGGTTGTAGAAAGATCTGAAGAAGGCTTCTCCGGGGAATGACTCTTCACCGACATGGACACACAGGGTGCAACATTAACTACATCAAAAGATCTAGGGAAAATCTATCCTAAGGACTAATATTTTGTAAACCCTAGGGGGCCGACACATTTTGATATATAAGGCATTTTTTTCCTTTTTGTAAATAGTTTGGATTATACACTCTGAAGAGTTAGTGATTTTTATCAATCCTTTCTCGACTAAATGTATGTTTTGTAACTCAACTAGAATCTGGAATACAACACATAGTTTACCTTGGAATCTAGTGTTCATGTTTGTACTACTCTCATTTCTGTATTTCTCTTTTGATTATGCAAGTCTTTAACTGTGTTTTATTAGTCTACATTCATACCTTAAAGCCATGAAATCTATCTTTCCTTCCTAAGATGTGTATGTAGATCGAGCTTGTTAAGATTGATGCATAGATCTAAAAGAGGCTATGTTGAGTATGTGAAATGATTGAAGTTAAGTTTCCAAGTGTATGTTCATCTTCTTTTCATTTCATAATTCCTCATCAATTTGGTGTATCACCATAGTTTAGTTTCATTTGTATGCTTTCCTTCTCCTTTTACCCCTATAGAATTGATAGTTTAGGTGATACCCAAAGGAAGCCGGCCTTCTCTGGAGGTTCATTTCAGCTTCAGGTGACCCACAGCCTTGAAATGATCCCATGTTTCTCCAGAAAGCTTAGTTTTTATGACTTTGCATAGGGTGCATTTTTGGGAGATAACGAACTTGGAACAGTATGATATGAAGTTGAAATAGACATATATGCTTAAATTTTTATTAAAAAGGACATTGGGATGATGTCTCTTCCAAGAGGGGAAGGATTTCATAACCCAATTTTTATTGCTTTTAAATTATAATATATGATAAGTTGAATTATTGAGGAAATTCAATATGTTGAATGAAAATTTTGATAGTTTTGAAAAGTTTGAAAGAAGTTGACCATCATTGACTATGTGATCTTGTGAACTATCTTATACTTTATCATGATTGAACATTATTGATGAACTATGTAAGTGCAAGTGTGTGCAATTGCAGGATAACAGGTTGAAGGACAAGAACATAGTTGAAGTAGGATCGTTTAGCCATATTGAACAGTAAGCTCGATGGAATCTGGGTGCACACACCACAAATGGCATGCTGTTTTCATTTGAAATTTCATATAGAATATTTTATTGACTTGAATCAAACTAACTCAATGATTGAAAAATAGGCTTGTGAAAAGAAATACATATGATTTCATATTCAAATTTTATATCTTGATCTTGTGTGTGTTCGAATCTAAAAGAGAATGAAAGAATGATTAAAAATATTTGTATGTAATAAAAAGGCATGCTGGGAGGATAAGAATATTAATTCTTTTGAAAGCTATTATTCAAATAATAACAAAAGTTGTTTCTTTGCTTGAAAGTGATTTCACACTACAGTGTTATAAACATAAAATAGTGATAAATAAAATAATATATATGTATGTCTATATATAAATATATATATATGCATATACATATATATGTAAGCACATAAATATATATATATATAAAAACATAAGTGAACTCTTCAAAATTTAATATGAGCTCGAATTCATCGAATGATGTCGTTAAAATTTGAAAATAAATGAAAAGAGAATAAAAATAAATGATAGTATCATACTGGCCTACAATCAATTATGGCAAGATATTCAAATTTGAATAGTGGGCGACCAAAATTAATTATAATTATGAAGGAAACAACTCCCCATAATGCTGTGAAGAGGTATGGGAGAGATGTATTCCCATTTTGGTAACACAACATACTGGAAAGGAATCGACCCAGATCTGACAGTGGTGATAAAAAAATCAGGGAAAAGAAAAATCAAGTGCATCGACCTATCTAGAAAAGCAAGAAAGAGCCAAGGAAAACCAAAAGTATAGGTAAAAATATTCGTTTGATGCAGTTTATGCTTGAATATTGCTTTAAAATATGATCGAAACTTCCATTTTCTTTTACTTTTGTCAATTTCATTCAAGTAGAAGGAAAATTATTAGAAGTTCATTCTCTGTAAGTGTAATTAGCTTGGATCAAGGTATTTTTTTAAAGATGGACCCCTTTCTTTTCTTGAAACATGT
>VDFB02373365.1:34072843-34156357 GCA_007258455.2 Sequoia sempervirens
TTTGATCCGGGACTCCGATTCGCGAACCGTTTGAACCGTTGGAAAGGTCTCGAAGTCAATAACGTGCTCAAAATTTCTATGCCAATTTTAGCAAGTTTTAGGGCCTTTTCGGGAACTCTAAGTGCCTCAAATCTAACTTAGAAGATTTTTAGGTGCAAATCTAGGAAACTAAACTGCAATATCTTTCAACCCGTGAATAGAAAATAAAAATCATAAATTGGTAATTTCATTAGGACAAAAAGGGTATACAAAAATGTAAAAACATCTAAAAACCAAGAAACTTGAAATTTAACTATTTTTGGGTGATGCAAGATTGCCCTTACACCACTGGATGCTCCTGCATCATAAGGAGTCCATTTTTTTGATTTTGTCTAAGCTGAGAGGTCAATTTGTAGTTTTTTCTTCTACCTTCTACTCCACCATGGATGCTTTGGGCAATGCATTCAAAATTCCTTCTTTTGAGACATTTTGTGATCATTTGACAAGGGAGCAAGCCAAACTTGCCTAGTTAAAGGGGGTCTCTATGAATCATGCATTAGTTGCACAAGAATCTTAGAGAAAAGGGAAGAAGAAACCTAAAGCTAAGACAAAGTCTAATGAGTTCTTCACCTCTTCAAAAGAGGATAAACTAGGAGAAGTTTAGTTGTGTGTATTACAAGAAGAAAGGTCATGATGAACACCACTGTTATACAAAGAAGATTGATGAGATTTCACATCTTCTTTAGAAGAACAATATTCCATTGCCCTCATCTATGAATCCTTCTACATCCTATCCATTTGCATCACCTTCACCTTCATCCAAACTTTCACAGTCAAGGAATGTAGGATTTGCAAATGGAATGAAAGGTAAAGAAGATAAACTCAAAGGACATGCATTGGTAACTTTTGTAGTTCATTCTGGTTGTGATAGACAATTTTTGGATTCAGGAGCATCTCATCACATGGGTTTTACTCTCTATCCTTTTTTGGTTCTTCATCCTACTAATACTTCTAATATTTTGTTGGGAGATAGTAAGTGTTTGGATGTTATGAGGATAGGAAATGTTGAGATTGGTGATGGTTGTTTCAGAGATGTACTGTGTATTCATAATTTGCACAAAAATCTACTTTCTATCTATTAGATTACTCATGGTGAGGTACCTAAGATTGTAGAGTTCACCGCAAATTTTGTTTTCATTAGAGAGGTTGATACTGGAAAATTCATTGTTGTTGGTGAAGTTGATCATGAGTCTCATCTCTATGTCTTTTATCATTTTGTTGATGATGATGATTATGAGCCTCACACCCCTCTTGCTAGTGTTGATAGCAATTCCTCGGGAAAGATTAGTCATTTGAAATTTGGAGTTCTTCATACCTATGTTGATTCATCTCTTGTTGCTTCATAGGTTGGTTCTTTAGCACAACATGGTGTTTTTGATCCTTTAGATCATTCTTTGTGGGATAGTCACTTGACAAGTCTTGCAGAGTTGTTTTGTGAATCTCACACTTCTAATTTGTATGATGCATTTGAGGGTATATCCCTTCTTTTTGATGATAGTATCTACACTAATCTCACACCAGCTATGTCTTTGGAGATTGTTACTTCAAAATTTCCACATGGTCTTGTTGATCCACCTTCTTTACTTGAGGTTGCACCTAATCATGATGTGAAATTTGGTTATGTGGAGGCACCGTGACAATTTTCATAGGCATATTTCATGTTGATTCTTCCTCTCCCTTCTCTTGTTTTAGAGTTGGAGTTTCTCTTGCATTAGTAGTTGTTTCTCCCTAAAGGGAGGTATGTTGTTTGTATACATGGGATATTTTTCAAACTTCCAGGATCAACATAGGATTTTTTTCATCATGGGGGGATCTTCAACATTACTACTCTTTTCTATTGGGGGGGCTACATAGTCTCTCTCCTTTTGTGTTTTTCTAAGATCAATGATGAGAGTTGTCCTTAGGGGGTCTTGTGAAGTCCTCCTTTCACTTTTTTAGATTTTTTTTCTCTCTTTTGGAGAGGATTTTTCTCCCATAGGGTTTTTCTCCTTTTCTCTGGTTGTGAGAGATTGCATTCCATAGTAGTTGTGCATGGGTACCTAACATGGCTTTGTAGCCGAGACCCATTGTGCATTTCATTTTGCATAATAATCTCCCTAAGTTTGTAGTTATGGGGGGGTGTTAGTGTTAAGTATTTAACTTAGGGATAATTACTTAGACTGTTTTCCCATATCAAGTAGTTTTTCACCCATCTCATTTCCCACACCTTTAAAAGGTTTGCACACTATGTATTTTAGCATCTCAATTTTTGAATATCATCTTGATATTTGGAAGAATAGTCTTTGAGCTTCTCTTGTGTATGTGTGAGGGTGGTTTGTTTTTGTAGGTTGAGGATCCTGGGAAGGAGCTTCCATCTCCTACAATTAGTAAACCACTCCTTGTGATGATTCATAAGGTAGGAGCAAGCTTAATCAATAAGCCAAGCATCATCACTAATAGTTTTAGTTGAAATAAACAAAATATAAAAAATCATCATCAAAAGAATTTTTGTAGAGGAAAACACCAAAAATGACCCAGACTTGAGTTTTTGTGGTTTCTTTTAGCTTTTGATGCTTAGGAGACCCATTTAGGATATCTTGGATCAGTTAAAAACAATGGTTCAAAAATGATTAAGGAACTCAAAATAAAAGGGACTCAAGCAAAAATTACATTATAGATTTGAGTCTCAACACATCAGATTGCAAGGTAAATGACACCTTAATCCTAATATTCACCTACTAAACATTATACATTGTAAAAACATCCATAGGTAATATAAATACAATTAAGTATAGGTATCAAAGCCCTTGACCTTCATATACCAAGAGAACTTATATGTGGTCATTAGCTTCATATGAAAATTTGCAGCATAATAAAAAGTGTCAACCTTTTATAACATGAATTTACCATTATCAATCATTTATCACACAAAGTGGTATTGAACATCAAAATTTTAAGTATGAATGATAATATTTTTGGCCAAAAAAATAACACTTTGACTATCACATCCAATTCTAACAATCCCACAATTAAAACCAATACTTGTATCAAGTATTTAGAACAAAACAACCTCCTTAGAAGAATGTTTAACAATCATATACTCTACTTCTATGGTGGACAAAAGAACCATGGGCTACCTTTTATTCATCTAGCTTGATGCACCTCTAAACAAAGAGAAAACATAGCCACTAGTAGACCTTAGACTATCCATTCCACCTGTGCAATCTGCATCAACAAATCCCTATATGTCTAATGAATTGTCCAAATTATTAGTACCATAAGAACTAGAAGATCCATACAATATCTAAATATGACTTTAGTAAAAAAAAAATTGTCTTTATTAGGGTTAGACATAAATTCACTACTTGGGTAATATATGGTCTATTGCAAAATATTGCATACATCAAACCACCAAAAATACTATTATAAGACACAATATAAATTCTATCAAAACCATCACTAGATTTAGGACACATGACTAAAGTAATATTAGTACCAACCAAAAATGAAATACACATTAGCTTATAATTATGCATATTGAAATGTCATAGAATGTTGTCCACATACTTACTATGACTCAAACAAAAAAAATGTGTGTACCCGATCCTTGCTAATATCCATACCAAAAATATATTTAATAGCCCCCAAGTTGTTTATGTTGAGTGTACCAAAATTTGATTTTTGAGCTCCCTAATCATCATTTTATTATTACCCATAAACATCATGCCATCTAAATACAAGGTAATAATTAGTATCTAATCATCTATAATCTTAATATAAACATAGTAATCTTCCTTACCCCAAACAAAACCCAATTTTAATGAAAAGACACCAAACTTATGGTACCATATATTGGGTGGCTATTTTAGACCATATATTGATTTTTTTAACTTGCAAACCAATTGTTCCTTTTATTTCATACAAAAACCACCAAGTTGTTGCACATAAATCTCCTCCCCAAGATCTCTATCTAATAAAGTAGTTTTAATATCCATTTTAATGATTTCAAAATCACAAACTACAACACTGGATAAAAAGAATCTAATAGAATATAACTTAGCAACAAGAAAAAATTTCATCAAAATCAACTCCCTCTCTCTACGAGTAGCCTTTAACCACTATTCTAGACTTTTACTACTCTAACTAACCAAATTTCTTTTGGTACACCCATTTGCAACCGATTGGTTTTCCTCCCTCAAGAAAAATAATAAGATCCTAGGTATTACAACCATCCAAGGCTATCATCTCCTCTTGCATGGCTTGCATCCAATGCTCACTATCATTTGAAGAGAGAGCCTCCTTGAAAGATCTAGGTTCATAATAAATACTTAATAAATCAATATGCATTAAACATATGGTGGGCTATACCTATCAACTAGATTGTATTATCTTATAGACCTTCTCAACGTAGGAGAAATAGGCTCAATTTATTCTTCTATGTGCTCATCTTACACCATCATTTGAAATCTCTAAAGCCTCTTCTTCTTTTTCATCCTTTGATCCATCTAATTATTCTTTCACATCCACATCTTTCCACTTTTTTGCTTTTGTTTCAAAGTGTACAATTTTTGTTCTTTCCTTTATTTTGTTTGTTCTTCTCCTTAATAAGCTCTGAAGTTCCTAAAATGACATCCATAAAAAAAATGTGGTTCAAGGATTTTGAATCTTATAACCTTTAATATTTTCACAATAACCTTGATAAAGATGATTTTTGAGCTTTTTGGATCCAATTTAGATAGATTTTCCTAGGGCACTTGAACATTAGCCTCACAACCAAACATTCTAAAATATGAAATTAAACGATTTTTACTTGTCCATACTTCATAAATATTTTGTGAACAAGATTTGAACAAGGAGATGTATTAATCAAATAAGAAGCATTAATTATAGCCTCTACCCAATAACATCGATCTATATTTTTGCCACTTAGCACAATTCTAGCTCCTTCTATTAAGCTTTACCTCATCATTTCTATTACCCCATGTTGTTGGGGAGTATAAGGTGTAGTATTTGGCTAAAAAAATGCCTAAATTATTATGAAATTCATCAACTTCTTTGGAACAATATTCCCCACTGTTGTTAGACCTCAACACCCATATCTTTTAATTTATCTCATTTTTTTACTAAGGTTTTAAATTCTTTAAAATTAGTGAAAATTATAGATTTAAAATGTATAAAATAAATTCAAATATATCTAGAGACATGTTCATTAATGAATGTAAGATAATATTAATATTTACCCATAGAACCAACATCCATGAGACCAAACACATCTAAATGAATAGTTTCTAACAATTTCTTAGTTCTATTTCTTCCAACAAGAAATGAATATCTATTCTAATTTTCAAACACATAATGCTCACAATTTTTTTACCAACATAATCATTAGAAAAACTATCAACAAATTTTTTATTAATATAATTTCAATTCAACCTTTTTCACTTATATCATCAAAATATTGGTGCCACATCATACATGCATTTTAAGTTCTAGTTACATTAGTAGAGTTACAAAATATAGAGGCATTAAACCTAAATGAAGCCCAAATTTGAGATCCTCTAGCAATCACCAAAACCCACAACTAGACTTGCCAAATGTCATGTTCTCACTAGAATCATTTAACTTGGATATAAAAAGTAAATTTCTCACAAGACGTGAAATAAAAATGTGATCAAGGTTTTTTTTTTCTTTCATCACTAATACTGGAAAAAATAAATAAAGCATAATTATATCATTAGAGGACTTTTCTATAGAGGAATTTGAACTTTTTTTTTCTTATTTTTGTATTCCTTCTTCACATGTATCATTTTACCACAATTCCAACACTTTACTCTATTGAATGCACAAGACAACTGAGAGGGGGGTGAATCAGTTGTACATTAAAACTTAAAAACTCTCATTAATATTCAGATCCACATTCATTCATTAATCCCTTAATCTATTATGATGAATTAGCATGAAAATTAAATAATAGAAACTGAAACAACTTAACTCCATACACAAGAGAACACCATATTTATGTGGAAAATCCAAGAAGGGAAAAACCATGGTGAGGATTAGCTCACAATATAAGTAATATCAACACCAAATACAATAGGGATCATTATCGGAGGGCTCACTACCCAAAGAAGAAAGGATCACTGCCATTTAATATAAAAGAAGATAAAGAAGGAATATTACATAGAAAAACATCTCAATGCAATAGAGAATCCACCAGAATGTCACTAACACCTTCATAGTCTGATTGAAGAATTGTAGCCACCTTTTACTCATTGCATCCAACAAACTAACACATGAAAGCTCACACTACATTACTCAATTTCTCACTCTAACACACTGCACTTTACATCATTCACATCTCTCACATCTATCTTATCATCCCTCAACAACTCAACTAATACTTATACCATCTTCAACCTTGAAAATTTCTCCAAGGTTCGCTATGCACCTCAAATGTGCAAATTCAAATTAGGTCGGTACCAAAACACTTTCGTGGAGGATAGAAGTGAAAGTGGACCACATCAAACCTTAATTGGGACCCAAATCTACAACACCACACAACCAAAAGCTTCTATAAACAACAAACATTCATCACAAGTAGTGTAAACACGAGGTTGACAGTTACCCATGAAAACACCATTAAAATTTTAAGTACACGCTTCCTCAAACCCAAGGATGACTTGCAAAATACACACCACACTTGAACATGATCTAGAATATTCCTCAAACACCCTAAAACTCAACAAACTCCTTTGCAACAACTTCCACTTGAAGAATGTACACACCCAGTACACTCTAACAACTTTTCCATACAATGTTACTTGAAAAACTAAATTTTGAAACACCAAACCATGAAACAAATTGAATGAAAAAAGATACCAAAACTATCAACACTCCTTCAAATTTGCAAGACCTGAAACATAACTATGGAGAAACATAGAGAAAATACATTTCTCTTAGACACCTCTGCAATGCACAATTCACACATTGGTGAACACAACTTCTTTCATACAATGATCCAACACACCAAATATTGAATACAACACTTATGAACACCGCCCACCAAAATATTTGAATCACAAAATAAAATCTTCAAACTAGAAAAAATGTGGAGCAACACTAGAACACAACTCTGTCACCCAAAACACCATTACAACACACTAATTCCTATTTTTATCAAATTTTCTCAAAATCACTTGGAAAACAAGCACCAAAGACACATCTTCATCATCTTTAGTACTTCCTCATCCATAGATATAATCTCATCAAAGAAACACTAGAGGTTGACACTAGTAGCTTTGTAACATACTAACCATTCAATGAAGTAAAAACTTCTAAGTTTTCACCTTTAGAGTAAATTAACTAAGTAACAAGGTAATGCAATAATTCTGTTCTTTTCTTTATTGATAATTTTCAATCAAGATGTGCATAAAATATTCAACATGAATTCCATTTCATTACATAAAATACATCAATGTAAGAAAGCATACATTTACATACATAACACAATGAGTTTTAGAATAAATAGTTGTAAGATGGTCTAGGATCCTTCCTTTCAAATCTTGGTTCTTATGTCACCTGTTGTGGAGGAGAATTATCAATCAAGCACTTTTTCACCAACCAAAAACTCATAATGCGGTCCCCTGCACATCTATCATTCAATAGATGGACCTTCCCTTCGATGAAGAGATTGGTAGAGTAACCGATAACGACAACTGACTAAGCATAGTGTTGTGTCCTACATAACTAGAACCTTGTAATCCCACAATCTAGAACTAGCATGTAATATTGGATCATGGTAAACTGACAGTGTAGTCTCGGTAGTCACACAATCTAGAGTGGAGTCTCAGACATTCACACTACTTTAGCCAAAGTGTTCTCATTCAATACTTCAAATGAAGTCATCTATCACATACACTACTCAGGGAAAATTTGACTTAAGGATATCTTAAGCTACACATAGGTATTTCCTTCAATGGATAGTCTGTCATCCCAAAGATAACCTATCACCATATTAACCTACTTGGAATAAACCTATTTTACTATTAAGTACACAGGCTAGGTATTTCCTTCAATGGATATTCCATCATCCTAGAGATAACCTACATACTTGGAATAACCCTACTTACAAGTAAGTACACAAAATCCCTCCCATATTGGATTATCTATCCTAGGAGTAAACACAAGCTTTCCTAGTTAAATCAATAACTTAGCTAAGTGTACCATATCTGCCTTTCATGTTCAATCAAGCATAGTATATAATACCTATGATAAACACCCATTTCCTACTATGGAGTACTTAAAAACACAATATGAGAACAACATAAAAGCTTCAATTTCCTTTTCAAGAAACTCTAATTTCTCTAATGAACATACTAGGAAAGATATCTCAACCATGCATGTAAGATACATCATTCAAAAGTAAAATAACAAAGAAGAAGAGATCCCCATGCCTGCTATTGCTTATCCAAACAAATGGTAGCAATGCAACCCTTTCCAACAACAAGAAGCTTGATAAACAACTTCTAAAGAATGTCATAAATAAACTCTATCTCTCAAGTTGATAGCTTACTCCTCTCAAAAATAACTTCCTCACAAACTAAATAAAAATTACTCCCTTTCTCTCAATGTAAAAGAGAGTATGGATGGACATAATGAAAAAATAGGAATAAAAAAAGATAAGTAATCTTGTGGAAGAATGTGTCCCTTCCAAATGAAATGGATCAGCTATTTTTAGAGCAACTTGGTAACCCCATAGCCTATAGTTTAGGCATGTTAATGGATAGCAAGCTCCATGCAAAGCAACACATGAAACACAACAGAAAGGTGGCGACTTCCTAGCTTAATACTCAACATAATTGCCCATATGTCGACTTGCTTATTGACAACAATCTAATGACTTATTCAATCTGCATATGCTTAATTTGATTTGTAGACATCTACAACGCTTTGGTTTCCAGAGGTGGCCCCAACTTCAACCACACTCCCCATTTATTTGGTGTGGTTTCATTGCCAAAAGAAACAATCAATCACTAATTCTTAACAACAAGCATTAAAAATTGGCAAAGAAGATGAGTTAGCTTAAGCTGATAAATACGTTTGACAAAGTCTCAAACAAATGTAAGTATCATAGCAAAAACATTTACTAAGTCAAAGCAAATGATTACTTAAGGCATCGACTAAGTCCATCGATGTCAACAACTCAAATGCAATGTAAGTGTCTCATATCGCATGGCAGAAAGAGTGAGAAACAACTTCACAAAACAGTCACAAGCTATTTTATTGGCCTCTTAAAACATAGTCTATAATGACTGTAATCAACCTCCAATATCATAGTCTTTATCGATTATAAACAACCTTTATAAATTGGCTTCTATCAAAGTAAGTGATAGTCAATTTCTATATAATATGTTAAATATATATACATATATATAATATATATAATATTATATATATATATATACACCATCATGTATTTATATATATATCCATTAATATATATTTACATATATATATATATATTTACACACACACACACACACATATATATATTTACATATATATATCGTAAGCCAATAATGTAAGCATACATGCATATATATATGTATACATGTATATGTTTCTATGTACATGTATATGTAGGTATATCTATATCGATGCATTCGTATGAGCATGTCCATTCACCAATGTATACATGTATCAATTTACATATACATATGGATACGTGTATATACTATATATATATATGTTCACATCTTATTCACATATAGCCATTCATGATTACCATCATATTGATAAGTGTTTACGTGTGGTACATCTATACATGTGCATATACATGTGGTTAGATCCCATTGACATGTATGTGCATATATATACACACACTCCACAAACATCCCACTTGTCAATATAATCGTAATAGTACAAGAAAGATCTCAAAAGATCAATAGATAAACATCACCCAATAATGCATGTAGTAGTAAACAAGACTCTCAAATGTAAACATATTAGCTAAGGATGACTTACCAACTACCCACAAACTGACTCAATTAAATCATTCTAATGTGGTGTGTGTATATGCTCAAATAGTTTACTTTTACCGGTTTCCCAACCAAGATCTTCTCTTGAGTGATACTTCTCCTCCCCCTGGAGGAATGGAACACATACCTACATCCACTAACACATGCACATGGCAGTCAATTGTTCATAACATATGTAGTATATATATAAGCATCTCCAAAGTTAGAATAATAATTCAATAACCATCCATTCACATATATGTAGTATTTCCCCATGAATAATATCAACTGAGATAACATCAAGTGAGATAACATCAAATGAGATAACATTCATATTGATAACAAGGTGCAAGCATAATTTATTCATCTCCAAAATTCACATTACATTCATATTTACCCTATGTAGTAATAGTAAATAGTAACTACTCAATTGGGGTATAATAAGCTTTACTAATGATAACATAATGCAACTAATCAAAGCATGGATAACATCAACTACTCATACTCTTGCAACAATCTCACTCAACTACAAACATCAATGACAACATAGGCTTGTTGACATTAATGACAACACCAACTACTCATACTCGCAACATACTCTATTCTTCCCTAGGGTCTTAGAATAATATTTAGACTTAGATCTATTATTTGTCTTACCCCCTTTAGGCCCTCCTTTTTCTTTGGACCTTCCCTGTACAAGTAAAACATCTTTTGAGTTTTTGTTCATAGATTTTTTTCTCATTTCCTATAAAAGCAGAGTAGCAATAATATTATCCATTTTTATCTCTATACCACTACCACTAATGACAATGATTATATTTTCTAAAGTATTGGTAAAGAGAAATGTAATAAGATGCATTTCTCTTCCAATTTAAAATTTATAGAAGTGGCTAACTTAAAATCAAATTAAGAATATTCAAATGGTTTATGATAAAATCACCATATTTTGAAATACAATTTATTTTTAATACTTTGGTAAAATATCACTTATCATCTTCCACAACTTGTGTACAATAGTATCCTCATGAACATTCAAGGATGAAAAAATATGTAAGACACAACTATACAATTTCTCATGCCTTCTTATCTCATTTTGACCAATCTTCGTTAGACATATAAGATGGCTTCTATCCTTGTGAAATAGGAAACCACAAATATCTTTCTTTAAGGAAATATTCTATCTTCAACTTCCACGTCTCATATTCAACACCATTACAATTTTTAATGTCCATACAAGAGGTAGAAGTCATGATTTGCATCCTTTACTCGAATTTACAAAACCACAAATTACAAAAGTTCCCACTACAACCAAAAATCCTCTGACACTTAATAGAAAGGCATCCCTCTTTATGCATAATCATTATATTTGATGTCAAATATTAATAATTAAGGTGAAACTACCACAATTTTTTTTAAAAGTGTATGCAAATCTAAAATTTATTTAATAAACAAGGTTATCATATGATAATATTATTTAATTACAATATTAGTAATAAGAGAAATCAACAAACCATATATAGCACAAGATTTATGTGGAAAAAACCTATTTAGAAAAAACTCCACACTAGAAAGAAGTATGTATTAATCTTCAAAAGAGATACAACCACACACTAAAACTCTAGACTCAAATAGCACTTAAGGATCACATATGTACATGTATTTTTTTTTATAAAACTACTATTTGATGCACCCAATTTATAGAGAAAAGAGAGAGGAATGCCGCAAATAATTTCTTAAAATAATGTACCACCAAACCATAGTAAAATGTAAAAGTCATACGTCAAAAATGAAGAGGCACTTTCAAAAATAGTAAATGCACCTCTCACCAAGCCATGAATAGAAAAAAACCTCTTTAGTAATAATTCATGGTGTCTTTGACTTGTAACTTCTCCATAACATATTATATCGCAAGGTAGGTATAAAAACTTATCACATCAACTCATATGAGATCCACCAATAACACTCAAGATGCTCCACTACTCAATTCTCACACCCAGGTTGAGATATTTTCTAAAAATGGCTTTTAACTACCATTTATAACTTCACCTCCTTCATGAATGCATATGACAACTAATATCAAGATTATGAGTGAATTTAAATTACAAATTAATTTCTATTTACACCCTATGTGTTGGAGGACACATGAATAATACATAGGGTTGCAAGGTAAACGACACATTAGTCTTAACACTCCTTAGTGGTTGATTTTTGTTGAAAGAGTTTCTCCAAGTAGATCTAGTATTTCTCTTAATGTATTATTTTGATTTGTTTCTCATTAAATTTATATTATACAATCTCACGTGTATTTAGCTAGATTTGAGTATAAAAATTTAATGTTTATATTGTACTTTTTACCCACTTTTTTAACATAAAGTACATGAGAACTAGACACTCGGACATGCACATCATATCTTTGGATATGAGTGTCTAACCTTCAAACATGAATGTCCCTAGAAATCAAAGTTATCAAAACATTTCCAAAATAACCAAAGTTAATCTTGTAGCCTTTTTGAGTTCATATGTAACACCTATTTTCAATTGACACATTTTTCCTAACTCATCTTAATTTGCTTTATAACATAGTTAATTTTAATTTCTATTTCTATATCCTTTGATTTACTCCATAAGATTATATTTGAATGTTTACACTTTTATAAAACAATGAAGATAATAACATAATATGAGTCTTGGCACAATCTTATCTTTTTATTACATTATATAACTCCAAATTTTTATATTCTCACAAATTGGATTGATGTAGCTCACAAGACAAGTCACGAACAAAAAGTTAGTTGTATCATCATAATAAAATAAAAAACATGATGGCATAAACAATAGTCATCTAGACTACAATTATACAATCCACAATTAGTCATAAATTGTGATTCTATTTGCAGATACACATATCTAGGCATAAATTTGTTAAGATTTTATCAGTAGTCGCAACAATTTTAACTTTGTGTCCAAATTACATCAATACCAAGTCATAATCAAACAAAGTCAAATAAAAATAATTCATGGGACTTAAGCAAATTAGCTCCCCACATAAAATTTTTAATTTTGGAACAAAAGTCACAACTTCCTTTGCCACATGAATTAATTTTATGCACGTCAATGTTCAAAGGATCATTGACAATTTTAGAAATGGTAAATTAACTTCATTGATTGTGCAATATATCTCATAACTTCCTGCACTACACTAAATTGACTACTAGTTCATATATCTCATAACTTCCTTTACTACACTAATTGACTAGTTATTTGCTTCCTTCACTTTAATTAGTTGTGTATCACATCTCACAACTTCCTTTTACTACATCCATTTAATGTTCATCTATTTCAATGGTGAAAAATCAATCTTCCTATCCTATCATCTCATCCAATCCATCAATCACCTTATCCATACACAAAAGTGAAAACATTTATGAAAAAGAAATACCATTGTGAAGGTCAAGAACAACCCTTTTCACCAAAGATCAGTATCTTAGCTTCACTATTGCGCAAAGTTTATGTTTTAGATAAGGCTTCTACTTTGGATAGAGTTTGAGCCAACAGAGATTACTTAAACCAGACGAGTAGCAGTTGTCAATGTTTAGGTTAAGATGTACTGATATCCTAGATATGCAAGACGTGTGGGGTTAATCCTCCTAAAATTCCAGAAGAATATGTTTCCTTGCAGAAAGATTTTTCTTTGTTATGTGGTTTTCATGGATTTTGCATCGGAGATTTTCAGTTCCATATGATTATTGTGGCCTTAATGATCTGTGAATTTTTTTTCGTCCAGCCTGTGTCATTGCAGTGGTTTAAAATTAAAAATATGTGATTTTACTTTCCCTCTCTTAATTTTAGGTAGGCATACCAACCAAAGAATTCTATAATAAATAATAAGATCCGGTAGTTGGAGGATCTCTTGACCGATTCTCCAATTGTAAAGTTAAAGAGATCTTACTCACGGTTATTATCTTGGGTGGAAAGTGCCAGAAAAATCCAGACTGTCCATCCATGGTAGCACTGGGAGAAAGTCCAGTTGGCAATAAATAACAGCAAAAAACACCAAACTACAGAACAGCACAGACAAATTGACAGCAAACAAATCAACTTCAATTGAAACCAGTGTGCTTTGTTAATTCACATTACACAAATCATTAAGTTACAGGAAGAAACAAAAAACTCAACAAGCATGGGGGTTTCCTGTACTTGAGATTCCCGTTTGCATAGATACAAATTAAAAAGATGTAACAGGAACCATCTGCACAGAACCTCCCCAAAAGAGGGAATATATACATATATACATATTTACATCTGAAAAGCTTCACAGAAATCCACAAATTTTCTTCGCAGATCAGAACATAAAGCCAGTAGGTCCCACATACGGCATACACATCGCGGTTTCCATATGCCTGGAAAGAATTGCAACACAATTTCAGAATTCACAGAAAATCAAAACAGCTTGAACTTTAAAAATCATGTAAAGCTTACCATGCGCTCTGATTTACCCGGTAATCAGGTTTTGAAGAAGCCGGCTTGACGAGAACTTTGTTCTGTTTACTGACGGAGCGGTAAATGGGCGCATTGTTCTCCGCAATGACCTGAAGCGAGGGCTTCCATGACTTTGCGCGCTTTAGATTTGCATTATTTCCATCGCCTGCAGGGGAAGGAAAGAGCCGAGGCAGGGGCGAAAGCAGGTAGGTATTGCCACCTTCCAGCTCGTCGTCCATGGAGAGAATCGAACCCGAGACGTGCCGGACACAATACTGCTCTGAATACTGCAGGAGAAGGGCGCGTGTCGTGATGGGAGCGCAGAAATGGCGGGGCTGACCATTGGGCTGGATCACCTGAACCTTCTCCTTCTTCTTAGGGCCGCAGTAGATCGTGCTCAAACCCATTCTTGATCTCATCAATGCCAGCTACCATGAATATATATCTCTGAGGTCTCTTATTTCATCCCAAAAAAAATCCCCGATCCTTGATGGTGCTTACGTACATATCCCTAAAAGCTGTGGTCCCTGGGCCCTGGTTCCTCATGACATGGGAGCGCACAAAATGTGCTTTTTTCTTGGGACAATCTGGACTCATCTGTTTGTTACTCCACAACCACAGAAAAATTAAAAAATCGAATTGGAAAAGCCGCCTCGTAAACCTAATCGATTAGGGAGTTCAAAAAGAAATGAGATTTACAGACAAACTCACGTGTTTACCTGGCCCGACTTGTAAAGCAACACGACACGTGGAGGTCATTGAGCAAGTTGCTTATCGAAAAAAAGTTCCGTCCCCATGCCTGCATATTCCCCCAATCCGTAAATTCATAGTAAATTTGAAAGATTGGTAATTTTTTAAAATCTATTTTAATAGAAATATTTGGATTATGTAAATGCGGGCATCTACTTTTTAACAAGTCAGTTATAACATGATGTGTAAAAATACAATTAAATTAAAAGTTATCTTTAACCGATCATTAGGTAGGTAGGGATTCCATCAATCAAAATCGATAGAGGTTGATCCTAATCTAATCACATGTTGTCTTTGAATCTTAGTGGATGGTGTAATTAAGGAACATACTCAGCCAATTGAATTGGACCACGATGATTTTTTCACAACAATTGTAATCATATATTTTAGTTAGTTATGTAAAGAAAAGATTTAGTAAATGAGCATGTTCTAGTAAATGTTATGGTGGAACACAATAATGACTCTTTGTTTTAAATACTTTTACTTATAATGTTTAAGTATGAGTAATTATTATGTTTGTACTTTGAAAATGGACATAGAGTATCTATTTTCACAACTCACATCAAAGAAATAATCAATCACATAGTAAGACATAAGGCAATCAATAATACATGCTTGGATACTCCACTATAACTCTTTCTTTTGGGATGTTTTGGACAACTTGATCAAAATATCTATTAGCTATGTCTTCATCAAGTTTTCCAAAACACCCCAAAAGAAAGAGTTATAGTGGAGTATCCAAGCATGTTTTATTGATTGCCTTATGTGTTATTATGTGATTGATTATTTCTTTGACGTGAGTTGTGAAAATAGATACCTTGTGTCCATTTTTAAAGTACAAACATAATAGTTACTCATACTTAAACATTATAAGTAATGAGTAAAAGAATTTAAAACAAAAGGTCATTATTGTGCCCCACCATAACCACTTATTAGAGCATGCACATCTACTAAACCTTTTCTATACATAACTAACTAAAATATATGATTACAATTGTTTTGAAAAAATCATTGTGGTTCAATACAACTGGTTGAGTACAATTGATGAGGATGATGGTATGTTCCTTGATTACACCATCCACTAAGGTTCAAACACAAAGCATGATTGGATTGGGATCAACCTTGATGATTTTGACTACCGCTTACCTAATGATTGTTTAACTAAAAGATTACTTTTAATTTAATTGGATACTTACTCATCATGTTATAATTGACTTGTTAAAAAGAAGATGCCGACACTTACATAATTCAATTATTTCTATTAAAATAAATAAAAAAATTACCAATCTTTCAAATTTAGTATGAATTTATGGATTGGGGGAATATGTAGGCATGGGGTGGAGAGATGGGTTCTTGTAAACCACTACTAATGAAACATGGGTCAATGAGTTTGAATCGTAAAACTACATGGTTGAATCGTGATAGCAATATCACAATTTGACACATTGTGGAAAATACCTCCTATTTATCAACGTCTTTAATGACTAGAATCCCAAACAATAACTTTAAGTTCTTGACTCACAAATGAAAATATGTTGACCTTTTTACTAAAATTCAATACACTATTTAAGAACTTGAGATATTATGATGTAAGACTACTAAATCCTCTCATATATATATAATTGAAGGTAATTAAGAAATTGTAATATCATGATGTTTAACTGACAAACCATCTCAATACAAAGTAAGATTTGAATTTTGATTGTTCATTTTAAAAGTCTTTTATGATCATTACACCACCATCTAATGAATTAGATTATATTTTATTATTTAGTTTTCTTGGGTTACTTTTAGTTTCTTTATATATACTTTTGTATTTTATTATTTAAAAAAAATACAAGTCACATCAAAGAAACAACTAATCACATGGAGACATTAAAGTGATCATGTTTTAATGCACATATTTTGATCTCTTTTTTGGGGCGTACTTTTAGACAATTTAATAAAGATAAAACAATAACTTTAACTTGTTAGCTCACACATGCACACACATATTTTAAAATTCAATGTATTATTCAAGAGTTTGAAATATTATAATGTAAGATGACTAAATCCTCTCCTACATATATAGAGTAGAGGGTAATTAGGGAATGCTAATATAATTCAATGTTTAAAACCATCTCGATACAAAGTGGGATTTGAATTTTGGTTGTTAATTTTAAAAGTATTTGATTATCATTACGCTGCCACCTAATGAATTAGATTATACTTCATTATTTAGTTTTTAGTTTTGATTATTTTTAGTTTATTTATAATTTTTTTATATTTAATCATTTTAAAAAAATTTAAGAGTACAATTAGATTGATTTAAATAATGTTAATTGTCCATTACAGATAATCATTGTGTTATTGTTTATATCAATTTAAATATTAATTGTCAAATTCAGGGACTACCTCGAATTTGTCAATAGCTAAAAAAAAATTAGGAACCTTTGCCACTTGGTGGTCCTATAACTTTTATAATAGTATATAATAGTACAAACTTTAATGTAGATTTTTTAAGACATTAGTGATCTTGTAGATTTTTTAAGTACAAATTAAAGCTAAAAAAATGCATATACCTTTCAATCACATAACATGACAAAAAAAAAACAGTAAAATAATTGAAAAAAATTCTACTTCTACCACTAAATCACCCCAAAGATAACCGCTTAAAATCTCAAGATTAAAAATAGACACTTTTATTTTTTAAATAATTTTTTTTCTCTCATCTCATAAGACCTCTTTCGAAAAAACATTAAAATAAAAAAGCCGTGTTTATGAGTTGAGACTTATTTTTCAAAGTGATAATGTTTGTCAAAGGAGCAATACACGTTTTTGGTTAATTTTATAATAACAAGGTTGGACAACTAAGGGAATTATTCGACCTCTTAATTAATGATTACCGGTTGGAAATAATATTTTGTAAGCCATAATGTTTGTCAACTATAATGAAGCCTTTGTTCCACTTGTAATTTTTTAATAGGTTGAAGGAAAGTGGACAATTATTCGACTTTTATATCAATCATGAGCACTTAAATATATGTTTTTAGGTCATAATGTTTGTCCATTAAAGTGTAGCACTTTCATTGGTGAAATTTTGATTTCAAAATTTTATAAATATGATATTATACTCTCCAATAAAGTTTAAAGATTCTTTGCATCTTATCCAAGTGTGATTACTAGTAGAGATTAACTTTTAAATGTGATTATTGGTAGAGATGTTTTAAAAAATGTTTCGTTCTCTTTATTTGAAATAGTGTTTGATCTTGTCATCCAAATGACTTATATTTTATTTTTATGTGAAGTTGAAAATTAGTATAGATACTTTATTTATTTAAAGATTTTAAATCATATTATTAAAGTGTTTGAGGGGTTTTATTGTGGAGGTTTAATTAATTTTTTTTAAAAGTTAATTTAGGTGGTATTCTAAGAGGTATCTTTTGATTTTTTATTGTTTGGTTTACAAGTTTAATGGGTTAAGTATTGTAATGACAAATTTGCATACTCATATAATTTCCTAGTTAGTTTTGTATCTACTTTGTGGAGTGCCTCAATACATACTGACAAATGTTTTTTTTTGCAAAGTCAAGTCTTATGCTATATATATATATATATATATAAATAAATATATATATATATATATATATATATATTCTTATGAATTTATCTTTTATCCCATTCTTATAATTCACACATTCATATATAATTTAAAACCATATTTCAAACCCTATATTTGTACACCCCTATATATTCTCCCAATCCATATCTTAATTAGATTTATTAATGCACATATTTTTAATTTCAAGATTAACAACTCACATTTGAACCTTTCCCTCCAAGAGCGCACAAGTACAATTTTGTGGAATTATTGCCATGTCATTATATTTAAAGGTATTCGATGCATTTATTTTCATCATTGAATATTCATGAGTCCTATCTAATTCTATAGAGAAACTTCATTTGGTGCATTAAAAGGAATCTAGATTTGCATGATCAATCCACTAGCATTTACATGACTATAGAGTGTCATTTTTAATCATTTGTCCATATTTTCATAGGTTGACTTGAGAACACATGTGTCCCCTTGTGACATATTGATACCTCTTAAATTTTTTATAAATTTTGTCAATCCATGAATATCAAGAAACACATAAGAAGTCAACATACATTAGGCGAAGTGAAGAATAAACTATTACATACTACATAGTACAAGTTCATGAGTACAAGATATATCTACAATCATCAATTTATCCCTAATCCTCAAACTCGTCCTTGGATAGTGTCAACAAAATATTTTGATTTTGAGGTAATTTTTAGTCTGAGATTCTTTGTCCAACATAAATAATGCTAAGACTCAAAGGTTGAGACACCCTAATCCCAAATTTCTTCCACTTGTTGAAGACCTGCCAAGGGTCCATGGAAACAACAAGATTTAACTATTAAGAGTTGATTGATGAAAACACATCATCACAACCATACATGTAATCACATGAATCTCGAACAATGCTCTCGTGCTCCAATCAAGACATCTGCAACATCATCCAAGATGTCCACCATCTCAGGCAATTGTTGTTGCCATCCTCCAAAGGAAATGAACAAGCCATGGTGTATATGGACTAGTCCAAAGAACACAAGCATTAGATCCAACTGATAGCAAAAGGCTACATGATACTACCACAACTACATTGTGCTCACAAAATAAATATAATCTCAACCAACTCCAAGCTCATAACCAAAACGTAACCCTGAAGTCAAAGAATCCTCTAGAGAACAAGATAAACCATCAGTTAGAACAACAACCAAAACAAGTTTCCCTCATCCAACTAATAAACCCATGAGATCGGAAATAACACCCACAACAAATGCTAATCCATCCAATCTATCATATCTCAAAAGGTATCCTTAACATTAGGAAACTCATGCCAACAACATATCCAACCCATTAACTACAATCATAAGCTCCCAGTGTTGAAATAGTAGAAGATAAACACATCTAGGAACTCCCACTATATGGGTATTATCTAGTCTGAAAAGACATCAAGGCATACCGAGTCTACTAATAGCACCATAAAGAGGATGTATCCATGCAGTATCAAGAACCATCCACAATGACATGCACAACCTGTAACCAAACACCACTGCAAGCACATCTCTCACCACAAGTCTCCCACTTTTCAAAGACTTGCCAAGAGTCCATGGAAATAATAGGATTTAACTATTAAGAGTCAATCGATGAAAATAGATCATCACAACCATACATTCAATCACATGAATCTTGAACAATGCTCTCATGCTCCAATCAAGACACTTGCAACATCATCCAAGATGTCCACCATCTTAGGCAAGTGTTGTTTCTATCCTTCAAAGGAAATGAACAAGCCATGGTGTATATGCACCAATCTAAAGAAAAAAAGCATTAGATCCAACCAATAGCAAAAGGATACATGGTAATACCACAACTCCACTATGCTCACAAGCTAAACAAAATCTCAACCAGTTCCAAGCCCACAACTAGAACACAACTCTGAAGTCAAAGAATCCTCTAGACAACAAGATAAACCATCAGCTAGAACAACAACCAAAACAGGTTGCCCTCAAGTCCAACTAATAAAACCACGAAATCAAAAATAGAACCCATAGAAAATGCTAATCCATCCAATCTACCTATCTCAAAAGGTATCCTTAACATTAGTAAAATCATGCTAACAACATATCCAACCCATCAACAACAATCACAATCTCCCTGTGTTGAAACAGTCGATGAAGATAAACACATCTAGGAACTCCCATTGCATGGGTAATGTATAGTTGAAAAAGACATCAAGGTATACCGAGTCTACCAATAGCACCACAAAGAAGATGTATCCATTTAGTATCAAGAACCATCCACAATGACATGCACAACCTGTAACCAAACACCGTTGCAATCACATCTCTCACCACAAGTCTCCCACTTGTCAAAGACCTTCCAAGAGTCCATGGAAAAAACATGATTTAACTACTAAGAGTCAATTGATGAAAACACATCATCACAACCATACATGCAATTATATGAATCTCAAACAATGCTCTTGTGCTCCATTCAAGACACCTGCAACATCATCCAATATTTCCACCATCTCAAACAATTGTTGTTGCCATCCTCCAAAGGAAATGAACAAGCCATGGTGTATATGTACTAGTCCAAAGAACACAAGCATTAGATCCAACTGATATCAAAAGGATACATGATACTACCACAACTCCACTATGCTCAAAAGCTAAACAAAAGCTCAACCAACTCCAAGCCCATAACTAGAACACAACTTTGAAGTTGAAAAATCCTCTAGAGAACCAGATAAACCATCAACTAGAACAACAACCAAAATAAGTTTCCCTCATCCAACTAGTAAACCCACAAGATCAGAAATAACACCCACAACAAATGCTAATCCATCCAATCTACCATATCTCAAAAGGTATCCTTAACATTAGGAAACTCATGCCAACAACATATCCAACCCATCAAATACAATCACAAGCTCCTTGTGTTGAAACAGTTGATGAAGATAAACACATCTAGGAACTCCCACTACATGGGTAATGTCTAGTCTGAAAAGACATCAAGGCATACCGAGTCTACCAATAGCACCATAAAGAGGATGTATCCATGTAGTATCAAGAACCATCCACAATGACATGCATGTAACCTATAACCAAACACCACCATTAACCGAAACCTGCATTGAGTGCCGAAACGTAACGCCATATATGACGAAGGTTGGGTGAGGACTCGCGTATCACCGGAAACCAGAGAACGGCGACATGGTGCAGCTAATTGATGCGGCTCACGCGATGCAAAGCCGGCAGCAAATGAATTCAGTCAGAAAGAAAGAGCGGACTGAGGGAGAAGTATGCACATCATACATGGCAGGTGTGCTTTGCTTTTAGTGATACGTACATCCGTGATACGGGGATTGACGTCGAGATGACCGCCGAGCTGAATTGAACACCATGTTGGGAGATGGCCCACTTCATCTCTAATGCCGGTGATGCGGTTTTGAAACTCCTTATGCTCAAAGGAGATAACCATGTTAGACATCCTATAGCGAGATATAGGGCCGGTTCAAATGTAGTTTAAGCCATCCATGGCTGTGATTGCTGAACGTAAGAGAGGACCAATGGAATGCACTCTCAGTGACTCTGGGTGGGCAAAAATTAGGAATGAGGAGCCGCCGCCGGATCGATATAGCGGCGGATACATAATGAACTCACATCCATGTTGATAAAATATCCTTGGACTTCCCTATTGAGATTTCATCAAATTACTCATCTCAACATGTTCCTGTACTCAAAGAAATACCTGGCATGCTACATGCCGCAGGCACTAAAACCGAAAATCCAATACATGCTAGCTCCAAAATGCAAAACACTACGATGATTTTATGGTCGTGGCAAAGCGCGAAACGTTTCGATGTATCAAAGTTCCAACTAAAGTCAAGAACCTATCATGACATCATGATCTAAATAGTATCATGCCAACACTCTAATGTGTAGTCAATAATCCATCATGGCACAACACTAGAACCCATCCTCGGCGGGATGCTATCCTCAAGGAGATCCACATGCTCCAAATTAGACAAAATTATGGTGCCAAGGGCGGTATGATAGCAAAACTCTAGTGCACCATCAAGAGTCTATCATGACATACCAACAACATACTCTAAACCAACATCACATGTCTGAGCATTATTGACACCCCAACCAAAGACTCCAAGTGTCCTCCATGGCTCAAAGATGTCACTCATATCCAATCTCATGAAGATGACCATCTCCAAATTGTAGCATGCCCATTATTCTACCTAGTAAATCTACTGAGTTTTACCCATATGTAAAATTATCTATGCATCTAATGTAAAAGCAATAAATTTTTTCTTTTCTATTAAATAATAAATGCATCATTTGAAATATAACTTTATCCAAACTTTTCCATTGCATAATCAAAGAATTATTTCAATAATATAAGTGTGATTGAACTTTACATTAATATATTAAAGATAATGTTTCACAATATAATTTCCATATAGATGGACACATGATTACATCCATTGCTTCAACAGGCTTACAAGAACTATAAATACAAATGGTCTAGAATGTCCTCCAAAATCTTGGCCTCCAACTGCATGAGAAGCATCACTCAAGCATTTTTCTGCCAACCATGGACTTACTGCGGTCCTCTGCACATCTACCAAACTTGATAAGATGGCCCTCCCTTTGATGAAGAGTTTGGTTTGGTAATCTCATCCTTCAAATATCCTTTTTTGAGCATAGTGATGTGTCCTACATATCTATAGCTACCCTAATGTCTATTACCTTAGCCTAGAATGTAAATTGGATCACATAGTGAATTGACAGTGTAGAAAGTGGCTACTTACACTACTTTGGCCAAAGATTCATCACCCAGTAACTTTGAGTGAGGTCATCTATTCAACACATTTAATTGCTAAATTTTTATTGACCATTAGTATTCTATTCTAAGGTTATCCCCTTTCTTGTGGATTATCCTAAGCCTAGGAATAACCTTCTTGTTAACTTATATCTAAATGTCTTTGACATATAGATCAATATACAACTCTATCTTATGCCACACACCTAGAGTATTGTCAAATTACGTATAGTTTTGAAATTCTATGAATAGTATAAATAATATGCAATCATATAAAACCCATGATAGTATAGTTATCTATATATGTATAAACCCAAAAGAAAGGTTTCCCAATACAAGAAATAATCAAAGAACTTTTAAAAAACTTGCAAGCATCAAAACACACATAAGAGACAATATTTCCAACATGGCATCATAATAAACAATCTTTTCAACACAATGACAAGTGAGTAGAAATCAACATGCTTTTTTAAAGATCCAACTGAATAATCTTCCCTCCTAGCTTAATGGCTCAAGATCAATTGCAACTTCCACTACAAACACTCCAAATTCCTATACTAGCTTTTGTCTAGATCTCTCAACAAAACCATCATAAAACAACAATCCAATTTCTAACTCACAATTCTCAACTCACATAGAAATTGCAGTAGAATAACACAAGGAAAATCAAATTGATAAGTGTAACAATTGGTAGAATGAGCAACTCTATTTATACTAATTTGTGAGCAACCGATGGCTACAAACAAGTTAATATTTTTTCCACCTTTCCAACCTCATGCAACAACTCACCAGGCTAACTCATAGGTTTGCAACACATCACAATCCTTACCATTTAAATGGCTGGTTCAACTTGATATAAGGGACAACAAGCTCAAAACAAGTTTCCTAATTCAAATTCCTTCACATAATGTTGCCGAGTTTGCTCTTATTCCAAGTGATTTATGGATTCGATTGTGTGCGAATTTTTTGCATCAATGTTTCGGATCACACTTCGTGATCCATCATCATGATGAAAGTAGAGAGCACTAGGAGAAAAAAGGGTAAAATAAAATTGAGCTCTCTGCTTTCATCCTGATGATGGATCATGGAGTGTGATCCAAAATGTTGATGTAAAAAATTCGCACACAATCGAATCCAAAAATCACTTGGAATAAACATTATGGATTGTGGAAACTTGATATCATTAAGTTTTCTCTTAATTGATTCTTAATGCTATTTACATACATGTGTATTTTGGAGACCTCTTATACATTCTAAACACTTGTAATATGGTGCCACAATCATATGTTGGCACTTGTAATAACCCATTCTAATTATTACTTAATTATAATGTTGCAAATGCCATTATGAATATTTAATTTTAAAAAGACATAACTAAGTAGTTATTTTCAATCATAGCAACACATGTCTAATTAAAATGAGTAAAATATATATATATATATATATATATTCAATTTTAATGCCAATTACAATATCCATGTTGACTAGGCTCATTGGGCCACAAAGTCCATACAATATACAAATTTTACATCAAGGTTACATCATAGACCATGACAGTCATGAAAACATCCAAGATTTCCTCTTGATGCTTGCCTCCACTAGTGGACGAGAACATGGTTGATGCGTTTTACTTCCCAACCATGAAGCTTATGCTTACTCAGAATTCTTCCAACTTGAAGAATACTTGACCCTGCACAGAAAGTTTAGCAAGAGAACAACCTGCAAGGTTGAATCTGGTGTGTGCCGAAACATCAACATGCATCTCTATCTAAGATTTTGAAAAATGCAAGATCTATGCTAGGAATGGAAGAGAGTGTTATCACAAAGTCCATACACACATAATGGGCTAATTGCTTGGCCAAGCATAAAAATTATGTTGCAACAACAAACAATAGGTTTTGGATAAAGCAAAAACCTATACACTCTGAACCCCATTTCGACACCCGTCCAAGAAGGTAACTTTCAACAACTCAGTGATATCTTAGCAACTATCTACCCTCTAGCAACATATACCTTGAGGTGCTCTAGTCTACTTAGGTGTTGTTTTTCTACTCAATAAAGAGAATATTCTTTACACGCATCTCTATGGAAAATTAATTGAGTCTACTTATTTCCTTAACTTAAATAAAATTAGAAAAATGATTCAATGGAACTAATCAATACACTATCCATTCATTTCATACACATGGCACATGATTACATTCAACGTAAATCAATATTCATTTAAGAACGAATTTAATAAGTAACAAAAGAAGGTATGTCAAAAGTATGTGTATGTACGTAGAGAAAGGTTTATGTGCATATAGATATATCTGTCAAATTTAGTTATTTATTTGTGCCATGAGACAATCTGGGTATCGTTCACAAGAACGACATTGTACCTACAATGAGGTTTGATGAAAACAAAAATTGTGAACATCACATGAAAGCAATATCTATGGAAATTGTTATGAGGAATGAATAAATATGTAAAAAAATGGTTCATTGATAATCAATCATAAAGATCAAGCCCACTAATTGAAATTTAAAATGAATGATGTAATCATTTGGCCTCCATTCAAGAGGAATGTGGCGACAAGCTTAAATACAATGATCTTTAAACATCATTCTATGAACGATGGTCAAAGCTTTGCACCCATATGGGCATGACCAACCGCTCGACATAACCGGCAGGGTAATCACAACAGTGAGAATATCATTAGAAAATATCCATCAAACCCTTATAGGGTGATGATATTCTATTTTAAATTGTGTATCTTTGTAAAAGAAAAACTACACTTAATGATATCAAGTTTCCACAATCCATAATGTTCCTCAGCAAGTTTTTAGGATTTGATTTTGTGGGAATTTTTACATCATTATCTGCTATCGGATTTCATCCGATTATCCTTGTATTGGTAAACAAAAGATACATGCAAGAAATAAATGAAGAGGTGAAACAAATAATTCATATAGGCTTAGCTTGGTTCAGCTATCAAGTCGATAGCAACATAAAATAATATGATGCATGCATCCCTCAATCGATAAGGTCCTTGCGACATGTTGTCGGAAATATGTGCCTCAATCTCACAGGCCGAAACCTTTGGAAGAGCAAATTAGGTATGACCTTCATTGTGTCTGGCCGACTAACAGATGTGAAACCTTTTGAAATGTTCTGGTTGCTGTGACTTTGTTGATGTCTTGCCGACTGGTGTTGTCGCTGTGACTTATGGTGTTCATTGTAACCCTCTACCGAGTGGATATCTCTAGCCGACAGGCCACTCTTATCAGATATCGGGGAGACTGTGGGAAACAAGCAGTTTCGAGGAGAGACTTGGACGTTCGGTATGTCTCATACCAACAACAGAAGTCTCGTTGATAGTATATGGTCTTCGGGGTGACATGTTGTGTTAGCTATGACCTCTCAAAAAAAGTGGTAAACTATTCAGTGGAAGCCTTACCTTTTAGTATGTCATCTCGCCGACTCATGAGGTCTCGCCGATGGTTGTATGAACATCACTGTAACCTCTTGGTGATAGCGGTAAGTCTTTCCGACTGTTGGACACTTCAAAATAACTTGTGAAGGTTCGTGTGATGTCTTGGCGAAAGATGCAAAACTCTTGCCATGGGAATGCCTTCCACTGTGACTTTGAACTTCAGAGGATGTCTCTCATAAAATGATGGTATTTCCAAATAGCATATGATCATCTTCCAGATGAGGTCTCTCATGCATAAGGAAGTCTTAGCTATACTGACTCGTGTACATCTAGTCATAGTAAGGACTCTTGGCGATATCAAATGTTGGCTTTGTGGCATCGAGGAGACACGCTTAGTGTCTCACCGACATGCCAACACAGGTTGAACTCCTTTGACCGAGTAATGACTATCCTATGTGGTGTCTTGTGGACCAATAAGAGGAAGCTTTAAATTTAAATAGTTGGCGGTTGGATTTTGCAAATACAGATTGATCCGAACTCCGCAAGGAAAAAATCTACATTGGAATGGAAACTTTCTACGTATGTAGTAATCAAGTGCATAAGGATACATGTGAGGGATAAAACTGTAATGCGGTAAGATTCGAAGAAATTATTCCTCGAGTTGGAGTATCAATTAACTGTGAGAGATTTTTTCTGTAACAGATTGAATAGTGAATGAAACACTGATACCAGAGAGGTGTGTCTCTGCATTGTATGTAATTTTGTTGGTTATTGAAATACAAAGAGATCCAGCTTGGTGTGGTGGGTTTTTTCCTGAAAGGGTTTTCCCACGTAAATCTAGTGTTCATTAGTCTTTGTGTATTTTTTAGTTTTAGTAAATATTTCATGTGTGTTTTAATTGGATTGTAATTTGGAAATTAAAAGTACTATCTGCATTCTTCCCTATGGTTTTGATGTTAGGAAAGTTTTTTCCACACCTATCTTTCCTTACACATGTTTCAAGAAAAGAAAGGGGTCCATCTTTAAAAAAAATACCCTGATCCAAGCTAATTACACTTACAGAGAATGAACTAATAATTTTCCTTCTACTTGAATGAAATTGACAAAAGTAAAAGAAAATGGAAGTTTCGATCATATTTTAAAGCAATATTCAAGCATAAACTGCATCAAACGAATATTTTTACCTCTACTTGTGGTTTTCCTTGGCTCTTTCCTATTTTTCCAGATAGGTCGATGCACTTGATTTGCCTTTTCCCTAATTTTTTTGTCACCACTGTCAGATCTGGGTCGATTCCTTTCCAGTATGTTGTGTTACCAAAATGGGAATACATCTCTCCCATACCTCTTCACAGCATTATGGGGAGTTGTTTCCTTCATAATTATAATTAATTTTGGTCGCCCACTATTCAAATTTGAATATCTTGCCATAATTGATTGTAGGCCAGTATGATACTATCATTTAGTTTTATTCCCTTTTCTTTTATTTTCAAATTTTAACGACATCATTCGATGAATTCGAGCTCATATTCAATTTCGAAGAGTTCACTTATGTTTTTATATATATATTTACGTGCTTACATATATATGTATATGTATATATATATTTATATATAGACATACATATATATTATTTTATTTATCACTATTTTATGTTTATAACACTGTAGTGTGGAATCACTTTCAAGCAAAGAAACAACTTTTGTTATTATTCGAATAATAGCTTTCAAAAGAAGTAATATTCTTATCCTTCTAGCATGCCTTTTTATTACATACAAATATTTTTAATCATTCTTTCATTCTCTTTTAGATTCGAACACACACAAGATCAAGACATAAAATTTGAATATGAAATCATATGTATTTCTTTTCACAAGCCTATTTTTCAATCATTGAGTCAGTTCAATTCAAGTCAATAAAATATTCTATATGAAATTTCAAATGAAAACATCATGCCATTTGTGGTGTGTGCACCCAGATTCCATCGAGCTTACTGTTCAATTTGGCTAAACGATCCTACTTCAATTGTGTTCTTGTCCTTCAACCTATTATCCTGCAATTGCACACACTTGCACTTACACAGTTCATCAATAATGTTCAATCATGATAAAGTATAAGATAGTTCACAAGATCACATAGTCAATGATGGTCATCTTCTTTCAAACTTTTCAAAACTATCAAAATTTTCATTCAACATATTGAATTTCCTCAATAATTCAACTTATCATATATTATAATTTAAAAGCAATAAAAATTGGGTTATGAAATCCTTCCCCTCTTGGAAGAGACATCATCCCAATGTCCTTTTTAATAAAAATTTAAGCATATATGTCTATTTCAACTTCATATCATACTGTTCCAAGCCAAAATATTATAATATTCAATCCAAAAAATTTAGATTTTTTTTTCAAAAGTCTCTTTCTAAGAAAGAAAATGTGAGAAGGAGCGTTCTATTTCTTCTACATCCTCCCAAGTAGGATTTTCTTCTAAATATTGGTCCCATTGGACCTTAAACTAAGCAATATCTTTGCTCCACAACTTAACATTGCATCTATCCAGGATTCTAATAGGATCCACTATTACCACTCTTGGGTCTTGTAGCTACAAGGATTGCCAATCAAGCACATAAGCTACATTAGGATGATATGGTTTAAGAAAAGAAACATGAAACACATTATGAATTCGAGCCAGAGCAGGTGGTAGAACAAGTCTATAAGCAATGGGGTTGATCACTTTCAAGACTTCAAACAAACCCACATATCTCAGGGCCAACTTGGAAGATTTCCTAAAGGAAATGAAACTTTTATGAGGCCTGATTCTTAAGAAGACTTTATCCCCTACCACAAATTGTCTAAGAGTTCTATTCTTGTCGGTGTTACCCAGATTTTCACCCATGGATCAATCTAATAGAGCCCATTGATTAAAATAAGAAAGAAAACTTTACATCACAAATGAAATAACTTGAGGGACTATAACTATAGATCATCACATTTATATAAGTGCATGAAACATAAGAAGACTTTGCAAATTTTCTTTTGAAAAAAAAAGTTATTTTATTGAGAGAAATATTCATTTAACTCACAGAAGCTGTGAGTTTAACTGTTACTTGCTTATTCAATGCAAAATAAAATCAACATATACATGAATAAGTAAATGAATAAAAACAAAGTGCATGTAGGGAGGGTAACCAGTCATTGCCTGAGAATGACTGGTTCTGTCGAGTCTTCTTGTCTGGCTGCTGTCTGAGTTGTTCTAGCCTTCCTAGCTCCTTGAAATTCTTGTTTCTTGCATTAAATCAAGGCAATGAGTTTGAAGAGCAATGCTCTAAGCAATGACAAGTTATGAACCATACATGATCATCTACCTATGCATGCATAAATTGATCCTGATTTGCATAAACAAGTCTTGCGTGCATTTCAAATGCCCCCAAAAAAAGAAGCTATTGAAGCCATCAAAAACATTTAAGATCTGCACTTTGTTTTCTAACTTGTTTGCTTCATGTGAAGATACAAGAATGTATGTTACTCTTTTGTAAAAATTAAAGCATGTGGGGTAAATGTGGCTCCCATAAGGGTTGAGCCCAACATGGCTATAGTTGCCTTGATCAGATGCTTATCATTCATAATGGTGAATTGTTGAACTTACTATTATAAACAATCAATATATGTTCAATGCAACTAAGGTATATTGGTATTCCTTATAATCAAAGAGAAAAATGTCTCATGCAGATACAACAAGATATGAAATAAAAGTCATATTGTTACTAAAGCATTATTTGAGAACCATTCAAATATAATGATGTTTATCATAATGTACTACACAGGAGATCATGAGCAAGCATGTAATCATAGTATTGATTGAATAAAAGTTTGGATAGTGGAAGTGAAGTATCAGATGATGGAATGAATCCTTTAAATCTTCATAAGTTTGATACTTTTCCTTGCAAGGTTATTGCAATAATTTACAGTGATAAGGCATAATAAATCTTAAGTATTTTGTCATAATAAATCTTATGAAAGAACAGTCATATTGTTACTGAAGCATTATTTGAGAACCATTCAAATATAATGATGTTTATCATAACGTACTGCACAGGAGATCATGAGCAAGCATGTAATCATAGTATTGATTGAATAAAAGTTTGGATAGTGGGAGTGAAGTATCAGATGATGGAATGAATCCTTTAAATCTTCATAAGTTTGATACTTTTCCTTGCAAGGTTATTGCAATAATTTACAGTGATAAGGCATAATAAATCTTAAGTATTTTGTCAAATGGCCAACTTAAGGTATTATATGAAGTTCAAGATTTGGATGAATTTTTCTGGGTATCTATGAGTAGAACTTGCAACAGTACACATTAAAAGGGAGAAAAAAAATTATGGATGGCAATACAACCTTAGTGAAATCCTCAAAGGACAGTTGTATTGATATGAACATTCTCAATCAACACAGTGTTTCTTTTTATGAATGTTGTTCTAGAAGTTAATGAAAAAAAATTAAAACTTTGATTGCCATTTTCCACATACAGTGCTGAAACAACATGAGGAACAACACAAAGTGACAACTTATGGTAGTGTCTAGTGAAGGTAAATGGGTAACAATCACTTCTGAGAAATGAGTTTATTTATAAAACAATCTCCTATTATTCGTAAAGTGCATACATGAGAAGTACATTTTATTCTATCATCATTCATGGATAGATTCACAAGAATACAAGTAGATGAAGACACAGTCAAGGATTAATGGATGGTCATTTTTGAGTCATATACCAGCATATTTTGTGCATTGACAGGTCAAAAGAGTAAAGATTAAACAATGAGTGCAATAAAGAATATGTTGTGCAACATTAGACTAAAGGGAGTGGTTCTACAAGCAATGTTAACTGTAAATGGTAGGAATGGAGCAGCTTTTATGGATAGTTGAGGTTGTGTATAAGAAATAAGCATAAATGGCAGTAAGCATGGAGGACATTTACTACATGTCAGTAAAGAGCAACCAACATAAGTGAGTAATAATGCATAATTAAGGACAGTCTTATCTATGAGTCCAAGATCTTGCACAAAGTCATGAGATGGTGAATAGAAAATAACAGCTTAGTATACAATGTTAAGTGACACATGCTTCATAGTATCTATGGTTATGGGTGAGAAGATAATCTTCACAAATCAAAGATAGCCTTTTATTGATCTCTCAAGATTAAAAGCGGATGGGTTTTAAAGAGTCCAAATGGAGAACCTTCTGGAATTTAGTCTTAAAGATCATACTGTAATTTCTAGCGAGTATTATGCCAAGCTTTATGTATGAGCTTCAATCAATTTTGTTTCTACAAAGTGACTACCATGAGGAAATGACAGATTGGATGATTACTCACTAAAGGATACAATATAATGGGAAGCCATGGTTTGTGAGAGATCAAAACCCTTGGTAGTCATAAACAAATGCCCAAGCCACAGGTGAAATCCATGGCCATGCATAACGAAGATATAGGGAAATAGCCAAAAAATAAATAAAATGCACTCAAAAATATCTTTATGGAAAGGGTTTCTGAACCCTAAGGGAAATGTTTGAATAATGTATAAAGAACATGCAGAAATGTATGAGAAAATCTATAAAACGATGCAAGTCTATCTTCATATCTCGAAAGAGCCGAGCCATGATATATTTCAGAGGAAAGATTTTATATCTGCATAATGTACATGAGGCTGCATTTTTTTTTAAAAGCTGAAGAGATTTCTTTTCTTTCTTACCGAGCCCAAACACAAAAATATTAAGTGCAATAATAGGAAATACATGGAAAAATGTAGAGGAACTTCTATAATTTTCAAAAGTAGTGATCTCAAATTAAGCTATGAGTTGTAGAATAAAAGCAAGAAACATAAGCTTTATATTTTCTTCAACAGGATGGTATCAAGCATGGAGAGAAACACATTTTTATTGCACAAATGTCTTACCCATGTAGTCCTAGCACAAAAAACTCCAGAACCACCATAAATTTGTAGGAGAAACCATGGAAAACTTTGCAGAAACCCCCTGTGGCGGCGTTGTTTCCAGAAATTCGACAGGAGAAGTGTGAAATGCCTTGTGTATTTTTGCATGTTTTTACTTTTAGGGTTTCTTACCCTAATTTTGCCAACAGAAAGAAGGAATTTTTTGTCTTTTGCTTTTGAAAAGATTTTATTCTTTCAGTTTGGGCTGTGGTTTTTAATCATCTATTTTATTTTTGAATAATCTTCAAAAATGAAATTTAAGACTTAAGATTTAGTCTTCAAGTTTTATTTATATTTGACTTGGTCAAGTAATTTTTCTTTTTTTGTATTTAATTTCAAAATTTGTAAAACTATATTAAAGTGGTGGAAATATAAATCACTTTAATATAATTTATTTATAAATGCATAAAATAAAATTGTTCAAAAGGAGGTGATTAAGTTTTCAACACATGGAGACATGAAATATGCTTTCATTTATGCTTTTACAAGCACATAGGGTTCTTTGGAGTAGTTTTCCAACATGTGCCAAAGTTATAGGAGCATTTATTTGCTTTTTAAGCAAAATTGGAGCTTTTGGAGGGAGTTTTGAAGTGTCACTAAGTTGGATTTGGTCAAAATTGACCATTTCAACCTTTTGGAGCCTTTTTGGAGAAAGATCAGATGCTATATTTGGGGCCTTATTGTTTCATCCGAGTTATAGATGCTTCTAGATCCTATCTTGGAGCAATTATTTGGGGCTTTGATACATATTACTTTTGTAACTTATTCTTGAGTCAATTTTTAGTTATGTAATTTCTAGAGTTAGTGGTTTTGCAACCCTTTCTCAGATTGAGTATGCATTGTAACTCTTTTGGAGATATTGAATACAAAAAATACCTTGGCTAGTTCTGGTAATGAATTACTTGTCTTTTCATTCTTTGTAGTTTAGTGTATGCGTAAAGATTTGATCAAGCTATTTGTGAAAGATTTCATAATTTCCTTATGGCTTTATCTCTTAATTTATACCTTCTGCAAATAGTGTGTTAGAGTAGGTCACTAATTGTGTCAAAAGGGTGCTTTTTACTTACTGATTGTGAAGTTTACTTTCCTTGAGCTGTGTTTTTGTGTTCAAGCCTTTTAGTTAAATAATTATGCAAAAATGCATTGTAATGGATTGTACATGTTCACTTCTTACTAGTTGATGTCAAGTGTTGAATTTCTAGTTTCCATTATCTTATTTCGGTTAGGTGCATCACCATAGAGATAGATTATTTCATTTTAGGTTATCTTTTATCCTTTTCCGTTGAAATAAATCTGTAGATTAGGTGATAACCATCATAGGAAGCTGACCTTTCTCCAGAGGTTTGGTCTTATCCAAGTATTCATACTTTTGAGATCATTCCCATGTTACACTGGATTGTTGAATTCCACATTCAACAGGGTGCTAAATCCAAGTGTTAACAATCGATGTAACTCTTATGTCAATATTTTGCCTCTTTCAGTCTACTCTTAATAACTCTCATTTTCTCTTCCATCACCTTGAGCATTTCAGGTCCTACTATGATCCTGTCTTCCAATCTATCCCAACTGATGGGTGTTTGACACTTCTACCTGTAAAGAGCTTCAGACAGTGCCATACCTAGGGATGTGTGATAAGAATTATTGTAAGAAAAATCTACTAATTGTAAGTATTCTTCCTATCAATGGTGATGTTATACCTGCACAAACATAATCAAACAACACATCATTAGTCTATTATGCAAGTTAAATCAAAATTCCCCATAGAATTCATTTGAAATGCACAAAACAAGAAATGGAATGATGAACACAAATAAAAGCTTTCAAATCCTATCTAATGCAAGCAAAATTTTAACCCTATGGGGGGATTGGTGCCATTTTGATGTAGAAATTGGCCCTTTCCCAATCCCTTGTAAGCTTGAATGATGATTTGATGAAGATTTGATGCTCCTTGGTGAAATTCCTGCATAAGCTAGCTATAAAACTCTAAAAATTGATAAAAATGGATGAGCAAGTGGATAAACAAATTCAAAATCTCAAGATAATGTCTTTGCATGAAGTTGTGGATCCAAAATCAAAGTGAGAGCCTCTTATTTATAGATAAGAGTGATGGAGAATGAGGCAAAAGGGATGAATGTGGGATAAAAACACCAACCAATGACCAAGTGCCACTTGTCAACATGTGAGTGGACAAAGGTGGAGCACATTTTGGTCATTGTGCAATTAAATTCAATTAGGTGGAATTTCAAATTTATGAAATGACATGTTGGAGGGAGAAAAAAATGAATTAAATGCCACTTGGCTCAATGCACAAGGACATGTGAGAGGCATTCAATGCCTTTTTGGAAGGACAAATCCCTTTGGAGGGACTTTTCAAATTTGGAGGAATATTCCCTTTTGAAGCCATGTTGAGAGAAATTAGAAGATTTAACAAATCAAAAGAAATGATTTATTGAGCAAGTTGCAAAATCTAGAGGATTTAGGTGATTAAGATTAAGATTAATCAAGATTTGATTAATTTAGAAGGAGATTAGTTGATTTGATGATTTTGACTTAGATTTTTAGATTAATTTTAATCAAAATGAGAGGAAAATGATTTAGAATTAATTAAATAAGGATTTTGATTTATTTAATTAAAAGAATGATGTTAGATTAAATCAAATAAAGATTGATTTATTTAATTTTATAGAATGACTTTAGAGATTTAATTAAATAAAATGATCTATTTAATGAATAGGAGATGATGACTTAATTAGATGAATAATGATTTATTTAATTAAGAGGTAGAATGCGATGAATTTAATCAAATAACAGATATTTAATTGAATGATTATTAAAGGAGATGATTTAGGATGAAACAGTGTTAGTAATCAGGAACAAGTGTAATTGGTACATTTTCCATGTGTACATTTTGCCCCTCTTTAAAGCAAAGTACTCATTGCGTTGGTTCAAAGAATAAACTGTCGTGATCAAAATTCAAAAGTTTTTCAATTTTTAAATGCCCCATTGTTGTCTTGGCAAGAAGAAACATGCTGATATACAACCCCCTCGAGAGATCGGATGAAAATTTTGATTTTAGGGTGAGCATGCAAAAAAAGAGGACAAGGTGTTCGACGGGTCCAGAAAAGGCTCCGAGATGCCAAAAAATGTGCAAAAACATGAAAAAATGATGCAAAATGACCCTTGGTTGGGAAAAAAAAGACTCAAGGGGCCAAAGCCCTAACTGGACGGCTAAATAGGGTAAAAAAACCCTAGTTTTCAGGCTTAAATAGGCCTTGAGGGGCCACTTCCAATTCATTTGTACACCGAGCCTTTAGAGATTCTTGCATTTTGAGCTCTAAGCACTAATCAAGATGGTGCAATGCATGCTTCCACAACATGTTTTTGAGTGCATTCGAGTGTACTGGCGGCTACTAGGCACAAAACCAATGGTATGTCATCTTGTCCCGACCTTTAATTTTGATTTTTGAGTGCATTAATTAGGGTCCAAAGTCAACCAAAGTCAAGAGGCCCTATTTGGCATCGCTAAAAACCTTAAATTGGCTCTGCGTAGGCTTAAAGTGAGCCAATTTTGAGCTTGGTACCATGGCAGTAGAGTTTAGAAATTAGGGTTAGGTCTCAAAGCGTGCCGCATATGCAAATTGTGCTGTGACGGTGTAATTAGAAAATTAGGGTTTGATGCCAAACTAGCACGCAGTCAAATTGCGACATGACGATGCAGTTTGGAATTTGAGGTCCCCAACGGTGTAGTTTGGAACCTTCAAATAGCGATGCATATGTAGGTAGTGACACATTTGCTATTTTGGTCACAGAAAGTTCAAACAAGATCCTGATTTTTTATGAAACTTGACATAGTGACCTTACTGATGCAGGAGGACATGGAGCTAGTCCATTCTTGGGAGCATAGGTCTTCGATTTTGGGCAGACTAATTCAGGACCCCCCTCTGCATGCGGTACTCTAGGAGCACCTTGGGGTGATTGGATTATGGCATGTCACTTATTCCCCAGTGATCAGGATGCACCTTGGCATGATGATTGTATTAGTGAAGCATTGGAATAGCAAGACATCTTCATTTCACCTTCCTACAGGCGAGGCCACAATGATCCTAGAGGATGTGTTGTGCATTCTTGGATTTGCCTATCCACAAAGAGCGAGTTATCTATGATGTGGATGCTAGTAGAGACATGTGCTACGAGATCATGGGCTTGGATGAGATCATTTTCTTAAAGGGTCAGATCGAGCTCAAGCGGTACAAGACTGTAGTACTGTAATTCAGATTGATAGTGGCCGCCATGATATTAGGACTCGTAGCACCAGATCGGTGTGGCCGATAATTTTTCCTAGGATGGGGTCTTGCTTGGGAGAAGATGCTTCGACGGAGAGAGTTCTTTTCCTGGGGGCCAGTGATGTTGGCCTCTCTCTGTCATGACCTTAATGAGTTTGCGTACTGTGATATTTGGGCTATCAGATCAGGGGTCACATTGCTGCACATTTTGGCATGGGAGCACATCGCCGTGCTCCACCCCATGAGAGTTACACCGGTCAACATGGAGCCGAATAACCTAGTCATCTAGAGATACATGGGTGAACTTACTTTTTCACATACAGGAGCAACAGGCATTCAACATTGGTGGTGAGTTATTGACGAGATGATAGCTTTCATATGGAGACCCTATCCTAGCATGCCTTCCTAGTATGATGATGTATAACAGTTATTTTTCACTAGGAAAGAATGTTTGATGTAGGGCCACGAGCACACGATGATCGAGAGATATCTACTAGACCATGTGGCTCAACAGTTCAGAGATGCACAAGACCGTCCTGATGACCAATACGTGGCCATCTTCACACATAATATGAGGGAGACAACATGGGATTGTACCATCCCAATAGATGAAGTAGTATAGAGTTTTAGGTAGCTGATGGTCAGGCCATGGCCTTATGATTAGGGAAAGGTGGACCCATGGATGATGCAGGCATACAGAGATTGGTTCCATCTGCTGATCAAATTGATAGTTCCGGGTGCACAAATATTGTGGAGGAGACCCAAAGGCCGGGTAGCAGGGTGGGGGTGAGGAGATGGGGATGAAGATGTAGATTACGGTAGGGGAGGAGGAGGACCACCTCTTGAATAGTGAGAGCAACAACCTTAGTGTTAGCTCTCAAAAACGTAGGTTTGAACCACGAAAGGTTGCCAAGCTTTCACAATGTTTTAGGGTAATAGACAAGGTCAAGAGAACTCAACCTACTCTTCAAGTGCTACCAAACCTAGGCGGGTGTACCTATCTGAATGAAGCTGACTTGAATTATGATTATCTTTCTTGCAAAATGATTTGTCCACAATGGCAGATGGTAGTGAACAAATGAAACCAAACTTGATAGCAATCTTTTGATCTAAATCCTAAAATGCTTAATAAACATATGTAAAGAAATTGAATGAATCAAATGATGAAATGTAGAGACCAGTGCCTTATTGGGTATGCGGAGTCAAATGAAACAAAAGTGGGCAACTTATTCTGACATAAAATCAAATTGCAGGCATATGATCTATTCATAACTTGTATAAACAATGCAGGATTATGACCATTAAGCTCTACTTTAATAATCCATATGAATCTCCCTAATTACTGTGATCAACAAAAAGGATTTAATCTCCACTTGAGAGAACCAGTCAATTAATCACACAGATACAACAAATGTGCACTGATAAACTGAGAATAAACTTGTTATTTCAATTCAAACAACTAGAAAGAATCAACTTAGAGACAGCTTAGCGATGCTTTTCAATAAACTCAACATACAATTGACACCAGAAATAACTTGCCACACCAACTGAGTTTCATTGGATTTTCCATTTTAAAACATGCACATAGTATCTCATAAGAGAAAATTATTCTACTGTAGCCATTCCTAATCTACTGTATATGATCTAAAATCTGATATCTCTCTCACTTACAAATGAGGTGCATATATATACACTAGCAACAAGAAACTAAAACGTTTTGAGCACATGTCGGCCACAGTAGAATTCGGGCAACCGTTACAATCGAGCACTCATGTCGGCCTTAGAAGAAAATTACATGTCAGCCACAATGTATGAGTCCGTTATTCATTTGTTGAGAAGTCGTAAAGAAATCCCTACAGGTATGCCGAAGGAAACTATATCGTCAATCGCTCTTGCTGTGTTCCCCTATTCATTGCCGTGACCAATCCGAGTCATGGAGACATCCTGTAGATCCTTTTATGTTTCCCTAAGAGATCCTTTACCTTTCGTGTGCCATTATGACTTATCGCTCTCGGGGAGACGTTATATAGAATGCCCCATGTTTCAACGAAAAACCACATGATACATATTGGTCGCCGAGACATATGATTTTTCCTGCCGATGAGTCCATCTGTCTGATTCACTATCGTTGTAACCTAATGGCATCAGAGAGACTCTATAGAGAATTCAATTGTTATACCGAATGCCTCCCATTTTCTCCTGTATGTCGCTATAACTTATTAGATTTCTCACTGAAAATCCCTTCATCCATCCTGAGTGTCGCCATAACCTATCACTCTCGGGGAAACATTTCATAGAATTCTTTTGTTTCACTGAAAGCCCCCTACTAGACATTGTTGGCAAGACCCATTGAGATCGCGGAGACCCCATAGAGAATTCATTTTGTTTTGTTGAAAGACTACAAGATGCATATTAGTCATCGTGACAATAGTACATTCTTACCGACAGAGTCCCCTTTGTATTCCATTGGCGAGACCGGAGGTCACTCGCCAAGACCTCCTGCCGATATCGCTAACTCCTACCGATATATTCCTTTGCATCTTGTGCATCACCGTGACATTAGGTTTCTCTCACTGATGAGCAATCTTCATTTCATCTGCTTCACCATGACATAAGGGTATCAGAGAGACCTCATATCCGCACACAATGTCTTACCGAAAATCCCAAGCACACATGATCGTCGAGAGAAAAGACAACCCTTCACCGAAAGTTATTCATAAGTCATTGTCGGCAAGACCTGACGAGCTCGTTGTGACATTATACCGAAGCAACATAAGTCATACCGAAGTGGATCCTCCCGTCACCGGTCGGCAAGACAAAGAACATCACTATGACTATACTTTGATGTACATGTCTGGCCGAAATGAATCAAAAGCACTTGTCGATAAGACCATGAGGGGTTGATAAGACCCAATTCTGATAGCCCAACTCACGCTGAAACAACATGTGATATGCCAATAACATGCCAGTAGAAAACTTCTATCGCCATAACAATAGGAACGTCTTGCCGATAGGAAATAGACGTTGACAAGCAGAAAAACAGATCGAGGAGACCCCGATATTGTCACGCCGATACAGACCAGAATGTGGAAAATGCATGACTCGATGAAACAAATGGAGCAATATGGGCAAAAAAGGAGAAAATATGCACGAAGAAAGGAAAAGTATTCAAGGTAGGACTTACGATAAATTATGAATGTAGTCAACATGTAAAATCACCAGATTTTTATAGTTCTAACAGTGGCTCCGTCTGGGAATGAATGATAGTTAGATCATTGCAAGGATCCAAAATCTTTGGGTGAGCAGACCAGACACAAAATGAGCAAAATGGAAATGGACAATTAGCAGATGGAAAGGATGCAAAATGAATGCCAGATGGAAATGCATGAAAACCCTAAACTACTGTGCATGGAAAAAGTTTTTTTAAAAAGGACCAGCAAGAGTTGTCCATGCACTGGTAACCCTCAATCCCCTATCTTTGGCCATTACAATTTGAAACTCAAACCACTTTCCCCTATCAAATACCTGGTTTTTTTTTTAGTTGATCAGATTTCTCTTGAAGACACAAATGTAATCTTTCATGTCAGTGAAATTTTTTTGAGAATCACTATGCTCAGCTTGGCCCAAAACCCCTACATCATTCTGCAATTTATATTCTTCATCATCAGACAAATCTTTGTTACCCCCAAGATACAAAATATGCACATATTTAATGCAAAATTTTGTATTATCTCTCTCACTGTTATGTATTATGAAACACTCTCCCAGCTGTATAAAAATTTCACAATCAAAGTGCTTCTCTTGAAAAACAAAAAACTCTGTCATATAATTGCTGTCCGAAACAAACATATCTGAAACCATTTGCACTACTTTGATACTACCATTTGGATACAACACCGGATCATGACTCATATCATCAACATCATGCACATGTGAACCAATAAAATCAAGACTTATATCATCCTTGGCATGCAAATAAACATCTTCTCCATATGAGTTAGGAATTTCAAAAACGCATACCTCGTCCTGAATGGGCACTGATTTTTTATCAACACCAAAGGTTTCACCCTCACTCCAAGAAATTCATTGGGAGTCATAAAAATATTTGCACAAAGATCTTTCACTATCAAAACAAATGTAAGTTGGACATAAAACTTCAAGGTCACCTTCATGTGCACATCCCTGGTATTTAGGAGTTAACAAATCTAAAATTTGCTTACTGTTGAGAAAACAAGTCTCAACCTTTTCAATACTATAGCTATATTCCTCCCATTTATCATCATCAAAAAGAAATCCAATACCATTAGAGAATGGGAAATCAAAAATATTATCAGTGCAGTTATTTTTTCCATCATTTTGCTCATATGAAATTGGCTCCTTTCTTTCATAAAGTGGACTTGAAAATACCTGAAGTTCATTCTTGGACATACCTTTGCAAAATATCATCTGATCTTCTTTTAATTCTTCATCATACAATGAGTTTGAAAAAGTTTGGAAATCACTTTCAAATGTACAAACCTCATCACAATCACATGCATCTTCATGACTTTCAATTGCAACTGGAGGTATTGTATATTCACTATCAAATGAATCAACATTTCCCATTGCCTCTTCATCCTGATCTTCATAAGATGTAGAAGAATCCCTTGACTGCAAATCAAAATCCTCAGGTTCATCATCAGAATTAGGAAACTCACTAGATTCCTCACAACATGCACTGCTTTCCCCGTCACAATCTGTTATGCAAGAGAAATCTCTTGCATCATCATCCTCCTCATACAAACTATCACAGGAATCATCTTGACTTGCACATATCTCATCTTCTACCGGTTGTACCATCTAATCAATTTCTCTACACTCATCAGAAATATAACTATTGGATTCAACATTGGTGGTGTTCTCATACCTTATTCCTTGGGATAACACTTGCATGAAGTCAAAAGAGGAACCTTCCACCTTAGTCCTTCTCTTCTGATTAGCAACAATTAGTCTCTCTGTCTCTTCTTTAGTAAATCTCTTTGTACTGTATTGAGCAGGCACCTCAACAGAATGTGGCACTGTATAATCTTCCTCAGAGTCATAAAGGACCTGCTATTCAACCATATGAACATTATATTTCTGATTTTAAAAATCATGTTGATAACCTTCATCCTCTGAAGATGAATACCTCTCCACAACATGGTGAAAAGTATTTGAAGCCAGATATACTGTGTGATCTTCTCCATTGTTTCCCATTAGCATTCCCTCTTCTTGCATTCTTTGGGCTACAACACAATAATCTGGGGAATGTGGCCTATCACAAAAATCATAGAAGTAATTGTTACTTACCATTTAGGTTCCCTTCTTTGTCAATGGATCAAGAGCTTCTTTGTTTCCAGGCCTAGCTGTTATAGGTTTCTCATCCTTCCAGTCTGTATTATATAGCATGTCATGCAATCTCGACCTTTCATTCCTATAAGTATTTTGTTGTCGGTACTGATAACTGCTACTTTGTTGATGAACCTTAGGATTGTCTCTTTTATCCCTTATCCCTATAGCCCTCCTATTGTTTTCAATTGTCTGTGCCATCTTTTGAGCTTTAGCGAAGTCTCTAGGGAATCTATTTCTCAATTCATACCCTATTTTAGGATCAAAAGCATTCAAATAAATACTCAGTGCTACAGAGTCTGACAACCTTGATCCAGGAGTTATTTTATTTTGCAACTTATTGAACCTCCGATTAAAATAAAAAATTGTGTCATTTTGATCTTTTTGAATCTGTATTAATTCATGAAGAGCAACATCAGGTGCACTTGGATTCCCAAATTGCTCGAGGAATTGAGCTTGAAATCCTTGGAGAGAATCAATAGACACAGCTGGTAGGCTGTTGAACCAATCCCTAGCATCTTCAACAAGTGATATCATGAATAGCCTCATGCATAAATCTTTAAATGGCACACCCAAATATTGGATGAAAGAATTGAAACTTCTTAAATGCTCTTTAGCAGTGATTGCATCACTCCCTATAAACTTTGGAACAATTCCTCTCCAATTGCCATCCATTGGATAGGCGGATAATTGAATCCCTGACAAATCAAACTGTCTGATCATTGTTGTATGTTGGTGAGGGGGGGCGCCAGGTGGGTACTGATGCTAGTATAGTGGACCATACCACTATGTATGATAATATGGAACATACTACTGACCATGAGGAGCTCCAACATGACCTCCCCTGAACTGAGATCTTCCTCCATTCATGTTTGAACAGATGCAAAATTTCTTTCAGAGTCGCCACCTACTTTTCCAAAAGTAGGAAAATCATTATTTCTGATCTTTTTCCCAGTGGAATCACCTTTTCTAAAACTTCTCAAATTACAAATATTTTCTTCACTCACTCTATATGATAGTCTTCAACCGAATTTTTTGATGTAATCCCCAACAGAGTCACCAATTTGTTAGCTCTCAAAAACGTAGGTTTGAACCATGAAAGGTTGCCAAGCTTTCACAACATTTTAGGGTAACAGACAAGGTCAAGAGAACTCAACCTTCTACTCTTCAGGTGCTGCCAAACCTAGGTGGGTGTACCTATTTGAATGAAGCAGACTTGACTTATGATTATCTTTCTTGCATAATGATTTATCCACAATGGCAGATGGTAGAGAACAAACGAAACCAAACTTGATAACAATCTTTTGATCTAAATCCTAAAATGCTTAATAAACAGATGTAAAGAAACTGAATGAATCAAATGATGAAATGTAGAGTCAAATGAAACAGAAGTGGGCAACTTATTCCGACATAAAATCAAATTGCAGGCATATGATCTGTTCATAACTTGTATAAACAATGCAGGATTATAACCATTAAGCTCTACTTTAATAATCCAGATGAATCTCCCTTATTACTATGATCAACAAAAAGGATTTAATCTCTACTTGAGAGAACTAGTCAATTAATCACATAGATACAACAAATGTGCACTGATAAACTGAGAATAAACTTGTTATTTCAATTCAAACAACCATAAAGAATCAACTTGGAGACAGCTTAGCAATGCTTTTCAATAAACTCAACATACAATTGACACTAGAAATAACTTGCCACACCAGCTGACTTTCATTGGATTCACCATTTTAAAACATGCACATAGTCTTTGATAAGAGAAAATTATTCTACTATAGCCATTCCTAATCTACTGTATATGATCTAAAATCTGATATCTCTCTCAATTACAAATGGGGTGCATATATATACACCAGCAACAAGAAAATAAAACGCTTCAAACACATGTTGGCCACTGTAGAATTCGGGAAACCGTTACAATCGAACACTCATGTCGGCCTCAGAAGAAAATTACATGTTAGCCACAATGTATGAGTTTGTTATTCATTTGCTGAGTAGTCGCAAAGACATCCCTATAGGTATGCCGAAGGCAACTATATCATCAATCGCTCCTGCTGTGTTCCCCTGTTCATTTCCATGACCAATCCGAGTCCTGGAGACATCCTGTAGATCCATTTATGTTTCCCCAAGAGATCCTTTACCTTTCACGTGTCGCTGTGACTTATCGCTCTCGGGGAGACATTATATAGACTGCCCCATTTTTCAACGAAAAACCACATGATACATATTGGTCACCGAGACATATGATTTTTCTTGCTGACGAGTCCATCTGTTTGATTCACTATTGTTGTAACCTAATAGCATTGGAGAGACTCTATAGAGAATTCAATTGTTATACCAAATGCCTCCCATTTTCTCTTGTATGTCACTATAACTTATTAGCTTTCTCACCAAAAATCCCTTCATCCATCTTGAGTGTCGCCATAACCTATCGTTATCGGGGAAACGTTTCATAGAATTCTTTTGTTTCACCGAAAGTCCCCTACTAGACATTATCGACAAGACCCATTGAGATTGTGGAGACCCCATAGAGAATTCATTTTGTTCTACCGAAAGACCACAAGATGCATATTAGTCACTGTGACAATAGTACATTCTTATCGACAAAGTCCCCTTTGTATTCCATCGGTGAGACCGAAGGTCATTTGTCGAGACCTCCTACCGATATCGCTAACTCCTACCGATATATTCCTTTCCATCCTATGCATCGCCATGACATTAGGTTTCTCTCACTGATGAGCAATCTTCATTTCATCCGCTTCACCATGACATAAGGGTATCAGAGAGACCTCATATCAGCACACAATGTCTTACCGAAAATCCTGAGCACACATGATCGTCGAGAGAAAAGCCAACCCTTTGCTGAAAGTTATTCATAATTCATTGTCGGCAAGACCCGACGAGCTCACTGTGACATTATACCAAAGCAACATAAGTCATACCGAAGTGGATCTTCCCGTCACCAGTCCACAAGACTACAAACATCGCTATGACTATACTCTGATGTACATGTCTAGCTGAAATGAATCAAAAGTGCTTGTTGGTAAGAGCATGAGGGGTCGCTAAGGCCCAATGTCGATAGCCCAACTCATGCCGAAACATCATGTGATATGCCGATAACATGCCAGTAAAAAACTTCGATTGCCATAATAATAGGAACGTCTTGCCGATAGGCAACAAATGTTGACAAGCAGAAAAACGGATCGGGGAGACCCCGATATTGTCATGCCGATACAGACCAGAATGTGGAAAATGCATGACTCGATGAAACAAATGGAGCAACATGGGCAAAAAAGGAGAAAATATGCATGAAGAAAGGAAAATTATTCAAGGTAGGACTTACAATAAATTATGAATGTAGTCAACATGTAAAATCACCAGATTTTTATAGTTCTAACACTTAGCAACACAAGGATCAGAGAGATACCGCTAGAGATGGGCATCAGGATAAACCCATGGATGGTCACCAGGACCAGGACAGGTAGAGGACCCCATGGAGAGATGGTCACTAGGACCAGCCACCCATCCAACCACCACCATAGCCAGACCCTAGGGATGGTCAAATATTATAGCTTTAGGATCAGATATAGGTGCTAACTATGGAGAGAGACCAAGTGAGACAACAGGTCTTGACCCTTACAACAGAGAGGGATCAGGCTATCTATCAACGACAGGCTGTTGAGCTGTAGGTAGCACAAGAGATGGGCTGGAGACAATAACTAGAGAGTATGGTTGCATCCTCCTCTAGCAGCATAGTATCCATGCGAGCATATTGGGAGGCTATCCAAAAGGTGGATTATTATCATGTGCATTACCACCAGGTTGTTCCTCGAGTGGTATGAGTTCTAGATTATTCACAGTAGACTGGATACCAGTCTCCAGAGGGTCACAAGGAGAGGCAGGGTGGTGAGGGGAGCAGCCAACAAGGCTAGCCTACATTATTCTTTTTGAGATCCACGAGTTCATTTTTGATAGCCCCGTGGGCGATTGTACTTGTATTGATTGTACTATACATTTGATCCTGATCTTTTGTACCATGACAGTGTATTATTACTTTGATATATGAGATGATTTGTTCTAATGTGATGATGTGTCCTATCTTTATTTATGCATTATGATGGATGTTTTTACTTTCTATATGCAATAGTCTATATGTGATGCAATGGTTCTATCTTTATGTGATAGAATGTGATGTATGATGCTATGATGTTATAATGTGATGCAGTGATTTATGGATGCATTTATTTTTTTAGTATCTTTTCTATGCACTTTTATGATGATGTATGGATAATGCCAATGTTATGATGTGCAAATTCTTAGACTAACATATCTATATTATGCTCCTAATGGATGATGTATGAGATGCAATCTTTTCTTTTTTAGTATCTTTTTTATGTATGATATGTCGATGCATTTATGGATGACATGATGATGCACATGATATGATACGATGATGCATTTTTGTCTATGTGTTGATGTATTTAATGATGGTTCCTATGTGTATGACATGATATGGTGTACATGGTATAATGATTTTTATATGATGATGCAAACAGATGATATGTATGTGATGTTATATGATTATGTAATAGATGCAAATGAATGATATTATGATGTATATGTGATGATGAAATGGATGCTTTGATGATGTATATGATATGAGTTAATAATTCCTATATGATGATTCTTTTATACTTATGTAATGAATGCAAATTTATGGTTTATGAGATGCTTAGAATAACTAATCTATATTATGCAATGATGAAAAATGCAATGCATGTGAGATGATCAATGTTTCCTATATGATATGATATGATATGCAATATGCTAATGGTTTGTGGATGTAGTATGGATGCATTAGTGATGATTTGTGATTAACTGTCATGGTACCATGTTAACGTGGAAAGAAGATAGAAAAAGTAAGAGAATCCAACAAGTCAAAAGATGATGATGATGATGATTTGCTTACTAGGAATTGGGACTTTAAAAGGGCCATTTACCTTATGTTTGATAATACACATAGGCATGATGTATCAAGGTACATAAAGAACCAAGATGGCCTTGCACCTAGTGTGATGGAATTTGACTCAAAAATCAAATAGGAGTATTCCTGTTCACACCTAACACATGAAACTTTGTTCAAAATGTAGTTCAGATATTCCAAACATCTCAGACCAAAACATAGAAAGGAAAGCCTTTCTATGTGGTCAACAAGACACCCAAAATATCCTCCCTACACCCAAACAAAGCACACATGACCAAGGTTATTTTACAAGAATATCCAACAAGCACAATAGATAAAAAGATAATGATCATTGCCCCATTTATTTCTTTCTAATTCCCTTCATTTGGGACATCATCGAGAGGTCATTGAAATGAGCGCAATAAGATAAGCCAAATGACAAAGATAAAGTAAACAAACAAGCTAATGTTCTTCAATACCGTTAACCAAGACTAAACTACAGTGATGCCTGATGTTGATGTCCATTGTAGGAAGGATGCATCCTAGGACATGATGTTATTAGATGATTGATTTGGAGCTGATTGGATGATAAGCTATTAGCATAAAGAGTTAACCAACTTGTTTACGTACTAACCTAGACTTGAGACCTTGACGCTTAAATTTTCACTTTTAACCTGCTATACTTGCTATACATAGAGACCACATAGTTTGACTGACACAGACTCGATTATTGATGAGATATGAACAAATTGATTGCTAGTTTATTATGACGGACTCCTAAAGGACTGACCTAAGTGTTTTAGGGGAAGATCAAAGATCAACCTTGCCTACATTCAGAGCTCAGAGACCCATAGTTCGACAAGATGACTTTGTTTTTGACTTTTTGACTGAATTTTGACTTGTTTTTGGATTTTGAATGTTTTGAATGTTTTTGGATTTTTTGGATTTTCTGATGTTTTTGGATTTTTTGATTTAGGGAAGACTTCAAGAATATACACAAATCTGATCCAATGAGAACATGCCTCCAGTGTGAAGCACTAAACTACTTCGATACAAGCAGGACAAACTGACCTAGAGGATGGGCTAAGTAGTACTAGGAGGGATCATGACATGAACATAGGATCAAGCTATGATGTAGACGTGGATGGGTGATGGATGGAGATATGGAATGCGATGGATGATGAAAGCGTAATGGATGGATGATGCAAAACAAGCTGTGGAGATCTTAGTGGATGGAAAGTGCTTATTTACACAATGCGCCTATTTGCCAGGTTTTCACCAAGGTACTTGCCTAAAGTGCCACCGAAGTGGTTTTCACTAGAGGACAATTTTTTTCTCTTTACTATTTTTAATCCTTTTTATGATTTTTTTGGATTTTTATGTTTTTGATTTTTTTGTTGTCACCAAGATGCCTGTTTGCCAGGTTTTCATCAAGGTGACCATTTTTTTCAGGATGTTTTCTCATTTTTTTGTATTTTTGGTTCTATACCTTGAAATATTAGGCATACAAAATTTTGAGATGGGAGTTTTTCATGGGCTCCTACAGAGGCTCGCCTTCTGGTGTTGACAACTGATATGCCCTTGACTTGTAGCTCGTTGTGATGATGAAGGGTCCCAACCAATTGGGTTCAAAATTTCCCTTGCTATTTGGATTGGGGACTTTTTTTTATTTTCCTTTAGCACGAGCTCTCTGACTTGGAAAGTGTGACTCTTGATCTTCTTGTTGTAACTCCACTTGAGTTATTTTTGGTAGACTTGCAAATGGTTTAAGGCATCCATACACTGTTCATCTAGTAATTGTAGCTCATTCAGTCATGATATTCGATATTCTTCATTTGTGATGAGATTCTACAGTGATATTCTTAGGGATGGGAGCTTGATATCAATAGGGAGAATGACTTCTAATCCGTAGACCAGGGAAAATGGGATGGTACCTGTTGGTGTGTGGATGCTGGTTCGATAGGCCCATAGGGTGAGATTCAGCTGCAAATGCCAGTCACAACCAATGTCATTGACTATTTTCTTGAGGATTTTTAGGATGGTCTTGTTGGTAGCTTTTGCTTGGCCATTGCCTTTGGGGATAATACGGAGTGGAAAAGTGATATTGGATTTTGAATTTTTGGCATAGGTCACTAACATTCTAAATCTTGAAAGGTGTCCCATTATCTGAGATAATGGCTTGAGGGACATTGTAGTGGCATATTAAATAGTTTAGGATGAACTTGGATATCTGCTTTCCAGTAATGCAAGTCATGGGGATAGATTTCACCCACTTTGTGAAATACTTAGTGGTGGTGATGTTGAACTTATGTCCATTGGATGAGGTGGGGGTAATTTTTCCAACAAAATCAAGCCCCCACTGTGAAAAGGGACAAGGTGTGATGATTGGGTGAGGCTCCTGAGTTGGTGCATGGATGAAGTCCCCATGCTGTTGACAATGTAAACACGTTTTGACATAATCATGAGATTCCCTTTCCATTGTAGGCCAATGGTACCTGGTCCTTAGTAATTTCTTAGCCAAGGTCATTCTACTCGAATGTGAACCATAAATGTCCTTATGTACCTCAGTTAAAGTAGTCAAGGCTTCCTTAGCATTTAGGCAATGTAACAGGGTTCCTTCAATGCTTCTATGGTAAAGGGAATCTCTTAGTATGACAAAACGGGATGATTTTTTGACAAAGGCTCTCTTGGGGTTTGGGGTTATGTTTGCGGGGAGGACTCCTATTCTTAGATAAGTGTATATATCATGATACCAGGGATCACCAAGGCCAAAAATTTCACACACAAATTCAGACTCTGGTACCTCAAATGCGGGCACAAGAAGCTGCTCTATGAGGAATTCTTGTTTTGGGATGTTGCGCGGGATCTCTAAGAGTGATCCAATTGTTGCCATGGCATCTATTGCTCTGTTATTTGCTCTTGGTAGCTGCTCAAATGTGATATCAATGAAAAACTCCTTAAGGATTTCCACCAATTTTTTATAGGGAGTCAACTTGTCGTCCTTTGTTTGGTACTCATGATTTACCTGGCTGATTATGAGTTGTGAGTCTTTGTATACCTTGAGTGCCATTATCTACCACTGCACTGCAATTCTTAGCCCTATGACAAGAGCCTCATATTCTATGATGTTATTGTAATCAAAGGAAAAATTAGATTTGTTAGATGGTTAGATCAATAACATTAAAAATCCAATGAAATAACAAAGTACAATGGAAATGAAATGAAAATACAAGAAATGATATTACCAGATATCTTCATCTTCCATGGTTCACCTTCGTTACACCTTCTTGCTTACTGGATAATGTGTGCCCTCAGATTCGTTGTGCGAGCAATCTGCAAATGTCTAAGACCTACAACAAGTTTTGAAGGATTTATGCAATGTCTAAATGCCTATGACTATGACAATGTCTATCAAAATAATGACTTCTAATGCCAAATGACTATAATGACTATTAAATTAAAAATGAAATTGTCAGATCTGAAATTATGAGCAAAATTGTCTTTTATAGAAAACACAATTTTGAGCGGACGGATGGGATTAATTGATGACAAAAACCTAAAATGAAAGGACAAGATTTAATTTGACAATCCCTAATCAGGGTTAGGGAAAAATCCTTAATCGAACGGTCAAAATAATATCTCAGATAATCGGATCGACGGTGGAGAATAAATGAGACAAATTAATTAGAAAATGAAGATTTTCAAAAAATCAATAAGATAAAGATTGCCTGATTTGCAAGATTCAAAAAATCAAAGAGATAAGATTGCCTGATTTGCAAGATTCGAAAAATCAAAGAGATAAGATTTGGACTAAAGATCAGATTTGGAAAATCAAGAATCTGCCCGATTACTTGATTTTTGGAAGATTAATTACTAATTTAAATTAAAATAATTCAAATTATGGATTTCGAGAGATAATAAATAATCTTTTTCAGATTATTTATCAAAAAGGACTGACAGTTAGGATTGACATGACATTTTAAATAATTTAATTTATTTAAAATGAGAGAATATGAAATTGGCAATTAAATAATTAAATTTAATTATTTAATTTAGGAGATGAGATTAATTAATTAAATAAATTAATCTTTATTTAATTAAGACAGTTAGTGACGTATTTAATAAATAAATGAAATTTATTTATTTAATAATCAAGAAGAATTAAATGACAAAGGGGGATTAAATAAATTAAGAAATTTATTTAATTAAAGATAGACTTAGACAGTTAATGACGTATTTAATAAATAAATAAAATTTATTTATTTAATAATCATGAAAAATAACTGATATGAATTAATTAAATAATTATGAATTATTTAATCAATAGCCAAATGTGGACCAAGGACATAATTAAATGTATTAATTATGCTAGGACGAAAAGTGGTAAAAATGAAGCTTGCAGGCCTAGGTCATTTTTAGGTGTCTACAGTTATTTGTGCATGAAAATGATAGCTTGTATGATTTAGGTATACAATCTCCTTGTGGAGTGATGAAGAATATTCTCACTCCTAACCTATGTTGTGTATAGGACCCATTGAAATACATTTTCCAATGGTCTGCTACACTTAGGTTAAAGATTGATTTGTTAGGGAAATTTGATACAAGTAGATTTTCTACATATATGGGTGCTTCTGCTAGTTGATCTGAAATTGCTTGTCCTTTGTTAGCTTTGCATTCCACATACTCAATATCATATTTTTTGAGGATCGTAACCCATTTAGCCATTCGTCCTGTGAGTCTTGCTTTGGATAGTAGGTACTTAAGAGGGTCTATCTTTGCAATGAGTTTGATTTGGTGTGCTAGCATGCAATGTCTGAAATTCTGAGCTGCAAAGACAACTGCCAGGAAAGATTTTTCAATGGGTGTAGTTTAGTTCATGCCCCACCATTGTTTGACTAATGTAATAGATGGATCTCTCTTTCCCAGTTTCATCGTGCTGTGCTAGGAGAGCATCAAGAGCCCCTACTGTTGTTGATATGTATAAGATCAAGGGTTTTCCTGGAATGGGTGGAATGAGAACTGGTGGTGTGAGTAAGTACTCCTTGATCTTGTTGAAATCATGGTCACATTTGTCATCCCATTTGTATGCTACCCCCTTGTGGAGTAAGTGAAAGTACGTGATTTGCTTGTTTACTAGTGCTATGAATCTGCGGATGGACTGGAGTCTTCCTTGTAGACCTCTTAGCCATTTCAATGTTTTCGATGCCTCCATTTCGAGGATTTCCTTGACCTTGGATGGATCTACCTTGATTCCTCTCATGGATACAATGTACCCTAGGAGCTTGCCTGATTGTACCCCAAAGACACACTTTTTTGGATTTAAGTGGACCTTGTACTTTTCAATTCTGTCAAAGATGGAACTCAACGACTCTATGTGATCTCGATGTTTCTTTGAGTTGGACAATATATCATCCATGTAATCCTTCATAGTCTTGTGAGTCATATCATGAAAGATTAGTGTCATGGCCCTCTGATAGGTTGCTCATGCATTCTTTAGCCCAAATGACATCATGTTCCAGCAGTATGTCCCCCATGGACAAGTGAATTCCATTTTGTGTTGATCTTCTTTTGCTATCATGATTTGGTTGTATCTTGAGAATCCATCCATTAGTGATAGCATTTCATGTTCTGTTGTCATATCTACGATCATATCAATGTTTGGGAGAGGAAAGTCATTTTCTGGACATTCTTTGTTTAAATCCCTGAAATATGTTAAGATATGGATGCCCCCAATGGGATTTGAGATAGGTACAAGATTGGAGACCCACTCTAGATAATCTATTAGCTGTATGAATCCTGCATCTAGGAGCTTCTGCAATTCCATTTTGACCAACAATGCTATTTAGGGATGCACCTTCCTTAGTTTTTGTCTCACTAGCTTCGCTTCAAGATATATAGCTAGATGGTGGACCACAACCTCTGGATCAATTCCACACATGTCGGCATAGGTCCATGCAAATTTGACCTTTCTTTCTCTTAGGAACACCACTAGGTGTTCCTGTTCTTCCATTAAAAGAGACTCTACATAGAATATTATGTGTATTAGTTCTTCTATTCCCAAGTTGACTGGATTGCATGTTTCTGCTAAGACCGTCGACTTCTCTTGATGAATGGCACTGAGAGGAATATTGAATCCTTCATCCTCCATTTCCTCAGAGAGGTTTTCACCATCAAATACGTCATTTATTTTTACTATTTTCAAGTCAGAGAGTGCCATAGTGTGGTTTTCACTCAAAGACCTAGAGATTATTCTCAAGTTTTCACTTTTGTGACTGAAGGATTCAATCATTTCCTTGTAATAGGCATGTGTGTCCAGTATGATGTCAAATCCAACTTTGTGATCTTTGCATGGTATAGTATCTCATAATCCCATGAATTCTGAGAGTGCCTCATCATTTTTGAATGTGTCTAGAACCAGTTGTCCTCGTTGGTTGTAATCGATGAGCTGGGGATAAACTAAGTTTATTTCATGGGTTTGGTTGGTCGACTCAAAAGATAAGGTACTAATCATGAGGAGAGATGAATCCTCAAATAGCATAGGTAAATTGGTTATAGCATCTTCCTCATCACTACTACTATACACATCAGTTATTTCAAATGTAAAGTTGGCTACGAATTGACCTGTGGATATGGGTAATCAAAGAGCGGCTGCTGATAGATGAGGGGGAGTTTTGACTGTTTTAACCGAGGGACCTCTGCCACGTATGGTTACCTTTGGAGGGGTAAATTTGAGGCCAATATTTCTCATGTGCTTCTTAGGAATGAGTGGTACTGGGAGACCATTGTCATTCTGTCCAAGTTTCTTTTTTCTATCATAGCCCATACCAAGCATCATTTGTAGTCCTTTGCTACTTTCATCCATAGGAAGATTAGGCACGGGCCTTTCATCTTGGTATAGCAAGCTTGATATGTCTCTTTCATCTACCACCTCTTGAATTAGGTCTCCCCAACTTCTAAATCTAGAAGACTCTGAAGGTCTGGGATGATGTTTCAGCTGGTTGGGGTTGCCCATGAGACTTAGGAGAATGAGGTAGCTCTCCTATCACAAAAGCATTTTTCCTCATTTTGTAATCCCCACACTCGTTGTCTTGGACGATGAATTTTATTTCAAAGATATCAGGGATGGTGGGTGTCTTTGTCTCAGAAGTGGAGGCCAAAGTAGCTGGGTCTATATATGTGGTTGTGGGGCCTTCATTATTCTTTGGAACTTGGGGGATTTTATAGTATTTTGCTTCCAGGCTCTTGCAATAGGAGAAGGGCTTAGGATCACCATAGATCATGACCTCTTGGTTTTTATATGTGAATTTGACACATTGGTGGAAGGTAGATGCAACTGTTTGCATCCCATGGATCCACAAATGCCCAAGGAGAATGTTATAAGAAAAATCAAGGTCAAGGACCTGGCAAGTAGTTTCCATAATGGCTGGCCCTACTTGAATAGGGAGTTGGATAGTGCCTTGTGACACTCGTTCTTGATCATCATAAGCTCTAATTGTGATGCCCTTTCCTTTTCAAATGAAGTCCTCGAAGAATCCCAGATTCTTTATGAGCTTGAGAGAATATATGTTTAGACCTACACCTCCATCCACCAAGACCCTTTTGACTTTGTTTTTATGAACCAAGACTTCAAGGTAGAGTGTACGATTGTGAGATGGTTGGGTGGGGAAGTCTTGATTGGAAAATGTGAGGAGATTTGGGGTGGTAATTTTTTCGAACATAGCTTGGAATTGTTCAACATCAAGATCCACGAAGATGGTAGATGAAGCCAATGCTTCCTCAAGGATCTTTCTATGGGAAGATGAGATCCTCAACAACTCCATGATGGAGGGGTTCTTTTTAGTTGGTCTAAGACATTGTAGCCATTGGGAACTATGCGAGCCCCAACCTTGGTACCTGCAAAACAACAAGAGTAAACACCTCAAGTTAGATATTGCAAGTCAAAACTATGATTCCCCATGAAATCCATTTACAACTTCAAACTAGGAAAGAAAATAACAAAGAACACAATGAAAAATGATAAAACAAGATGAAATCCTAATTAGATGTGCAAACTCATGATCCCATGGGGGAATTGGTGCCAATTTGATGTGAAAATTGGCCCTTTCCCAATTCCTATGATGAAATCTTGATATGTTGAAGATGGTATTGATCCACTTTGATGAAAGATGAGAACTCCAAGCCAAATCTGCAAAATGCCTACCTAAGAATTCAATGATGGATGTAAATGGCTAAATATTTTAGCATAATAACTTTGCAATATTTGTGGATGATGAAATGAGGATATGAGCTCTTTATTTATAGAATTCCAAGATGGATGAATGTCCAAATTTGAGCAATGTGGGACTAACATTCATCCAATGATATAATGCCACTTGTTGGACTATGAATGGATGATGGATGTGCAAGATTTGGGGTTTGTGCCAATAAATGCATAATATTTGAATTTCAAATTTGTTGAAATGACATGCAAGAGGGAAGAGAAAATGAAATAAATGCCACCTGGCTCAAGGCAAAAGACATGTAAGAGATTTTAAATGCCTTGTTGGATGTACATGTTGACTTGGAATTTTTGAATTCAAATTGAGAGAATATTCCAAAAGATGCCTTGTGAGGAAAATAGAGATTTAATAAATGAATTAAATCTATTTTCATGTGAAACTTGCATTATCTAGAGGATGGGACATGATGAGATTAAATTAATCAAGAGTTAATTAATTTAATAGGAGATTAGATGATGTGACCTATTTGACTCAAATTTATGGATTTATTTAAATCAAATAAGAGAGGAATATGATAAGAGACTAATTAAATAAGGATTTTGATTTATTTAATTAAAAGGGATGGTGTTAGATTAAATCAAATAAGGTTTTAATTTATTTAATTTAATGGATAAACTTTAGAGATTTTATCAAATAAATTGATTATTTAATTAAATAGGGATAATTAAATCAGATGGATTGATTTAATTAACAAAAGAGATTGACTTGATTAGATAAAATGATTTATTTAATTAAGAGATGAATATTGATGAATTTAATTAGATTAGGGGATTTGATTAAATGGTTAAACCGAGGGATGATTCAGGAAGAAACGATGTTAGTAAGTTAGGATCAGATGCACAATGTCAATCAGTATATTTTACATGTCTACAGGAACAGATCTTGGATTTGAGGTGGATTCCCTAGGTGGCTATGATAACCAGGCAATGGTGATTTTGCTACCGCGTGTGGTGACTCCATAATCAGCTTTGGATCCCTCCCTTGATGTTTACAACAGTGACCCATTCATCTAGGGATGCAACAACATGGTTGTACACATGGTTCACATTGGCATACTTTTGCTTTCCATTGTTGTTCCCCTTGTTATGATCTGACATTGGATTCATGTATATTTTAAGGTCTTGATTTCTAGCTGGTTGTTCCACATTTATGATCTTGTCACCAATGAGGTCTTGGATTATATTTTTCATCCTCATGCAACTGGCCATTGTGTGCCCTTTGATTTTATGAAAATCGCAAAGGTGGTTTTCATTATATACCATGGAGGTTTCACTTGGGGCTCTTGATAATTATCATACATGGGAATTTTGATGAGATTTTCATTTACCAGTTTCTTTGTGCTAGATTCAATTGATTCCCCAAGGGGTGTGTACTTCCGTTTGGGGGGATATTTGTTTCGTGGGGGTGGTCCCCCTTTATTATTCAAATTGTTGACTTGATTATTGGGTGGTTGTTATGATACCATAGTGGCTTGCGTGTTGTTTTGATTTTTTGTTTTGTGGTTGTTGGTATGATTGGGTGTTTTGTTTCAAAGCACTTATTATGACCTTGGCATCCACCACACCATCATTGGTGACATTTTTGTTTCTTGCCTACGTATGAGGCTTCTCGTTATAGCTGGTAGAAGGTTGACTGTCTTGTTGTTTGGGATATGTGGGTGTCCCCCCTTGTGCAATAAGGGCTCATTCAATGTTGAGTACCTTGGAGATGAAATGGTCGTATGTGGTGATGCACTGCATTTTAAGATGAAATTCCAAGGTTTTCTCAAGATTGGAAATGATGGTGCAAACTTGTTGTTCTTCTGGCATGTCCCACTTGCTCCTATTGGCCCTGGATTGCCATCATTGTAGGAAGGAAGTGAATGATTCCCCCTTACCTTGTTAGAGTGCAGATAGTTCCTCTAGATTAAAATCCATGCCAATGTTTGAATGCATAATTTTTTAGGAATGTATCTATGATTTATTAAAAAAAATTGATGCTAAGAGGAAGGCGAGAGAACCACTCCATGGAAAGACCAACCAAAATTCGATGGAATAGCCGCATCAGATATGTATCATCATATGTGACCTCCTTGCAATGTACCTAGAATTCCCTGATATGATCTTCAGGATTACCAAGTCCACAATATTTGTCGAATTTAGGGATTTAAAACCCCTTTGGTAATGGTACCATTGCAAGGATCCTATTGAATGGATAGGGGCACAAGTTGCTTGGTGTCTTTGTTGTTTTCCTTGATTGGAGATTGAGCACTTGCTGCGAGAGAAATTTGATTTGTGCTATCACATCATTTTGTGGATCAGGAGGTGGAGTGAAGGTGTTTTGAAATGGTCAAGGTGTTTGAGTGATGGGTGGGGTGTTGGGTATGTTGGTGGGAGTTTGTTGCAAGCTTTGCTATGAGATGAAGGCTTGCTGATATGCCTGCATTTGTTGTTGTGCAAATGATGCTTGTTGTTGGTCTTGTTGGTGCTATGCCAACAACGCTTGTTGTTGGTCTTGCTCTTGTTGTGCCAACAATGCTTGTTGTTGGGCTAGTAATTAGGTGACTTCTTGCTGTGCTTGGTACTATTGTAGGGCTTGTTGATATGATTGTTGTTGAGTTGATTATGGGTGGTGTATTCCCTTGAGGAAATGAAGATGATGAAGGGTCAAAGATGCCCCCTTGTTTAAATAATCTACCTTCTCCTTGTGAGGTCATAGGGAGAGAGGTTTGTGTGTTAAGTGGAAATGCCGATGTTGCATGAAAAGAGGATGGATTTGTGGGATCATGAAATGTGAGCGGAATGTATGGGTGTAGTGGATTCAATGGGATGGATTGACCTAAGATAATATTCACATCCAAATCTTGGTTGTTCACAAGGGGGTGTATTTGTAATTCATGAAGCAATGAGCTCCCCTTGTTGACAATTGGTTGAGTTGGAGCAATTGATGATGTGATTTTGGGGATGGATTGAGTGATGCTTTGGTGTGGAGATGGTGTGAATGTAACCGACAACATAATCTCAAGAGAATTCTCTACAAGAGTGCTCAAATAATAGTCAAAAGGGAGTTTAGCCCCTTCTTTTTCCAATTCAAGCATGTATTGGGAGGGATTGAGCCTCATCATGGCATTGAAAATTCTGAGTCTCAAGATTTTGGACCATCTCAATAATTTCATCTTGTGTCATCCCTAAGACATTATTGGTGACGTCTTCAAATTGACCTTCCTCTTGAGGATTTTGTGATGATAGAGGAAGATTAGTTAGGGGATTGCTTGATCCAATGGGATTCATTTCGGGAGCCGTTTGGCTCAAGTCACTTGAAGTCGATGTTTCTTTGTTGGTTTCCATGTTATTCTTGTGTTGTGATCTAGTTTGCACCATAAAATAGGGATCAATTTTCAAGAATGTGTGAGATGAACCTCTAATTCTTTAGATTGATTTGACTTTAGGAACAAAAGAGAAAATATAGGATGATTAAGGATCAAAGTGTGATTATGAGATAAATGGGAGATGGATGATGTGAATGATTGAACTCTTGAGAAATCTTAAAGGAGATACTAGACTTTGGGACTTTTGGATTTTGATTTGATTTGATTTGATTTGATTTGATTTGGACAGTGAACTCATAAACTCTAAGAGGTTGGATGTTGTCCTAGAGTAAACTCTTACACTAGATGCTTATTTGACTAAGTGTGTAAAGAAGGATTCATCTAGACACACCTAACCAAACAATATGATTTTGGTTTGATTTGATTTTGGATTTTGGATAGTGAACTCATAAACCACAAGATGTTGGATGTTATCAAGGGATAGACTTGTTCACAAGGATTTGATAATTTTACCAAATGTGTGAGAAGGATGCATCTACATACATCTAATCAAACAAGATTATTTGGTTTTGTTTTGATTTTTGATTTTAAGAGAATTTTCCCAAAGTTTAGCATGAATGAATTTTTTTTTTAGATTTCCAAGGGTTGCTGGTGAGATGATTTTTGGATTTGATGTTTGAGGGATGGATGAAAGTTTTAATTTGATCCTATGTGTACCTAAAAAGACTCTTGTTTACAAGACCTCAGTTTTGAAGAACATGCCTTCCTATACAAGATGCTCAAATTGCCAAAAAAAGACCTAGAATTTTTTGATAATATAATTCATACAAATTAGGATTGTTCCGTGCAGCTCTTTTGTAAAAGTTGAATGCCAAGCTTTCTCTAAATTCGTAAAGCATAGATAAATGTTTCTTGTGATATTTTTGACTAATACCTTTGGATTTTGGTTTTTGGATTTTGATTTTTTGAGAAATCATTTGGAAGTGCACATGTGTGGGGTCCAATTGTTTCTTAGCTTTTCTTAATGACTTCTTTTTACCAAAAACAATTCTTGAACAGGTTTTGAAACTAGATGTCTAATGTCCTAACTTCTCATCCCACAAAGTCCATTATGTGGAAATCAAGGAAAAATTTCCCTATTGTTGACTTTAGTGAGAAAATTGTGATGTAAACTCAAATGCTTAGAAGCCTATAAGGATAGAATCCCTAGGGCAAGCAATAACACTTGAATTTTGTCAAAGGTATTTGCTTCCTAAAGGGTTTGAAATTTGGTGATCATTGTTGAATGTTTGTTTTTCCCAATGTTTAGGATTCAAGCAAAGTGTTTTTGATTCCAAATAATGCAAAACCCTATGGATAATGAAGAGACAATATTTGTTGAGTTCCCACTTGGATTTCTCTAGCTACACCTACTCTTAGTGGATGATTAGATGCTTGACCACATAGGCTCCCTCTTATAGTGCACTCGCTTCTTAGGTCAGCCAAGCATCAGTACCCATGAAACTCCCATGGAATACTTATTATCTCTACTAAGAGCCGTAAAAATGTGGGACGACTTCAGAATGACCATTCTTGCACCAACAAATAGATCAAGGATTTGGTATTTCTAAACAAGAGGTTCTAATAAAGGAATTTCATTCATGGGGGACCATCCATTTGGAAAGAGACCATTGTTGCCCTTCTTGTTGGAACAATCCTCATGATACTTGAAATTTCCTCAAGTACGCACACTTATATATCGGTTGGAAGTTGCTTGACTTTAGCGTGTTCCCGGTTGGGTCATTCCCTTGGGTGATTACTTTTTCCCACAAATAAGGCTTTCTAAGAATAAACAAAAGTGAGCAAGGACATTCGTAGTTCATTCAATCTTCATTGAGAAACAAAGAGAGAACACACGAGATATACTTCACTCACACTTGCAAGTTTTATTCAATTTTAAGAATCCAAATTGAAGTGTGGAGGTAACCACTTACACAACTTAATATCACAAAAATCCTTTTGATTCTCAAGATCGTTGTGAGGTGCAAAAGAAGCGCATATGTCTTTTAGATGATATTACTTTGGATAAGTGATTACAAAACATATAGGCACATGTTCATTTTAATCCTTCAAAGCAAGAATTGGATTCTTTTTAAGCACCAAAAGGAAATGTGAGATTTGTGTGTTCAATTGTTAAGCCCAAAAAAAAATCTAGTAAGTTTGTCTAAGATTCTTTTTAACCCTTTTGTTTTGTTCCTTTTAAACCCAAATTGAAAATTAGTAAGTCCTAAAGCTTGAAAGATGAAAAATCCTTTAGAATGGAATTATAATTTCTTCCAAAGTGTTTAAAAAAAAATAATATAGTAAAATGATGATGCCATAGAAGTCTTTGTCCTTGTTTCCTTCCTTCACTTTCAATCAAGCCAACCTACAAAAACTGGTTAAAAAATACAAAAATAGAGGCTAAAAACTAGTTAGTATCCAAAAGCAACCAAAATGAAAAAGAACATGTTGAAATTAATTTGAAAATTCCTTTCACCTAACTCCAACAGCAGAGTCTGTAGAGGCAGTGCAGTTTGAAGAATTCAGGGACATTATATGGCATTGTTAGGACTGACAACGACATACTACAACAAAACTAGTGAGCACGATTGTGGCACTATTTTTCCTAGCGACGCAGTTCGGAATTTGGGTGACTGGTTGATAGGAAAATAGCCCAACACCGCAGTTTGAAATTCAAATTTCTGGGTAGGAAGAAGCCAACATTGCAGTTTGGAGTTTGATAGTGGCACTATATGGAATCGTTGGATTGGTAACAATGCAGTTTCTCTGTTAGCGGTGCACTTTTCCTATAGACACAAAAACTTTAAAAAATCATAGAATTTAAAAAAAAATGTGTTAAATTTCTTCAAATCCACCCTCCCTCTAGCGCCAAAATGTGAATGGTGATGTTATACTTGCACAAACGCACTCAAATAATACATCATTAGTCTATTATGCAAGTTAAATCAATATTCCCCATAGAATCATTTGAAATGCACAAAACAAGAAATTGAATGATGAATACAAATAAAAAGCTTTCAAATCCTATCTAATGCAAGCAAACTCTTAATCCTATGGGGGAATTGGTGCCATTTTGATGTGGAAAATGGCCCTTTCCCAATCCCTTGTAAGCTTGAATGATGATTTGATAAAGATTTGATGCTCCTTGGTGAAATTCTTGCATAAGCTAGCTATAAAACTCTAAAAATTGATGAAAATGGATGAGCAAGTGGATAAGCAAATTCAAAATCTCAAGATAATGTCTTTGCATGAAGTTGTGGATCCAAAATCAAGGTGAGATCCTCTTATTTATAGATGAGAGTGATGGAGAATGAGGAACAAGGGATGAATGTGGGATCAAACACCAACTAATGACCAAGTGCCACTTGTCAGCATGTGAGTGGACAAAGGTGGAGCACATTTTGGTCATTGTGCAATTAAATGCAATTACGTTGAATTTTAAATTTATGAAATGACATGTTGGAGGGAGAAAGAAATGAATTAAATGCCACTTGGCTCAATGCACAAGGACATGTAAGAGGCATTCAATGCCTTGCTAGAAGGACAACTCCCTTTGGAGGGACTTTTCAAATTTGGAGGAATATTCCCTTTTGATGCCATGTTGAGAGAAATTAGAAGATTTAATAAATCAAAAGAAATGATTTATTGAGCAAGTTGCAAAATTTAGAGGATTTAGGTGATTAATATTAAGATTAATCAAGATTTGATTAATTTAAAAGGAGATTAGTTGATTTGACGATTTTGACTTATATTTTTAGATTAATTTAAATCAAAATGAGAGGAAAATGATTTAGAATTAATTAAATAAGGATTTTGATTTATTTAATTAAAAGGATGATGTTAGATTAAATCAAATAAAGATTGATTTATTTAATTTAATATAATGAATTTAGAGATTTAATTAAATAAAATGAATTATTCAATTAAATAAAGACTATAGGGTTAATTAAATAAAATGATCTATTTAATTGACATGAGATGCTGACTTAATTAGATAAATAATGATTTATTTAATTAAGAGGCAAAATGTGATGAATTTAATCAAATAAGGGATATTTAATTGAATGATTATTAAAGGAGATGATTCAGGATGAAACAATGTTAGTAATCAGGATCAAAGTTAATCGGTACATTTTCCATGTCTACACTTCCCACTTATACTATTGGTTCATGCAGTACATTTAGAGGAGGTCTTCGACTACCTGATTCACCCTCTCCATCTACCCGTTGGTCTGAGGATGATAAGACAAGTTGAAATTTATCTTGGTTCCCAATGCAACATTCAAGGTCATCCAAAATCTTGAGTTTATCTAGGTGTCTTTATTAGAAATGATAGTCTTTGGCAGTCCATAGAAGTAGAAGATCTCCTAGAGAAATTTCTTGGCCAATGTCAATGATCCATCCTTAAAGTTTCCTGGAATGAAGTGTGCCACCTTGGAAACTTATCGATCACAACCAAGATAACATCATGTTAATTCTTACTCAAAGGTAACCCCTATACAAAGTCCATACTAATCACCTACCATTTGTACTTAGGTATTTCATGAAGATACAATAGCTCCATTGGATGTGCATGCTCAGCCTTGACTCGTTGGCACTCTAAGCATTTGGCTACATAATCCACTACATCCTTCTTGAGTTTAGGCCAAAAGTATAGAGTTTTCAATTCTGCGATCATCTTGGATACTTTGGGGTGTCCTGAATAAGGTGCATTATGAACCTCTTATAAAACCAACTTCCTTAGCTCTCCAGAGTCTAGAATATACATTCTTATTTGGTATCTCAAAATACCATCTGGTTCGATCCAATACTCATCAAACCGATGATTTGATGGATTCTCTACTAGGGCACGCTTCACTCTTTCGTAGTGCTCATCCCTTTGTAAATGTTGTATCACCTGTTGTCTCAGATTAGACCTTGTCGAGATCATGGATGCCAGATGTCTTCTTCTACTAAGAGCATCAACCACTTTATTCTCTAATTAACCTCGTGCTATTTAAGATTCCTCAATTCATACACTACCACTTTTCCATCCTGCATTAGTACTGCTCCCAATCCCTCACTTGAAGCATCTGTGATTATAGTGAATCTTCCATTAGGATCAGTGATGGTTAGCACTAGTGCTATCATGAGACTCTCCTTTAGGAGTTAGAATTCCTATTCACACTTCTTGGTCCATTCAAACTGCGTTCCCTTTCTTTGGAGTGATGTGATTGGAGATGAAATCTGGGAAAACCCTTGCACAAACTTTGTATAGTATCCTATGAGTCCCATGAAGCTACGAACTTATGACACATTCTAAGGAACTAGCCATTCCATGATCCCCTTGATATTTTTAGGGTCTACAAAGACTCCCTCAGCTGAAATAATATGGCCTATATAGTGCACCCTTTCTTGATAAAAAAAAAGCATTTGGATAGCTTCCCAAAGAGTTTTCTTTCTCGTAGCCATTGTAAAACTATCCTCAAGTTCCTATCATGATCTTCAACAAAATTTGGATAAACTAGGATGTCGTCAATGAAAATAAAAACAAAGTCATCTAAACTGTCTTTGAACACACTATTCATGAGGTTCATGAAAGTTGTAGGTTCATTGGTCAACCCAAAAGTTACCACAGTGAACTCATAGTGTCCATACCCAGTTCGGAAGGTAATATTCAAAATATCTTCTTCTTTTATTCTCAACTGATGGTATCCCAACCTGAGATCAATTTTGGAGAACACCATCTCCCCCTTCATCTAGTCAAACAACTCATTGATCCTCAAGAGTGGATATTGATTCTTGATGGTCACCTTGTTCAACATCTGATAGTCTATACACAGATGCAAGGTTCCATCCTTCTTTTTCACAAAGATAACTAGTGCTCCCCAAGGAGACACACTGGGTCTTATGAGCCCCTTATTCAACAATTCCATTAATTGGGCCTTCAACTCATAGAGTTTGGTGGTGGTCATCCGATAAGGTGCTTTGGATTGAGGCTTAGCTCTTAGTAAAAGGTCAATAGAGAGTCAAATTCCCAGTTCTGAGGTAACTCCATGAGTTAATTAGGGAATACATCTCACAACTCCTTGAGAATAGGGTAGTCATCTAAATGCAGTTCCTTGTTGTCAGGGTTATTGATATGCACAACATAAATAGTACATCCCTTTTGACGAGCCTTCTTGAGATGCATAATAGAGATCTGTCTAAGTTCCAAGGGTCTTTGCATCCCGCAAATCTCAACTGGGTTCCCATAATCATCCAGACAATTAACTACCTTACCCTCATAGTTCACTATAGACTTATGCTTAGTTAACCAATTTATTTCAAAAATTACATCATATGAGCCTAAAGGTGCCACATACAGGTTGACTTGGGTTTGGAAGGCTGGAAGTTCTAACTTGCTGCAAAAGAGAAATGTATCTACCCTCCACTCTACTCGATTACCATACTAGACTTTCCATGAGTTTTCCATGTATCCAGGTCTAATAGATATCTTGGATATTACTCTAGGGTTTATGAAACATTTAGTAGCTCCGGTATCAATTAAAATAGATATAGTTCGGCCATAGAGCTTACCTGCCAGCTGAATTGGAAAAGCCTAATACTCTACCTGCTTTTTATCCACTACAATGTGGATTTGATGATGTTGAGACTACTGATAATTTCCTTCCCTTCACGACTATGACCGTTGTAGACAATTTGATGCATAATGATCACCTCCATAAGTATAACACCCGTTGTGAGGCCCTTTGTGACCTCCTAGCTTGTCCTCTCTGAAGCCCTTATGCTTTTGGTTGTCTTTTCCTTTGTTATTATTTTCCTTCTTAGTCTTTCCACCATTACCACCTTCACCCTTCTCCCGTGACTCACATCCCCTCTTGAGATTACGGATCTGATGGTTCTTGTCTCCTTTATGAAACTTATTTTTCCCAAAACATGATTTAGGACTTGCATTATTGTGGTAATTGGATAAATACTACAATTTTTCTCTTGTTTGGTGGCCTTTAAGAAAACTTCATTCATGGTGAGAGGATCATGCATGATCACTTTTGCTCCAATATGGGGTCTAAGTCCCAATATAAACTTTTGGATATGAAAATGTTTGTATCCTTGATATTGGGGCACATATTTCAGTAGGATGGTGAGGTTTTCCAAGTATTGGGTCACATTCATGCTCCCCTGAGTTAGGTTTTGGAAATATGCCACTTTCTTATCAAAAAAGAGTCGGGGTAACCATCTCTTCCTAAAAGATTGGAGGAAGAGTTCCCAAGTTAGCTCAACATGCTGAAGATTCCTTTCTGACTTTTCATTGTCCCACCAAGTAGCCGCTTCTCCTAAAAGATGATATGTAACCCATGCCATTTTAGTCTGGTTGGATAGGTTATAGAGTCCAAAGTATTTATCCATCTCAATGATCCATGCCTCAGCTCCTACTCCGATAGCCTTACCATCAAACTTAGGCGGTGCTCCTCTTTTGAGATCTTTTCCAAGTTCTTCCTCAATTCAACCTCATGGGCATTCTCCTAGATCACCATCCCCTTGATTGAATTTTGTATTCTTGTGAACTTGGTCCTCGCGTGCCACTTGAACCTCATGTTCTATGTGATCCATTCAAGCCTCTTTCGTATTTAGAAGCTCTAGAATCTATCCCAACCTCTTGTTTGGTCCATTGTCTGACCCACTACCACCTGTCTCTTGCCTAGTAGTCACCATGTTGGATCACACTTGACTTGCATCACATTTCACGTCTATCAAAACTTAACACTAGGTTCCACAAGTAAATTTTCTTATTCTACATAACATACACATGCATATATCACTCATTCATTGAAGACATACACATTCATGCACAGTAAACATATTTTGGAGTTCTTCATTTGAACACACCAAAAATAACACCTTGCTTTATTTATATTAGGTGTGGGTCAATAGACCCTTATTTAAAAAAGAGATTTTATACATTAGTTAGTTTTCTCATTCTCAAAGAGAGGACATTCCTTTGGGTGCTCTTCAGAATTTACATCAATTTTCTTAGAAGTGGAGGTTTGAGCATGCAGGCTCTCCTTTTCCTCTTTAGTTAATAAGGGTGTGTTTGGTTCACACCTTAGAGGCCAATCTCTGATTGTGGAAAGCTTCTTAATATTTGGTTTTCACTTTGATTCCTCAATCTTCTCGCCTCTCTCTAGCTTAAGTTGAGTGAGGGCTTGGGCTAGAGTCTCATCGTCAGGAATCTCAAGTTGAACCTCAGTGTTGGTGTTTTCTTCCAATATGACTTTCTTGTTTGAGGTCCTAACGGTCTTCCCTTTCTTTTGTCCTAACTTAGACCTTCCCATACCTATATTCAATCCAGGTTCCATCAATCCTTAAGACAACTCAATTTGGTCATGGGTCAACTATACCCTAGTCATGAATATTGTGGACTCAAAAGGCCTAGAGTTGAACCCTAAGCTTTGATACCAAATGTAACAACCCATTCTAATTATTACTTAATTATATTGTTGCAAATGACATTATGAATTTTTAATTTTAAAAAGACACAACTAAGCAACTATTTTCAATCATAGCAACACATGTCTAATTAAAATGAGTCAAATATATATATATATATATATATATATATATATATATTTAATTTCAATGTCAATTACAATATCCAAGTTGACTAGGCTCATTGGGCCACAAAGTCAATACAATATACAAATTTTACATCAAGGTTACATCATAGACCATGATATTCATGAAAACATCCAAGGTTTCCTCTTGATTCTCACCTCCACTGGTGGATGAGAGCATGGTTGAAGCGCTTTACTACTCAACCATGAAGCTTACACTTCCCCCAAAATTCTTCCAACTTGAAAAATACCTGATTCTGCACAAAAAGTTTAGCAAGAGAACAATTTGCAAGGTGGAATATAGTGCGTGCCAAAACATCAACATGCATCTCTATCTATGATTTAGAAAAATGGAAGATCTATGCTAGGAATGGCAAAGAGTGATATCACAAACTCCATACACACATAATGGGATAATTGCTTGGCCAAGCATACAAATTATGTTGCAACAAAAAACAATAGGTTTTGGATAAAGCAAAAACCTATACTCTCTAAACTCCATTTTGACACCCGTCCCAAAAGGTAACTTTCAACAACTTAGTGATCTCTTAGCAACTATCTACTCTCTATCAACATCTACCCTAAGGTGCTCTAGTCTACTTAGGTGTTGATGTTCTACTCAATAAAGAGAATATTCTTTACACACATCTCTATGGAAAATTAATTTAGTCTACTTATTTCCTTAACTTAAATAAAATCAAAAAAATGATTCAATGGAACTGATCAATACATTATCCATTCATTTCATACACATGACACATGATTACATTCAATGCAAATTAGTATTCATTTAAGAATGAATTTAATAAGTAACAAAAGAAGGTATGTCACAAGTATGTGTATGTACATAGAGGAAGGTCTATGTGCATACACATATGTGTTGACTTAAGTTATTTATTTGTGCCATGAGACAATTTGGGTATCATTCACAAGAACGACACTGTGCCTACAATGAGGTTTGAAGAAAAAAAATTATTGCGAACATTGCATGAAAGCAATATATATTGATATCGTTCTGAGGAACAATTGAATATGTAAAAAAATGGTTCACTAATAGTCGATCATAAAGATCAAGCCCACTAATTGAAATTTAAAATGAACAATGTAATCGTTTGGCCTTCGTTGAAGACGAACGAGGCTACAAGCTTAAATGAAATGATATTTAAACATCATTCTATGAAAAATGGTTGAAGCTTTGCACCCATAAGGGCATGGCCCACTACTCGACATAGCTGGAAAAGTAATCACAATAGTGAGAATATCATTAGAAAATATTTTTTGAACCCTTATAGGGTGATGATATACAAATTTTAAATCGTATCTCTTTGTAAAAGAAAAACTACACTATCTGTTATTGGATTTCATCTGGTTATCCTTGTATTGGTAACCAAAAGATACATGCAAGAAATAAATGAAGAGGTGAAACAAATAATTCATACAGGGTTAGCCTAGTTCTACTATCAAGCTAATAAAAACATAAAATGATATGGTGCATGCAACCCTCGACTGATAAGGCCCCTGCAACATGTTTCAAGAAAAGAAAGGGGTCAATCTTCAAACAAAATACCTTGATCCAAGCTAATTACTCTTACAGAGAATGAACTTCTAATATTAGTCCTTCAACTTGAATGAAATCGACAAAAGTAAAAGAAAATGGAAATTTCCATCATATTTGAAAGCAATATTCAAGCATAAAATGCATCAAATGACTATTTTTACCTCTACTTGTGGTTTTCCTCAGATCTTTCCTACTTTTCCAGATAGGTTGATGCACTCAATTTTCTTTTTCCCTAATTTTTTTTTCACCACTTCCAAATCTGGGCCGGTTCCTTTCTAGTATGTTGTGTTACCAAAATGGGAATACATCTTTCCCATACCTCTTCGCAACATTATGGGGAGCCGTTTCCTTCATAATTATCATTAATTTTTGCTACCCACTATTCAAATTTGAATATCTTGCCATAATCGAATGTAGGCCACTATGATACTATCATTTATTTTTACTCTCTTTTCATTTATTTTCAAAATTTAACATCATTCAATGAATTTGAACTCATATTCAATTTTGAAGAGTTATTTATGTTCATATATATATATATATATCGCAAGTTTACATATATATATATATAAATGTATATATATATTTACATATATATATGTATATATATATAGAGATACATATATATATATATATTTTTACATATATATATATATAGCATTATTATATATATATATATATTTACATTATTATATATATATATATATTTACATATATATATATATATTTACATATATATATATATATGCATATGTATATGTAGAAAGTTTATATATATACTTATATATAGACACACACACACACACACACACACACACACACACACACACACACACACACACATATATATATATATATATTTATATATAGACATACATATATATTCTTTTATTTATCACTATTTTATGTTTATAATAGTGTACTGTGGAATCAATTTCAAGCAAAGAAATAAATTTTGTTATTATTCGAATAATAGCTTTCAAAAGAAGTAATTTTCTTATTCTTCCAACACGCCTTTTTATTACATACAAATATTTTTAATCATGCTTTCGTTCTATTTTAAATTCAAATACACACAAGATCAAGATAGACAATTTGAATATGAAATCATATGTATTTGTTTTCACAAGCCTATTTTTCAACCATTGAGTCAATTTGATTCAAGTCAATAAAATCTTCTATATATGAAATTTCAAATGCAAACATCATGCCATTTGTGGTGTGTGTACCTAGATTCCACCAAGCTTACTGTTTAATCCAACTAAACGACCCTACTTCAACCGTGTTCTCGTCCTTCAACCTGTTATCCTGCAATTGCACACACTTGCACTTACATAGTTCATCAATAACATTCAATGATGATAAAGAATAAGATAGTTCAAAATATCACATAGTCAACGATGGTCAAATTCTTTCAAACTTTTCAAAAATATCAAAACTTTCATTCAACATATTGAATTCCCTCAATAATTTAATTTATCATATTATAATTTAAATGGAATAAAAGTTGGGTTATGACATCCTTCCCCTCTTGGAAGAGATATCGTCCCAATGTCCTTTTTAATCAAAATTTAAGCATATATGTCTATTTCAACATCATATCATACTATTCCAAGCCAAAATATTATAATATTATAATTTAAAAGCAATAAAAATTGGGTTATGACAACACCCACAATTATAGCGTGGGTTTGACAGATTCAAAAGGCTTTTAAAACAATATTAACTTCTTTCTCAAACGTTTACATAGTATCAATAAACTCCTACATGTTTCATTCAATGGTTGACTAGGTCTCACTTAACTTCATGCGCTGGCTTTGTATGCAACATGCCACACCTTTATCTTATGTGCCATATATTATGATATGTGCCCTAAATTCTTTTAAATGCTACATAAATATTAACAATAACAATAGCACTATGTATGTATTATGCTTTAATGCTTATTACTAGTGACTTCTATCATATATAATATATATATATATATATATATATATATATATATATATATATATATATATATATATATATATATATATATATACATATCCTTCAATATATATACATATTTCACAAGGTTAATACAAATACATTATTATTGATTATCAAACATATATAAATATAAAAGTATAATATTATATATATATAGACATATATTTTATATATATACATATATAAACATATACATAATAATATATAGAGAGCAGCATGTATATGTATTATATACATATACATATATATTATATATATATATATATATATATATATATATATATACATATACACATACACATACACAGGAGCATATATGGTTGACATACACAGGAAGAAGAGATATTAATATGATATACATATGGTACATATATATATATATATATATATATATATAGTATATATATATATAGTATATATACATATATATACATATTGTAATGCCTAAAATTTTAACCAAAATAAAGTTAAGGACAAAACACAAATTTCAAATTTCGACTACAAGACGTGACTAACTCATACAATTCATAAAAGAGCATAACAACATTTGACAAAATATAATCTATAATATTTTGCTACATAACAAAATTACTTAGACAATCAAGGATGGGGTTCAAAGGGAGGCATGAAGTTCACATCACCGATATAGGCATGATTAGTTCAACTACAACATCAATAGTCACAAACTTAGTTCAAGACACTAGTTGTGCAAATAAAATATATGACAATAGTGACATCAAGTAATAACAAGAGAACAAGCCTAGGGGCCAGACCTAATTCCTTGGGGGCTCATCGTTGACGGCCTTGCCTACATATATATTTCGCAGAGGAACCATAGTTCGACGATATAGACTTGAACCAACACTCACTTGGTTGACCGATGATAATGTATATCATCTAAGCTCAATTTTCATAACAAATTAACAACTCAATCATATCCTCGATATTACTAGATCACACTAAAAATAACGGGATACAATAATTCAAGGTCAAAAATTATGACTAGGCACATGTAAAGGATCTTCCAATAATTCTTCTAAGACAACAAGATGATGCACACAACCCCCATGTACAACTAGGTTTATTTTTCACAATTTAACTTGACTTTGTGCATGCATGACACCAAAAGAACAATTCAACACATGTTTTATTGTGGTATTAGACTTATTGGAAATAGAAAACAATGGATACTCCTAACACATATTTCTTTATAATAATAAAATAAAACAAAGTAAGAAAACTAATTACTTCATATAAGTCTATTCATGACATAAAATCTGTAGATTGCAGCAAAAAAAATCCCAGAATTGAAACAATCATAACTTTTACGTTTTTAAACCAAAAATAAAAGTTCAATATGTTCTGGAAAGGGGAAAGACCAAAGATTAAAACCCAGAAATTATTTAGTATGAGTCCAAAACATGCGTGAGCAGTTTTATCTGCAACTCAGCTTACTATTTTTCTACCAATAACAACAATTCCTCCATTTAGAAGAACAATTTTGTAAAATATATAATATCATTACTAATTTTATGCTTATCATTATTATAAACTATAGAAGTAATACAATATAAGATTCATGGAAAAGTGGGTTTTATATAAAATAAATAATCACTCAATGCAAGGAAATGCTAAAACATTACAAAATAATACGTCCACGTAAAATCATCATCCTCATCAAGATAGGGTATATTGTTTCACCTATTAATATTTTATAATTCTTTCAGTAATGTTTTGAAGCTGATTACACTTTGATGATAGTAGTGGTATGAGTTGAGTGAGGTTTTCTAAAGGCATGTTGTCTCATGATGTTGATAAAATGATTAATGAATTAAGGTAAAAAAATCAGCATAAACAAAATCAATGAAAAAGAAGAAGAAGATATCATACAACTTCAAACAATGTTACTAAAATTGAAGTGACCTTCAACCAGTAAATAAGATGCTTTAAACAAATTAATTTTGTTTACAAGTTGAAATTGAAAGATCAATATCCTTAAAGACTGAAATCAATTGATTGTATTATATATTATGTTGCAACAATGATTAATGAAAACATATTATAAGTATAAAAGATAAAAATGACCATTATCTGCACTTTTAAATATTTAGTTTAGCTATGAATTCCAAGAAAACAAATGAAATTTATGAAGGTGTGAAACTGACTCGTAGAATAACTCTAGTTTTCATATACCAGAAAAATTAGTCAGTGTTCTCTCTTGAACTAGATATATGTAAGTCTCCAAACAATATGGTTGTACAGCCTAACAATCTATTGCCTCAAAAACTTATAAATCATTTTGCAGACCAACTATGTCTAATGATCATTGTCTAATGAATCTATGGTGGACTTCCATCAGCTATGAAATAATACATTAATGAGACAAGGGAATTCAACAAGATACCCATTCTAATCCAGTAGAACTCACCAATCACCCACATGGTACTATTTTATGACACTCCAACAATATTTTACCAACAAATTATTTTCTGGTTATTGTTCTGAATATGCATTTTCTAGAGCAGTCAAAATAGTTAACAATTCACAAAATTATATTTACATCTGTATCAATTTTTTTTTATCTAAATAAATATTTTCTCACATGAAGTAAAGCATATTAAAGGAGCCTCAAGACACCCACGATACAAAAATTCAAGGGAGACACATAGACCAAAAACAAAAAAAACAAAAAAACAAAATCAAGGAAGCCAAAAGATAGCAGAGTAGCTGATGCAGAGATGGTATTTTGAAAGCAACGTTATCTAAAACTAAATTGCAATCATCATCAGGAAATACCATGAATAGATTAAAAAAAAAAAAAAAAAAACCATACCAATAAGGAGATCATTCCATCAAATTAAGTCACTCCAATCCAAGCTTTAAAAAAACAATCATTCACAGAAATCTTTGGAAGCTTAGAGACAACTAATTGAAGGAAATTCTGAAGTAAGTGTTATGGAAAGAAATAGGAAATGTGGGAGTAAGAAAAACATGCTTCGAATAGTGAAATATAAGAAAATAAAATAAAAGTCTCACAGCTTGCTAGGATAGTGGGAAATGAATAAAATTGATTCAGAATGGTTTAAGAATAACGAATTTGCAGTTGCAAGCGATCTGATAAACAACAAAAATGAGCAGGTACAAACAAGGCACACGAAGTCTCATAGCCATTTTACATTCATAAACACAACACAATGTACATAAATATTACTATTCTATTTAATTATTCTACAGACTAAACTCATACGTGAAAATACAGTTGCCTATGGATTTCTAGAAGTAAATCCAATTTAATCTAAAAAGTATCTATTTATTTTTTTGTAGTTTCTTGGACTCGAGTTCAAATACAGACGCACCAATAATAAAAAAAATTAGGGGAAATATTCGATAAATAAACTTAGTCTTTGCACTTAAATAATAATTTATCAGACATGCGTTGCTTAATAAATTTCCTTCAAGAGATGCAACCCCATAGAAATCATTCTTTATAAGATGGAAGCTTAATATTTATATGCATAAAATTTAGGCAATTGACATTAAAAAAAAAAGGAAGCTTCAATGGATAAATCTTGTAAAATAAGTTTAACATATGAAGACATTCTAATCGCTATGATTCACTGGTTGGAAGATACCTCCGCCAGCCATTGTATTTATACTAACACAAATAAAATGGGCCCAACACTTTCTCAATGAAGGGGCTATCCAAAGGATCAAACATAAAACCATCAAACAAAACTGAAATGCCATACAATACCTTCTCCGTAAGACTTTGTCCTGAAGACTCTTTTTTTTGGAGAGAACTCTATCATTATCGTCCTAGCTCTTTGGTAGCACATAAATCGGCCATCATTGGTCACCTCCCCCATGTTATCCATTTTACTACACACACACTCAACCTCTCCCTCCATCTCCCACCTTCACTATGCCATAGTTTTCTATCTCACTTTCAAACTCTCTGTTTTTTTGAGCTTGCAAGCAGTGTACTCCTCCTACGACTAGGAATAAACCTTTTGTTATCTCTGAGAAGAGATAGAGCCTCCTGCTTAAAGTGGTAGAAGGTGTGGTTTTAATTGGCAAAGCCACCCAATGGTACAATCACGATCGGCGTTTCCTCCTGCCCCCCGTCCCGCTCCCCCCAACTAGTAAGGAAAAATGGTAACATAAATCGATGATCGGGCCCCTTGAGTATATGAACCCCCAAAGAAAACTAAGAAGAAAGATAGCAAAATTTGAATGGTACTCGCTCACGCATGTTGCCCTACCCATCGAAGAAATGACCAGGAAAAGACAAGGCGTCTAGACTGCTTTTACCAAGTCTGAATAATTTGTGATAAAGGATGGTTGCCTCTTCCGCAAAATGCATTCATGGACAAATTTGCTCCACCACTCATATTTAATGCACTTGCGTGAATAGTCACCTCTGCCGCTGGGCGTTGAGGAAAATTAAAGTGTTGCATTCAACATTGACTGTTAATTCTGCCAAGAGCCAAGTGCAGCTTCCCATGCATTGCAACCACCTAACCCTCATCAATGCCTAGCCCACTTGCATATAATGAACCAACTAGCCGAGATCTACAATCTCTCTTGTTGAACTCTCATTACATTATAGATTATTATTAATACTGCTATCATCTTAGATTATTATATATATATATACTAGTTAAAGATTAGTGGGTGAATAATAACATGTGTATTGATAATTTGAGTATAGAAAATATAGTAACATTATTAGTATTAAAAGTTGATCCAATAGAAATATAATTGTCACTAGATGTATATTTATATATAAGGACATCAATAATCTATTCAAAATGATATCTAAAATTATACATTAGAACCTTTCCAATGATAGATAAGATTTATCAAAATGATGAAATATTAAAACTATTTAATACCTTTGAAATACATATAATAAATATCAAATCATTATCATACTAAATATCACATAATTATAATTATATGTAATTAATATCTAACCACATAGTAAAGTGAACTATACATAGTACAAATGTTGAGTGAATAATTTGTTTAACTCCAATAAATGTCAAAACAAATAATACTTACTAAAGGATAATAACTTGTTAATTCATTTTATTTATTCTTTTACACTTAACACTAATTATTTCAATTAGAATGACAAATTCATTAACCTTTGTATGTCATACCTGAAACTATGTAGATAAAATTGTTAACCAGTAGTTCAATGCCAATCCATGATTTTTAAATAATCCTAATGTAAACCTGAAGACAATACCTACAACTAGCACACATACAAATTTGTACTATGTTTATTGTAATTTAAATACAAAGTCTAGGTTAATGCCTTAACTCAACCTATTATAATTTAAGCACTATACCACCTGATACACAATAATATTTCTAATCATTAAATAGAAAAGTGGGCCTTTTATATATATGTATATACATATATATATACATATATATACACATATACATATATATATATATATCTATACATGTATACATATATATGTATATATACATGTATATATACATGTATATGGCTATTAATGTATATATACATGTATACATATACATGTATACATACATGTATATATACATGTATATATACATATATACATGTGTACACATGTATATATACATATATACATATATACACATATATATACTTGTATACACATGTATACACGTATAATATCAGTGAAGAAGTGCATGCTGTTGTATACATCGCATATATACACGTATGCTGTACACGGTATACACATATATATATATGTGTATATGTATATACATATATGTATATGTATATATATAGATGTATACATATATATACTATATATGTATATGTATATATATATGTATGCTATTATATATGTGCTATATATATACATCTATTATCTACATATATACATATATTATTATATATATATATATATATACATATATATATGTATATATACATATATATATACACACATATATATATATATATACACATATATACATATATATATATATATACACATATATATATATATATGTATATATAGATATACATATATATATGTATATATACATATACATATACATGCTGGGTTTGGATACAAATATATAAAACATATACATATACATATACATATACATATATGCTTATATATACACATATATGTATACATATATATATACACATATATACATATATATGTATATATAACACATTATATATATATATACATATACATATATATATATGTGTGTGTGTGTGTATATATATATATTACTTTCACATATATATATATACATAATATTATTTAAGTATGCTTATAAAACATTTATACTCATAACCTTCGATGGACATATATACACGAAATATATACACATATATGTATATATATGTATGCCACCTTAGTCCAATTGATATTCCCATTCATATGGGTAATCCATCCATGAGCATGTGTAGGTACATCTACCTATGTATACTCATGTACATATTCACTCACATGTATGAGTTTACCATAGACACGTACATATATACATATATATACATTTAATACATATATCTCAACGATATAATGGTAAACACAAAAGGAAGGACTTCAACTTAACATCAAGACTTCATCGCGTTCCCGACTCCAAACGATCATAAAACAAGATTGCAAACCAACTTAAACATTCACAATTAGAATACAAGATCTCGAATTGACTTGACTTAACTAAGACCAACTAGGGCGTGAGTGTGTGAATGCTCAATAAGTCCAAATTTAAAGGTTAGTTCATATCAATTTCTTCTCTTGAGTGATACTTCCCCTCTCTTCCAGAGGCTTGAACCTATCCCTGCATTCAACTTAGTTCACCATAACAATAGTTAGTTGAATAAATGCATTCATATACATCAGATGCATGTTATATTCATAGTATATATCTCATATATTGAATCATAAAGAATTTAATTGAACCAAACATTTATTCATCATATTTCCATCATAATTCATAAATAAAACACATTCACATTTATTGAAGCAATTTACCAAACTAGGTAATAATAAATGGATAATAAGACATAGAGTGTAACATATTCCCCCATTGTGAATCATTGTCCTTGATGATTTTTAAGAATCAAATATGATCATAACATCATTATTTTCAAGAATTTTCAAAATCTAGGAAGACTTGTGGAATTTTTTTCATTTTAGCATTGTCTTCCCATGTAGCAGAATCTTCTGCATACTGATCCCAATGGACCTTGCATTGCATAACTTCTATGTTACACTAGTGGAGCTTTTGTGTTATGAGCGCCTTGAGAGGCTCAATCATTACCACCCATGGGTCCTACACCTATAAAGCATTCCAATCAATAACATGGTTATCACCTGGTATATACTTCTTAATATACGAGACATGAAAGACGCCATGCATCCTGACAAGAGCTAGTGGCAAGACAATCCTATACACAATAGGGTTAATTTCCTCAAGATCTTCAAAAGGTCCAACGTAGCACGGAGCTAGTTTGGATGAATTTCCAAACTTGATAGAACTTTTGTGAGGCTTAACTCTCAACAAAACCCTATCCCCTACTACAAAATTCCTAGGTACTTGATTAGAATCAACTTAACTTTTCTTCCTATTGTTAGCCTCTACTAATATTTGCTTGATAATTCCAACTTGTTCCTCCATTTTTGACAACATCTTTGGCCCAAGGCTTATCCTATCTTCTAGCTTATCCCAGCTAATAGGAGTTTGACACTTCCTGCCAAATAATGCTTCAAACAAAGCCATCTTGATCACAAAATGATAGGAGTTATTATATGAAAATTCCACCAAGGGTAGGTAATCATCCCACTTGTATTATTGATCCATACAATACATACTTAGTAGGTCTTCTGATACTTGGTTCACCCTTTTAGCTTTCCCATCCATTTCCGAATGATAAGAAAAACTTATGTTCAGTTGTGTTCCAAGTGAAGTAAACAAGTTTTTCTAAAACCTAGATATTACTCTAGCATCCCTATCAGAAATGATATTTTTTAGGAATCCTATGCAATCTAAATATCTCTTTAATAAAATTTTGTGCTATTATAGGAGCTCCATCAGTCAAATTCCTTAGTATGAAGTGAGTTACTTTTGTAAGCTTGTTGGTGCAGGAGCACCATTAAGTAAATTTGGTCCATCCAGGTTAATGAGGAGTATGTTATAGGGTTTTTGAGATTTTGTATTAAAATAAGGTCTATGAGACCATTCTATTATGTATTTAGTTAATTTTGAGTCATTTTAGGTGTTTAGGGTGGTCAAATTATTTGACATTGCAAAAATTGCATTTTTTGGCAAGTTGTCAATAATAAAGTTGTAAAAGAGCAGATTAAAGGAAGGAAAATGATCATAAGATTTTAAAAGTCAGTTTTAGGAAGTTACAAAGTTAGTTTCAAATGGAAACAATACATATATGATGTAAAATCTTGATTAAATGATGATCTTGAAGATTGAATAAAAATTTCTTTGATACAACTCTAATTTTCTACATGATTTAGTATTTTTCCTTTATTTACTGTGTGTGTACATACTCGTACATGGAGAAAATGATTTGAAACCTTGTGTAATATGTAGATACATGAAATACCTCTCAATTCCATCAAGTTTGAGAGTTTAATATATAGATTTGAGGGAGAAATCTTAGTTTTTCTGAAACTGCCCTGTATACAAAATTAGAGGGTTTTGAATCAATAAAATGGTTTTCTGACCCATTCCTCTATCTGTAACCACTGTGGCTTCAGGAATGGGTATGCACCAGCATTAATAAGGTGTGTGGATGGGGATTTTGAACAGGGGAGGTCTAGTTTGGTGATGTGTGTGAATCCATAAGGTGTATTTTAGTGTCTTCCACATGAATTCTTGTGGTTTTGTTATGTCAAAGCTAGGATCTTGTTGGGGCAGCATGGTTTGTTGATATTTTTAGTTTCTACAGGCCTAAATGAACTTGTTTAAAGTGATTGCATAGTATTTTGAGGATGGTATATTGGATTTTCAATAGAACCCTAGTTGGTGGCTATAATTGAGGGTTTCTGAGTTTGGCACTTGATTGTGAGAGTTTCTAAGAAAAAATTATGGATTCTTGGGTTTTTACATGTTGGAACTGCTTCCCTAAAGTTTCAGAGAGTTTTCCTAACTTTAGTGAGTGGTTGCTTTGTTAAAGAAGGTTAATCAGAGCCCTAAAAGGAGTAGAAAGCCTGATTTGGTGAAGTTGTCTCAAAAAAACCATAAGTGATTTGTTGATATGTTATTGACCATGGAAATGGGTCCTTGAAATGGTTTAGACCTTGGTCTAAGATCCTTGAGAAGAGTTACCTGATTGAGTTGATTCCCAGTGCTACAAGGGAAAAGCGTGAATTTGAAGAGATGGTGAGATTTTGATAAATTTGTGATTTGGAAATTGTGATTATTGATTGGAATTGTGTTTAGTAAAATTGAAAGACCTCTCCTATTGCATCACTTGTCTACCAATACTAGAATGACATTGTGCTTGTTCCTTGACATAGGGAGACCTTGCACAAAATCTATGCTAATAACTTTCCACTTACTTTCTGTAACTTCTATTGGAAGACTAGAATCACTAAGAGGGGGGGTGAATTAGTGATTCATGTAAGTCACAAATTTTTTACAAATCCAAGGATTTAATTGAATTTTGAACTAAAATATCAAATGACAGTTTATAGAACAAATTTGACTTGTGCATGAACAGTATTGTGTTTGCATTAATCATGAATTAAACATATAGACATAACGTTAACATAGGTTGAACTTAAGATATTTTAAACTTTCATCTCTATTAGAGCCCATGTTAATAACAAAACCTTTTATGCATGATATTTTGACATAAACATTGGTAGAGATGAAAGACAAATAATTAACAACTATTCAATGCATTTGGTGACACATTGAGACTAGACAAATAAGAAAAATCACACAAATAAAATCATCACATAACACAATATATGTCTTGAGTGGAAAACCCTCTTGGGGAATAAAAACCACTAGAAAAAACTTTCTCTTTATTCACTTAGAGAACCAACTCTACAAAGTTCAGGAGCACCAACTCCACAAAGTTCAACAACACCAACTCCACAAATTTCAAAAGCACCAACTTCACAAAGTTCAGAAGCACCAACTTCACATAATACAAAAGCACCAACTTCACAAGATATAGAAGCACCAACTTCACAAGATACAGGAGCACCAAATCCTTTACAATTCACAATAGTTATAGTATACTATCAATACCCTAGAAGTGCAATTTGGAGTCCTAGTGTCTCAATAGAAGACTATGAATATTTTCAATAAGCACATTGAAGAATGTTGTATGAGAATGAAAACATCTTCCTTAAATATAATAATTTGAGAATCACTATTATAAAGGTTTTAAATTCAATACAACTTTTGTACAGTATCTGTTAAGGATAAGTCTGAAGCCTCATATTCTTCTTCCAGGTAACCCAAAAAAATGTCTGAAGGTTATCTTTTAAATTCATTACGTGAAATAACCTCTATATGTAGTTTCAATAACTGTAAACCAACTTGGGTTAAGGTTACAGGTGAGAAACCCTAAAGAGTCTTTTTAACAAACTCTTTAACAAGTTTAAGCAGGTACTTTAACTTCATAGCAAATGAGAGTATTTCTGTTATAGCCCGAGAAGAATCATCGAGAAACCCTAAAGGGTTTTAATCATAATCAACAAAATTCAAGCCCTTAAATATCCTTAACAATAATATTCACAAAACCCATACATATTTGATCTTAACCAAAACCTGTTACAGTCAACTACTATAACTATCAAATATCCAGGAATGATATTATCTTTTTGAGCATAAAAACAGTTTCATGCCTTTAAAAAAAAAAAATCCTTTTATCATTCTTAACAATTTCCTTAACAAATTGTCTCAAGACTCGTAAGCATCAAGAGAGTTTTTGCATTACCTTATTATGGTGGAAGAAAACTGAACAAATACCATAAATATCTATCGAGAAGTTCCATAACTACCCAGCTGAAAGATGCCAACAATTCTTCTCTGTCCAACTTCCACAGTCAAGCTTTCATTAGCTCACAGTCAACACTCAAACTCTTAACCATAAATAACCATCTAAAGCATGTACATTTTCCTTTTACATACCAATTGAAGAACCAACAGTTTCGACAACTATTTACCTCTACATGATTAAGCCTTAAACAAATAACTGTCAAATAAGAAAACAAAAACTGAAAAACAATGTTACCCAGTGTATTCGAGTTTTGTCACTTCAAGCTACTGACAAAATTCCACCTGATCATTGCAAACCTTGGAAATATTCTCCATGTGATTTTCTACCTATCATGCCCTAATGAGGGCTTTGAACTAATGGAATAACAAATTCCCTTTACCAAGCTTTGAAAATAAGCTTTTAACCTTTAGTATACTCGACAACCTCGGGCTTAGAAAACTCTTATGTCACTTTTAGTGCCTGACACCATATGTGGTGCAAGTGACAAGAATTTAGATGCCTTAATACAAGTAATACTAATGATAAGGTCTTCAAAACCTTAAAACATATGAGATGCAAATGGTAAGGTCTATAGACCTTTTAAAGTTTAACATGAATTCTCATCACAATGTAAGCATAGAACAACCAAGACCATAGTATATGCTCTGCAAGTAACCTTATAACATAGTAAGCTAAACACCAATATCATCAAAGGACTGGAATGGAGAAAACCACCTTAATTGATCAATCTGAAATACTTCAAGTGCAAAGACCACAGTGATGTCAATGATGCCAATGCAACCAAACTGAGCCAAAAGTCATCTCAAGATGGAAAATGTAAACACCATTATACAAATCAAGTATAAATATCATGAATGCCTTAAAAAAATACAATAGTGTAATAATATAATAGTAATAATGCACTAATATATCATTCAAAGACAAAGTGATAATAATCAACTAAATATACCTATGACTTGTAACCTTGAAGGATCAAACTAAAAATTATCCTATCAAAATGATAAATATTGTTAGCATCATCATATATCAAA
>VDFB02373365.1:34156457-34203411 GCA_007258455.2 Sequoia sempervirens
CTTTGGATAAGTTATTACAAAACATAGAGGCACATGTTCATTTTAATCCTTCAAAGCAAGAATTGGATTCTTTTTAAGCACCAAAAGGAAATGTGAGATTTGTGTGTTCAATTGTTAAGCCCAAAAAAAATCTAGTAAGTTTGTCTAAGATTCTTTTTAACCCTTTTGTTTTGTTCCTTTTAAACCCAAATTGAAAATTAGTAAGTCCTAAAGCTTGAAAGATGACAAATCCTTTAGAATGGAATTATAATTTCTTCCAAAGTGTTTTAAAAAAATTGATACAATAAAATGATGATGCCATAGAAGTCTTTGTCCTTGTTTCCTTCCTTCACTTTCGATCAAGCCAACCTACAAAAATTGGTTAAAAAATACAAAAACAGAGGCTAAAAACCAGTTAGTATCCAAAAGCAACCAAAATGAAAAAGAATTTATTGAAATTAATTTGAAAATTCCTTTTACCCAACTCCAACGGCACAGTTTGTAGAGGCGGTGCAGTTTGAAGAATTTATGTACATTATATGGCATCGTTAGGACTGACAACGATAGACTACAACAAAACTAGTGAGCACGATTGTGGCACTATTTTGCCTAGCAATGCAGTTTGGAATTTGGGTGACTGGTTGATAGGAAAATAGCCCAACACCACAGTTTGAAATTCAAATTTCTAGGTAGGAAGAAGCCAACATTGCAGTTTGGAGTTTGATAGTGGCACTATATGGCATCGCTGGATTGGTAACGGTGCAGTTTCTCTATTAGCGGTGCACTTTTCTTGTAGACACAAAAACTTACAAAAAACCACAGAATTTAAAAAAAAATGTGTTAAATTTCTTCAAATCCACCCTCCCTCTAGCACCAAAATGTGAATGGTGATGTTATACTTGCACAAACGCACTCAAACAATACATCATTAGTCTATTATGCAAGTTAAATCAACATTCCCCATATAATCATTTGAAATGCACAAAACAAGAAATGGAATGATGAATACAAATAAAAAGCTTTCAAATCCTATCTAATGCAAGAAAACTCTTAATCCTATGGGGGAATTGGTGCCATTTTGATGTGGAAAATGGCCCTTTCCCAATCCCTTGTAAGCTTGAATGATGATTTGATAAAGATTTGATGCTCCTTGGTGAAATTCCTACATAAGCTAGCTATAAAACTCTAAAAATTGATGAAAATGGATGAGCAAGTGGATAAGCAAATTCAAAATCTCAAGATAATGTCTTTGTATGAAGTTGTGGATCCAAAATCAAAGTGAGAGCCTCTTATTTATAGATGAGAGTGATGGAGAATGAGGAACAAGGGATGAATGTGGGATCAAACACCAACTAATGACCAAGTGCCACTTGTCAACATGTGAGTGGAAAAAGGTGGAGCACATTTTGGTCATTGTGCAATTAAATGCAATTAGGTGGAATTTTAAATTTATGAAATGACATGTTGGAGGGAGAAAGAAATGAATTAAATGCCACTTGGCTCAATGCACAAGGACATGTAAGAGGCATTCAATGCCTTGCTGGAAGGACAACTCCCTTTGGAGGGACTTTTCAAATTTGGAGGAATATTCCTTTTTGATGCCATGTTGAGAGAAATTAGAAGATTTAATATATCAAAAGAAATGATTTATTGAGCAAGTTGCAAAATCTAGAGGATTTAGGTGATTAAGATTAAGATTAATCAAGATTTGATTAATTTAAAAGGAGATTAGTTGATTTGACGATTTTGACTTAGATTTTTAGATTAATTTAAATCAAAATGAGAGGAAAATGATTTAGAATTAATTAAATAAGGATTTTGATTTATTTAATTAAAAGGATGATGTTAGATTAAATCAAATAAAGATTGATTTATTTAATTTAATAGAATGAATTTAGAGATTTAATTAAATAAAATGAATTATTTAATTAAATAGCGACTATAGGGTTAATTAAATAAAATGATCTATTTAATTAACAGGAGATGATGACTTAATTAGATAAATAATGATTTATTTAATTAAGAGGCAAAATGTGATGAATTTAATCAAATAAGGGATATTTAATTGAATGATTATTAAAGGAGATGATTTAGGATGAAACAATGTTAGTAATCAGGATCAAAGTTAATCGGTACGTTTTCCATGTCTACACTTCCCACTTATACTGTTGGTTCATGCAGTACATTTAGAGGGAGGTCTTCGACTACCCGGGATTCACCTCCATCTACCCGCTATCCGAGGATGATAAGCCGAGTTGAAATTTAACTTGGTTCCCAATGCAATATTCAAGGTCATCCAAAATCTTGAGTTTATCTAGGTGTCTTTATTAGAAATGATAGTCTTTGGCACTCCATAGAAGCAGAAGATCTCCTAGAAAAATTTCTTGGCCAGGGTCAATGATCCATCCTTAAAGTTTCCTGGAATGAAGTGTGCCACCTTGGCAACTTATCGATCACAACCAAGATAACATCATGTCAATTCTTACTCAAAAGGTAACCCCTATACAAAGTCCATACTAATCACCTGCCATTTGTACTTAGGTATTTCATGAAGATACAATAGCTCCATTGGATTTGCATGCTCAGCCTTGACTCATTGGCACTCTAAGAATCTGGCTACATACTCCACTACATCCTTCTTGAGTTTAGGAAAAAAGTATAGAGTTTTCAATTTGACGATCATCTTGGATACTCTGGGGTGTCCTAAGGTATTATGAACCTCCTTATAAAACCAACTTCCTTAGTTTCCGTAGCGTCTAGAATACATCCTTCTTTGATATCTCAAAATACCATCTCTTTCGATCTCATACCCATCAAACCAATGATCTGAAGGATTTACTACTAGGGCGCTCTTCACTCTCTCATAGTGCTCATCCCTTGGTAGATTTTGAATCACCTATTATATGAAGTTAGACCTTGTTGAGATCATGGATGCCATATGTCTTTGTCTACTAAGAGCATCAACCACTTTTATTCTCTAATTAACCTCGTATATTTAAGATTCCTCAATTCATACACTACCACTTTTTCCATCCCTCAGATAAGTGATCGGCCTCCCAATCCTCACTTTGAAGCTACATCTCAGGATTACAGTGGATCTTCCATTAGGATTAGCGATGGTCAACACTGGTGCTATCGTGAGCCTCTCCTTCAGGAGTTGGAATGCCTATTCACACTTCTTGGTCCATTCAAATTGTGCTCCCTTTCTTTGGAGTGATGTGATTGGAGATGCAATCGAGGAGAACCATTGTACAAACTTTCTATAATATCCTACAAGGCCCATGAAGCTACGAACTTATGACACATTCTAAGGTACTAGCCATTCCATGATCCTTGATATTTTTAGGGTCTACAAAGACTCCTCACTGAAATAATATGGCCTATATAGTGCACCCTTTCTTGATAAAAAGCATTGGATGGCTTCCCAAAGATTCTTTTCGTCTAGCCATTGTAAAACTATCCTCAAGTTCCTATCATGATCTTCAACAAAATTTGGATAAACTAGGATTCACAATGAAAATCAAAACAAAGTCATGAAATTGTCTTTGAACACACTATTCATGAGGTTCATGAAAGTTGTAGGTTCATTGGACAACCCGTGTTACCACAATTGAACTCCATGGTCCATACCTACTTGAAGGTAATATTTGGAAATATCTTCTTCCTTTATTCTCAACTGATGGTATCCCAACCTGAGATCAATTTTGGAGAACACCATCTCCCCCTTCATCTAGTCAAACAACTCATCGATCCTCAAGAGTGGATATTGATTCTTGATGGTCACCTTGTTCAACATCTGATAGTCTATACATAGATGCAAGGTTCCATCCTTCTTTTTCACAAAGATAACTAGTGCTCCCCAAGGAGACACACTGGGTCTTATGAGCCCCTTATTCAACAATTCCATTAATTGGGCCTTCAACTCATAGAGTTTGGTGGTGGTCATCCGATAAGGTGCTTTGGATTGAGGCTTAGCTCCTAGTAAAAGGTCAATAGAGAAGTCAAATTCCCAGTTCTGAGGTAACTCCATGAGTTAATTAGGGAATACATCTCACAACTCCTTGAGAATAGGGTAGTCATCTAAATGCAGTTCCTTGTTGTCAGGGTTATTGATATGCACAACATAAATAGTACATCCCTTTTGACGAGCCTTCTTGAGATGCATAATAGAGATCTGTCTAAGTTCCAAGGGTCTTTGCATCCCGCAAATCTCAACTGGGTTCCCATAATCATCCAGACAATTAACTACCTTACCCTCATAGTTCACTATAGACTTATGCTTAGTTAACCAATTTATTTCAAAAATTACATCATATGAGCCTAAAGGTGCCACATACAGGTTGACTTGGGTTTGGAAGGCTGGAAGTTCTAACTTGCTGCAAAAGAGAAATGTATCTACCCTCCACTCTACTCGATTACCATACTAGACTTTCCATGAGTTTTCCATGTATCCAGGTCTAATAGATATCTTGGATATTACTCTAGGGTTTATGAAACATTTAGTAGCTCCGGTATCAATTAAAATAGATATAGTTCGGCCATAGAGCTTACCTGCCAGCTGAATTGGAAAAGCCTAATACTCTACCTGCTTTTTATCCACTACAATGTGGATTTGATGATGTTGAGACTACTGATAATTTCCTTCCCTTCACGACTATGACCGTTGTAGACAATTTGATGCATAATGATCACCTCCATAAGTATAACACCCGTTGTGAGGCCCTTTGTGACCTCCTAGCTTGTCCTCTCTGAAGCCCTTATGCTTTTGGTTGTCTTTTCCTTTGTTATTATTTTCCTTCTTAGTCTTTCCACCATTACCACCTTCACCCTTCTCCCGTGACTCACATCCCCTCTTGAGATTACGGATCTGATGGTTCTTGTCTCCTTTATGAAACTTATTTTTCCCAAAACATGATTTAGGACTTGCATTATTGTGGTAATTGGATAAATACTACAATTTTTCTCTTGTTTGGTGGCCTTTAAGAAAACTTCATTCATGGTGAGAGGATCATGCATGATCACTTTTGCTCCAATATGGGGTCTAAGTCCCAATATAAACTTTTGGATATGAAAATGTTTGTATCCTTGATATTGGGGCACATATTTCAGTAGGATGGTGAGGTTTTCCAAGTATTGGGTCACATTCATGCTCCCCTGAGTTAGGTTTTGGAAATATGCCACTTTCTTATCAAAAAAGAGTCGGGGTAACCATCTCTTCCTAAAAGATTGGAGGAAGAGTTCCCAAGTTAGCTCAACATGCTGAAGATTCCTTTCTGACTTTTCATTGTCCCACCAAGTAGCCGCTTCTCCTAAAAGATGATATGTAACCCATGCCATTTTAGTCTGGTTGGATAGGTTATAGAGTCCAAAGTATTTATCCATCTCAATGATCCATGCCTCAGCTCCTACTCCGATAGCCTTACCATCAAACTTAGGCGGTGCTCCTCTTTTGAGATCTTTTCCAAGTTCTTCCTCAATTCAACCTCATGGGCATTCTCCTAGATCACCATCCCCTTGATTGAATTTTGTATTCTTGTGAACTTGGTCCTCGCGTGCCACTTGAACCTCATGTTCTATGTGATCCATTCAAGCCTCTTTCGTATTTAGAAGCTCTAGAATCTATCCCAACCTCTTGTTTGGTCCATTGTCTGACCCACTACCACCTGTCTCTTGCCTAGTAGTCACCATGTTGGATCACACTTGACTTGCATCACATTTCACGTCTATCAAAACTTAACACTAGGTTCCACAAGTAAATTTTCTTATTCTACATAACATACACATGCATATATCACTCATTCATTGAAGACATACACATTCATGCACAGTAAACATATTTTGGAGTTCTTCATTTGAACACACCAAAAATAACACCTTGCTTTATTTATATTAGGTGTGGGTCAATAGACCCTTATTTAAAAAAGAGATTTTATACATTAGTTAGTTTTCTCATTCTCAAAGAGAGGACATTCCTTTGGGTGCTCTTCAGAATTTACATCAATTTTCTTAGAAGTGGAGGTTTGAGCATGCAGGCTCTCCTTTTCCTCTTTAGTTAATAAGGGTGTGTTTGGTTCACACCTTAGAGGCCAATCTCTGATTGTGGAAAGCTTCTTAATATTTGGTTTTCACTTTGATTCCTCAATCTTCTCGCCTCTCTCTAGCTTAAGTTGAGTGAGGGCTTGGGCTAGAGTCTCATCGTCAGGAATCTCAAGTTGAACCTCAGTGTTGGTGTTTTCTTCCAATATGACTTTCTTGTTTGAGGTCCTAACGGTCTTCCCTTTCTTTTGTCCTAACTTAGACCTTCCCATACCTATATTCAATCCAGGTTCCATCAATCCTTAAGACAACTCAATTTGGTCATGGGTCAACTATACCCTAGTCATGAATATTGTGGACTCAAAAGGCCTAGAGTTGAACCCTAAGCTTTGATACCAAATGTAACAACCCATTCTAATTATTACTTAATTATATTGTTGCAAATGACATTATGAATTTTTAATTTTAAAAAGACACAACTAAGCAACTATTTTCAATCATAGCAACACATGTCTAATTAAAATGAGTCAAATATATATATATATATATATATATATATATATATATTTAATTTCAATGTCAATTACAATATCCAAGTTGACTAGGCTCATTGGGCCACAAAGTCAATACAATATACAAATTTTACATCAAGGTTACATCATAGACCATGATATTCATGAAAACATCCAAGGTTTCCTCTTGATTCTCACCTCCACTGGTGGATGAGAGCATGGTTGAAGCGCTTTACTACTCAACCATGAAGCTTACACTTCCCCCAAAATTCTTCCAACTTGAAAAATACCTGATTCTGCACAAAAAGTTTAGCAAGAGAACAATTTGCAAGGTGGAATATAGTGCGTGCCAAAACATCAACATGCATCTCTATCTATGATTTAGAAAAATGGAAGATCTATGCTAGGAATGGCAAAGAGTGATATCACAAACTCCATACACACATAATGGGATAATTGCTTGGCCAAGCATACAAATTATGTTGCAACAAAAAACAATAGGTTTTGGATAAAGCAAAAACCTATACTCTCTAAACTCCATTTTGACACCCGTCCCAAAAGGTAACTTTCAACAACTTAGTGATCTCTTAGCAACTATCTACTCTCTATCAACATCTACCCTAAGGTGCTCTAGTCTACTTAGGTGTTGATGTTCTACTCAATAAAGAGAATATTCTTTACACACATCTCTATGGAAAATTAATTTAGTCTACTTATTTCCTTAACTTAAATAAAATCAAAAAAATGATTCAATGGAACTGATCAATACATTATCCATTCATTTCATACACATGACACATGATTACATTCAATGCAAATTAGTATTCATTTAAGAATGAATTTAATAAGTAACAAAAGAAGGTATGTCACAAGTATGTGTATGTACATAGAGGAAGGTCTATGTGCATACACATATGTGTTGACTTAAGTTATTTATTTGTGCCATGAGACAATTTGGGTATCATTCACAAGAACGACACTGTGCCTACAATGAGGTTTGAAGAAAAAAAATTATTGCGAACATTGCATGAAAGCAATATATATTGATATCGTTCTGAGGAACAATTGAATATGTAAAAAAATGGTTCACTAATAGTCGATCATAAAGATCAAGCCCACTAATTGAAATTTAAAATGAACAATGTAATCGTTTGGCCTTCGTTGAAGACGAACGAGGCTACAAGCTTAAATGAAATGATATTTAAACATCATTCTATGAAAAATGGTTGAAGCTTTGCACCCATAAGGGCATGGCCCACTACTCGACATAGCTGGAAAAGTAATCACAATAGTGAGAATATCATTAGAAAATATTTTTTGAACCCTTATAGGGTGATGATATACAAATTTTAAATCGTATCTCTTTGTAAAAGAAAAACTACACTATCTGTTATTGGATTTCATCTGGTTATCCTTGTATTGGTAACCAAAAGATACATGCAAGAAATAAATGAAGAGGTGAAACAAATAATTCATACAGGGTTAGCCTAGTTCTACTATCAAGCTAATAAAAACATAAAATGATATGGTGCATGCAACCCTCGACTGATAAGGCCCCTGCAACATGTTTCAAGAAAAGAAAGGGGTCAATCTTCAAACAAAATACCTTGATCCAAGCTAATTACTCTTACAGAGAATGAACTTCTAATATTAGTCCTTCAACTTGAATGAAATCGACAAAAGTAAAAGAAAATGGAAATTTCCATCATATTTGAAAGCAATATTCAAGCATAAAATGCATCAAATGACTATTTTTACCTCTACTTGTGGTTTTCCTCAGATCTTTCCTACTTTTCCAGATAGGTTGATGCACTCAATTTTCTTTTTCCCTAATTTTTTTTTCACCACTTCCAAATCTGGGCCGGTTCCTTTCTAGTATGTTGTGTTACCAAAATGGGAATACATCTTTCCCATACCTCTTCGCAACATTATGGGGAGCCGTTTCCTTCATAATTATCATTAATTTTTGCTACCCACTATTCAAATTTGAATATCTTGCCATAATCGAATGTAGGCCACTATGATACTATCATTTATTTTTACTCTCTTTTCATTTATTTTCAAAATTTAACATCATTCAATGAATTTGAACTCATATTCAATTTTGAAGAGTTATTTATGTTCATATATATATATATACGTGCTTACATATATATATATATATATTTACAAATATATATGTGTATATGTATATGTAGAAGTTTATATATATATATATATATATTTATATATAGACATACATATATATTCTTTTATTTATCACTATTTTATGTTTATAATAGTGTACTGTGGAATCAATTTCAAGCAAAGAAATAAATTTTGTTATTATTTGAATACTAGCTTTCAAAAGAAGTAATTTTCTTATTCTTCCAACACACCTTTTTATTACATACAAATATTTTTAATCATGCTTTCATTGTATTTTAAATTCAAATACACACAAGATCAAGATAGACAATTTGAATATGAAATCATATGTATTTTTTTTCACAAGCCTATTTTTCAACCATTGAGCCAATTTGATTCAAGTCAATAAAATCTTCTATATATGAAATTTCAAATGCAAACATCATGCCATTTGTGGTGTGTGTACCCAAATTCCATCAAGCTTACTGTTCAATCCAACTAAATGACCCTACTTCAACTGTGTTCTCGTCCTTCAACCTATTATCCTACAATTGCACACTTGCACTTACATAGTTCACCAATAACATTCAATGATGATAAAGTATAAGATAGTTCAAAATATCACATAGTCAACGATGGTCAAATTCTTTCAAACTTTTCAAAAAATCAAAACTTTCATTCAACATATTGAATTCCCTCAATAATTTAATTTATCATATTATAATTTAAATGGAATAAAAGTTGGGTTATGACATCCTTCCCCTCTTGGAAGAGATATTGTCCCAATGTCCTTTTTAATCAAAATTTAAGCATATATGTCTATTTCAACATCATATCATACTATTCCAAGCCAAAATATTATAATATTATAATTTAAAAGCAATAAAAATTGGGTTATGACAACACCCACAATTATAGCGTGGGTTTGACAGATTCAAAAGGCTTTTAAAACAATATTAACTTCTTTCTCAAATGTTTACATAGTATCAACAAACTCCTACATGTTTCATTCAATGGTTGACTAGGTCTCACTTAACTTCATGTGCTGGCTTTGTATACAACATGGCACACCTTTATCTTATGTGCCATATATTATGATATGTGCCTTAAATTCTTTTAAATGCTACATAAATATTAACAATAACAATAGCACTATGTATGTATTATGCTTTAATGCTTATTACTAGTGACTTCTATCATATATTATATATAATATATATATATCCTTTGATATATATACATATTTCACAAGGTTAATAAATACATTAATATTGATTATCAAACTTATATAAATATAAAAAGTATAATATTATATATATATGTATATATGTATATATATATATGTATATATGTATATATATATACATATTAAAACATATACATATACATATAATATATATATGTATATGTATACATATACATATATACACATATGTATATGTATATGCATATATATACATATATATATGTATATATGTATATGTATATATATATATGTATATGTATATGTATATATATTCATACATATGTATATATATATATATATACATATATACATGATATATATATATATGTATATATACATATATACATGTATACATATATATATATGTATATATACATATACACACACACATATATATAGTATATATAGAGTGTATATATATATATATAGTATATAGTGATATATACATATATATTGCAGTTACATATGCATATACATACATACATGTGCATACACATATATGTGTATTATATACACATACAATACTCAACACACATATACATAGTATGCAGACATACATGCATATACATACATAGCAGATGCACATATACATGTAATACACATACATACAGATTGCATACATATGCATATATAGTTAGCATGTATACACACATACATACACACATATGCATATTTATTAACGTGATATATATACACATATGATATGTATACATATACACACATTATATATAGCACATTACATGTATGGTTGCATATATTACATATGTATTATTATATATTAACAATATTACATATATATATATATATAATATTACACATACATATGTATACACATACATGTGTGCATACATACACATTACATTCACACATATATATATACATATACATTATTATACATATATATATACACATATACATATATATACATATACATATACATATATATGTATACAAATATATATACATAGACATATACATATATATGTATACATATATATATATACACTATATATATACACATATACATATATATGTATATATATACATATACATATATATATATGTGTGTGTATATATATATATATTACTTTCACATATATATATACATAATATTATTTAAGTATGCTTATAAAACACTTATACTCAACCTTCGATGGACATATATACATATATGTATATATATGTATGCCACCTTAGTCCAATTGATATTCCCATTCATATGGGTAATCCATCCATGAGCATGCATAGGTACATCTACCTATGTATACTCATGTACATATTCACTCACATGTATGAGTTTACCATAGACATGTACATATATACATATATATATACATTTAATACATATATCTCACCGATATAATGGTAAACACAAAAGGAAGGACTTCAACTTAACATCAAGACTTCATCACGTTCCCGACCCAAACGATCATAAAACAAGATTGAAAACCAACTTAAACATTCACAATTAGAATACAAGATCACTTACCCATTACTCGAACTGACTTGACTTAACTAAGACCAACTAGGGCATGAGTGTGTGAATGCTCAATAAGTCCAAATTTAAAGGTTAGTTCAGATCAATTTCTTCTCTTGAGTGATACTTTCCCTCTCTTCTAGAGTCTTGAACCTGCCCTTGCTTTCAACTTAGTTCACCATAACAATAGTTAGTTGAATCAATGCATTCATATACATCACATGCATGTTATATTCATAATATATATCTCATATATTGAATCATAAAGAATCTAATTGAACCTAACATTTATTCGTCATATTTCCATCATAATTCATAAATAAAACACATTCACATTTATTGAAGCAATTTACCAAACTAGGTAATAATAAATGGATAATAAGACATAGAGTGTAACATATTCCCCCATTGGGAATCATTGTCCTTGATGATTTTTAAGAATCAAATATGATCATAACATCATTATTTTCAATATTTTTCAAAATCTAGGAAGACTTGTGGAAATTTTTTCATTTTAGCATTGTCTTCCCATGTAGCAGAATCTTCTGCATACTGATCCCAATGGACCTTGCATTGAATAACTTCTATGCTACACTAGTGGAGCTTATGTGTTCTAAGCGCCTTGAGAGGCTCAATCATTACCACCCATGGGTCCTACACCTATAAAGCATTCCAATCAATAACATGGTTATCACCTGGTATATACTTCTTAATATACGAGACATGAAAGACGTTATGCATCCTGACAAGAGCTAGTGGCAAGACAATCCTATACACAACAGGGTTAATTTCCTCAAGATCTTCAAAAGGTCCAATGTAGCACAAAGCTAGTTTGGATGAATTTCCAAACTTGATAGAAATTTTGTGAGGCTTAATTCTCAACAAAACCCTATCCCCTACTACGAAATTCCTAGGTACTTGATTAGAACCATCTTAACTTTTCTTCCTATCGTTAGCCTCTACTAATATTTGCTTGATAATTCCAACTTGTTCCTCCATTTTCGACAACATTTTTGGCCCAAGGCTTATCCTATCTTCTAGCTTATCCCAACTAATAGGAGTTTGACACTTCCTACCAAATAATGCTTCAAATAGAGCCATCTTGATTGCAAAATGATAGGAGTTATTATATGAAAATTCCACCAAGGGTAGGTAATCATCCCACTTGTATTATTGATCCATACAATACATACTTAGTAGGTCTTCTAATACTTGGTTCACCCTTTTAGCTTTCCCATCCATTTCCGAATGATAAGAAAAACTTATGTTCAGTTGTGTTCCAAGTGAAGTAAACAAGGTTTTCTAAAACCTAGATATTACTCTAGCATCCCTATCATAAATGATATTTTTTAGGAATCCTATGCAATCTAAATATCTATTTAATAAAATTTTGTGCTATTATAGGAGCTCCATCAGTCAAATTCCTTGGTATGAAGTGAGTTACTTTTGTAAGCTTGTTGGTGCAAGAGCACCATTAAGTAAATTTGTTACATCCCAAATTGTGATGTTACAATTTACTATTACTAGATAGAGTAAATGTGAATTTTGGAGGTGAATTAATGATGCTTGTACCTTGTTTTCAATATGAATGTTGTTTCATTTGATGTTATTCTTGGTAAAATACTGCATAAAGGAGAATAGAAGGTTATTGATTTGTGAAGAATCTAACTTTTGAAATGTTTCATGTATTCTGCTTCGTTTTGAGCATATGACTCTCGTTGTTGTGTCACTATGTGCAGGAAAGAGGACCAATCCTCCAGGCAGAGGAGAAATATCACTCGGAGAGGAAATTGGTCGGGTAAGCAGTAACGAGTACCAAATGAGCATACACAAATGTCAGTATAGGTTCTGAGAAACCAAGTCAGTTTTGATTGGTCTAGATAAGTCATCCATAGGCTTAGGAGTTTGATATACTTCCTTATGCTTTATATGATGTGATTGTTAAATGTCAGTCTAACTATATTGTGACTCCCTGTGTTTGAACGAAGTAGTTGATATATGATAAAGGACAAGTGGGTATGTATACACAAGAAGTATATATAGGCATGTATATATGTACACAGCTCGTCTCAATATCTTTAAATATAAATAATATTTCATATTATGTTGTTTAGGTGATTTACGTATGTCTTTATGTGTAAATATATATATTAATTAAGTGTTTATTAATATATACATCTATACATAAGGAATACGTAAATAATAATATATTTATATATTTTATAAATTAAATGTATTAATATTAAAATTAATATATTTTTATATATAAATACGTTTATATATAAAGAAATATTAATGTTTAATAAAATACATTTATAAATAAAATATGCAAATATATTAAATTAAAATTTAAATAATGGAAAATAATTTCAATGTTTAAAAGAATAAGCATTATTCTTTGAAGGATGAAATCACAATATATATATTGAGGAAGTTCAAATTCACATGAAGTATTTAACACTTTAAAATACATTTCAAAAGAAGCGAACTTCACTAAAGAAATATTTGAAAAGTTTGAACTTAAAAAAAAAATGAATGGAAAACAAATATGAATATTTTCGTGAAATTGCGGAAGCTCTTGCACAGCTAGAAATGAAGGGAGAAGTATTCAAACTGAAAAAAAGGAAAACAGCAATGAGTTTCTGTGCTGTAGTGAGTGGATTCTTGACCTAAAATGCAACAATTAAAACCATGTTGAATTCATACGACTGGCAGCAAAATGTTTTCCTGTAGGTGGCATTTTTGTTTGCTGAGTTGAAAAATTCTTCAACTGCTAGCTCCATGAGGTCAAATCATCTTTGGAAATCATGACTAAGGTTTTGGTAACATGAAAAGTGATGATTTGACCAGGTAAAAATGTCAGTTTGTCAATTTATATGCCCAGAAATGGGGAATCTGTTGTTATTTCGGCCTATAAATACTTCTCTATTCTCCATTCAAATGCACTCATTGTTTTCTCATCTTGGGGCATTTTTAGAGAGTTTTAATATTGCAATTGTGAGTTTCTGCTGAGAGTTAGTGTTACTATTTTTCATCTTAGTATTTTCAGTAAAAGAATTAGAGTGTTCTTCAGCTATATTTCTTAGACTGTGAGGAGTCAGTCAGTAATCTTCTAGTGGAGAGTTTTCTGGTTGGAAAAAGTGTATGGGAAGAGTTTTCTACTTAGAGGAAGAAGGAAAAACTTTATTCTGTCATCATTAATTGAAGGCTGCTGACAAAAGAGCATTGAAAAGGAGCTTAAAGTATATACAGGCATGTTTCTTATTTGGAATTTATAGCTTTAGCTGTATTCTTATTGTTTAGAATTGTTGATTGCATTTGATATGAAATAAGTAAACTATCCTTGGCAATCAAGTTTGTTTGAAAGGCTGTCAATGCATAGATTGTTCACAAGGGATTTCTTTTAAAAGGATAAAAGTTTAGAGGTTTTCAATGCATAATTGTTCAAGGGATTTCATTTTTAAAGGGTAAAAGTTTAGAGAATGACAATGTAGCTAAAGGAAAAAAACTTGAGCAATTCAATATGTTTAATTGATGGATTAGGGAAGATTATTAGGAAATGGGGTTTTAAAAGAAGGGATTCAATTTGATTAAAGGGTTTAAAATCAACTTAGCTTAATTGCCTTGTGCTAAAAGGTTGTCTCTTTTGTGTATGATGATTGATTTATAGTGCTAAGAGTTTATGCATTTATTTGGAGTACAAAATTGTATGATTTCCGTATATGGAGAGTATGTAGAGTTTATATTAATTCTAGGAATGAAATGACGTCAAAACTAAGTACAACCCTAGCTGTGTTATTAGGTTAACATTAGTAAGATTCACTCCTAGGATAAGGATTTCCGAAAATAGGAGAAAGGATAGAGAATACTTGTTTACAGAATCATTTCCAGTAAACTGTTTGAGGTAGGAAGTCTAGGGTAAACTGAACCCATTGAAAGACATAGCCTACGCATAGAGTAAGATAGCTCTAAGTCAAATCGGCCCTGAGTAGTGTATATGATAGCTGACCTTCATTCAAAGTACTGAATGAGAATACTTTGGCCAAAGTAGTGAAAGGTATGATTGCCACATAGACGTGAGTTAGTTGAGACTACACTGTCAGTTCATTGTGATCCGAGTACTAGATCGAGATTGTGAAATAGCAAGGTTCTAGTTGTGTAGGACACAACACTATGCTTAGTTGGTAATCGTTAAATGATACCCTACCAATCTCTTCTTCAAAGGGAGGGCCGTTCATTGCAAAATGATCATGCGGGAGATCGCATTATAAGTCTGTGGTTGGTGGAAAAGCACCCGAGTGATGTTTCTCCTCCACAGCGAGCGACCAATGTACCAAGATTTGAAAGGACAGACTGGACCTTCTTACTTCTATTTGTGCAAAAGCTTACGAGCTATGTATGTAATTGTACTACTTTTGAACTCTGATTTATATTTGCAATGGAAATGGAATTCATGTGGAAACATATTGTAACTTGTACGTATTTATCAATAAAGAAAGGAAAAGTTTTATTGTATCATCTTTGTTACTTGTTACCTTTACATGTATAAGGCGAGAATTGGAAAATTTTAATTTACGCAGAATTGGGTTGTTACAAAATTTGGTCAATCTAGGTTAATGAGGAGTATGTTATAGGGTTTTTGAGATTTTGTATTAAAATACAGTCTATGAGACCATTCTATTATGTATTTAGTTAATTTTGAGTCATTTTAGGTGTTTAGGGTGGTCAAATTATTTGACATTGCAAAAATTGCATTTTTTGGCAAGTTGTCAATAATAAAGTTGTAAAAGAGCAGATTAAATGAAGGAAAATGATCATAAGATTTTAAAAGTTAGTTTTAGGAAGTTACAAAGTCAGTTTCAAATGGAAACAATACATATATGATGTAAAATCTTGATTGAATGATGATCTTGAAGATTGAATAAAAATTTCTTTGATACAACTCTGATTTTCTACATGATTTAGTATTTTTCCTTTATTTATTGTGTGTGTACATAGCCGTACATGGATAAAATGATTTGAAACCTTATGTAATATGTAGATATATGAAATACCTCTCAATTCCATCAAGTTTGAGAGTTTAATATATAGATTTGAGGGAGAACTCTTAGTTTTTCTGAAACTGCCCTGTATACAAAATTAGAGGGTTTTGAATCAATAAAATAGTTTTCTGATCCATTCCTCTATCTGTAACCACTGTGGCTTTAGGAATGGGTATGCACCAACATTAATAAGGTGTGTGGATGGGGATTTTGAATAGGGGATGTCTAGTTTGGTGATGTGTGTGAATCCATAAGGTGTATTTTAGTGTCTTCCATATGAATTCTTCTGGTTTTGTTATGTCAAAGTTGGGATCTTGCTGGGGCAGCATGGTTTGTTGATATTTTTAGTTTCTATAGGCCTAAATGAACTTGTTTAAAGTGATTGCATAGTATTTTGAGGATGGTATGTTGGATTTTCAATAGAACCCTAGTTGGTGGCTATAATTGAGGGTTTTTGAGTTTGGCACTTGGTTGTGAGAGTTTCTAAGAAACAATTATGGATTCTTGGGTTTTCACATGTTGGAACTGTTGCCCTAAAGTTTCAGATATTTTTCCTAACTTTAGTGAGTGGTTGCTTTGTTAAAGACGGCTAATCAGAGCCCTAAAAGGAGTAGAAAGCCTGATTTGGTGAAGTTGTCTCAAAAAAACCATAAGTGATTTGTTGATATGTTATTGACCATGGAAATGGGTCCTTGAAATGGTTTAGACCTTGATCTAAGATCCTTGAGAAGAGTTATCTGATTGAGTTGATTCCCAGTGCTACAAGGGAAAAGTGTGAATTTGAAGAGATGGTGAGATTTTGATGAATTTGTGATTTGGAAATTGTGATTATTGATTGGAATTGTGTTTAGTAAAATTGAAAGACCTCCCCTATTGCATCACTTGTCTACCACTACTAGAATGACATTGTGCTTGTTCCTTGACATAGGGAGACCTTGCAGAAAATCTATGCTAATAACTTTCCACTTACTTTCTGTAACTTCTATTGGAAGAATAGAATCACTGAGAGGTGGGGTGAATTAGTGATTCATGTAAGTCACAAAATTTTTACAAATCCAAGGATTTAATTTACTTTTGAACTAAAAGATCAAATGACAGTTTATAGAACAAATTTGACTTGTGCATGAATAGTATTGTGTTTGCATTAATCATGAATTAAACATATAGACATAACGTTAACATAGGTTGAACTCAAGATATTTTAAAATTTGATCTCTATTAGAGCCCATGTTAATAAAAAAACCTTTTATGCATGATATCTTGACATAAACATTGGTAGAGATGAAAGATAGATAATTAACAACTATTCAATGCATTTGGTGACACATTGAGACCAGACAAATAAGAAAAATCACACACATAAAATCATCACATAACACAATATATGTCTTGAGTGGAAAACCCTCTTGGGGAATAAAAACCACTCGAAAAACCTTTCTCTTTATTCACTTAGAGAACCAACTTGACAAAGTTTAGGAGCACCAACTCCACAAAGTTCAACAACACCAACTCCACAAATTTTAGAAGCACCAACTTCACAAAGTTTAGAAGCACCAACTTCACATAATACAAAAGCACCAGCTTCACAAGATATAGAAGCACCAACTTCACAAGATAGAGGAGCACTGAATCCTTTACAATTCACAACAGTTATAGTATACTATCAATACCCTAGAAGTGCAATTTGGAGTCCTAGTGTCTCAATAGAAGACTATGAATATTTTCAATAAGCACATTGAAGAATGTTGTATGAGAATGAAAACATCTTCCTTAAATATAATAATCTGAGAATCACTGTTATAAAGGTTTTCAATGCAATACAAATTTTTTACAGTATCTGTTAAGGATAAATCTGAAGCCTCATATTCTTCTTCCAGGTAACCCAAAAAAATGTCTGAAGGTTATCTTTTAAATTCATTGAGTGAAATAACCTCTATATGTAGTTTCAATAATTGTAAACCAACTTGGGTTAAGGTTACAGATGAGAAACCCTAAAGAGTCTTTTTAACAAACTCTTTAACAAGTTTAAGTAGGTACTTTAACTTCATAGCAAATAAGAGTATTTCTATTACAGCTCGAGAAGAATCATCGAGAAACCCTAAAGGGTTTTAATCATAATCAACAAAAGTCACGCCCTTAAATATCCTTAACAATAATATTCACAAAACCCATACATATTTAATCTTAACCAAAACCTGTTGCAGTCAACTGCTATAACTACCAAATATCCAAGAATGATATTATCTTTTTGAGCATAAAAACAGTTTCATGCCTTTCAAAAAAAATAATCCTTTTATCATTCTTAACAACTTCCTTAACAAATTGTGTCAAGACTCGTAAGCATCAAGAGAGTTTTTGCATTACCTTATTATGGTGGAAGAAAACTGAACAAATACCATAAATATCTGTCAAGAAGTTCCATAACTACCTAGCTGAAAGATGCCAACAATTCTTCTCTGTCCAACTTACACAGTCAAGCTTTCATTAGCTCACAGTCAACACTCAAACTCTTAACCATAAATAACCATCTAAAGCATGTACAATTTCCTTTTACATACCAATTGAAGAACCAACATTTCGACAACTATTTACCTCTACATGATTAAGCCTTAAACAAATAACTGTCAAATAAGAAAACAAAAACTGAAAAAACAATGTTACCTAGTGTATTCAAGTTTTGTCACTTCAATTTGCCGACAAAATTCCACCTGATCATTGCAAACCTTGGACATATTCTGCATGTGATTTTCTACCTATCATGCCCTAATGAGGGCTTTGAACTAATGGAATAACAAATGCCCTTTACCAAGCTTTGAAAATAAGCTTTTAACCTTTAGTATACCCGACAACCTCAGGCCTAGAAAAATCTTATGTCACTTTTAGTGCCCGACACCATATGTGGTGCAAGTGACAAGCATTTCGATGCCTTAATACAAGTAATACTAATGATAAGGTCTTCAAAACCTTAAAACATATGAGATGCAAATGGTAAGGTCTATAGACCTTTTAAAATTTAGCATGAATTCTCATCACAATGTAAGCATAAAACAACCAAGACCATAGTATATACTCTAAAAGTAACCTTATAGCATAGTAAGCTAAACACCAATATCATCAAAGGACTGGAATGGAGAAAACCACCTTAATTGATCAATCTGAAATACTTCAAGTGCAAAGACCACAGTGATGTCAGTGATGCCAATGCAACCAAACTGAGCCAAAAGTCATCTCAAGATGGAAAATGTAAACACCATTATACAAATCAAGTATAAATATCATGAATGTCTTAAAAAAATACAATAGTGTAATAAAATAATATTAATAATGCACTAATATATCATTCAAAGACAAAGTGATAATAATCGACTAAATATACCTATGACTTGTAACCTTGAAGGATCAAACTAAAAATTATCCTGTCAAAATGATAAATATTGTTAGCATCATCATATATCAAAATCCTGTAACTGCATATCATATATCAAACAAGCTGAGAATTCCAAATTAGTGAACCAGTTTTGTTATCAAGGACAAACCACAAATCATAAACAACTGAAAGCCAAAAAACTCCCCCTTTGTCCTTGATGGAAAAACACATATCTTCTCTCCCTCTTTTTGCCTCAATGAAAAAGAATGAAAGAAGAGAATGTGAGATTCCATGAAGATAAAAAATTGAGAAGCCAACCAACTATCCAACACAATAAATAGCTGCAAGTAGAGCAATATAGCAGCAAACTAAATATGAAAGAGAGTTGTGAATTAAAAAATATAGAAACAAGCTCCCCATTTGTCATTAAATGACAAAGGAACTAGCTATCCAAGAAATCTCCCCCCTATCTGATATGCATAAACAACCTTGTCTTTCCTCGAGGTGTTGACTTCCTCTACAACAACATATCAAAAATCTATAATATGGAGTAAAGATCATGACTGAGAAAAAGATCTTCAAGACCGTCACTAACTGTCCCCTTGTTTGATAAGGCTACCAAACTCTATCATAGACCTTTCTAAAAACACTGTCACTAGTATACAAGTACCAAAGAGTTCTGTCATATATGTCAAGTGTTGAGACAAAATTTGCAAAAAGTCATAGGATACCAATTTCACTGTCTATGATTGTCTAGGAGAATGAGTTCAAACATTGTTATTCAACTTTGTGCAAGGAATCACAAAAAAAAGATTGAACAAAAAAATATATTATCATTGTTCATTCCAAACACTATCACTTCACATATCTTTCAAGCGCCATATCAACTTCAATTTCAAACAAATTCATGAGCAACTATCCAAACCTTCATGAAAACCATGTTAGCAAACATTACATACCAACTATTACAGTATCACCGAGTTGTGTTCAAACCAACATAAATTATCATTATGCTTGTAACTTGTGACAACACAATAGGTAATGAAGATCACACTGTCCTTTGCAAGGATACAACTAGGAAGCATGAAGGATTTAATTGAGATAACCAAGATGTAGATCATATGCAATTGCAAGATGAATATCACTATTGTAGCAACATATCAACACCAAATGAAGCAACATACTGAGATATCTAAGCATTATATCATTGTATAACACCACACAAGCAAAAATGATCCAAGCTTAATAAACACATAAGAAAATATTCCAATAAGATAAGTGTTACCACACTTTCCATCAAAGATCCAAGTAGCACATTACTTGCTATTCAACCACTATTACTACACCACACATATTCTCCACTGTAAAAACCATTTCCACACTACTCACTATCATTAAGAAAATGTTCACCACAGTCATAACTGATTGAAAAAACAAATAACTAGAATGCATAAAATTTGAACAATGATGAGCATTTTGTGTAGTGAGAAATGATGAGAAGTACTTAAAACAAATCATGTCAATGTGCCAAGAATGGTACCATATCACATGCCATGTTAACTAAAACGATGAAGGAAAGCTATTGAACAAGATACCAATCAATTAGTCCTATAAAGGAGATATGCCAATACCATCTATGATCAAACAAATCAGAAAGATCAAATGCTGCAAAGTGATATGACTAAAATATATGTCAGTATCAACCAAGTACTTATCAATGTATTGATGATTGTTAAACATTGTAACATGAAAATCTGAAAAGCCTTGGAAGAAGTAAGTCAACAAACCACATGCTCCCCCTGACTAAATACATAAGATGAAGCAAAGACTTCAAACCTGTCCAAGTACCAGTCATGCAAGTTGCAAATCCTTCCATGCACTTTATTACTTTATGTTATTACCAAGAAAGCTTCCACTATCAACGTGAAATTGTCATCATACTATACAATACCGGTGTCACATTTTCAAACACTGTCATATAACTTCATGTACCTTTGGTATTCAATATAGTAGGATCATAAATGCATCAAAGTATTATATCAACTGTCTCTGTAACAATGAAATTAAATTGTTCCACCAAAAAGTAATATCGCTACCTCTTTGTGATTTCAAATATTTGTAATGATATCTTATTATTGGATAGCTAATTACAATATATATGTCCACTGTCAAAATGCTAAGTAATAGTAAAGCTACATCATGTTAACCAAACTTTCTAGAATCTAAGTATTGGACTTAAAGTCAATTCCAAACTAAATTGTATATTATGATAAGTTCCATTTTTCATCATAAGTACCCATTTATACAATAAGTACCAATCGTGCCAAGTAAAATGGTGCAAAGCATTACTAACTGTATCAAACTACCTCAAAGTGTCACTAATATATGTCACCATTTTTCAGAAATGTAAACAAAGATGAATGACAAAACCGTTAACAATTACACCTTGTCACTGAGTCTTTGGTATAACTCTCCAACTTTTGATAACTTAATCAATTGATTTACACTCTTTGAAACCAAAATAATTATAGTATATTACTAGTACACCAACACCATTAATGATTAAATCAATTCAAGAGGCAATTAAAACAACTTCATCCATACTTATTGATCTTCCTCATTTTCCTTGTTTTCTCTAGGGGAAAAAAAAAAAACACTGACCTGCTCCCTCTTACCTCGTACTACATTTCATGTAGTAGATGAAGCTTTTTGTGTACCATGCACTTGATTAGAGTCTTGCTTTCTTTTCCAAATGATGATAGGCTTCTTCTTTTGTTTGTTCAAAGTACTTGCTCTTTTGTTATACTTGCATTGTTGTACTTTGTGCCCAACATTATTACATCTAAAACATATAACATGATGAGTAGTAGGATAATCATGATTACTTCTTGAAAAATTACAAAAATCCAAACCTTGATGTCTTCTTAGCAACCAACAATCTCCTTTCATGTGTCCAACCGTATTGCAGTTAAAACATACAACTATATAGTTCTTATTTGACAATCTATAACCACAATCATTAGCTCTATGACCATATTTGTGACAAACATAGCAATAACCATGAAACTAAGAATAGTTATACCTCATTGAATAATGTTGTCCAGTAGATGAAATTCCTATGGAGCAGTTGTTTCTTCTTCCAACTCTGTTGGTGTCTTTGTGTTGTCTTCTATTAGTAACATTGGTTTCTATTTTAGAAACTGTAGCATGATACTCCAGATCTATCTTCTTTCTTGGTGATTGTTTAACCTTGAAACTTTGTCCATCTTTTGTTGCAAATACTATTTCATGTTGAGAATCATCTTGAACTCCTAAAATTTGTCCTTTTTCATACCCTAAACCAAAAATGTCTCTGTGATGCTTTTGTTTACTTAGCATCTCATTCAACTTAATGGTGCTTTGTTCAAACTTCTGATTTCTTTGAATCTTGACACTTTCAAGATCTCTATTTAGAGAAATTACCTCTCCTTCTAGTTTTTGACACTCAATCTTTTTAACTTCCAAATCAGAATTTGCTTCATCTACTAGACTAATGATTAATTTGTCTAATTCTTCTTGTCTTTTTATTAGAAAATTTTTCTCCTCCTTCATCTTGTTTCCTTCTTCAAGTTGATGCTTACAATCTATAACCAATTTTTCTGCATTTTTAAGATCTGCTAGAGTTTTAACCTTAACCTCCCTTTATTCTTGGAGTTTCTTCTCTAATTTCTGATTTTCCTTTCTAAGCCTCTTAATCTCATCTAGAGCAAAAGTAAGTTCTGCCTCAAAATCAATTACTCCCTCAAAGTCACTAACACACTCTTCTATATCCTGCCAAAGAATTTTCTTGAGACAATACTTCACTATAATTGACACGTGTTTTTCTTTTTACTTCTGTTTCTTTTGAAATTACCCATAGTACTCCACTTACTAGGAACCCCTTAAGTTGGTTAGACTTATGCAAGGGTCTAGCTCTATATATCAACATCAATTGAAATCAGATATGTTTCCATTCTGATTTTCTAAAACACATAGTCTGTACCATCAAACAATGGAGCTCTAGACACAAAAGTACCTTCTTGAGCTTGTGACATGTTTGACAGACTTCCAAAACCAGAATCTATCCTAGATGGATTAAACCTATATGAGGACCCTATGCTTTGATACCACTTTTTGGAAGACTAAAATCACTAAGAGGGAGGGTGAATTAGTGATTCATGTAAGTCACAATTTTTTTACAAATCCAAGGATTTAATTGAATTTTGTACCAAAAGATCAAATGATAGTTTATAGAACAGATTTGACTTGTGCATGAATAGTATTGTGTTTGCATTAATCATGAATTAAACATATAGACATAACATTAACATAGGTTGAACTTAAGATATTTTACACTTTCGTCTATATTAGAGCCCACCTTAATAACAAAACCTTTTATGCATGATATTTTGACATAAACATTGGTAGAGATGAAAGACAGATAATTAACAACTATTCAATGCATTTGGTGACACATTGGGACTAGACAAATAAGAAAAATCACATACATAAAATCATCACATAACACAATATATGTCTTAAGTGGAAAACCCTCTTGGGAAATAAAAACCACTCGAAAAAACTCTCTTTATTCACTTAGAGCACCAACTCTACAAAGTTCAGGAGCACCAACTCCACAAAGTTTAGGAGCACCAAATCCACAAATTTTAGAAGCACCAACTTCACAAAGTTTAGAAGCACCAACTTCACATAATACAGAAGCACCAACTTCACAAGATACAAAAGCACCAACTTTACAAGATACAGGAGCACCAACTCCTTTACAATGCACAATAGTTATAGTATACTATCAATACCCTAGAAGTGCAATTTGGAGTCCTTCTGTCTCAATAGAAGACTATGAATATTTTCAATAAGCACATTGAAGAATGTTGCATGAGAATGAAAATGTCTTCCTTAAATATAATAATCTGAGAATCACTGTTATTAAGATTTTCAATGAAATACAACTTTTGTACAATATTTGTTAAGGATAAGTATGAAGCCTCATATTCTTCTTCCAAGTAACTGAGAAAAATGTTTGATTTTAAAGTCATTGCATGAAATAACCTCTGTATGTAGTTTCAATAACTGTAAACCAAATCGGGTTAGGGTTACATGTAAGAAACCCTAAAGAGTATTTTTAACAAGCTCTTTAACAAGTTTAAGCAGGTACTTTAACTTCATAGCAAATGAGAGTATTTCTATTACAACCTGAGAAGAATCATTGAGAAACCCTAAAGGGTTTTAATCATAATCAACAAAATTTAAGCCCTTAAATATCCTTAACAATAATATTCACAAAACCCATACATATTTGATTTTAACAAAAACCTGTTACAATCAACTGCTATAACTATCAAATATCCAGGAATGATATTATCTTTTTGAGCATAAAAATAGTTTCATGCCTTTCAAAAAAAGATAATCCTTTTATCATTCTTAACAACTTCCTTAACAAATTGTCTCAAGACTCATAAGCATCAAGATAGTTTTTTCATTACCTGATTACGGTGGAGGAAAATTGAATAAATACCATAAAGATTTGTCGAGAATTTCCATAACTACCTAGCTAAAAGATGCCAACAATTCTATTGGATGTTGTTGTTGTGTTGCTTATACATGGTTATCATTGATGTCAACACTATTGGCATTAATGCATTAGAAGCTATATATGTTGAGGATATTGAGAAAATTGTAATAAAATAAGTTGCAGGTTGTCAGTGGTGAAATGAAGTGAAGTTTAGTCTATTGGTGACTTCAGTACATTGATGATCAGAGGTTGTGGATTAAAGGGTTTGTTGGTAAGTATATATAGTTTACCCACATTAAGTTTCAGAGATCTCCATGAAGATTTGATCGTGTTATGAGCAGTTGTGTTTTGACAGCCATTCTGTTGCTTCAGTTGGTGTTCCTAAATGAAGATGATATTATTTTAGTAAGTTCAATTGCTACAGATACATCTCTGGTGATTCATGATGTTTGTGGATGTTTCTAGATCATGCTCTATCTGTGTTGCACATTTGCATTGATTGTTGTGCTCGTGATTAGAGATTTTCTTTTGTGTGTTCATGTTTTTCATGTTCTTGGCCCACATGGTGTTGTAGCGTGTTGTGGATCTTCGAGAATTAATTATTTGAAGTGTTTTCATGATTTAGATTTAATTTTGGGTCTTCACTATGTTGTGGCCAACTTTGGTTGATTCACATTGAAATTTATTTATTGTTTTGGGCCAATAGTTTGCATATGTTTTATTATTTTATTGAGGTCGACTTGTAGCGATGTAATTTCTTGTTGTGGATATATATGAGTGATTGTTTTATCATTTGAAGGCATGAGTATGTGAAGTGTGTGAGTCCTGCATGTGAATAATGTTCAGATCATTTGAAGGCAGAAGTAGAGTGTGAAGAAGATTGAGCAGATTGTGAAGAAGTGTTCATGTGCTTAACCAAAATTGTAATAAGACATTAGTAGATGCTATTTTCTCAGTTAAAATATTTTGGATGTAATCCAAATCTTTTTGTGAGACAGTGAGTCTTCCTTGTTAGTGTAATTAATATTTAATTACACTTGCATAGCTTTACTTGGTAATTATTTAATTCCTAGGTTAATTATTCTCATCCTTATCTTATTGAGCTATCTTGTTTCTCAAGATAAGAGTAGGGTTATGCATCTTTTCTTTTATAAAGCAAATCATATCTTGTAATTAAGTATTCTTGAATAATATTATGTTGCAAATCTTTTTGCAATAGCTCTGCTTTTTCTGATTTTCTCTTCTGTGGAAGGATTTTTTGGTTTGCATTTCAGATCTTGGTTTCTAACATGGTATCAGAGCCTTGATTTGCAACCCCTTCTCAGATTTTTGAGAAAATCATTGCAGATTTCATTCAAGATTCCTTGAGGGTTTTATACCTTGAGATTGTCTCTCTATTTGGGTGCTCTTGCATGGTGACTTTCAGCACATGTTGGAGGAAATCTGAGCTCATTTTCGAGTCGAAGGCTATCGAAAAGGTCAAGATTGACTTTTGTTTTTCCTGAATCTGACATTTTATGCTAGAGTTATGAGGGTTTGAAGATTTGTTAGATCTAGGAGTTGCGAAGCTTCTGGTGCATTTTCAGGCAGATTAGACCTCGCCATCAGATCCAAAGCATCCGAGAGGTGAAAAATAACAAATAACTTGCCTATATTAGGCATCAACTATTTGTGAGGAAAATTTGTTTTACCCAGCAGGTCGTATGACCTGCCAGGTACAGGGTATGACTCGCAGAATAAAAAAATATTAATATATTATGTAATTTTTTATTCATTTGGCTTTTATAAAATTTTCTTTGGTGAAATAAACTTTATTTGGGCATATTTATTATGGATGGAGGCCTTTTTATTTATCTGGTGGTTTGTTTTTCAAAATCTATGATTTGCAAGTTCTGGGTACCTTCGTACCCTTCATTGTCATATCCGACAGTTTGTGTCGATCTATGCATTCTCGCCGACCGTCTCCACTTTCTATTGCCGGCCCGTTCTCTGGCTCCACTGACATTTTGTTCCACCCCCAACACTGCTCCACCAGTTGCCAATCTCCCGCTGGCTGTTGACATCATCTTCACCGGCCTCTGCATCCACCCTTTTTTCATTGGCCCTCAGTCATATTGCCTGCCCCGGGGGGGGGCTCCCTAGCTGGTGGCACCAGGAGTGGCGCCACCTCTACTCAGCTGACCCACCACCCACTTTGTGGTAGGTTCTTTTTTTTCCTTTTTGGACACTGCGGTCACATGGAGGACTAGCCGCCAGTGCCCAAGGGCTAGATTTTTGTGCCCATTTAGCCTTGATATACCTTGAAGTGCCTCTTTATAGCCCCTTTTTTCATTTCATCATAACTTTTGATCCCAGAGGAAATTTTTTTGAAACGAGATATCGCCAGAAAGTTGGCGAGCCCAATTTTTTGATGGTACAGTTTCTTTTCAGAGATTTTTTTGTTTGATAGGATTTTTTTCCTGTTGAAGTCAGATGTTTATATTTCACTTCGGAGGGAATATCTTTTGACTTGGTGATCCTTTTTTTGTCATTTTCACGGCATTGAAAAGCTGATTCTATCCTCTACATATATCTGACATCAATTTATATTTTTTGTTTATGCATATTTAAATCATTCTCTCCTTTTACAATCATTGGGTTATTGCAATAAATGAACTAAGATAAAGTTCTATCAGAGGGGTTTCTTGCATAATAATCTGATTAGAGTGTAGTTTTCACTTTGATCTCCATCTTGATTTGATGATAGCTCTCATGGGTTTTCTGGTTTCCTAGTTTCTTTTGGCCACATTCTTGATTTAGCTTGACACATTTCAGATTCACATCGGTTCACACTTCAGTTGAGAGATTATGTTTCTTGATCCACATTGGTTCAGACCCTTCTCAGTTTGAGGGCCATGCTTTTATGGTTAATGTTCCAGAGTCTTTATGGTACTCCTTCCCATGGAAGAGTTTTAGTCTCATTTTGGCATCAACATCGAGATACACAGTTTCCAGATTCTTTCATCATCTCATCTACTGTTGCATCATAGATTCCAGGGTTGTTCCAGTTTGTGAGTTTTCCAGTGTTCCGTGGTATTGGGTCTATTGTCGCATCATTATGGTTCTATTTTTGGTTTCTTGTAGACAAAAGTATCTTTCCTTGCTTGTTAGATTGTAGTTCTAGTGTTACTCCACAGTGTTCTTCCAGTGCTTCTTTGCAGTAGTCATCTCATTGTAGGGGGGTTTTTTCCCACTGGGTTTTCCTTCTCTACCTCATTATTGCATTTGTACATGGGTACCTGATCAGGCCTTGTTGCCGGGACCCATTCATGCTTTCTTGCATTCATCTTAGTGTAGACACTGAAATTTGGTTTAAGCCTGTGACTTTAATATTCTTCATAATTGTATTCTTCATAGTCATGATTAAATAATGTCAATTATTTAATTATTCTCTATAGTCTTCATTTCTTCTATTAATTAAATAATCTTAATTATTTAATTAATTCACACTTTTCTTTATTCTATCTGATTAATTAAATAAATGCTTTTATTTAATTATGTTATAATTAACCTTATCCTTCTTGTCAAATTAAATAAATTCTTATTTAATTTACTTTTATCATACTTCAACTATAATTAAATAAATTCTTTATTTATTTAATTAATCATTTAAATCCATTCATCACTTAATTAAATAAATATTATTTATTTAATTATTCTTCAAATATCAAATCTTGAATTAAATGAATTATTTAATTCATGAATTCTATTTTAACGCATTCCTCTATATTTAGATAATTGTGTGAGTTATCTAAGTATTCACTTTGACTCATCTCGACATCTATTTTAATCGCTCAGTTAACTCTTGGTTTAATGTCTGAGTGGCTTTCTCGAGTAATCTCTTCGTCAAATCATTCAATCATCCAGTTCTAACTCATTTGCGTGTACATGCAGATTAATTAAATATTCCTATTTAATTAATTAAATCTTGTGCGTGCATTCAGATAAGAGTTACTTTAATCTATCTTTATATTTTTCATGCAAAGATATTTCTTCTGTTTTTGAATACCAATCTTGAAGATTAAATCATTTATTTAATCTTTAATCCTATTTCTAATTTGTATCACTCATGTCACTACTGACAGTTATCAGAATGCATGTCTAATCTGTTGATCTCAATCGTTCGTTGATCTTTCAATCATGGCCTGTCATTCGAATAATCAATTTTCTATAAATTGATTTGTCATTCTTCATTCCAATCTCTCTCAAAATTGAAATCTCTTTTCGAATCTTGCAAGCACTTGTCTTGAATCTTCGATGTTTTGCTAATCATTATCTTAGGCTATACTTGCATGAACTTACGAAAAATATGAGGGCAATTATACTACACAAGCAAAATGGAGAAGGGCAATCGAGATGAATCATGGAAATACGTTTGAAATTGGTGAGATTGTTTCAATTTAATTATGTTTTACTTTCCTTTGTTCTTTGTTGCTTAACATTAGATTTGCATTTAGATTTATTATTGCATGTTTGTTTGCTTCTAATCTATTTCTTGTGCACTTTCTTGGCGTTACATTTGGTGAAATCGACGTGAAGACACCATCTTCGCGAATTCATAGACTTTTATTTTTGATTTTTGTAGGTTTTTCGTACGGAACGACGCATCAGTTTGATGAAGCGACACAATTGACTTCCTATACCGCATTTGACAGAAGAAACGATGCATCTGAAAAACTGTGACGCATCTGAAAACTCTTGAACCACAATTGACTGGTGAATACTGAGACACAATTGAAGAAAATATCGACGCATCTGACTGGTAACACAGCGACGCAATTGACTGGTCAAACTTTATTTCTGTTTTCGAAAATCTAAAATTTTCAATTAATTTGTTTGTTACTAATATCTGATTTTCAGCGTGTGGCCTTTGGAGTTAACAAGTTTTTGCAGGATGATTGACGAAGACGATATTGAAAACTACTAACGAGTTTTTCTGCAAGACGCTTGTCAAAGACCCTAGTTAATTTTTGAAATAGATTGTTTGGTAGCGTAGCAAATATTTTGTTTGGTTTAAAATTAACAAGTGTCTATTGTGTTTGGTGTGAAAGCACAAGTTTGGTTACCTCACGACTTGGTATATCGAAGTATCCTCTCCCCTTGCGCATCCGTGCGATCCCGGGTGTAAGAGAAATGGTTACCAACTCTAGAAATTGGGCTTGTTCTAGTGGGAAAAATTACTCACCCTAGGAAGACTTAGACTGGTAGCACCCTAAACCCAAGGGACTTCCAGCCGGTATATAAAAGTGGGTTCTTGGGGAAAACTCAAGAATCACGAGTATGGTTCCGACGAGATGGATTCGAAAGGGGACTCTCGCTGTATGGATCATGCCCCACGAACAGAATGCCCGTACTAAATACCTTTTGTTTTAGAGACCAACCTATTTGTAGCCATTGCTTGGTATAGTGCAGGGTATAGTATCATGCCTAAAGAGACTCACTACTAATCCCCTTGAGTAGAGATAGCAGTTCTTGGGAGGTCCTTACCCAAAGAATTTGAAATTGGTGTGCTTGAAAGACATTAATGAGCTGTGGAGAGGAGCCAATGCCACCAAATTTCTAAGCTATTTGCTCTTGAGAAGGAAAGGTGTTTATCACCAATTTGGGGTATTTTCAATGGGCTATACCAAGTATACAAACCCTAGGCCTTTGGCCTATTAGGATGTGCTTGTCTATTATCAACTTAAATGTTCTTTGAGTCCAAAATAAAAATTGAAAACATTTTGTCTTATGATTGTCTTTGATTGCTAGAATTTGATCACACAAAATGGAGTTAGTTTAAATCTTATCACTAAAAATAAATAGAGTCGCAACTATTCACTAGAAAGTCACAATTGATTTTTAGAGTCGCATCTGTTTAAATTTGAGTCGCATTTGTTATTACGAGTCACATCTGTCATTACGAGTCACATCTGTTAGAAGGTTAACCGCATTTGTCAGAGTCAGATATTAAACTTTATCAGGAAACTGTAATTGTTAACTTGAACCGCATCTGTGAAATCCCACAATGCATTTGCCTAATTATTAGAAAACCAGAATTCACAGTCGTTGTCCTGTCAACACAGTTATACCAGTTTCAGTTGTCTTTCCACAAACAGAATTTGAACAGAAATAAGAAACGATTTTGCTCAATTTTGTATCCTTTAGGTTCATTCAGTCATTACCTTAGTTGTCCTAATTCAGAGTTTGGTCTCATCTTAGAATACATTTTTCCTTTGGAGTAAACTTCTAGGAAAGTCATTTTTACAAAATTTAGGATAAGTCCATCATCTACACTCTAGAAAAATCATAGCGTCAATGAAATCTGTCATTGAACCTAGTCTTATCATTTTATCTTTTGTCCTACAAAGAGTCCTCCTAGCTCATCAGTCTAGTTAGGAAACTCAACTTGTCTTTGATCCTCGTCCTACATTGGTTCCTTGAATTAACTAAATTGACACCTTGGTTAGACTTTAGGTAGTTGGTCCCTCCATATTGGGTTTACAAAATTGATTACCTTCGAATCTTGCTTAGACTTTGCATCTTTAGATATTTTCATTTTAGACTAGCGTCATCTTAGAACATTCCTTATTTTGCATTCAAAAAATCCCAAAAACATAGCTTAGGTTGCATACCTTAGACTTAAGTTACTCTTTGTATTGTCATAGCTTAGGCCTCATATCACATACCTTAGTCATACTCCATCTTTTGTCATAACATCACTACCATGTCTGCAATTTACCTTGATATGCTTGCTAGTCAAGTTGAATACCAGTTACTCCATAATGGTCAATACCAACAAGCAATAGACTTCAAAAGATAATTTATCCAATCCAAATGCCAATCAACATCAACCCATGGACAACTACCCACATACCCTTCCTACCAACAATCCATAAGTCCTAGTCCTCCATCCATCTACCCTCATTATCAAGAGTCCCTTAGCATAATCCATGCCATGAATCCACAACAAACGTCCACTTATCACCCTTATCCTAACCTTGACAAGGGAAACCAACCTTCCACTAATCCCTTCCAAGCTTCCATGTCCTACCCTAGTCCTTCATCCACTAATTCCTTCCAAGCCTCCATGTCCTATCCTAGTCCTTCATCCACTAATCCCTTCCATGCCACTCCATCTCACTCTACATTTAGTCATGACAATACATCTATTCATGGTCTCCAAAGTCACATCCCATCTACTAAACTTGAGGATACATGTCAAATGGAAAGTCTAAAGCATGATTTTGTGGCTTCACCTTCATGTCAAGATCAAAGTAGTCTATCCCATGACCCTATCTTTAAGTCCATCCAAGAAGTCCTTCTAGATAATCATGGCATCCAAAGTACACCTATCCTTGATCAAGATTTCATTCCCAATCATATCATTCAAGACAAACCCATCTTTGATCAAGACACTACTATTGAGCAAGAAGTCCAAAATGATCCACTCCTTGACCTTTATGCCATTCATGATCAAACATTTGAAGATGACCCTATCCAAGTACCAAATGCATCCATTTCCCAAAATGAGACACTTGCCTCCTTTGAAAACATAGATGATATTCCTCTAGAACAAGAGTCTCCTACTATAGACATATTTACAAATGATCAAACTATAGCTGAGTTCATTGGACTGTATGACAATGACCATAAAGATGGTTTCAACATCGACTTGGAAGCACCAATAGAATCCTCTGAATCTGATATGTCACAAAATCACACCAAAGATATCCAACATGTCAATGAAGATAAGAGATCCTATCAACTAGGATCATCCTCTTTTATCAAATCAGGATTTCTTGTAGAGGAGAAGATTCCAAGTAACATTTTCCACATGCAGAGTGATGGGTTAGCATCTTCCTTTGAAAACAAAAAATACCCCATTGCAAACAAAATCTTTTAGAGCATGCAGTATCAAGGAAAAGGACTAGGCATACATGAGCAAGGAATTCTAGAACCAATACAGTTTCAAGAAAATCCTAGACATCAAGGTCTTGGTTATCCTTCAGTCAGCAAATCTAATGATGTTAATGGTACCTCCTCGATATTGGGGGCAACTTTATCTGATACAAACATCAAAATGGAGGCAATGAGTAGTTCTTACCATAAGGTTGTTTCCAACACTCATTCCATCCATACCATTAATTGTCATTCCGACATGAATAAACCTTCCATTTGGAACCAACAAAAACAAAAGTCTTACAAATTCAAAGTTCAAAATTAAATGTCAAAGGCCATTGAATCAATCAAAAATCCAAGTGGACAAATAAAGTTAAAATGGATCCCAAAGAAAAATGGATCAAGCAACAAAAATATTTCAAAAGTAAAAGTCAATCAAAGTATGGAGCCACAAGAAAAGATGACTCCCACATATAATAAATGTCCACCTCCTTCAAAATGGTCATCATACAAGGCATATAAAATTCATGGTTCCAAACATTATTCCAATCTGAAACCCAATCTCCATCATCCATCACCCCAAGTTTGGCAAATAAAAATTCCTACATCTAAATTGCCAAATGCATCTACCATCATCCGTCATAATCCTACATCTCGCCTAAAGTCTAAAAATCCTACGTCACAAATCCATCGCATCTTGGCAGCAACTCTTTATTGTAAGGACTCCCATGGCACTCTATCGCAATGTGCATATTTTGATAAGGCCAACTCTAGTGTCAAGAAGGATCACAATGACATCAATCAATTGTATGCAAGTGCTATGATACTGACAAGGCAACTACTTCATCAAGGTCATTATTGGAATATCATGGCACCAGTCTCTACATCAGAACCACCAATGGATTCATCACAATTAGTGATCATCTAAAGCATCAAGGCCACCCAAAAAAAAGAAAAAAAAAGTCACTTTGATGAACACCTAGCAAATAGGCATCTTGGTGACACCAAAAGAACAAAAAAAAAAAAGTCAAGAGAAAAAATTTCATCCAATAGTGAAAACCATTCTTATGGCACTTTGGATAAGTACCATGATGAAAACTTGGCAAACAGGCGTCATGTGTAAGAAATTATCTATGCGGACTATTACACTTGGGGGCAAGTTGTCTCATCTCCCATACCCTTCGTATGACATTTATTATGACATTTCCATCTATCCATCTTAGCCCTACCACTCACGTCAATTTTCCCACCTACTTTGATCTTGGTAAGGATGGGTAGAAACATAAATCATGCTTTGGAAAAACTATTGACATGTCTATCATTTGGTCATACACTATCTATGAAATATCATGTCATAGCCTTCATAGAATTTTTCCAAACAAATTATCCTTATACGAAATACCTATCGCATGCCTTGGTTTTTCCCTTGTCAATGGTCTAAGGATCTTCCATCATACCATCTAATCCTAAAAAGTCATTCCAGATGCAACAAGCCCAATCCATACAATCTTTCTATGCATCCTAGTGCATCAATCAAAAAATTCCTTGGCTTTGTTTCTAGCTTGGCTGCAAACCTTGATCCTTTAGTCACATTATCATCATCCTCATGTTGTTCGAGATGTGTCCTTCCCATGTCAAACAACATCGTCACCATCCTCATCACCTGTCAATTGGTTTTCAGCTTGACTAGGGGCATGATCATGGTTGTCCTTGGATTCTTACGCATGCTTGCTCGCTTGCTTATAGGCATCACTTCCCTGTACATAGTCCACTACCTTGTACATAGTCCTTATCCCTGTACATACTACCTATCCCTATACATAGTCCTTATCCCTATACATAGTCCACTACCCGGTACATACTACCTATCCCTATACATATCCCTTATCTTTCATATCCATCACTTGTATATACCATTCGTAATAAGTGGTAGTCTTTCCCATAACTTGGAATGATTGACATCGAGTGCAGTTCATATCCCCCATTTTTTTTTCTATTTTTTTTTCCTATTCATAATCAATTGGTCTTATACTTGACTAGGGGAAAAAACTTGACATGTGTCATATTGCTTTACATTGGTTGCGTTGGCGATGTAAAACCATAGAAAAATCCACAAACATCACAAAATGACTTGAGAAAACACAAAATCATCATAAAACTTCAAAAAGACAAAAAAATAAAAACATTTCAAAAATCCAAAAAATAGAGTCAAAGTTAGTCACACTTGTCAGTCTTTGTCATTTGTCGAACTACATTGCCTTTGTGACTAGACGTAGGCAAGGCCATCTGCCGATGTGCCCCCGAGGCATTAGGTCAGTCCATTTAGGTTTGTCTGTATAAATTCATGATTTAATCCATATGTCTATATGACAAGGTCATTGGTCATGTCAAACTACGAGGTCTCTGTGTGTATAACGTAGGCAAGGCCATCAATCGATGAGCCCTAAGGCCGCACTAGGTCAGTCCATTAGGGTTTGTCACATTCATTTTCACACACGTCTTCTGTTTGTAGTCAATCTTGTTAGTCAAAGTCAAGTTGAACTATGAGGTCTCTGTGTGTACAATGTAGGCAAGGCCATCAATCGATGAGCCCCCGAGGCCACACTAGGTTAGTCCTTTAGGGTTTTTCATCACACACAGTCAATTGTCAGCATATCATCTCAAGTCATGCATCAATCTAGTGAACAAGTCAGCAATGTCTCTACATCAAATCAAATATCTTTCTAAATGAAACAATCAACACAAATCAACTAATGTCTCCTACAAGATGTGTCCTTCGTAGAAACATACATCATCATAGAAATCAACTTGTATCTTGTTCAGGATGAGTCCTTCCTAAATACTAGTATCAGCAAAACAATCTATGTCTTATACAGGATGGGTCCTTCCTGCATAATCGACATTGTCAAACAATCAAACATAGCCTTACACAGGGTATCACATCAATGGCATCTGACTCAATGTCTTATACGATACATGTCTTTCTAAAACTAGGATTTGTCATGCCTTATACAGATAGTCATAACATCGAAACCAGACTCAAAGTCTTATCCGGTATGTGTATCTCCTGAAATTAGGCTTTATCAATCAATCATCTATCAATCAAAACAAATCAAACAAACAAGATCAAGTTTTGTCAAATACTTCACTAGCTTATTTATCTTATCATTTATCTTGAATTGATGACTATGGATTATGTTACTAGCTTTCTCAAGGATGTCCCATGAAGGATTTAGAGAAGCAATGATGTATCAGAATTCTATTTTCTTTGACTACTGTCTGTCAATTGTCTTTTAAATTTGATTTTGAGTCATGTTACTAGTTTCCTCAAGGAGGTCCCCTAAAGGATTTAGAGGAGCAATGACATCTCATGACCTGTCTTTTCTTTTGATTGCTGTCTGTGGTTTGTCTTGACAAAAAGACTGGGGCAACTTGTGCCCTTAGTATGAGTTAACAACAATCCTTGTCTGTGACCATCTGTTGTTAGCAAGTGGATGACCTTGCACACCTTGATCTATGTCATATCATGGTGTTTTTCTCCATTTGTATTAGTCCCGCCCAATGATGATAAAGTGCAACGCCTTTTGTGATACGACGAAACATCAAAAATTTCTAATACTAACATCCATGTCTTTTATTATTCATCTTTCTTCTTGCACTAACATTTCTTCTTTTCTACATCTTCACCACCCTTATCTATTTTCCTCTATCCATTTTTTCTTTCTATCATCTTCTAGTTCTCTCATCGATTTTGAGAGCACAATCATGTTCTTTGAACCCGCCTGTCCTCCTCAGGGGGCATACCTTCACCTGTTTTACACTGGGGCATTATTGGACCATATTTCTCATCTATTTTCTTTGACACGACACCGAAATGACATTGTATGAAAGAGGGGCAAATGTAGACACCAAAATTTGGTTTAAGCCTGCAACTTTAATATTCTTCATAATTCGTATTCTTCATAGTCATGATTAAATAATGCCAATTATTTAATTATTCTCTATAGTCTTCATTTCTTCTATTAATTAAATAATCTTAATTATTTAATTAATTCACACTTTTCTTTATTCTATCTGATTAATTAAATAAATGCTTTTATTTTAATTATGTTACTAATTAACCTTTATCCTTCTTGTCAAATTAAATAAATTCTTATTTAATTTACTCTTTATCATACTTCAACTATAATTAAATAAATTCTTTATTTATTTAATTATTCATTTAAATCCCTTCATCACTTAATTAAATAAATATTATTTATTTAATTATTCTTCAAATATCAAATCTTGAATTAAATGAATTATTTAATTCATGAATTCTATTTTAACGCATTCCTCTATATTTAGATAATTGTGTGAGTTATCTAAGTATTCACTTTGAGTTGACTCGACATCTATTTTAATCGTTTAGTTAACTCTTGATTTAATGTCTGAGTGGCTTTCTCGAGTAATGTCTTCATCCAATCATTCAATCGTCCAGTTCTAACTCATTTGTGTGTACATGTGGATTAATTAAATATTCCTATTTAATTAATGAGATCTTGTGCGTGCATTCGAACAAGAGCTGCTTTAATCTATCTTTATCTTTGTGATGCAAAGATATTTATTTTGTTTTCGAATACCAAACTTGAAGACTAAATCATTTATTTAATCTTTAATCCTATTTCTAATTTGTATCACTCATGTCACTACTGACAGTTATCAGAATGCATGTCTAATTTGTCGATCTCAACCATCCATTGATCTTTCAATCATGGCTTGTCATTCGAATAATCAATTTTCTATAAATTGATTTGTCATTCTTCATTCCAATCTCTCTCGAAATCGAAATCTCTTTTCGAATCTTGTGAGAACTTGTCTTGAATCTTCGATGTTTTGCTAATCATTATCTTAGGCTATACTTGCACGAACTTACGAAAAATCTGAGGGCAATTATACTACACAAGAAAAATGGAGAAGGGCAATCGAGATGAATCATGGAAATACGTTTGAAATTGGTGAGATTGTTTCAATTTAATTATGTTTTACTTTCCTTTGTTCTTTGTTGCTTAACATTAGATTTGCATTTAGATTTAGTATTGCATGTTTGTTTGCTTCTAATCTGTTTCTTGTGCACTTTCTTGGCGTTACACTTAGCATTTAGGTGCATGCTTTTTTAGTCTCCCTAAGTTGCACTTATGGGGGGGTGTTAGTGTAATTAATATTTAATTACACTTGCATAACTTTACTTAGGTAATTATTTAATTCTTAGGTTAATTATTCTCATCCTTATCTTGTTGAGCTATCTTCTTGCTCAAGATAAGATTAGGGTTATGGATCTTTGCTTTTATAAAGCAAATCATATCTTGTAATTAAATATTCCTGAATAATATTATGTTGCACATATTTTTGCAATAGCTCTGCTTTTTTTGATTTTCTCTTATGTGGAAGGCTTTTTCTGGTTTGCATTTCAGATCTTGGTTTCTAACATTTCTTTTGTTATTGAGCAGTGAGCTCTAGGCAGTGCACTTGAATGCATGTGCATTCCCTATTCATATTTCTTTATACTTTTAACATGGTATAATCTTGTGGACTGACCTCCACCATGGTTTTTCCCCTAAAAGGGTTTCCACAAAAAAATCTTGGTGTTATGTGTGTTTATGATGTGTTGATGATTTATGCTTTAATGGTTATTAATTAGATATAAGAATAAGAGTTAATAAGTTTAATAAGTTTTAATTTCTATGATAACTAATTCACCCCTCCTCTTAGTTGTCTGCCCTTGTGTTGCCAACAATTGGTAGCAAAGTAGGTTCCTTGGAAGAATTTTAACAGCTTGAGGTGATTCGGGATGGTGACATACAAGAAGGATAGTCCAAGATTTGATGGAACAAATTATTTTCTATGGAAGACTCAAATGGAGTGCCATCTAAGATGCATTGGTGAACCCTACTGGAGCATTACAAGCAATAGGTATGCCATTCTTCATAATGGTCCTACTACTACTATTGAGATTAGGGATGTCGAGTACAATATTAGGGCTAAGGAAGCATTGTTGAGTGCTTTGACTAATTCTGAGATGACAAATGTTATGGATCTAAAGACTGCTTATGATATCTGAAAAAAGTTGGAAACTTTGTATGAAGGTAATTGGTGATCCCACAATAGTGGTTTACAATTTTTGGTCAAACTGAACACTAAAATATTTTTTTTTAACTAAATCTTCACTTTCGGGCACCTATAGCGGCTAAATCGTGAGGAATTTGAAGATGATGTGAACTAGAGTTTCGTGAAATTTTGTCTATAGATTCTAAATATATTTTTTTGAAAATTTTTGGAATCAAAATGCACTTCTTTTTCCATCTCCTTCAAAAACTAGTTTTTTTTCAGAAAACAACATTTTTAAAAAGTGACACTCATCGTATAATGCATAACTTTTTTCCATGAAGGATAAAATTCTAATTCTTTCGAATTTAGATTCCTAACTCTGATATCTAGTGCTTCCACTTGGTTAGATAGTTTTTTATTGAATATTTTTTCTTTAATCAAGTTTCAAATTCAAACCAATTATAATTCAGACATAGTGTGACTGTATAATGTGTAATTTTTTTGTGTATCGAAATTATTTTTTTTTCCTTTGTTGGATCAAGGACTTCATTATCTGGTGCACTAATATTTTTAATTTTTTTTTTTTAATAATATGCTATTTTTCCACGTGCAGAACATAAAGCTTTATTTTTGGTGAAAAACCTACATTCACGAGAAATAAAAAATAAATATAATAATAAAATTAAATTTATTTAAAATTATACTTTTTTGGAAGCTTATAATAATGACTAAATACTTGCAAAAAAATAAATTTGAAATGAATTCATTTGATCTGCCAAAAGGTAAATCAAAAGTGGTTTTTATCAACATTTTGATAGGTGTAAAGGAGACTCTATTATAGGTATGGTTTAAAACTAGCGGGGTTCTATCCAAGGGGGTTTTATTTAAGGTAGTTTGATCAAACCCTCTTCAATTGGAATTATTTAAATGGAACCTTTTAAGGCTTAAATAATTATATTTTCTAAAAATATGTGATTTCAACAAAAAATAGTTCCTCCCAGAAATTGTAAACTAGCTTTGTGATTTCAAAGTCTGAAAGGGAAATATAAAATGTTGAGAATGGGTGATGATGAGAACATTACTACTTTCATGCAGAGTGAATGAACTTGTGTGTGGTATCAAATGTGTTGGTGGACAATTGGAAGAATCGGAGGTTGTTGCTAAAGTGCTTAGATCATTTCCTACTGCATACAAAGTCAAAGCTACTACTATCAAGGAGCTCTGGACTGTGACAAATGTTACTAGAGATATGTTGATTGGTAGGCTTGCTAGTTTTGAATTGAGTGAATTTGGTGATGCTCTTCCTAAGATAGAATCTGCATTCAAAGCTACTACTTCCAAAAGAGATAAACAAAGATATGATTCGAGAGAAATTTCTTCTAGAAAGGTATTCAAGTATGAGGAGGAAATGAGAGAGATTGAAGAAGACGAGAGAAATCTAGAGGAGCTTGAAGCACTTATTGTCAAAAGCGAAGCCAGAGGAGAAGGTAAGTATAAAGGAAAATTTCCTATTAAATTTTTTTCTTTCAATAAGATAGGCCATTTTGCATCAAGGTTTATGGAAAGATTTCCTAAGCCAAGACCTAACAAGCCTAAATTACAAATAAAGTGTTATTATTTTGTTGATGAAGGTGTGACAGATGATGAATCCAATAAAGGGAATGCAAGTGAAGATGAATGAGTATTTATTACTAGCAAGGAAAATGATCTGGTACCTACTAAATTTGTTAGTTGCTCAAATGTGGAGAAAGAATTAACTACTAGAGTTGAAGAGAAAGATGAATGGGTGATTGACAGTGGATGCTCTTATCACATGATAGGTGAAAAAAGAAAATTTGTGAGCCTGGAAAAGTATGATGGTGGTATTGTAAGATTTGGTGATGACAAAGTTGGTGTAATCCATGGCAGAGGATGTATTTCTCTTGATGGTAAGAATAATACTAATGATGTTCTAATGTTCTATATGTGGAAGGATTGAAACATAATCTCTGGAGTGTTGGACAGATGGTTGACAAGGGATACAATATTCAATTCAAAAAAGGAAAGTGTAGAATATTGGGAAGTTCTGGAAATGTGATTGCTTTAGGTACAAAAACAAAAGGTAAGATCTTTCACCTGAATGCTGCCAGTAAAAGTTGTTTGATTGCTCAAGTTGATGAAAGTTGGTTGTGGCATAGGAGAATGCATCATGTAGACTTTGAGAATATTATCAAGATAATTTCTACTCAGGTAGTGAGAGATATTCCTAAGTTGGTAAAGCCTACTAATACTATATGCAAGGAATGCCAATTAGGGAAACAAACTAGAATTTCATTTCAGAGAAAACAACATTGTTCAAAAGAAGTGTTGGAGCTTGTTCATAATGATTTGTGTGGTCCTTCTAGAGTCAAAATTTTACAAGGAGACATGTACTTCATGTTACTTATTGATGTGGGTTACTTTCTTAAAGGAGAAATATGAAGCTTTGGAGAAGTTCAAGATTCTCAAGGCTATGGTTGAGATAGAGAGAGGTTTGAAGATTCAATTTTTGAGATCAGATAGAGGTGGTGAATTCACTTCCAGTGAGTTTAATTCTTTTTGTGAAGAACATGGAGTAAAGAGACAATTATCTACCCCACAAACACCTCAACAAAATGGAGTTGTGGAAAGGAAGAACATGAAAATTCAAGATACTATTAGGACTATGATGCTGGAAGGAAATGTTCCTCATATCTATTGGAGAGAAGCTACGAGTATTGTTGTTTACATCCTCAATCAGGTACAAGTCAAAGGTGATACTGGTAAGACCCATTTTGAGCAATGGACTGGTCATAAGCCTACTGTTAGATATTTCAAAATATTTGGGAGGAAATGATATATCAGAAGAGATGATGATATAGAAAAGTTTGATGCAAGGAGTGATGAAGGAATCTTTCTTGGTTATTCTACTAAAAGAAAGGCCTATTGGTGCTACAATAAGAGATTGAGGAAAGTAGTTGAAAGTGAAAATGTCAAGGTTGATGAGGACATAGCTAGACCATCCAGAACATGTGGATATGAATCAAATGATCAGAATAATAGCTCAGCCATAGGAAAGAAAGTTCAGACTCAAAATCAAGTCCAGATCATTCCGGCGAATCAAGAAAATCAAGAGGAAGGAACTAGTGAAAGTACAGAAGAGAGATCACAAGAGCTAGAAATTCAAGAACATCCTAAGACTCCAAGGTATGTAAGACTAAATCATTCAGAAGACTAGATTATAGGTGATAAGAACAAAGGTGTTCCGACTAGGAGAAAAATTGTAGAAGAATACTGTTTGATTTCAAAGGTTGAGCCTAATAGTGTGAATGAAGCATGAAAAGATGAACATTGGGTCGAAGCAATGAAAGAAGAACTGCAACAAATTGAGAATAATACATGGATTCTTGTTCCTAGACCTAAGGAAAAAATGTAATTGGAACTAAATGGGTCTTTAGAAACAAATTGAATGAGTAAGGTGAAGTTGTTAGAAACAAAGCAAGACTAGTATGTAAAGGATATTCAAAGATGGAAGGAATTGAATTTGAAGAAACTTTTTCCCCTGTTGCTAGGATTGAAGTTGTGAGATTGTTTCTTGCTTATGTTACTTACAAAAACTACAAGGTTTATTAGATGGATGTCAAGTTAGCATTTCTGAATGGTGAACTGGAAGAAGAGGTGTATGTTGATCAATCTGATGGATTTCAATTGACTGGTTAGGGAGATATGGTTTTTCAGTTGAAAAAAGAATTGTATGGACTTAAGCAAGCCCCAAGAGCATGGTACGATAGATTGGACAAGTATTTGCTGAAGCTTGGATTTAGCAAAGGTATTGTTGATAGTAATCTATATTTCAAGATTGATGATAATAAAGATTTGATTATGGAAGTCTTTGTTGATCATATCATTTTTGGAGGAGATGATGGTTTGTCCATGAAGTTTACTGATGAGATGAAAAATGAGTTTGAGATGTCTATGATTGGTGAGATAAAATTATTTTTGGGATTTAAAATTACTCAGTTAGATAAAGGGATCTTCTTATCTTAATCCAAGTATTTGAAAGAATTGCTAAAGAAGTTTGGTATGGAAGATTCAAAGCTAGTTGGTACACCTATGGTGACCAAATATAAGTTGAATCAAGATCATGATTCTTTGAAAGAAAATAAAAATATATACGAATCCATGATTGGTGGATTGCTTTATTTGACTCAAACTAGAATTGATATCATGAATGTTGTATGCATTGTTGCAAGATTTCAAGATGATCCTAAGGAATCTCTGTATATGGCTATTGTGAAGAAGAGTTTTGAATGCCAAGAAGGAGGGCAGAGTTGATTTTAGGCTGATGTTATCCCTATAGATGATGATCTTACCTTGGGATTCTTTTCTTGATACTGATTTGGTGATGATGTGAATGTGAGAAAAATTACAGTGGTGGTACTGTGCATTTTCTTGGGTAAGAAGTTGATTTCATGGTTAAGTAAGAAGAAAAATTCCATTTCTTTATCTACTGTAGAGGTAGAATACATTGCTGCTGCTAATAATTGTACTCAAGTATTATTGATGAAGCAAATGTTGAAATATATCCGAATTGTGTATGATGAGCTGTTACTTTATATTCTATGACAATTCAAGTGCAATTAACATTTCTAAGAATTTGGTGATGCCTACTGCAATCAAAGAGACCAAGCATATATCTATCAAAGTTTCACTTTTTGAGAGAAGGTGGAGTGAAAGGAAGTCAGTTAGTATGTGCCTACCTAAGAGATTTATGTGCCATGATATCTTTACAAAGGTAAGTTTGTGCCCTAAGGATACTTTTGAGTATCTGGAGAGGAAGCTAGGGGGCTGAAATTACCTCCTAAATTAGAGGAACTAAGATGCATTGACTTGCATCAATCCGTGCATTTCATAGTCATATCTTGATCCAAATTGATGTTGTGGTGGCTGCTACTCAAGGGGAGTAGTCAGATGTTTAGATATGTGGTTCAGAGCTTGTGTGGAGAAAAGAGATCTTTGTCATTGATGTCAAAGGGGGAGAAGAGTTATGTGAAAAAATGTGAATTATCTAAGGAGAAGAGTCATGTGGGGAGAAGAGTTGTGTAAAATAATTGAGGAGAAAAGAGTTAGAACCTAAGGGGGAGTAAGTGCTGAAGATAGTTGCGTTGATGGTTTTTTTCACATCATGTGTTGCCATCAATGCCAAAGGGGGATATTGTTGGATTTTGTGGTTGTGTTTCTAATATGTAGTTGTCATTAATGTCAACACTATTGGCATTAATGCATTAGAAGCTGTATATGTCAAGGATATTGAGAAAATTGTAATAAAATAAGTTGTAGGTTATCAGTGGTGAAGTGAAGTTCAGTCTATTGGTGAGTTTAGTACATTGGTGATGAAAGGTTGTGAATTAAAGGGTTTGTTGGAAAGTATATCTAGTTTATCCATGTTAAGTTTCAGAGATCCATGTAAAGATTTGATCGTGTTATGAGCAGTTATGTTTTGACAGTCATTCTGTTGCTTCAGTTGGCTTTCTTGAATGAAGATGATATGATTTTAGTAAGTTCAGTTGTTGTGGATGTTTCTATGGTGATTCATAATGTTTGTGGATGTTTCTAGATCATTCTCTATCTGTGTTGCATGTCTGCATTGATCATTGTGCTCGCGATTAGAGATTTTCTCTTGCGTGTTCATGTTTTTCATGTTCTTGGCCCATAGGGTGTTGTAGCATGTTGTGGATCTTCGAGGATTAATTATTTGAAGTGTTTTCATGTTTGATATTTTATTTTGGGTTTTCACTATGTTGTGGCCAACTTTGGTTGATTCACATTGAAATTTATTTATTGTTTTGGGCCGACAGTTTGCATATGTTTTATTATTTTATTGAGGCCGACTTGTAGCGATGTAATTTCTTGTTGTGGATATATATGAGTGATTGTTTTATCATTTGAAGGCATGGGTATGTGAAGTGTGTTGGTCTTGTGTTTGAATAATGTTTAGATCATTCGAAGGAAGAAGCAAAGTGTGAAGAAGAATGAGCAGAGTGTGTAGAAGTGTTCATGTGCTTAATCAGAATTGTAATAAAGCATTAGCATATGCTATTTTCTTATTTCAAATCTTCTGGATGTAATCCAAATCTTTCTGTAAGACAGTGAGTCTTCCTTTTGTAATTGAGAAGTGAGCCTGAATGCATGTGCATTCCCCATTCATATTTATTTATACTTTTAATAGGGTATAATCTTATGGATTGACCTCCAATGTGTTTTTTCCCCTAACAGGGTTTCCACGTAAAAAAATCTTGGTGTTATGTGTGTTTCTGATGTGATGATGATTTATGCTTTCATTGTTATTAATTAGATCTAAGAATAAGGGTTAATAAGTTTAATAATTTTGAATTCCTATGACAACTGATTCACCCCCCCTCTCAGTTGTCTATCCTTGTGTTGCCAACAAATTCTTCTTTGTCCAACTTCCACAATTGAGCTTTCATTAGCCCACAGTCAACACTCAAACTCTTAACTAGAAATAAACATCTAAAGAATGTACATTTTCCTTTTACATACCAACTGAAGAACCAACAGTTTCGACAACTGTTTACCTCTACATGATTAAGCCTTAAACAAATAATTGTCAAATAAGAAAACAAAAACTGAAAAACAATGTTACCCAGTGTATTCGAGCTTTGTCACTTCAAGCTACCGAAAAAATTCCACCTGATCATTGCAAACCCTGGAAATATTCTCCATATGAATTTTTGTCTATCGTGCCCTAATGAGGGCTTTGAAATAATGAAATAACAAATTCCTTTTACAAAGCTTTGAAAATAAACTTTTAACCTTTAGTATACCTAACAGCCTCAGGCTTAGATAACTCTTATGTCACTTTTAATGCCCGACACCATATGAGATGCAAATGGTTCTAGGTCTATAGGCCTTTTAAAATTTAACATGAATTCTCATCACAATGTAAGCATAGAACAAACAAGACCATATTATATGCTCTGCAAGCAACCTTATAACATAGTAAGCTAAACACCAATATCATCAAAGGACTGGAATGGAGGAAGCCACCTTAATTGATCAATATGAAATACTTCAAGTGTAAAGACCACAGTGATGTCAATGATTCCAATGCAACCAAACTGAGCCAAAAGTCATCTCAAGAAGCCAGATGTAAACACCATTATAAAAATCAAGTATAAATATCATGAATGCCTTAAAACAATATAGTTGTGCAATAATATAAGATTAATAATGCACTAATATATAATTCAAAGACAAACTGATAATAATCAACTGAATGTACCTAAATTGTAACCTTGAAGGATCAAACTAAAAATCATCCTATCAAAATGATAAACACTGTCAGCATCATCATATATCAAAATCCCAAATCAAAATCCTGTAATTGCATATCCTGCATATCATGTAACTACATATCATATATCAAACAAGTTGAGAATTCCAAATCAGAGAACCAATTTTGTCATCAAGGACAAACCACAAATCACAAACAATTGAAAGCCAACAACTTCATGTGGATACAATAGTATTGCAGGATGATGATGCTTTTCCTTCACTCTTTAGCACTCTAAGCAACTTGCTACAAATATCGT
>VDFB02373365.1:34203511-34264005 GCA_007258455.2 Sequoia sempervirens
AAAGGGAACACAAATTGTCATCAAACTCCCCTTTGTCGCTATCCACTCAAAAAAAACCAGGCAAACAAATTGCCACGAAGGCACACAATTGACATCAAAATGTGCCACACACGTAGAACCAACACCAACAACAACAACAACATCATCATCAACACAAAATTTTACATCCCACACAACAACTTCTTATTTACTCGCCACCTTGCCCTTACCAACACTCAAACCCCGGTATACACGCCCGCTTCTAGTTGTTGCTAGAGGAGGAGAGGAAACCTCAGCCTCCTCTTCTTTCTTGTCCTTGCCCAATATGGTTCGAGTCCATCCGCTTGGGGTTTTATCAGCCAATGGTACCACAGATATCACTTCCTTATCAGAGGACATATATCTTTCTACCCATATATTCAACTCAAAAGCTAGCTAGAGCTTTCATCAGTTCTCTTCTTACAAATGAGCCTTGAATTCCCTTTTATATGACAAGGGAGCAAAAAGCTTCGGGCTCAAATGTAATTTCACCACAAATTTTCATTTCAACAAAATCTCCATTGCATTTGACTTTCATTTCAAAACTTCCCACACGTTGAATCTAAAAAACATTATGCATGAACTAGGGAAAGCTAAAGTTGTAACTACCATCATAAAAGGGAACCCAAATTATCATAAAAATCCCCTTTGTCGCTATCCACGTAAAAAATATAGGCAACCAAATTGTCACGAAGGCACACAATCAACATCAAAATGTGCCACACACGCAGAACCAACACCACCAAAAACAACATCATCAACACAAAATTTTACATCCCACACAAAAACTTCTTATTTACCCGCCACCTTGCCCTTACCAACACTCAGACCCTGGTATACATGCTCGTTTCTAGTTGTTGCTAGAGGAGGAGAGGAAACCTCAACTTTCTCTTCTTTCTTGTCCTTGCCCAATATGGTTCGAGTTCGTCTGCTTGGGGTTTTAACAACCAATGGTACCATAGATATCACTTCCTCATCAGAGGAAAAATATCTTTCTACCCATATATTCAACTCAAAAGCTAGCTAGAGCTTTCACTAGTCTCTCCCTACAAATGAGCCTTGAATTCCCTTTTATATGACAAGGGAGCAACAAGCTTTGGGCTCAAATGTAATTTCACCACAAATTTTCATTTGAACAAAATCTCCATTGCATTTAACTTTCATTTCAAAACTTCCCACACGTTGAATTTGCAAAACATAGTGCATGAACTAGGGAAAGCTAAAGTTGTAACTACCATCAGAAAAGGGAACACAAATTGTCATCAAAATCCCCTTTGTCGCTATCCACACAAAAAAAATAGGCAACCAAATTTCCGAGAAGGCACACAATTGACATCAAAATGTGCCACACATAGAGAACCAACACCACCACCAACAACAACATCATCATCACAAAATTTTACATCCTACACAACAACTACTTATTTACCCGCCACCCTGCCCTTACCAACACTTAGACCTCGATATACATGCCCGCTTCTAGTTGTTGCTAGAGGAGGAGAGGAAACCTCAACATCCTCTTCTTTCTTTTCCTTGCCCAATACGGTTTGAGTCTGTCCACTTGGGGTTTTAATAGCCAATGGCACCACATATATCACTTCCTCATCAGAGGACAGATATCTTTCTACCCATATATTCAACTCAAAAGCTAGCTAGAGATTTCATCAGTTCTCTCCCTACAAATGAGCCTTGAATTCCCTTTTATATGACAAGGGAGCAACAAGCTTCGGGCTCAAATGTAATTTCACCACAAATTTTCATTTGAAAAAAATCTCAATTGCATTTGACTTTCATTTCAAAAATTCCCACACGTTAAATCTACAAAACATAGTGCATGAACTAGGGAAAGCTAAAGTTGTAACTACCATTAGAAAAGGGAACACAAATTTTCAACAAAATCCCCTTTGTCGCTATCTATGCAAAAAAACTAGGCAACCAAATTGCCACGAAGGCACACAATCGACATCAAAATGTGCCACACATGTAGAACCAACACCACCAACAACAACAACATCATCAACAAAAAAATTTACATTCCACACAACTTATTTACCCTCCACCCTGTCCTTACCAACACTCAGACCCTGGTATACACACCCGCTTCTAGTTGTTTCTAGAGGGGGAGAGGAAACCTTAGCCTCCTCTTCTTTCTTGTCCTTGCCCAATATGGTTCTAGTCCGTCCACTTGGGGTTTTAACAGCCAATGGCATTACATATATCACTTCCTCATTAGAGGGTAGATCGTGATTGAAGCGAGGTAAATACCAATGGTAGTCGGAGTTGCAACCTTATTTTCCTACCGACACTAGTAATAGAGCACACCGACTGCTTGCCTTTGTCATCTACAAGTTGAGCAACATCCTAGAATTGCAACCTTCTACTGCATCTAGTGGGCACAAGCCTGGGCTTTTCAACCAAAGGACCTTCCTGAATAGTAGGACTGAGCTTTTGTGAGCTCAAACGAACAAACCTCCTTACTGACTTACTCATTTTCTCTTGTCAGACAAGCACTCAAACTTGATTAGACTTAGCCCACAAAGTTCTCTAACTTCTACAAGAATGACACTATTAGCAGTTAATTCCTCTTGTATTTATTGTGCGAGGTAATGGAAACCTTCATCAATGCTTAGTAAAAATGCATGTGCAAACATGGCAATTTAGCAGCATATGTATTGTCACCATTTAACTTGAGCTGCATGAGAATCCATAGATCACCCTTCATGATTTCCAACAACAACATCTTCACAAAGATTGAGATCGACTTGACTACACAAGCAAGGAATAATTCATTAATGCTTCACCAGTTGTATGTTAAAGATTTGATAGTTTAATAGTTTGATCGATTTCATATTATATGTGTTGAAGACTTTAGAATTTCAATTACATTAATTTATGGATCTGTTGTATCTATAACACTACAAAACCATATGCTCTTTTCATTTACACTTGCATTTAGAAATACACATTTATATACATAGATATAGATTTCTTTAATGATATGTTGCATTTATTGTTCTAGGAGAGCATCCAGTAATTGCATTTACATTTACATTTAAAAATACATACATACATGCATACATACATACATACATATATATATATATATGTGTGTGTGTGTGTGTGTGTGTGTGTGTGTGTGTGTGTATGTGGGTGTGTGTGTGTGTGTGTGTGTCTGTATATCATTTATATTCAGTGTTTAGAAACAACCCATTAGATCTGTACATGGATAAAAATTCATAAAATAAGATCTCCCATACATGTTTTGTTGAAACCTAGGCTTGAACCTCTCATTTCACATACTTTTCTTCACAAAACTCTTGAGGATAGCAGCTATACCTTCTTTATTTCACATCCTACTCTCTATTCATGCATCCTAAAATTACAACAATATCCATGGGGCCTCTTACACAAGCTACAGTAATCACAAAAAAGTGTAAGAGCCCCTTTATATCATGTTTGGACTACAAAACCCTCAAAAATAGGGTAACCGGGTTGTATGCAAAGAAATGAAGCTTTCTAACTAAAATCAACTCCTTGAGCCCTAAAATAAAATTCAAATTAGAGCTAGCACATATCTTCATGACTTGGAATTGATTTTACATCAAAATATGGCTGCATGTGACTGTATAGTGCTGCATAACAGGAAAAATACAAAATTTTTGAAGAAAAACATAGATTTTCGAATGTCAAGAGCTTGCATTTTAAATCCTCAACCATCAACAATCATTACAATGATCACTTTATGCTTTTTAAAGGCCTTTACACTGATGGAGCTTCAAAAATTTTCTCCTTGTTTGTCATTCATGCCTTGCATTATGTCTTTGGTCTTTCATGGTGTTGGAAAATTCCTAAGGTTGGGGTTTTACCTGTGCCTTTATGTAAAACCCTTATGTTTACTTTACGTCTGGGTTGGGATCTTTTTCGTTGTTACCTTTTTGAAGGGTTTTAAAATGACTTATGTCTTATCGGCTCATCGGCCAGGCCCCTTTGTTTTAATTTTATCTCCTCCACTGGGTTTTATTTTTCCCTAACTCTTGGATAACCCCGTGCTTCATCATTTTTAAAACAACTTATGTTGTTGTTTGTCATCTGCCTAATAATTCCCACTTCTCCTTTTAATGAGTGTTTTATTTTGTAAGGGTTGATTTAGTGCTGCCGTTGATCTATTTCCTGCAGATATCAATGGTGCTCGCCATCCCGTGATCGGGAATTGAAGGATCACAAAATCATGGGCGGGCGCCATGTGTCCTATCTGGGGGATCAAATTTGCGCTATCGCTGACCAATTGCCATTTGACCTGAGCCATTCCCCACCATCCCATGATGGTGCTTGGGTTGATTGCGAAATCACAGGTGGTCATCACGTGTCTCATCCGATGAAGCCTAAAGAGTAAAGGAAACACTAGCTGACTTTAAATGTATTAAGGGGCGGATTACTAAAGTGTTCTCGAGACACACATGTTCTAAATCGATGGATATGTTATAATCTCACTGGAAAAGCTACTCAAAGGTTAATGACATGGCTGGCGACTATGTTAAATGAACAAGATCATTGATGCTCAGGATCAACGGTTGCCTGTCATCGCACAATCAGAAGTTTCAGGATTGCAATATCGCGGCCAACCGCCACGTGGAATTCCTTCATAGTGTATGGTAAGGTGGGACCCTTATCACCATGTTGGCAATTGTGTTAGCTTGTTTTGAAGGTGGCCGTCGATGATTTGATCAAGCTAAAGAATCAACAACTAAAATTTAAATCTACATCAAATATGGTTGGAGTCGTTCGTGCAACATGAAATTGAGCTTTAATGGCGGATGAGACACTTGCTGGCGTGATTTGATCGACAATAAAATCAATTTTCCTGCTTGGTCTGTATCACAAAGCATTCAACTATTTCGTGGAGCAGTTTCAGAGCCGAAGGTAGAATTGCAAGTTTCTACAGCCAGAATTTGGGAGTTCTGTGAACAAAGCCGTGAGTTTATTTTCTGTGCCTCCTGGTCATTTTACATTTGAATTTGGGAAAGGATTAGCTGGATGTGCTGTGAGCTTGTTGATAATGTGTTAGGGCTATAGTTAAATTATAGTTGTGAGAAATGGAAGTGTTTTGTCTTGTAATTTTCTATCCCTGGTTAGTCCTAGCTATCTAAATCATAACGTTGTAAAGAAGCCCTAGTTTGTCTAAGATGGCACCACCCAAGCAACATTCTGGCCAGACTGAATATTTGAAACGAAACCTGTATGATAATTTCCTAGATCAATTTCCCTTGTTAACGAATGATAGGAGGAAGGGATTGGTCCTAATGTGAGGGAAAATCCTGGGGAAAGCATTAGTGTATAATTGCTCCAACATTGCCGATGCTAGGGTTCCCCTCACTCGCTTGGAATTGTTCAGATTGTGGTACGAATAGAAGAATTTTTCCTCACCCTTTTTCAAATGGATGGATGTATGATATGGGGAAGCTAGTGGTACCAAATGTATTCACTGATGTAGACCTACTTAGGGAAATGGCTGCAAGATATGACCCTGTTACACGAATAATTAGGGATAATGAAGGAAAGGTTCTATTGAGCATTAGCAGAGAAGAGGTCCAACATATTTTTGACTTGAGTGAACCGATCGAAGACTTGGTTCCTATCAACCTTGAGGAAATGAAGCAGGAGTATGCAAAGCTGAAATCTCTTTTTAGAGCAAGGTTGCTTCCACCTCATTTGGCTAGGGCAGGAGGTTCAAAATTTCATATCAGCCCCAATGACCAGGAACCTTTCAAATTAAATTTTTTTGCAAACCATTTCCTGGCCACTTTCTATTCTTTATGTCAAATTTTGGGTTTCAGTCCTAGTACAATAATGCCCATTGCTTATATGTTCATGGGGGTGCAAATACAACATGCTAACTTCTCTGTGACCTATGACTTCGCTTCTTTCTTGGCTGATAGGATGCATGAAGGGTTGTCAAAGCTGCAAAAAAATGATACCGAAACTCAATTATTTTGGTATTCTATGCTAATGCATATGTTTTTGTTTAAGAATGCTGAATTTTTCTTTGAGAGGATGAAATTAAGGCAATCAGTTGATGGAGAAAGATTGCCAGTATAGATATGGGCTACAGATTTATCTTGTAATAAGGAAAGCACTAGTTATGTGCAATTTGATAATTATTTTGCTTCCAGATTAAGGGCTAGATTAATGGTGAATATACCTAGGATCCTTGAGGAATTACATGATTTCCTCAAGCCAAAGGAGAGGAAGCTAGAATTGAAGGTTTACCACAACTGGGGTGACATTATCCCATACCTAATCAACATTGTCTTGAGAGTATATGGTTTTCAAGGAGCCCCTCATATAATGCCATACAATGTGCCACCAAGAGTGGGATTTGCAGAAGTTATGTGGCAGATAGGTTGTATTCATGAGAACAACCTCACTGGAGGGGGTAGGGGAACATTTTTCCTAGATTATATAGTGATGTCTAATTTTGTATTTTCAAAGGGAGGCTAGATGCATTTTGATAATTTCTTTAATGATTACCATTTGAGGTGTGGACCAAAGTGGCAACATGATCCTAAGGGTTTCTTTTCTCTTTCAGACAAAGAATAAAAGCTGGAAAATTTATGCATGAGTTCAATTGTTGGAATTGGTGCCTCAATCCCATAGGTTGAAACTTCTTGTGAGCAATTTCACTGTGACTAGTGAGATGTCTGGCCAATCTGCTAGTCGATCCTAAACTGTCACTAGGACCTCTTGAATGTCTTGGCAAGTGGCATAACCTGAAACCTTCAGCATAATTATGGACTGTCGAAATGATGTTTCGGCGATGATAGGAAGTCTTGCCGATATTGGCATAACCTTTGGTCTATCTGGCTAATGTGGTAATTGGTATGACTTGCTCCTATTGGTATGAAGTCTTGGCGACAGGGAGATGTCTTGCCGATAGTCATACATATGGATTCATCGGGGTAACGAAAGGGGTCGCTATGAACTCTTGGCGACACAAGTGAGTCTCACCGATGCTATGGGATGTGTTCGATATGACTCCTAGCGAAAGGTGGTCTCGGGGTATCTTGGAGACTTCGGTATGAAGTCTTAGCGATGAACGATGTCTCGCCGATAGCTTTATCTAGAAGACTTCAGAGTAACATCTTAGCGATAGCCAAAGTATCACTGACAGGGTGTTACACATGTGGTCATCGGAGTAACTTATATGCTTCGGTATGAAGTCTTGTCGATATGGAGATGTCTCGCTGATAGGTATTCACTTGGAGGCATCAGGGTAACACTAAGGGTTCGGTAAGAAGTCTTAGCGATGGAGAGAAGTCTTGTCGACTGTTGACTAAAGACTTCGGTATGATGTCTCATCGAATGGCGATTGTCTCACCGACAAGAATACTGAGGTCAATGTGACTTGTGAACATTGGTGTGATGTCTTGGTGAATGACGATAGTCTTGCTGATGGGAATGTTGATGTCGATGTGAGTTTGGAACTTCGGTATGACCTCTCACCGACTAACGATGGTCTTGCCGAATAACGATACATGTGATGGATATCAACATGATGTCTTGGCGACAAGGTGAAATCTAAGCGACAGCTTGTGAACTCGGTGTAACATCTTGCCGATGGGGGCGACTCTTGGCGATACATGTGCAATCGGTCCTATGGCATCGGGGAGAAATGGTTAGTGTCTCACCGACATGCGAACACAAGTTGAATGCCTTTGACCGAATGATGACTGTCCTACATGGTGTGATTTGGACAAATCTAAGAGAGCAGAATGTGAACCGTTTGCTGTGAGACCGTTGCAACTGTTTCTATGTGGAAGGTAAAACTCTACATGAAGAAATGGAAACATCTACGATGATAATGATGCTGAGCTGGAGATTGCTATCTGACAGTTGCAAATGAACTGATTCACAGAGGCTGTTGAGAACGAATGCATATATGTATGCATTGGACGTTCTGAAGAGAGTGTACAGAGAGCTGGTGAGAACAAGAGGAGAAAGAAGAACCGAGAGAGCTAACCGAGAGGGCCGTGTGGCTGGCTGAAAGGCTGAGGCCATGAAGCCAAAGGAGAAGAAGAGAGAAGCAGGGTTCTGCTGGAATCTCTTCTGATCATGAATCATGATTGATCTCTCTCATGTTGATCTACATTGCATTGTATCAATGTGAAGGTTGTATGGTCTGATGGATTGATCAGTTGCTACCAGGTTGTATTCAGAATGAACAAGATGTAATCTTTGAAAAGGCTATGAGCCTAAAGTTGTATTGTAACGTTTTGTTGCTGAATAATACAATGGCTCGATCTTTGGAGTGTGGGGTGTTTTACCCGAAAGGGTTTTCCCCACGTAAATCTTTGTGTTATGTTTTCTATCTTATCTTTCATTTGTATTGGTTCTATTACTAGAATCAGTTATTACTTGTTGTTGAATTTAACATGTACTTCTCTCAGAAGGATTGATGTGGGAAATAAACTATGTCTATTTATGTTTTAGGACATAGTTGTTCATGTCTTTGAGGCAACCTGATCAAAATTAAAGTTACAGAAGGCACTACTATTCTTGGAGGTTTCTCTGAGATGCCCCTATTTTCCCTTACAAGTGGTATCAGAGCTTTCTTTTGGTTGCTGGTTCTGGGTATTTCTCCTATGAAGATTTCTCAGTTTATTAGGTTGGAGGAAATCTAGAGGAATCATTTGATTTATTAATTCTTTGGTGAGTGGAAGGCTTGTGATATTCGGAGACGACACGCAGCTTGAAGGATGGTGGAGATGGAAGAGGGAGTTGATCATGTTGTTTTGTTGTGATCTGTGTCTCCTAGTTGGTAGTGGTGTAACCTTGGTGTATGAGGTGGATTTCTTTTCTCTGTGGCTATGTAGCAGTAAAGCTTTCATATTGGGTGTTTGTCTGAGAGTCTCCTTGATCATATGGAGAAGCCTAGTTTGTTTCTCAGCCATGGAAGAGAGTGCTTATGCTAGGTGGTGTTTCTTGGTGTTGGAAGGCATTATTTCCTATTAACCTCGAATACATAAAGGCTATGGAGTTAATCATTAGATGATTTGCAAGCTTCTGAAATATCCTTTCTCTCCTTCTCGGATGCATGTACATGTTGGTGGTTTAGATTTGGCCTGAAAGGGGCCTGGATTTCTTGAACTGTTGTTTCTTTCTAAGGATGATTTGTACTTGCGTGGATTTGTGGTTTTGCCAGTTTTACATAGTTAAGAAAAACTTGTGATTATGTGGAGTTGCTGTTAAGCTATTTTCTAGACCCTGGGCTTAGGGGTGTTGCTGGATGAGATAGTTGCAGTTTTGCATGCATGTTTTGTGCATGGTTTGAGGAGGCGTGTTTTCTTCTCTACATGAGAGTGTTGGTACGTGATTGGTCACTCAACATCCTTGTGGTGGTGCTTGTGAATTTCGTGATTATGGTGCTCATTGTGGACATGATTGGAAAATTAGGTTTGGCATGATCTGGTGTTTGAGTCATGTTGTCTACATGATTATTCTCTTTAAAATCTCAGTGTTGCATTTTCCAATGTGATGATGGGTTTGCATGTTTGATGCTTGTGATCTATGAGTTATGCGGTTGGTGGATTAGCTACCCATTGGCTGCAGTGAGATAACTTGGATGTGGGCTGTCTTTATCCACGAGGTTGATTCATTGCTGGTGCAGACTTGTTAGCTGGCCTTGTTTGTGGTCACTTGTGCATTGGTGTGATTGCTTTGAGACAAGAGGATGGATATTATTGAGTACCTGAATAGTCAATCATGGGAACTTGAAGTAGGAGGTCATGATGCTTGGAGAGCTCAGATGTCACGTTTCAGTGGGAGCTTTAGCAGTGACTATGGGTTCATCACATGGTGGTGAATGGTCTTCTTTAGTGTTGTAGATGTTTCTTGGGGGAGCCCTTAGATCCTATTGCTGTAGAAGGGTTCTTTCGCATTTGCATGGAAATTATTTGAAGATGTGCAACATATTAGATCCATGGAGGATGCTTGGAGTCTTTGGTTGAGGTGTTGGTGGTTCTTGACAGGTGATGTTGGTTTTGAGTCTATTTTCTTTATGTCATGGTATACTCTTGTTTGTGCACTGGAGTTTTGGAATTGTGCATTGTACTTGAGACTATGGCGAAGTCACCTAAAGCATGGTATCTCCTAATGAGATATGTAGATCATGGTATCATGATAAGTTCCTGATTCAGATGATTGGAGCTTTGAAAGTGGTCTGGTAATTCTTTGTGTATTGGGTCCTTTGATTATTTGCTTAACACTTCATGATAGTGCAGTAATGCAGATGGAGTTTAGCATGAGATGATCGATTGCTAGTACTCATGGATACATGGAGAATAAGGTGAGGCTATTTTTCTCTTATGAGAGAAGTGTTGTTGATTGGTATTCTTGATGAAGTTTTTTAGCAAAAAGTCTAAGAAGCCTACACCTTGGTTGAACGTGAGTTCAATAAGAGACCTATGAGGAGAAATGGATAGCTTATGGTAAGCTACTAGATGTTGTGCACAAAATGGATCTGAAATATGATCCACTGTTGGAGTTTAGTCCCCACCATAAGAAAATTGATTTTTTGATGGGAAACTTCAAGGAATTTATGGGCACATTGAGGAAAAAAAAGGTAAATTTAGAATTGAGTCTGGGTGTACAAGAGCAAGGTGCCAAAACAATTGAAACAAGGCCAGGATACTAGCCTACGAAAATGTAACCCATTTACAGGAGGAAAAAGGATAGTAGCAATGATGAAGAAGAAGTGGACAGAAAAGGAAAAAAGATTATGAAAGTGCCTCCACAACCAAGTCCAAAAATCAAAGTGCTTGGGGCAATCAAAATTATTGATTTAGAATCATCACCGGAAGACAATCCCTCATCACCACCATCCGAGCCAAGCCCTAAGAGGCAAAGAATTGATCAACCACAGGAGGATCTAATGGATGAGATTATTGTTACTCATCAAGACATACAAGTTGGTATGCCTTCCCCTCTTAGGCCAGCTGAATTAGTTTTATCTGATTTAGATATGAAAGGTAAAAGTGTACAAGATGCAAGAATGGAGGCATGCGAGTAGTTTCTAAATGACAATACATTTGTAAAAACTCTTGTATTCTTGCAATTGGTATGGAGGATGAAGTTTGAAGAGTATCAAGATAAATGTAGGCAGAGAAGAGAACTAAGGCCTAACAAGTCAGACTAGAAGAATGATGAGGATGTCAAAGCTGAATTAATGGAAGAATTCAAGAATATCACTCCTGAAGAAGGAAGAAAACTAGTGAGTCGAGATGGTGTATTAATTCTACTTGAATGGGACATTACAAATGCAGTAGTCTTTAATGCTATTATGAAGTCTAAGAATCCCTTTCAAGACTCTGAAGAAGAGGTCAAGGCAGCATTACAAAACTCTGCTTTCAGTGAGGAATATGAAACACTGGCAATTTGGGCATTGGCCCCACAAGGGAGAAAACTAGATGTTTCTGATATTAATTCAAATTTCAAGGGAGGATTGATAATAAAGAGAGCTTCAAAGACCTCTACCACTGAGGCCACCAATTTGACTATGAATGTGGCCAAATTAGCCCAAAAGACTGTTGAAAGGGAGGAAGCTGAAAGGAAGAGCTTAATGGAAAAATATAACCCTTTGATTAAGGAGTACAACAAGATGTAGTAGAAAAATGTTGAGTTGCAAAATGAAGTGGAGAGGTTTAGGTATAAGCAGATTGGGGAGACATCAAGTGCTCCAGGAACCAGTACATTACCTTCCACAACAGAGTCAGTGCCTCCTGCTTCTCCAATTGTTTCCACACTAGGATCTCCCAGTTAGAATCTTGTCCTCACCCTTTCTTTAGAGGAAGTTGAAGAATAAATAGAGTGCTCTGTCGATGCTACAAAGAAGTAGCTCTTGCAAAAAATTGATGAATTGTAGGCATCATTAAAGAAAAATGAGGAGGGGTCTCTCTTAAAGCAAAAGGAAATTGTTACTACTATTTTGAGGCATTTAAATGAAAAGGTTGATAGCAAATTGCTATCTATACATTCTTTATATTCTTTGCTATTAGTAGCAATAAAGAATATTGATAGGGATCAGTAAGTAGTGATACTAATAATTGAAAATTGGATCCCTAGGGCCAGTGATCTGGATATCATGTATAAGGCCTCAAGGTTTGATATAAATAACAGCCCGAATCATTAAAGCCTACTCATGTGTTAGTAAAATCATTGCAAGGTTTTTAGACCTTACCAAATGACTTGAGTAGGAAGATTAGGGAGCTGGTGAAGAATTTCAATGATTGGGGTAACACATTGTTACCTAATATAATTGATGAGCAAGGGAAAATCAGGTCATTTCAACAATGGCAGGATCAAGCAAGTGAGGCCATCAATGATCAAATCAATTCAATTTGTGATGACTCAGACTATGATTTTTTGGTGAGCTGTATGGAAAAAATCATTAGTACAGCTCATTTTTGGAATCTTTTGAAAGGGATGCGAATCAGGTAGCGGTAAAATACACACCTTATAATACCAAGGTGGGTGAGGTAATTAATTTTGATTGGTCGACTGATGATGAGTACCAGAATTGGGTAACTAAATATTTGACTGAGGAGTAAAAGGAGTGAACTACTAACATGTGGCAGATCAGATGTTGTGGTTGCAACGGTTCCAGTTTTGTGTTGACGGCTTTCTCGGTGTGGTTTTCTTGTGGTTTTTTGCATCAACGTTCCTCAACTAATATGATGAACAAAAATATTTTTCAAGGTGGTGGTTGTTGTAACAAATTTTGGAATATCACCAGGTGCTCCAATTGACTGGTGACATGTGCACTTTCTGGCCCAGTGCTTGTTTGCTCCTTCATTTTCCATAAGAAGGATTTCAAGGCCAGAAGTACGGGTTAGCAAGTTAGATAATTTTTGTCAAGTCTAGGTGAAGTTGCAAAGTGAATTGTAAAGTCTGATAGTTTTAGAGAAATGCAATTTAGGTTTTGAGTCATTTTGTAATAGGTTTTGAGTTCATAGAGATTTAATGTTGTATAACAGTACTAGCATTTGAGTTGAAATGAAAATTTGAGCTCATGTCTCTCCATTGTACATGCATATCTGAACTTTGAATGAAATAACTAAGGGTTGTTTTATCCATCTCACTGTTGTGGTGTATATGATTCTATTTTACCTTTAATTCAAGGAATTAATTAAAATGCTTGAATGGGATTATAGGCAGATATGTGTTGTATAAGGATTTGATAAGTAGTCCTAGATTAGAATGCATACTAATGAAACTATAATGTAATATTGTCAGGGCTATTATATGCGATGTATTAAATCTGTTATAAACCTCTCGATGCTTATGAATTTGACTCCTGCAATGGATATATGACACTAATCTAAGTTGTAATTATTAGTGTAGTTCAGTATTTGTTTGTCTTTGCCTAGAGCTTGCTACAAATTACAAATCATTGACTATCTTATACAATGGATTGTGTTTAGTTATCTCACACTCCAGATAGTTGATATTGTCTATGAACAACCAATTCTAGTTGATAGTATCTTAGCGTGTTGAGCTATTAAGTGAGATCATTTGCTATTGTTAATGTTGTTTATAATAATGGTGAAGAGGTTTTAAACACATTAAGGGATCACCCTCCCAGATCTTGCAAAGCCCGAAGTGTAGGAGGCTTTTAAAGTCCTCATCAGTTGGTCCAGGTCCTTCGAGCTGCCTTCGATTGGAATTGGAAATTCCATAGGTAGATTAGAAGACAAACCTGGTTACATTATAAAAAGAACCAACATACACATCAACCACTGAACAACCACCTCTACAACTGAATTTTTAATCTTTTATGATCACATGAAACATAAAACACACTAATTTCAAGGTTGTTAACATCACTATTGAAATGTTTTAATTTTTTGACCTTTCAAACATTAAAAAGTACATCATTAAATTAATTATGTAATGGCATAAAAATTAAAAACATCATGAATTAATTATGTAACCACATAAGTCAATTATAATTCTATCAAGAAATTAATATGAAATAGATAATATAATCGCATAACTTATAAATTTCAATGTCATTGATCTTCTTCTTCATCCAACTCTTTGTCTATATCATCTGATCCAGATTCAACATTGTAAGGATTGGTCATATCATCATCATCGTCATCGATATTAGTTTTGATAATGTCATCATCCACATGGATATCATCTTCATGAACATTAACTCCTACATCATCATGATTTAGTTCCTCCTCTTTGACATCTTCGTCAGCGACATCATCAACTAACTGTTGATCCTGATCATCATCTACATCATCTTCTAGTTCTTCGGTATCTTCTTCTTCCACCACATTATACTTTTACCCCTTCCTCTTGGATCATGTCTAACAAAAATGACTAACCCAGTTTATCTGAACCTCTGAGTAAAATACCGCTCACATTGGCTTGGAAGAACATAGGGCTCATTTCTAGCTCGCTCGATCAACCTTGTATTAACCATGGTAAATCCATTATCATGTTCAATAACAGTTCTCTCAGGATCATTTTCATTCAATCGTAGCCTTTACCATAGGACGACAAACATAATTAATCTGAAGACTTAAAGTCACACTCAAGTATATCATACAAAATCCCATAGTATCAATTTTCTGAGACTTCTAGATGTATGTCACTTCTAGATGAAACATTAGTCACCTGAAAGACTGCAGTTATACTAGAATCACAAGTTTTCTTCATGTCATCCAATATTTTGATTCAAAATTTACAACCATTGCACCACATAGCCTTGTGGTGTTTCACCTGCAATATGTTAAACATGTAAAAATTATTGCAATATCATCAGTTGATAAACATATTTATTCTTGGCCGAATGTATGCAAAGAAAACAATCTCAACATATATATACATCAATATACTTGAAAATAATTAAATAATATGGGTGATTAATATATTTATACGTACCTATTTATCTCTTAAACCATATGCTAAATCAATTTCCCTTTGTGTAACATTGGAATCTCCATTACGATGAGCTTCTTTAACCAATGAAGCCACACCTTCCCATGTTAATGCGACCCATTGTTGACATCGCTCAATCCATACCATCATCCAATCAAAATTGTTTGACATAAAATGTAGTGCATCCCACTCTTGACCAACTGTAAAAAAAATTGAAATTCACAAATGACGATAATTAGTTAAATACCACAAGATACAACCTTAATTTATAATTGATGTATATTGAAGATTAAAATTAAATAAGTACAATATACATAAAACCATATGTAAAATGTATTCCAAATCTCCATGACCATCTTATAATTACCTCTCACTTTCCTCAATCTACCTTTCCCCATCGTACTCCCCTTCGAATTTGTTAATGGAGTTGGGATCCCAAATGTGATCTACATGGATCTTTGCTGCAAACTTAGGAAGATATTCACTAATGTACACCATGGTTTGGTATACCATATATCCCTCCACCATAGAACCCTCAGGATGTGTTCTTTGTCTAACCAAAGCCTTCAAAAATTTTAAGTGCCTCTCAACCATCCACATTGACCTTGTGTGTACAGGTCCACACAATTAAATCTCCTCAACCTGGTGTATGAGGTATTGTTCTTGTGCATTGAAAAATGTCGAAGGTAGACGCTTTTGCATTTCACACATTAGACGAGGAATTTTCTCTTCTAATAATTTATATCTTCTTTATGAATTTCTTTAGATGATAGCCATCTACAAGTGATTCAAGGCCCAAATATATTAACGAGATTTAACAAAAATATACAATACATATTACATAACAAGTAAAACAAATGACAATTATAAGATGTATACAACGAATTGAACAAATCTCACTACTTACCTCATGTATTTTCCAAGATCATATATAAATTTCTTGAAATTGTTGTCAAAGTTGTTTGGGAGAGATAGAGGTAGAACGTACTGCAACAATTATAAAATGATCTTTTCATTATTTTTCTAAAAGTAGCAAACACAATACATTGAAAAGTACATGTATTATACAAGTGTATATAATATACCAGAATAACTACCTTAATGAAGGTATGCCAATCATGTGTTTTCATCCTTGACCCAAATTCACCTTTCTTTGTTATTATATTGTTTATGTTCGCAACAAATCCTGTGGGAAATCAAATTTTTCGTATGACTTCTTTTATAGCATTGCTTTGCTGCTCTATTATTAACCAAGGAAGGGCACTTATATTAATTTGGTCTCCATCGCTATTTAATTGAATGAAATTTCTCATTGCATGATTGGCTTCCTGAATGTCACTACAAATTTTAACAATTTTTTCTTTGTCATGCCTTCCATCCAATATTTTCTATAACGTTTCTGTTATATATTCTTTCCGATATGCATTGTCTCAAACAAATGCACAATTTGTAGCTGCTCATAGTAGGGAAACCTACTAAATTGTCTGGGATAACTTTTCAGTCACTGTGGAAGCTAGCCATTAATGCCTTGACAACCTTCATGAAGCATGTAAGTTAAACAAATTAACAACGACAATCATTGTCAATTACAACATGAGTAAATACAACACAATATAAAAATATAAATTCAAAACATATGTATCATATATGATAGATAAACAATTTGATCTGATGTATAACCTTGACGATTAATTCTATTATATTCTAACTTCCATAGGCGAGGTATCATTCTTCGTGGATTTGATGTAGTCTCCTCTTTCCCATTGAAAAGATGTTTTTCAGTACTTCGATACTTATGATTTCTATGGAGGAAGTGCCTATACTCATCAAACACCTGCTTTCCTAAGCTTGTTGAACGATGATATTTCATCTTTGGACCACAGATTGGACATGCAAATTTTCCCTTTGTTTGAAGACCTGCAAAATCATATATAATTGGATTAAATATGTCAATTTTTTTAATTATATATAATGAATAGATTATTTTAAAAACATGCATGATATCTACTTCATCAAATTAAATATTGTTAAAGTGCAGTCGAATGCTATAACATACCACAAAAATGTGTTAGCCTTGGGGCATCATGAATTGTCCATATAAGCATTGCATGGAATTGAAATTGTCTTTGTCTTATTGGTCTAGAGACATCATACATAGTGACACCATTCCACAACTTTCATAACTTGTTGATAAGAGGCTCGATATATACATTCATATCTTTAACTTGGTACTTACCTAGTTGAATGAACATAAACATTACATAATTATTATAACCATTTTACTGCAATATATATAAATTAATGCACATGACTATTGAATGAAAAAAATATAAGTCATTATGCAACAAATAAGACAAATGAGATGCTACTACGTTAAAGAAAATTAATGTAAACAAATCCCTGGAACAATCATTGACAACATTAGGTGCTCCCTCTTTATTGACATCCATGGAGGAATGTTATTGTTGATAACAAAAATAGGCCACACTGAGTAAATAGATCTCATCTCTCCAAATGGATTGAGACTGTCTGCTCCCAATGAAAGCCTAAGATTATGAGGTTCTTCTTTAAAGTGTGGCCATTTTCCTCCATGTCCCTAAATGTAGAACCATCCGCAGGCATTCGAAGAATGTCATCTCCATTTCTATTCCATGCATGGTAATCCATAAATTGCGCTAAGATTTCACACCTAAATAATCATTGCATATGTGGAATAATGAGAATCTAACGAAGAACCTTGTGAGACACCTTTTTTGTTAGTTGATCTGTTCGATATCTACTGATATGATATTCTGGGCATTCTGTTGCAAATTCTTGTTTTTTATGATATATAATATGATCATTGGGACATGCATCTATTGCTTGATACTCCATTCTGATATCTTTCATAATGGCACATAAATCTCTGTATGAGCGAGGTAAAATATTTGATGGTGGTAACAAAAACTCACTAATCAATCTACAACAAAAAATAATTTGTTCATATAAAGAATATTAATGGTACATATTTCATCCTTTATTTACTAGTGATGAACTAATAACAATTAAAATAGATGAAAAAAGATGACATATATGACATACCTTAACATCCATGAGATTTCTATGTTTGATAAACCATTCATAACCTTCAAGTTCAACAACAACAATACAATAGAGAGAAGAGTTGTTTGGGAGCCTTCATAAAGGGGATCGTATGCCTTATCAAGTACATGTAAATCATGAACATCATCAAAGTCATCTTGATCATCATGATTAGCTCTGCCACTAAATGTGTTATGGATCAATGTATTCGTACCATCATCTTCAACTATGTTTTATGGCACATGATCATCTTCTTCCATATAATCATTAACTTCATCTTCGATATTCATAGCTCCATGTTTGTCTGCTTGCAAAACCACATTCTTTGGGCCGTGATAATCCATATCATCTACCCTAGGGTGCACCACCTTTATAATAATGATAGACACAAATAAACCATGATCATGATCAAGTGATTATATATATATATATAATTTTAAAACGATATAAAAATTTACAAATAAAATCAATATAAACACATATAATGAACAACTTACCAATGGATGATAATCATGCCTCCCTTCAACATGTCCTTATTGCCTACAATGTTTCTCAGCTGTTGTGATTAAAAGTCATCTCGTCTTTAAGCCCTTGCAATTATTGCAAGTACAATAACATTTCCCATCACCCTTTCTTTTCAATCTAGCCCACAATCTATCAAGTGTCTCTTCATTTTTTTCTGGACTAATATTATCTGACATGATTTTTCTTTACCAAGCTTGACTATTTAGATCTTCAAAAAATATCAAACTCACACTCCAATAATTTTTATTCATAGACAGTAACATAATCTAATAATTCCAATATTTTACACCAAAAAAATTTGGCATGCAACCACCCCTGCAAAAGAGAAGATAGTCTAAAGTTAATGACCCCAAAAAGCACTTTAAAATGCTATTTCGAAAACTTATTAAATTCTGATTTTACTATGATTTCCAACCGTTAAGACTCCTAAAATCAAAATATTGAACTTGATCGAAAACTTCCTACAATGATGGAGGTAGCGAGCTAGTAAGAGCAAGTGACCCATTCCTAAGGAGCAACAAGTCAGAATCATCATTGCTAATGTCAATACAAATTTATCATTTTAGTTAAAGATGTAATGTGTCACTTCTTATGGCGAGAGGCTTATCCTAGAGACCCCTCAACATTAGAGAGAGCCCTGGCCAAAAATACTTGAGAAGCATTGGTAAGAGCCTGATTAGGGTACAAACCCTAGGCCTCCATAGAAACACAAACAATAACTATACCTGATTAGTGAGGTTGCAATACCAGAAAGATTGAGACATTGTAGGTAATAACAAAATCTTGCAATCTAAAGATTGTAGCCAATAACAAGCACACTATGTAGCTTAGTGACATTTGTAAATGCAATCTACGGTAAGAATAATGGTAGTCACTTGAGATGTGATAGTCAAAAAGAGGCTGAGCAGTGACAAGATATAAAGCTCAAACCTTGCATAGTAAAGTGGATATTTTAACAGTGAGTTTCCTTACCCCCTTGCTAACCTTAAGGTTTTTCAAATGCTTTTGGTAGTGTTAGAGAAGGAAAATGCAATCAGGGAATGACTATTCAAATAAAGTAACAGTGGTAATCATAGGTTCAATGTTTCTTCTTAGTCATTAATGTATGGGGTGAGTGGATTGCATGTTTGGCAGTGTTTGGGAGCTCATCAAAGATGGGAGAATAGTAGATATACAGCATGAATTTTGTGAAATGAAGTGTCAATGGAGTTGAAGGATCTTAAAATTACAATACTATGAAACAATAGAAAATTTTGTAGTAAGTAGGTAGTCTATAGGGCATAGTTTACGTTTATAAGAAGGATGCTCATGAAAAGGAATCTTCAAGTGATAGTGAGTGAGCTGTTTGGGATTGCAGCTGAGGGTGCAATACCTAGTCTTAAAGGAAGTTAGCAAAGTAGCAAATGTGCAAGAAAATCAAATTGTACACAACAAACAATTCAAAATGTTATCTTGCATAATGCCTTGAGTTTGAAGACAAAAATCTCATTGTATCTTGATGAAAGTGGTGACCTTAATGGTCAATCACTGGAAACCATTATTTTAAAACATGATATTGTGCTTATGGGCAACATTTTAAGTAAAGGTAGTGAGTGGTGGTTTGGAACAATGGTAGGTGAAGGACTTGCACTTTTGCTATGCATACTGGAGTCTAGCTTAAGACACGATTCTTAGAAGAGATTGAAGGTGGATTATGGAACTCAAGGGTACCATGAAAATGATTGAAAATAATTAAAGCAAAGAATGAGATCTATTTAAAAGCCACGGTCATGAAAATATTAAAGATGTCACATGCAAAAACCTAGTAGTTAGAGTAATGAATACAGTGCCAAAGAGGATAGTGTGCTGGGGCAGATTTAGGAGATCTCCACATTATCTAATTACGGGGAAATACATCATTTATTTATTTTTTTAATTAAAAGAAATCATTCTAAACCCTATATAGGATACATTGATACTTCAAAAGCCTCTGAAGGAATTTCAGATTATGCAAATATATGTCAAGTAACATTCATAAGGTTTAGAAAATCTTGATCACTCTAGAATAGCCCATTAAACATGGGTTGAGCTTGAATGCACTACATAATTGATATAACACAACCACTCTGCATATCAACTAGAGTTATAGGCTCTTTATTGCAGCAAGAGGTAATCACTCTTCGATCATGCTATAATTACATCCTAACTTGTTAAACTTGAGACAACCTGAATGCACCCAATGATGATTGACACTTACATTATACAACCTAAATTAGCTACATTATATGAGTGCCTCCATTTCTATCACAATATAGCCACATTAAACTTGGGTCACATGAATGCATCCTATATTTGTTATAGCACAACTGTGCCACATGACCAATAGAGTTATGGATCACATAATTACAGTCACAAGAATCTGTTCCTTGGTTGTGATCTTATGGTGATTCCACACAACAAACTTTGGACATGAAATTCTCAAAACCCTAAACCTCTAAAATTGAAATTTGATGAGATGTTGCTTTAAAATATGATTTTCAAACCTGGAACTACAAATATGACTTCACAACTGAATTCCATAAAAAGACAATGACTACCCTCAACCTGGCGATATCTTCTTGAATTTTTTCTAATTTTTTCCCAAGAAAATCGTCCTTAGTTCTCCACAAATTGTCTCAAGTAGAGAAAAACACTGTCGCAATAAATCAGGCATGAACTCACTTTTCTTTATGTCGGCCACAATTTTATTTTTTTCTATTTCTCATGTTTGTCCAAAATTCAACGAAAATGACAGCTGACATTTCGACGAACCCCAGGTTCGTCAAAATTTTGACGAACGTCGGGGATAAACTTTCAAAAAATTGAAAATTACACATCAAATTTTACAAGCACTCGATGATACATCAAATTATACATATTTCGTCAGACAATTTCGTCAGATTTTGCAGTCAAATGAGTTAGTGTTGAGAGGTGGGGGTGAATTAGTATTCACTAAAATTCATTGACTTCATCAATTTAAACATCCATTCAAAGCATCACATTACACTTTTAGTAATAGAAAGGAACATATAAAGCATGCATCACACCAAGGAACACAAGAACACCAAATTTATGTAGAAAACCCCTGAAAGGAAAAAACCACAGTGAGGATTAGCTCCAACATATTATAACAGGTTAGAATAAAGATTATAGAATAGTGGACTCACTATCCAAGGACTCACTATTTAGAGAGAAAGAATGGCTCATTGCCAAGGGCTCATTGCACAAAATAGAAAAAGATGAAGGAAAGGGTGGCTCACTATCAAAATGAACTGCTAATAATGCATCTACAACTTTTGAAGATATAGTTCCAATTAAGCTCTAAAAACTAACTTAACACACTTCATACTTCACCACTACACCTTTTTTACTTCACGCTACATCAAATTTCACATACACACTTTGCACTTACTCATAATCATTCACACAATGAATCAACCTTGCATATATACCACAACCAACCAAAAAATCAATTAAGCTATGCTAATTGCATGAATTGTGTATCACATAACCTATCGGCTTAAAACTTTAACACACACACCTTACAAAGAGAACTAAAACATATACACCTCCAAAATAGGTCAAAATAACCTATAATCACTCTAATTAAAAAGACACACCATTTTATGGCCTTCAATTCAACTACATCCAAGAATCTCTCTTTAATTTCTTTATCATTTATCAATCTCCTTACCATTTGAACCTCACACCACTTGCCCACGTTTTCATAAATGTTTGAGAGAAGAACATAAATCACAACTTTTTAAGGATGAAAATAAAAAAACAATGTCACTATAAATACTCAACCTATACTCAACCTATATGCATATGGGTATGTGCAAGATCATCTGGAAAAAATAGGCCCTTAAGTGGCAAAAAATTCATAAAAATCAGAGTTAGGCAACTTGACTTAAAATTTTCAACTTGACTTAAAATTTTGAATAAGTTATATATATTATTTCAAAAATATATAAGAATAGAATCTATAGCAAATTGAATGTAGTTTCTAAACTACTAGGTTTGTTAAAAAAATCTATTTGGTGAAAATTTGAAATTTCAATACAGAGTACTTAAATTTGGGAAAAAATTAAGAAGTAGGTGTCTTTTTTACCACCCTAACCACAATAAAATGATAATTTTTTTATAAAAATATATAAGTAGAGGACTCATGTATCTCGATGTGATGCATATTTTTTTGTAATTTTTTTCCAAGTAAATAATTAATTATGAATTTTTATTACAACTTTTAAAAAAATATAAAACTTGTTTGACCACTTAACTTGGTCAAACTTCATGAAATTCAATTTTTTCTTTTTTAATCCTATATTATCTGAAGCATAGAATGTGACACATGTTTTGGATTCAAAAATGTGATACGTTTGAAAGCTATGGATGTTTTTCAATCATCCTATCAATTAGGACTTTAGTTGTAATTCGAATAGAAAATGAATAATAATTACTTATTAAATTCAAAGTATAGCATAACTTATATTGGTGGAAATCTGAGAATCTCATTTAAAAAACCTTTTTATTTGGGTATGTGCAGGATCATGATGGGCCAAAAAGTGGCAATATGATGGGAATGTGGCTGATGACTTTTTTTTAACCAAAATTGATGAAATGAAAAGGGTTTTAAAGGAAATTTTCAGCTTTCCACCAATATAAATTATTCTTTACTTTGAATTAAATAAGTAATTATTATTCATTTTCTATTTAAATTACGAATAAAGTCGATTGATAGATTGATTGAAAAACATCTATAACCAAGCGGTATCATTTTTGAATCCAAACATAATCACATTCTATGCTTTGCATACTATAGGATTAAAAATAAAATGAATTTCATGAATTTTGACCAAGTTAAGGTGTGGACATACAGGCTTTTATATTTTTAAAATTTGTATTAAAATATTAATTAATTATTTACTTGGAAAAAATATTACAAAAAAAATATATGCATCACATCGGACATGAGTCCCTACTTATATCTAAAATCCTTATAAAAAAATATTATCATTTTATTGTGGTTAGGGTGGTCAGACAGGACACCTACTTCTTATTTTTTCCCTGAAATTTAAGTACTACTGCATTGAAATTTCAAATTTTAACCAAATAGATTTCTTTTTTTAAAAAACAAACCTAGTAGTTTAGAAACTATTTCAATTTCCTATAGATTCTATTCTTACATATTTTTGAAATAATATAGATAACTTATTCAAATTTTTACATCAAGTTGCCTAACTCTATTTTTTCTGATTTTTTTGCCACTTAAGGGCCTGCTTTTTCCATGATGATCCTGCACATACCCATTTCATCAATTTTGGGTTTAAAAACATCATTATCCACATACCCATCATATTGCCACTTTTTTTCCCATCATGATCCTGTACATACCCATATGTGATTTGTAGGCACCAAGAAAACACATCCACATAACTACCATAGATTTAATTGGCATCTTAATGATAAAGTTTAGGGTGTCCTTGAGATACTTAGTATAGGAAAGAAGCTTAACCATGCACACAATGATCAATTGTAAATGTAATGCAATAAAGATTACTTTTATAAGTGAAGTATATACAACCCTCATCCACTAAACCTAAATGGATGCATACACTTAGAACACAAATAAATCTCATAATGTTAGGATATGTTACTAAGAGTGCTTTATTAATTCAAACATTTTGAAAGCATCATTGAAAAATCCATTTTGTGCATATCCTCCAAACATATCATCCCATGAGATCACCTTTATTTGAGACATTTTGTTAAAGAGGTCACATGCCTTGTCTATGCTTCCACATTTTCCATGCATGTCTATCAGATCATTTCCAACTGTAATATTTGACAAAAATTCCCCTTCCATTATGTGATGGATGTCCATACCATGTTACAAAGCTCCCATTTTGGCATAGGTGGGGAGAATGTTGCCTTTACAACTACCAATTTCATTTTCTCAAAAGTATCTAAATCTTTGTTAACAAATCCATTTTGTTCATATCCTGCAATCATGGCATTCCATAAAGCCAAATTTCTTTGAGGTACATTGTCAAATAGTTTGCATGCCTTGTCTATGCTTCCACATGTCTACCAGAGCAGTTGCAAGTACACCTAAAAAAAATACTTTATCCTTTATGCTTTGATGGATTTCCATACCCTGTTCCTAAGCTCCCATTCATCACAGGCTATGAGAATGCTGGCAAGACTTGTAGATTCTAGCTTTACACCCGCCAATTGCATTTGCTTGAAAGTTTATAAAGCCTTTTCAACAAATCCATTTTATCAATATCCTGCAATCAGGGCATTCCATTAGAACACATTTCCTTGGGGCATTCTGTCAAAAAGTTCACGTGTTGTGTCTATGCTTCCACATTTTATATACATGTCTACCAGGGCAGTTGCAATGACATCTCACAGAATTCATTTATGCTTTATCCTGTGATGGGTGTGCATGGCCTATTACAAAGCTCCTATTTCAGCATAGGTAGGGATGATGTTGGTAAAGGTTGAGGAATCTGGCTTTATGCCTGCCAATTGCATTTTCTTGAAAGTTTCTAAAGAATTTTCAACAAACCTATTTTGTGTGTATCCCACAATTGTAGCATTCCATAAGATCACATTTTTTAGGCATTCGGTCAAACAGTTCACGTACATTCTCTTTGCTTCTTTATTTTGAATATATGTTTACCAGAGCATTTCCAACTACATCATCTGACAAAATTTCTAAATCCTTCATGCTTTTACGGATTCTTTGTTCCAAAGCTCCCATTTTGGAACAGGTTGGGACTATGTTGGAAAATGTAATCAGTGCAACTAACATTGGAGACATGTTTTTTGATAGTTAAATAGTGCGATCTCATGAGAAAAACCATGTCTTCTTACACAATAGTAGCTAGCTTTTGTTGCATGAGAACTTTGAGTTGTGCGCATGTAGGCGGAGACAATTTAAAAAATATAAACTATATATAAATAAATGTTAATGTGAAAATAAATAAATACCATCATCAATGTTCAATATACATAAGTAAAAAATCATATTAAAAATAAATAAAAAAATTATGCCAATGTCAAATATACATAAGTCAATTCCATAATGAAACTGTAGGATAAACATCATAATATAAATCTCAATGTTAATATCAAAGTAAAAATGCTCATATGGTACTCTCAATGATCAACCTCTTAATATAAATATCAAGATTAATGTTAAAGTACAAATGGTCATCTGATACTCTCAATAATGAACCATCATGTCTACTTCTAAAGTCCAAATCACTCAATAATATACTATCTTTATTCTATCCATACAATTTCACTATGTAGCATTGTTTATTTAGTTTCATTTTTTAATGTTTCATTTAAGAGTATTTAGTGTGAGGATAACTCTTAATGAGAACATAAGTCACTAGGTTACTTTATTTCAACTTATTAGATCTTTTTTTTTTCTCATGTTGGTATGGTTCTATTTTCAAACTAACCTATATTCCCTACCCATTCTAATGATATAGAGACATAATATCTAGATGGTACAAACCATGATTCTCTAGATAACCATGATTTATATATTTTTGTTGTAAAATACAATTAAATTTTGATAGTTTTATGATCATATATCTATATTTTCTATAAAATAAAATTAAAAATAATAGCCAGATCACCACATTTCTATATTTTTTAGTAAAAAATAAAAATTAATAGTTGTATGGTCATAATTTGCTTGTTTTCCATAAAATATTATTAATATTTTAGAAAGATTTTATCACATGAAATAGGGCTTAGGGTTTGAGTTTTTTCATTCTAGAATTTTAGGGTTTTTATAAAATAATACAATTAGAATTGATGGTTTTATAGTCATATTTCTACATTTTATTATAAAATATAAATAAAATTTTAGAAATGCAATATTATTTAGGGCTTAAGGATTATTGTAGACACATAAAAATGACCTAGGCCTACAAGCTCTATTTTTCCACCATTTCTTCCTGGCATAATTAAGACATTCTTATTATGTCCACTTCTGTCTATTATTTAAATAATTCATAATTATTTAATTAATTCATGTCCTCCTTATTCCTCTTGATTGTTAAATAAATAAATTGATATTTTATTTATTTAATACGTCGCTAATTGTCTAAAGTCATCTTATAATTAAATACATTTCTTAATTTACTTAATTACCTTTGCCCATTTATGTCTTCCTGATTATTAAATAAATAAAATTTATTTATTTATTTAATATATGTCACTAATTTCGAAAGTCTTCTCATAATTAAATAAATTCTTTAATTTATTTAATTATTGGTCATCCTCTCTAATTAAATAATTATTTTTATTATTTAATTATTTCACTTCACATTTCCCTCTTTTAGTAGATAATTGAAATTAATTATTTACTGTCATGTGGTCCCACCTTTTGAATTAAAATTGAATTTTAATTCAAAATAGTCTTTTTCTCTAAAAATCAAATTAATATCTATTATTATTTGATTTTCCAAGTCACCTCTTTTTCTGTGCTAGTCCTATCTCTTGTTGCATGCATTGTCCACCCTTGATTTGATTTTCTAAAAAACAATCTTGTCCGTTCATTTTGAATGTTCCCTAATATTTCCCTAACCCTAATTTTGGGTTGTCAAATTGAATCTTGTTGATTGATTCTAGGGAATTTGTCAATCTTTAATCTTGGCCATTCACTCAAAATTGCATTTTCTATAAAATGGCAATTTGGTCTCATTTTGTCATCTCATGCAATCTTGTTTTAGGAAATCTCATACTATCTTAATCTCATGCAATCTTGTTTTAGGCAATCTCATGCTATTGTAATCTTTCCATTATTGTCATTTTTCCATAGTTATATTAGCATCTCATTTGACATAGTTTAGACATAGTTTCATGCTCACTAGTTGCATATTAGCATAGTACTTGCATGCTGTTATATCAAATCCTTCAACATTTGCTTAGGTCTTGTCATTTTCATTAGTTTTCTCATCAAATATGAGGGAAACATCATATTTGTAGCAAGTTGAGAAGGTGTAACGGAGATTGAAGACATTTGGTGAGATCTTTCATTTTTTTTTCATGTTTCTTCTTTGCAATTCATTACTACTTTGGGTTTTTATGTTTATGCATTTGATTTGATAACCCTGGCATAATTTCCCTTAGTTACATTGGTGAACCCGATGCCAAAATTGCATATTTTATTTTTTTTTAACATTTTTCTGTTTTGCAGCTACAGGTATGACCGTGACGCATTTGATCTGCATGACAACACATTTGATTTGTCGCGACACATTCGCTATCCAGAATGCCGCATTCGCTCTATTGTGGCACATATTCTTGCAGAGTGATGCATTCGCCAGGTCATGAAACATTTGTCTTGCAGGTTGCCGCATTCATCTCACATATTTTAAAATATAGAACCGCAACGCATCTGTCATCTAGAATGTTGTAATCACTCTGTTGTGAAGCATTTTCCTAGTGAAATTTTTCTCTCAGATTTTTCCAAATTTCACTTCATTTCCTTTTGGAATTTTGTTTCTCATTATGCAATCTGTAGTCTAAGGTTTTTCTAGTTACTAATGGCTTGTTACAGCATGTGGCTTTGAGTCTTTTGTGGGTCCAAGACATATTCTTTTGCAAACTACTAACCTGTGGTTTTGTAGGTTCGATTGTCCAAGGCCTTTATTTTGAAACATTGTGCTTGTTGATTTCTAGATTAAAAAACACTTCAATTGGTGCACTAAAAAAGAATGTTGCTTTTCCTTTGCTTGAATTTTTTTGGGGTGGTAGGTGATTATGCTCTCACCTTGTGCAAACTAGGTGATTAGAAAACTAGACCCATCCATTTTTTTGTTTACCTTGATTCAATAATTGAAGTATCCTCTCCCCTTGCACACTTGTGCAATCCTGGGTGTAAGAGAAATAGTTATTGACTCTAGAATTTGGGCCTTCCTTGGTGGGAAAGAGTACTCACCCCAAGGTGACTCAAACCAGCAATGGAGCTAAAGCCAAGCTACCCTCGACCAGTATATAAATGTGAATCCTAAGGGAGAGCCTAGGATTACGAGTGTGGATGTGTCATACGAACCAAGTAGTACTCCCCAAAACCCTGTTGAGTGTAACCTCTTCAGGCTAGAGTGCCTCCTAAATGATAGATTAACATTGTGTCCCATGTATGGCCACTCAAACGGGGGTCCCAAACAAAACACCTTTGTGTAGTAGCCAAAATCCCTCTATTTTCTAGTGCAACACTGGTCAGTGTGAAGACATCCACATCTTCGTAGATTTCAGTAGAGGTGATCAATCTACCATGGGAGTTTCATGGGGGTTGGAAGCTTGGTTGGCCTAAGAAGTGAGTGCACTGTAAGGGGGAGCCCATGCAACCAAGCTTTTGGATTCACATGCTAAGAATATACGGCTGGGGAAACCCACATGGAATCTAGTGAATATTGTCCTGGCCTAACCTAGGATCATGCCTATTTCAAAAGACAAAATATTTTTCTTTCCAAGTGTTTTCAGACATTCAAACGAAAGAAAAACATCACTTTCAGATCTACAAAGAAATAGTCAACATCAAACACTTCATATTTTGGACTAAAATTGGAAACAAATTAGACTTTTTCCTTTCTGCACCGCATTTGTTGTGGCACATCCGCTTTGTTGCACCACATTTTCATTTCATAGTGATGCATCCGCTCTATTGTCCTGCATTTGCTTTGCAGAACAACTTATTTGCCTATGTCAAGCCACATTTGCTGCCTAGTAAGTCGCATTCACATTACTGAGCCACATTTGCTAAATCTGAGTAACAACTACCAGGATGAGACGCATTCAAGACCCGAAATGACACATTTTCTTGACAAAAAACAAAAACTTATCTCAGAACAAAAACTGAGTTCCAATCTATCCAAATTGCCATCAGACATCTTTTTCCAGAAAACTCTGTCAAAAACCAAATTAGAAATTGCTCAAAATTCTTTATCATTTTCATTCTTAGGTTGCATTTTTACCCATAGGTCATCCTTGTAAAAATCTAGTTTCTTCCTTAGGCATCATTATCATCATTTTTAGTCCTTGCATCCTCACTTCATTTTCAGATTTTGGACTAGGAAATCTTGCCTCACATCAAAAAATATTGACTTTCAAAAGTAGGTTATCATTGGACTTAGTCATTATTATCTTCTTTAGTCATTGTCCTTTTGTGAGACATTTCCAACTCATAAGTCTAGTTAGGAAATCTCACTTTTCATTTTGTCCTTATCATTTAGTCCTTCAAGCCAGTCCTTTGATTTTCCAAAATTGAGACATAGATCAAGCATAGGTTGGCTTTGGAAACCTTCTTCCAAAATCATTTTGACCTTTAGACATTCAAATCATCTTAGTCATCATCTTGCATATTTTATCTTTAAAAATCCAAAAAAATTGTCATCATATTCCCCATTTGTCATTTTAATTTGGCATTAGTCACTTCCTTAGTCAACATTATTATCCTAGTATTCATTATCCTTTAGCATTAGTCATCTCCTTTAGACAAAATAGTCTTGCATTGTCATCCTTTTTACCAAAAATCTAAAAATACATAGTCTCGCATTGTCATTCCTTTTATAAAAAATCCAAAAAATACATAGTCTTGCATTATCATCCCTTATTGTCCAAAAATATCCAAAAAAAATAGTTTAGCATGATCCTTGCATATTATTGGTCATTCTCATCATCTTCATTTGAGAAATTCCCTTTTATGGTTGAGACTAGACTCCAACGAAGGAGAAGACAAATGGCAAACCTTGGACAAGATTCCAATCCCAATGTCAATAATAATACTTACGATACAAATTGGACTTTTAACGATCCATTTAACAACACAAACACCCAATCTCTCATGAACATGCCATCCTCATCAAACAACCCCTTTGAAACATTCTTACATAGGGATGAACACAGACAAATACTTGAGGAGCACCTAGAGGTAGCAACACAAGATCCAAAAGCAACCTCCTTTGTAGAACAAATGGTCTTATATGATAGAGATAAGTATTTTGCCATACTCTTAATTCAAGGAGATAAATTTCCACGTGGGTTTGACATTAACACTTTGAGACCAACATCACCTAACCCTAATGTCAATAACATGTCCAATTCAAACCAATATCAAAACATGGCAAACAATGCTTCTATCAGTTCCACCTCACAAACTGTCACAAATACCATTAATACCACCACCATCGACACAACCAATCAAAATAATCCAAAATCAATCAATGCCACATCCATTGGGGGCATACCAAACATGTCACAATCAACATCAACCATGACACAAGCCATGACACAATCAATTCTAATGATGTCCACAATATCGTCACAATTAGTTGGAGCCACTTTTGGGTCCTCATCAATGGGGGGAAAGGTCCTCAAATTCCTTATTTGGAGCATCATCTAGTACCATGAGTGCATGATCATCAAGACCTTTCATTGGTATATCATTTAATCCCACTGGAGGAAGCAAACCACGTGTCTTTATCCAAGGACCACAACCAAATATTAACACATCATCACAATTCAACTCCAACATCTCCCAAGGGCAGAACATGAACATTCCTCATAGGAAATTTCAACATATTGGATCAGGCAATCCCAATACTCAACACATGAAATGATTTAGACATCAAAACATCCATGGTCAACATATTACCCAAGTATCAACTCAAATGGTTGGAGGACATATTCTGACATACTCAGCGCATATTCACACTCATCAACAAATCCCCAATCCAAACTTTCAACACCAACAACATACCAACCAAAACACATCATACATGTCACAACATCATATTCCACAACAGAAAACCAATCCCTTTTCACAATAAATGGGGACTCATGGCATAACCATCACACCTTTTTGCGACGCCATAAAAAATCCCATAATTGACGCTATTCAACCCCAAATGATATATATGCAAAAGGAAATACAAGAATCACAAGCATCTAACAGGAGGTCACACATGTCATATGACCTAAAATTATATCCTTTTGACACAAATTTGAATATTCCACCATTCCCTCCTAGCTACATGGCACCCAACTTCACCAAATACAAAGGTAAGATGAGTCCTATAGAGCATATTCAAGAATTCACAACCAATAGCATGGACATCGCCTAGGAAGAAACTTACCTAATGAGAATTTTCTCTAAGAGAATCACAGGGCCGACACTTGAATGGTTCACCACTTTGAAAGGGATAAGAACATGGGATGAACTTAAATATAGATTCATAAATAATTATTCATATAACATCGACATGGACACCTCAATCACTAGCCTATGCACTCTCACACAAGAAGATACTGGTGAAACTTTTATCCCTTTCTTCCAAAAGTGGAGAAGTCTTGCAAGTCGATGTCATATTGATATACCTAAAAGAGAAAAATTTGGCATGTTCATCCAAACACTCATAGGCCTACTGAAGTACAGATTGCAAGTCCATTGTTGTACAACATTTATAGACCTAGTTGAAAAATGATTCCAAGTTGAAAAATCCCTCATCTCCAAAGGGGAATTAAAATATGGTCCTAAAAAAGTAAACACAACCTACAAAGAGTATAGTCATAAAAGCATATGATGATGAGGAATGTTTATCTCGTGGTGTGATCACTCTTCCCATCAAAGTTGGGCCAGTCATCATAGACACAACCTGCCACGTCTTAGATCTTGAATTACCATATAACATCGTACTCGGTCGACCTTGGATTCATGCCCTTAAAGCCATTCCATCCACTTATCACCAATGCCTTAAATTTCCTTTCGACAACACATAAGTCACCATATACAGAGACCCTGAACCTTTCCAATATTGCACCAATTTAAGGGGTTTTTCAAAATGTCAGGTGCCCATTAATTGAGAGGCTCCAAACTCCTCCAAATTCATTGACCCTCCCATATTCACATCATCATCCATGTCCACTCCATCCACATCTTCCACCACGACATCATATTCCTCACTTCCTAAGGCTAAGCCCACTGTCAAGATCCAGGACCTAGGTTGTGGAGAATTTAAAATACATACGACATATAGTATCACGACAATACCCAAGTCTCTGAAGGTCTATGGTCGACCATGTTTTAGAATGGAGCCTAAGGAAATTTTTAATGTTCCACCAAAAACAATTTTCATAAATTGGGGAGATATGAACAAAGAGGATATTCCTAACATTACAGGATGGCTTTATAAAGAAATAGAAGACTTACCCCCATTACCAGTTAAGATATATGGAAAAGGATATGACATGATGAAGGCCAAAGGTTATGATGGAACCAGTGGCCTTGGTAGGAACAAAAATGGACAAAGGGAACCTATAGCACCATCCAAATGACCAAAGTATCTTGGGTTAGGGTACAAATTACCTGAACATGATGATCGACTAACCAATGTACTTTCGAGTGAGAGCATAAATTCTTCAAAAAATGTTGAGACATCTGAGGAATCCCTTGCCGAAACCAACTCCCATGAGTGGGAACATGGCTCCCAACGATCCCTAGTGACTGCTACCTGGATGAATTAATCCTTGAGCCCGAAGAACTCACCTCTAAACAAAAGTTTTGGAAAACATTTAAAATTGATACAGCCGACAATCCAAAGATCCCAAGCAAAAGAAAAAACTGGGATAGACTCTTTGACTCAAGGAACAATGACAAACCCAATCATTTTCTAGTCCTATCAGCCATACACCTAACTCCTCCGCCCAACCACCCAAACCTAATGACCATCTCTAGAATTATTTTGAGCCTGTAGACCATAATGATGGTCCTTTTATTCCTTATTTTGATAATGAGTATGAGTCAAGCGAAGGAGAATATTGGATAGAATCTGATTGGGAATTGGATGATGACAACTTCATTTTCAATGTCTCTGAATCCATCTACATGCTTTCCGCATCTTCTACACAATTCACCAACACTGATGAGGGAATTTCCTTAGTTTACCCACAACTTATTGATTGGGACCATCAAGGCCCGTGAGTCTTGGACACATTTCAGATATGGCTGGACCTCACCCAGGCTCTCAAGATGTCTGTGCATACTCTGTTATCCCCATCAACACACCCTGCTACTCCCCAAATTGTCGCAGTACACGTTGTGGCAGATACATCTCTATAATGAGCTGAATCTGCACTATCTAACCAATGAAATATCAAAACTATCTACAGAATGGTAGGTGGTATCCCTCATCGGCCCATGTTGCACAATCTCTATAAGGCCTCCAAATGCATGATGTCATCCTATCAATCCTATGCCTCTAGTAACCTATCTCTCCCACTCTCATCTGCTGAAGAGCTCCTGCATATAAGTAAACATATGGCATATCATCTACCAATTGTACCCTCTGGATCGGTGGACAAAAGATGACAATATGCTTCCACGCCTAGATCATTAGCAAAGTTGTACTGCAACTAATATTACTCGTCCCTCTGTAAGCAACCTCATGTAACTGATGGTACAACATCCCCAACAGACATGGCCCCCAGGAAAAAACAACTCTGTCTTGCCGCATCTGAATGAGTACATCCCCCCATTTGATGGGGAATCTATGTCCCTGACATCTGGTATGAGGACCCTAGCAACCAGAGTACACAACATGGCATCCCATCATGGGCAATGCTCCACAAGATACTCCCACCTAATCTCATATGCAGCCACACCAAGGCTTGCAACGTCATTTGCCTTGTATACCTCTAGCATGGAATCTACTCCCCGCTGTGGACTACACACAACCTGCTCTCCTCTAATAGGAATGTGCAGAATTCGATATACGTCCCCTAGGGTAATGGTCACCTCTCCTATTGGCAAGTGGAATGAACAAGTCTCCAAATGCCACCGCTTGGCCAATGCTATCAAAAGTCCCCTATTAGCCCGGACAATGGGCATATAGGCGATGTAGCATAAACCCAATCGTATTAGTCGCCTGACCTCTCAATCTGTCAACTAATCCTGAAATCAGTAGGTCGATGGCCTACTCTCGTGTGTATAAATTGGCCCCAATTTTCTTTGCACATGTCAAAACACGTCAACACCTTATTCGAAAGCATCATTATCATTTACCTAACTTAAAAATCATTTCAAATTTGAAATCCATCAAAGTCAGCCTTAGTCAAAGTCAAAGTCAAATGCATCATGAAAAGGTGTTTGTGTCTCTCCGAACGTCATTTGCATCTCGATCTGATGATTGTATCATTTTGTCTTGCATTTGCATTGTAGAAGAGCACTTGCAGCACAATTTCTTGCATATGCGTCAATAAATTCAAATGCATTGTTTGACCTAGCGAATGCATCGCAACATGTCATATGCAACATTATAACTCTTGTTCACAGCGCTACTTTGCTAATGCGGCACACTTTATTACAAATTTGTCACACATTCATGCCCTTCCCTATCAAACCTTTCCATTTGCATTGCGACGCATTAAATGCATTGAGCGAGAATGTGAATGTGGCTTATGCACACACATATGCATCGCAACGCATTTGGTGTTGGACCTAAAACCCTAGAATTTTCACATAAAATGATAAAATCACAAAGTTGGATAGGGGTACATACTGCTGGATCGAATCCCTTTGGTCATCTGAAGGTCTGCATGATCTCCCCGCGATGCTCGGTCACTAGAATCACCATCCTTGCAGAAGTCCTCCTCACTTTGAGCTCTCAAAATTACTAAGGGGAATAGTCAAAATGAATTGACTTTTACCCCATTGTCAACCTATTTATAAAGTTAAAATGGCATTTGTCAAACCTCTTTATTAGTAGAAGTTGTTTTGACCAACTTTGATCGCACTTTTGGCTACTTTAAACTCCTTGAAATCAGAAACCGTCTGTCCCATTGTCTTTCTAGTCACCATATTGACTTATCAAGACACTTTCCAAAAAAAAATTTCATCGGCCCAAAATTTGAAAATTTTCCCGAGGGGGCATAGATACTCCATACCTTTGTTGGGGCATGACCTTGACTTATTTTCTTTTCCATAATGCGACAGGCTACATTATGACAAAGAGGGGCAAAATGTAGACACATAAAAATGACCTAGGCCTGCAAGCTCTATTTTTCCACCATTTCTTCCTAGCATAATTAAGACATTTTTATTATGTCCACTTCTATCTATTAATTAAATAATTCACAATTATTTAATTAATTCATGTCCTCCAAGTATTCCTCTTGATTGTTAAATAAATAAATTGATATTTTATTTATTTCATACATCGCTAATTGTCTAAAGTCCTCTTATAATTAAATAAATTTCTTAATTTACTTAATTACCTTTTCCCATTTATGTCTTCCTGATTATTAAATAAATAAATTTTATTTATTTATTTAATATGTCACTAATTTTGAAAGTCTTCTCATAATTAAATAAATTCTTTAATTTATTTAATTATTGGTCATCCTCTCTAATTAAATAATTATTTTAATTATTTAATTATTTCACTTGACATTTCCCTCTTTTAGTAGATAATTGGAATTAATTATTTACTGTCATGTGGTCTCACCTTTTGAATTAAAATTGACTTTTAATTCAAAATAGTCTTTTTCTCTAAAAATCAAAGTAATATCTATTATTATTTGATTTTCCAAGTCACCTCTTTTTTTTTGCTAGTCCTATCTCTTGTCACATGCATTGTCCACCCTTGATTTGATTTTCTAAAAATCAATCTTGTCCGTTCATTTTGAATTTTTCCTAATTTTTCCCTAACCCTAATTGTGGGTTGTCAAATTGAATCTTGTCCATTGATTCTAGTGCATTTGTCAATCTTTAATCTTGGCCATTCACTCAAAATTGCATTTTCTATAAAATGGAAATTTTTGTCTCATTTTGTCATCTCATGCAATCTTGTTTTAGGTAATCTCATTCTATCTTAATCTCATGCAATCTTGTTTTAGGAAATTTCATGCTATTGCAATTTTTTCATTATTGTCATTTTGTCATAGTTGTATTAGCATCTCATTTGACATAGTTTAGACATAGTTCCATGCTCACTAGTTGCATATTAGAATAGTACTTGCATGTTGTTATATCAGATCCTTCAACATTTGCTTAGGTCTTGTCATTGTCATTTGTTTTCTCATCACAAATCTAAGGGAAACATCATATTTGCAGCAAGTTGAGAAGGTGTAATGAAGGTTAGCCATGGAGATTGAAGACATTTGGTGAGATCTTTCATTTTGTTTTCATGTTTCTTCTTTGCACTTCATTACTACTTTGCATTTTTATGTTTATGCATTTGATTTGCTAACCCTAAGATAATTTCCCTTAGTTACAATTATAATTTTTCATATAAATTTTTTTTAGATTGTTTAATTTTAGGGTTCTAAGTAATTTCAACTTATAATCAACGCTTAAATTATGATGGTCATATAACTAATTTTTTGTGATAAAATATAATTAAATATTAGAAAAATATTATGACGTGAAATAAAAAAGTATAAAAATTCATATTAATATTTTAATTAAAAAAAAAATTCTAATAAATTAAATAGTGTAAAAAAATGAAATTGAGAAAGAAAACTAAATTTTCATTAAACTAATCCAAAAACTAGTAGAAATGTGAAGTAGATAAACCCACCTTCACCTAAACCCTCAGCTACAAACACAAAACTCGACATATATATCCCCTTTTTTGTTCCATCTCTATTTGAAGCTAGTCCAATGTGAAAAAAGGGGCATGAGGGATATCACAAGGTACTAGTGCTCCATGTTTATCATATTTTTTGCACAACATATGTTAGCTACTCAATGTTCCAACTAAATTTTAAAGATGATTTTTTGCTTTCCATCGATTATGCCATTTCGAATATCAACCTTCAACAAAAATTAACTCTTTTAGGGAACGGTGTACATACAATACAAAATTTAGATAATGAATCTACAGTTTGGAGTGCTTATTCTTCATACAAATTAGCATGTTTAAGATTTCATGTTATAATTAATTTTATTTATTTATTTATGTCTAGATGGAGAATATTCCTCCAGATGAAGATTATTAGAATTTATGTTAAGTCATCGTAGCTCACATTAGATATTGATTCCTCCATTAAAAATAAAAAATATCACAATTCTACATGCAATCTATAGCATTTCATACTATATCCCATAGTACAATGGGACCCGTGTAACAGTAACTAAAATATTTTGATCTTGTGTTTTTGTAAATTAATTTCTTTTTTTTTTAATTTGTTAGTGTTATATCAATTTTTGTTTCAAAACACTATTTTTTATCTTCTTGATTGTTGTGCCATAGAAAAATGGCCCCTTATCATTTTCATGGCCTTTTAGGTCTTGTTTCATGATGTTTGGTCTATTTTGCTCTAATTTTATGTTGTAATATGGCTTGAACATGCATATTTAGGTAATAATATTCAAATAATGACATCTTGTGGAGGTGTTGTGAAGTGTTGTAAAACATTTCTACATTCTTCTAGACTCTATTCATTACAATTCGCCCAAAAATCACCTTTTGATTACTAAGAAAGTCCTATTTTGAAGTGTTGTAAGTGCTTGTAACAAGATTTCATGCTTTTCCAAACATAATATTAAATACAAGATAATTCTTGACACCCATTTTCCATCGGTGGCAAATGAGTCCCCCTTGGCTCCAAATTCAAAATTTTTAAAATTTCTTTTCAGTTTTTTATTCAAAATTTCTTGATGTTAGCCATTAAGGCACAAAATTGTATAAATAAATTATTTACATCCATTTCAACCCCCATTCATCAAGTTCACTCATTCACCTATTCGCTCAAGCATTCAAGCATCTTACAACATCAAATCAAGCATTATTCAAGCATTGTGGAGAATCCATAGATACAACTTCATATTTCCATCAACAAGAGTTTGGTAAGTTGATAGCACTTGGATGTTATTTATTTATCATTCTTTTTCATTGCTTTATTTCACTAAGGGTTTGATTACCAAAGTAGGGTCTAACCAAGGCAAACCCCTATTTACTAACCCTCAACCATTTTCCCCCTCTTGCATGTGTGTTTACAGACCTTTGTATGCAGATTTAACAAGCATTTAGGTGATTGAAGATTGGTCAACAAGTCAACTAGGTGCTTCAAGTCAAATCAATCATATTTCAAGCTTGGAGAACCTATTTTATATCCATTTCCTACTGAATTGACTTTGGCAGCGTGACAAGCAAACATTTCCAGATTTGGTGTTGCAAAGTTGTCTCTTGATTTCTTAGAATTTTGGGAGAGGACTCATTCACCACTAGTGGCGAATGAGTCCCACATTAAGACTGAAAATCTAGGTTTTGTTAGATTTGAGATCCCAACAGTCAGAAACTGGTTATCAACAGTTTTCACCAGAAGTAGGACTAATTCGCCACCCTAGGCGAATGAGTCCCATTGTTGATTTTTTTAGTAATTTTAGACAGTAGTCAAACCATTCTAGATTCCTCAAATCTTTCCCAGGTTCACTTTGATTCATCCTTTCTCCTTCTATTTTGCATTTTATTCATTCTTAATTCATTGTTTGCATATCACATTGTGTTTTCCAACATAACATAAATCTTAGTTTTGCATTCATAATTAGTCTTTTAGATCACTTAATTGCATTTAGTTCACTTCATTTAGCTTAGATAACATCACACATAACATAATTTGAATGAACCCTTTAGCTTTTTTGGCCCTACCTCTCTCTTTTTATGTGAAAAACCCTAGAAGAGCGAGAGAAGTGCATTGGTGCCAAAATCTACGGTTCATTTTAATGAACCTAAATTTTGAACACTTTGAATTTATTATTTCATTCACATATTGCATCCTAGATTACATTTGCATCAACATTCAATTAGGGTATTGTTTTGTTTTTGCATTCTAGGACTTCTCATCTTGCATTAGTAAAAGCTTTGTTTAGATTTCATTTTTGGATTGCATATCATTGAAAAAACTAAAAATTTGCATTCTACATCCTTAATTGCATTATGAAAATCATTAGAATCATTTTAAATTTTTAAAAAAACACAAAAGAAAAAATATCATAATGGGACTCATTCACCACCCTAGGGGAATCAGTCCCTCTGCACTTTTTACACAACAGTTTCATACATTTTCTAGCATTTCTTGCATTTATGTTTTTTGTAGTTACTTGTTAGTTATAGTTAGCAGACTTTCTATTATTTAAATTTCAAATTCCTAGATTACCTTTCATTTACATTCACCCTATCTTTTGTGGTACTTGTATGAGTGTTTGGTGCCCCATTGGTAATACTTTAGTGAGACAAAGTTCTAGACTCATGGCCTCCCATGATAGCACTTTCGTTGTGGTCCTTGGGATGTCAAGAGCTCCTACTCCTAGTATGGAAAATGGTGCATTAGGCACTGATAATACCATTTCCATACCATCACCTTTCCATCCAACGCATGGTGACACCCAAAAAAACTCCATCCCGCAAGAAAAGGTCATTAATATCCACAAGGATTTTGCACATTTACAACAAGACTTGTCCCTTGAAAAAATTTACACCACCACCATACTTGCAATTGAAAACCTTCATCATTTGATTGAAAGTGATGATGGTTTACAAGTTATGAAGAAAATTATTGAGATTTACAATAAACATGCCTCTTCTAATACCCAATCCACAAACATTCCTGTAAGCCAAGGAGGACCTCAAGTTCCTCCCCTTCAACCATAGCATCCATTAAAACTTATACCACTCCTCAAGTCACTACAAATATGCACCAAGTTAGTTACTTGGCTCCTTCTTTCCCAATTCCAACTAGCATTCCTAGTTCTCTTGTGGCATCGCAAGTCCCATCCACTACCTTCACCCCTCTTAGTGTTCCTTTCACTTCCCCTCACATCACATACGCTCCATCACCATTTTCCATTCCACCTCAAACTACTTACCCCAACCCTATTCTTACACAACTCCTTACAATTGTTTCATCCATGCAATAACAAATTTCCACCATTAGCCAAGGTTAAACCGCTCCGCCCTCATATCATGTCTATAGTAGCCCCTTATCCTTAGAAATATTACAAACCCCGATGCCAGAAGGGATAGAAATGCCTTGGTTTGAGAAGTACAGAGGTAAAGGAGACCCTATCAACCATGTTAATGCTTATACAACTTTATGCAGTGATTTTGTCCTTGATGATAAACTCTTCGCCAAACTTTTTCTAGGGACCTTGAAAGATACTACATTAGAGTGGTTGTCCAACTTGCCCAATCATTCCATCTGATCATTCAATGAATTGTTGGATGCTTTCATAAGTCACTTTCAAGTTCACATGACACGTAAAAAGATGATGGTTGACCTCATGCAATGTAGACAAAACATGAATGGAAAAGTAATTGATGTTATCTCATGATGTCAAGATCCCTAATGCACATCTGCAAAAGATGTTTATTGAAAAATTGCACAAAAACCTTCAAGATAAATTAACTATGATGAAATTCCCTTCATTCATGCATTTATGTACAACCTTATATGACTATCACAACTTAGTTTCTAGTCGAGAATCGAAGTCCACTTCAAACTGAACAGACAAATCTAAACCACAAAACCAAAAGAACACACAAAAATTTCATAAACCCACTAGAGGCTTTTTACTGTTCAATCTTCCTCAACCAAAAAAAACCCAACCGGTTCCAAATCAACTGGAAACTGTTAAAGCAGTAGTGCCTTATACCTATGGGGACCTGAAGAAACAATTTACTCCCTTACTTGATACCCTCCATAACACAATGAACTGATTGCTTCAACAACACATGATCACTTTTCCACCCATTAAACCACTTGATCCCACCCATCCATTACCACCCACCTTCAAACATAATGCTTATTTTCATTTTCATCTCCAAAATGGACATGAAACTAAACATTGCAAGCATCTAAAACATTTAGTTCAAAACTTCATTGATTCGGGCCATTTTTCCATTGCGGGTGTTAATGATCAAGGCAATAATTCTGTTACACCCCCTAACCAATATTTACAAATTTTCACCAATCCTATTCCTAAACACAATATCTCATTTTTCAAGGCTAGTGAACCTTCAAACACTGATGTAGTGAATATTAATACAAACCGTGAACAACATGATATAACTCCACTTGTTACCCAATTTAATCCTATTGATAAAATTGTGGGCATGATAGACATTATCCCTCGTAAGGGACAAAACAATAAATCTCTTGATATCACTTTTTCTCCTAAATACATACTACAAAAACTTCCTAATGGTCCTCTTTACATAGCTAGTAGAATCTATAATAAACCCACCAATGCGATATTAATAGATCCTACCTATGGTGAGAATGTGATCACAAAAGATTTTTTAGTATTATATGATCTTTATCAAGATGATTATAATAAACCAACTGCATGGATTAAGACATATACTAGTTTTTCATGCCCTACAATTGGATCGATCATACTCCCCATACCAATAGAACCCAAAACTTCAAATGTAACATTCTCAATTATTCCACAATCAGATCAAGTTTGTTTGTGGCTAGGCCACCCTTGGCTTCACTCAATGAAAGTGGTCCGATCAATGGTTCACAAGTGTTTAAAGTTTCCACATGGAAATGAAATATTTACCACTCACCATAGTGCCTTTAATCCCTTGTCATGTAAAGGTAATTTTCCTTAGAATCCTTTTGGCCTGAACCTATGGAACCCATCACCCCTCGAAAGGACTTCTTTTTCATAGCCTATCAAAACTTCAAAGTCAAATGAATAGCTTAATTGTCTCTTTGTAACACATCCCCATCCACTTCCACACATCCTATCATAGATGAAACCATGCTTCAGCCTGAGTCTGACATTGAGAAAACCATTCAACCACCCTTAAACACTTCCCTTACATCATTTAAGCGACCTATAGAAATTGAAACCAACCCCATTGTGCCTCCTTGAATTAAACAAGTGTATAAAGACAAAGAGAAAGTGATTGATCCATCCTCTTTCATTTAATCTGTTCTTCCCCCTTCAGAAACAAAAGAACCTATCATAACTCAATCCACTCTTACACCTCAACAACTTCAAAATAGAATCAAACAAAATCACGGTGCTAGGGAACGTAGACGTCATCATCGTCTCCTTGTCTGTCAATCCCACATAGAAGAAAACAAAGAAAATCAGCCTCTTCCTTTGATAGAAGTAATCAATGACCACCCTCCTTCTCCTGATCTGCCACAAAATAGTCCACTACAACCTTCACAACAAAATGAACCAATCCAATAGCCACAACTTTTGATACATCCATCCTTGGAAATCACCCTTCATCCTCCCGTCGTTATCAATCTTGATGGTGATGATGATGATGCAGAAATTTAGAAAAAATAAATGAGGAATGATCAATCTAAACTCTTTATTTTCCTCTACAATGATCTTAAATGATAAATCCTCTCTACCAAGTGAAAAAACTTGGTATTGTAAGGAAATTTAAATGTTGCATCTCAGAGAAATCTCTAAGAACATTGGTTCCTTAAGTATTTCAATTTTGATTTACCTCAAAGACACTAACAACTATGTCCTAAAGCAGAAATAGACACAGTTAATTCCCACATTAATCCTTCTGAGAGAATGACATGTAAATTCAATAGCAAGCAATGAAAGATTCTAGAAACAGAATCAACATAGATGAAAGATAAGACACAAATCAGAACAAAAAGATTTACGTGGAGAAAATCCTCTCGGATAAAAAACCCCACACTCCAAAGATCAAGCCATTGTATTATTTAGCAACAAAATGGTTACAATACAAATTCAGGCTCATAGCCTCTTCAGAGATTCATCTTATTCATTCTGGAAACAATTGGTAGCAAACTCAACATGAGAGATCAACCATGGCATTCACGGTCAGGAGAGATTCCAGCAAAAAAACCTGCTTCTCTCTTCTGCTTCGACCTCATGGCTTTGGCCTTTCGGCCAGCCACTCGGTCCTTACTCTATAGTTCTCTCTCTCTGGCTCTCGGCTCTTCTGCTTTCTAGATTATCAGCTTCCTTCTCTCTTCTCTACATTCAAGACGTCCAATGCATACATATATGCATTCGTTCTCAATAGTCAGAAAAGCAATCACCGACTCGGCATCATCATCGTAATGAAGATGTTTCCACTCTGGTGTAGATTTTACCTTCCACATAGAAATGGTTGCAATGGTTCACATTCTGCCTTCTTGGGTTCGTCCTCATCGCACCACGTCAGACAGTCTTCACTCGGTCAACAACAATCAACTTGTGCTGCATGTCGGTGAGACACAAGAAGTGTCTCCCTGATGCCACAAGACCCGTTTACACATTGTCACCAAGAGTCGTCTCCATCGGCAAGAGGTTCCACTGAGCTTACAAGTTGCTTCAACCTCAGCATGCTCATTGGTGAGACTATTGCTATCGCTAGGAGATCACATCGAAGTCATCAAGTCATACCGAAACCCATTGTATTCCTATCAGCATCCATCTATCGGCAAGAGTCACTTCATCGGCATGATTGGCCAAACCTCTCACCGACCTTCAATTGAACTCATTCACCAACGCTATCACTAAGACATTCAACTATCTCCAAGAGGTTTCACCAAGGTCTTCAAGTCACGTAGACGTGAATGTTCTCATTGGCAAGACTATCATCTTTCGCCGAGACCTCACACTGAGCTTCATGTTATACTGATCTCTGAACAACAGTTGCCAAGAATTACACTGAAATCAGGATTCCATCGGCAAGATTATTGCTCTTCGCCAAGACCTCATACCGAGGTTCCAAAGTCATATCGAAATGTGCTTCCGTCAGCAAGACCAACACCCATCGCTAAGACTTCACCCCGTCAGTTCCAAGTCACCCCAAGTCAATCATGTCGGCTAGACATCCACGTTCACCAAGACTTCATGCTGAGCTTAGGAGTCATACCAAACACTTCCCATCACATCGGTGAGACAAACACTCATCACCAAGACTTCATGCCGATAGGAACAAGTCATACCGATTTCTTCATTGGCTAGATAGACCGAAGGTCATGTCGATATTGGCAAGACTTCCTATCATCATCGAGACCCCTTTGTTAGCCCGAGTGTATACCATCGGTGAGACATTCCTCAGTTGCCAAGAGATCTTCCTAAGAGTTCAAGTCACCCTGAACCTGCTTATCGGTGAGACTTCTCCCAGTCGCCATGACTTCCTACCGAATCCTTCGAATACTCCAAGTCACCATGATTCTCCCCGCAGCCCGATAACAAACCCTTCTATCGCCGAGACATTCCACTCGGTAGGAGATTATAGTGAAGGCCATAAGTCACAATGATAGGCTCCTTCGGCAAGACAAAAGAATTGTTTTGGCGACATGAGCAAAACACTGCCAGTCGGCCAGACAACAGGAATGTCACAGCGACTATGCTTTCTCAGAGGTTTTAGTCTGTGAGATTGAGGCATATTTTCCAACAATCTCCCACTTGATGAAGATCACACAGGCACCTCCAAAGCAACCAGAAACTAAGATCACACTAGCTCCACCAGTTCAAACTCTGCAACACTCAAGACACCCGATCAACATGATTCCACAGATAACAGTCCACTAGACAATCTACAACAAAGACCAGGCATTCAACTATAACTCAATGACCAACAAAGCAAACCAATCATAGCCTTCCAGGCAACCACATAGACCTCAAACATGCTCTCATGTTGTATCAAGAATTCTGCTCCAACATCCAAGATGTCCACCATTCAAGCAACAATCTTGTCATCTTCCACCTGTGGAAGAAAGATACATCACCAAGGTGAATAAGCACCATTCCAATGAACAAAAGCAAAAGATCCCAATGATATCACCAACAAGATATTGCTACCACTTCACTGTGCTCAAACGCTGGGTAAGTGCACCAAGATGGTTCCCAAAAAGGGGGCTTAAGTGGCCACTTTTTTTTTCTAAAATCAAGAAATGCTGACCTTGGACGTGAAATTGAGGATAGTTACACTAGAGATTTTGAGATGGAACAAAAAAAAGGATCAAAGTGCTCCGAGTCTACTTTCTAAACTACTAATTTATTTTGAAAATGGTTGAGATTAAGGGGTTCAAAAGAGGGATGTACAAAAATTGGTGTTGTTTTTGTCAGAAAAACATAACATAGCAACTCTTGTACGACGAAACCGGTGAACTTTTGTAGTATTTTTTGAGTTTCTATGGATTTAGAAGTTAGCTAGCCAGAGTATCCTAGTTAGGCGTAAAATTTTCTAATAATTTTTTGTGAATATTTGATTTTACTGAATTTTTTCTAAGTGGGCACTTCACGAAGCGAGAATTTTGGGTAGAATTACTCCCCTACAAATTTTTGAAAATAATTGATTTTTTCTTTTTTTAAAAATTAGAGATGGAGTCTAGTTTCTAAAAATGTAATTTATTTAGAAATTTTTGATGAGCAGGTTAATTTATAACAAAAAAAAACACTAAACCTCTTTTTAAGAAAAAACATACAAACAAAAGAAATTATGGATGAAGGCAACATTGTCAAAAGTGAAAAAAATTACATCGTTGGATAGCTAAGAGAGAACCTAACATTACCCATGTTTTTGATTTTTTCAATATTGAACTAGATGCAATTTTGATGGTGAGCACGACCCCAATAATGTGAAAATTTGTAGAATTTGCAAAACATCGACCTTGTTAGGGAATGCCTCAAGCCTTGCAGGTTGGTATTCAAAGACCAACTAATGAAATCTGTTGCGCATTATAGCAGCTGCGTGTTTATAGCATAAAGCGCATTTTAAAAATTCAAGAAATCCTTTGAGAGTTGGTGCCAATTTCATGCACCTACCTAAAACATACGTAAGCAATATCAACTGAAGCTTCAAGCGAACACAACAATGAAGAGTCATTCTCGAAACAAGAAATTTAAAACTGTCGCGGATTTGAGACAATGAATTAGTATTTGCTTCATCCAAGTGATAACCCTGCGGTAGAAATAGCGCTCATGGCTTGTGCTGCTTCCAAGTGATCTCACACATACCTCAGCGAGGGTATCACCATTAGTAAACTTAGGAATTCATTAACCAACTCATTAACAACAAATACAAACCAGAGTGTCGAAGCCAATCTAAAGATGATAAAGAAACATGCAAAGAACTCCCACTGCCAGAGTAATCCAGATCTGAAAGGTCAAAGGCATCAACAAGTCTACCAATACCAACACATAGAAAATGTAACCATGTAATTTTGAGGAAAATCCCGCGATATTATGCACAGCTTTGCAGCTTAACCTTCCACAAGAAACATTTCTCTCACTACAAACCTTCATGGCCACAAAGAGAAAATCTGCACATCATCTTCCTATAGATTATCCTCCTACATACACTTCTAACAACCAGCTGTGTCAAGAATGATCTTCTTCACATCCCAAAAGAAGGCCTTAACAAAATCCATCCGTTCAATCACCAAGATCAAACTGACTTTAAAAAACATGGATGTAAGCTTCTTAAAGAAGATCAAACTACTTCATTCCCCATTTCAGGAAATCAGCACATACAACATCTCCTAACAATTCTCATTAGCAACAAGGAGATCAAACAAAACTATACAACTTCCACTATGAATCCTCCAGAATCATTAAACAATAATTCAAGATCCATATCATGAAAGTGAACTTAATAAAACACATCTGAAAAATACAATGGGCCAAATACCTTTCAGATAAGCTGTTGAGTAGACCAAGAGTGGGAACGAGAATACTCCTTCAAGATACAAGTCATCATGACTAATCCAAGAGAAATCTTCCTCATAGGTCTCTTATTGAACTCACGTTCAACCAAGGTGTAGGCTTCTTGGACTTTCTGCTAAAAAACTTCACCATGAATAACAAGCAGCAACACTTCTCTCACAAGAGAAAGACAAGCTCACCTTATTCTTCATGTATCCATGAGTACTAACAACTGATCATCTCATGCTAAACTTCAACTGCATTACTGCACTATCACGAAGTACCAAGCAAATGATCAAAGCACCCAATACACAAAGAATTACTAGACCACTATCAAACTCCAATCATCTGAATCAAGAACTTATCATGACACCATGATCTACACATCCCCATAGGAGATTCCATGCTTCAAGTGACCTCACCATTGTCTCAAGTACAATGCACAATGCCAAAACTCAAGTACACAACAAGAGTATACATGACATAAAGAAAATAAACTCAAAACCATCATCACCTGCCAAGCACCACCAACGCCTCAGCCAAAGACTCCAAGCATCCTCCATGGATCCAAGACATGGTACATCTTCAAATAATGTCCATGCAAATGCGAAAGAACCCTTCTGCTGCAACAAGATCCCAAGAAACATATGTCACACTAAAGAAGACCATTCACCACCATGTGATGAACCCACAGTCACTGTTAGAGCTCCCACTGAAACGGGACACCTGAGCTCTCGAAGCATCATGACCACCTACTTCAGGTTCCCATAACCGACCATTCAGGCACTCAAGAATATCCATCCTCTCATCTCAAAAAGGTCACACCAATGCACAAGTGACCACATACAAGGCCATCTAATAAGTCTACACGTGTAAAGAATCAACCTCGTGGATAAAGACAGTCCACATCCAAGTTATCTCACTGCAGCCAATGGGTAGCTAATCCATCAACCACATAACTCATAGATCACAAACGTCAAACATGCAAACCCATCATCGCATTGGAAACTACAACACTGAGATATCAAAGAGAATAACCACGTAGACAACATGAATCAAACATCAGATCATGCCAGATCTGATTTGCCAATCATGTCTACAATGAGCACCATAATCAAGGAATTCACAAGTACCACCACAAGAATGTTGAGTGACAAACCAAGTACCAACACTCCCATGCAGAGAAGAAATCACACCTTCTCAAACCATGCACAAAGCATGCATGCAGAACTGCAACTATCTCATCCAGCAACACCCCAAAAGTTAGGCTCTAGAAAATAGCTTATCAACATCTCCACATAACCACAAGTTTTGCTTAACCGTGTAAAACCTGCAAAACCACTGAGCCATGCAAATACAAAACATCCTTAAAAAAGGAAACAACAGTTCAAGGAAAAATCTAGGCCCCTTTTAGGCCATACCTAAAACAACCAACATGTACATGCATCCGAGAAAAAGAGAAAGGATATTCCAGAAGCTTGCAAATCATCTAATGATTAACTCCATAGCCTTTATGTATTTGAGGTTAACAGGAAACTATGCCTTCCAACACTAGGGAACACCACCTAGCATAAGCACTCTCTTCCATGGCTGAGAAACAACTTAGGCTTCTCCATATCACCCAGGAGCCTGCCACACAGACACCCAATATGAAAGATTTACTGCTACACAACCATGAAGCATAGAAATCCACCTCATACTCCAAGGTTAAACCGCTACCAGCCAGGAGACACAAATCAGAACATGATCAACTTCCTATGCCATCTTGACCATCCTTCAAACTGCATGTTGTCTCAGACTACCACAAGGCTTCCACTCATTAAAGGATAAATACATCAGTCCATTCCTCCAGATTTCTTCCAGCCTAACAAGCTAAGAAATCTTCATAGGAGAAATACCCAGAACCAGCAACCGGAAGATGGCTCTGATACCACTTGTAAGGAAATTTATGTTGCATCTCAGAGAAATCTTTAAGAACATTGGTGCCTTAAGTATTTCAATTTCGATTTACCTCAAAGACACTTACAACTATGTCCTAAAGCGGAAACAGACACATTTAATTCCCACATTAATCCTTTTAAGAGAATCACATGTAAATTCAACAGCAAGCAATGATAGATTCTAGAAACAGAATCAACACAGATGAAAGACAAGACAGAAATCAGAACACAAAGATTTACATGGGGAAAATCCTCTCGGATAAAAAACCCCACACTCCAAAGATCGATCCATTGTATTATTCAACAACAAAATGGTTACAATACAAATTTAGGCTCATAGCCTCTTCAGAGATTTATCTTGTTCATTCTGGAAACAACTGGTAGCAAACTCAACATGAGAGATCAACCATGGCATTCATGGTCAGGAGAGATTCCAACAACAAAACCTGCTTCTCTCTTCTGCTTCGACCTCATGGCTTTGGCCTTTCGGCCAACCACTCAGTCCTTACTTTATAGTTCTCTCTCTCTAGCTCTCAACTCTTCTACTTTCTAGCTTATCAGCTTCCTTCTCTCTTCTCTACATCCAGAACATCCAATGCATACATATATGCATTCATTCTCAATAGTAAGAAAAGTAATCACCAACTTAGCATCATCATCGTAATGAAGATGTTTCCACTCTGGTGTATATTTTACCTTCCACACAGAAATGGTTGCAATGGTTCACGTTCTGCCTTCTTGGGTTGGTCCTCATTGCACCACGTAGGACAGTCTTCACTCGGTCAACAACGATCAACTTGTGTTGCATGTCAGTGAAACACAAGAAGTGTCTCCCCAATTCCACAAGACCCATTTACACATCGCCAAGAGTCGTCTCCATCGGCAAGAGGTTCCATCGAGCTTACAAGTTGCTTCGACCTCAGCATGCTCATCGGTGAGACTATCGCTATTGCCAGGAGATCACATCAAAGTCATCAAGTCATACTGAAACCCATTGTATTCCTATCAACATCCATCTATCGGCAAGAGTCACTTCATTGGCATGATCGGCGAGACCTCTCACTGACCTTCAGTTGAACTCATCCGCCAACGCTATCGCTAAGACATTCAATTGTCGCCAAGAGGTTTCACCGAGGTCTTCAAGTCATGTAGACGTGAATGTTCTCATCAGCAAGACTATCATCTTTTGCCGAGACCTCACACCGAGCTTCATGTTATACCTATCTCTGAACAACAGTCGTGAAGAGTTACACCGAAGTCAGGATTCCATCGGCAAGATTATTGCTCTTCGCCAAGACCTCATACCGATGTTCCAAAGTCATATCAAAATGTGCTTCCATCGGCAAGATCAACACCCATTTTAAGACTTCACCCCGCAAGGTCCAAGTCACCCCGAGTCAATCCTGTCGGCTAGACATCCACATTCGCCAAGACTTCATGTCGAGCTCAGGTGTCATACCTAACACTTCCCATCGCATCGGTGAGACAAACTCTCATCGCTAAGACTTCATGCCGAAAGGAACAAGTCATACCGATTTCTTCGTCGGCCAGACAGACTGAAGGTCATGTGGATATTGGCAAGACTCACTATCATCGCCGAGACTTCTCACCAAGACCCCTTTGTTAGCCCAAGTGTATACCATCAGTGAGACATTCCTCAGTCGCCAAGAGATATTCCCAAGAGTTCAAGTCACCCCGAACCTGCTTATCAGTGAGACTTCTCTCGGTCGCCATGACTTCCTACCGAATCCTTCAAATACTCCAAGTCGCCATGAGTCTCCCTGAAGCCCGATAACAAAACCTTATGTCACCAAGACATTCCACTTGGTAGGAGATTACATCGAAGGCCATAAGTCACAGTGATAGGCTCCTTCGGCAAGACAAAAGCATTGTCTTGGCGACATGAGAAAAACACTGCCAGTCAGCCAGACAACAGGAATGTCACAGCAACTATGCTTTCTCAGAGGTTTTAGCCTGTGAGATTGAGGCATATTTTCCAATAGGTATGACTCCTAGTTTGACACTTTCCATTCTTCCTTTGGATAGTCAACCACCCTCACATTATACTAAACATGATTGGGAGGTGAATGACATGTTAGATGGTTGACTCACATTCACTTAACTAGCCTTTTTGCATTTCTCTTTTTATTTGTCCTTTTTGCACTTTCATGTGTGTATTGTGTTCCCTCATAATGTGTGTTTGATGTTCCCTCTCTTTTTACACTTCTTCTACTTGTACCTCTATTCTTCTATATGTCATGCATTCACTTTTTTTCTTTTGTTTTTTTGTTCTCCTTTTTGGGATGACACAAAGCGTGGAGACACCCTATGTCTCTTCCATGTTGACCCAAAAGGTCCTTGCCTTTTTCACTTTTGTTTTGTGTTCTCCTTTTGGGGATGACGCAAAGTGTAGAGATGCCCTATGTCTCTTCCATGTTGACCCAAAAGGTACTTTCTTTTTCATTTTTGCTTTGTGTTTTCCTTTTGGCGATGACGCAAGGTATTGAGACCAAAGTGTCTGCTTCATGTTGACCCAAAAGCTTTTTCTTTTTCATTTCCACTTTCATTTTCTTTCTTTTTGCTTGTGTTTTCCTTTTGGGGATGATGCAAAGCATTGAGACCGCCATGTCTCTTCTATGTTGACCCAAAATGGAATTTATTTTCCTTTTGTTTTCATTCTCTTTGTGTCATTCTTCTAGTTCTATGTGCTTTGGGGAATGATGAAAGTTTTGTTCTCTTTCATAAAAACATTGCAGCAACGAACATACTGACCCCAAAGCCATAGATCCCTTATGTACTTGGTGTGTTCTTTTCTAGGGGGAAATGTCATGTTTCTTTTATTTTCCTTTTCATTGATATGACACAACCTTACTTCGAAACATATGACTTGGCATAGGGCTTTCCAAGTTGGCTCTCATATCTTGTTTTCTTTTTTCATTTTCTTTCCTTCTCTACTTTAATGTAATTTCTCACAGAATGATGTGTATCAATTCCTTTAAAGTGGGGGGCATACATTACCATAATTCATTCACATTCTTGGTTCCTAGTGTAGCCTTGTCATTCATATGATGCATTTTTCACTTTGTGTATGGCATTGGATGTGATGTCCTTCATAAGTGTGATCTATCTTAGCATATTACATTCCTCTTGGTGGCCTGATGTGATGCACTGCTTCCCCTAAGTTGTGAATATGCTATTATTTGATTGGTCCTTTCTTGGAGACATTAGACACAATGTTCCCGAAGTAATTGACCTTACATAAACTTAACAAGACTCCTTTGAACATCTTTTACACTTTTTACATTTTACATGTTAAATTTTACATTTTTGCATTTTTACATTTTTCATTTTTTTTGCCACCTTGCATAACACAACTTGCATGCTTGTGGTACCTTCCTTTTTGTTCATGATTTCTAAGCATACAGATCTTTTCTTTTCTCATGGAGAACGAAACAAAATTTTCCCTTTTGGCACCTTGTTAAAGTTATTAGGAGGTATAACTTTGATATGGTTGAGCGGGAAGCCCATCTAGTGGCATGAATTTCCGCATACCCACCTTTGTGTTCATGAGTGCATACCAACTAGCGTATGTATCTCCCCTATCCCTTTTTAGGATTTATCACCCTGCGAACAACTAGAAGTTCTGTGGCCCCAGAGTGAGTATACTTGGTCCTTCTCACCCAGTGGACCACCATGAGTTCTGTCGCCCCAAAGTGAGTATGCATTCTCTTTTTCTCACAATCAGCCTAGATCTAATCCACAACTAGTTGGAAAAATGAATGAAGCTTCATTTGATTCTCTCTTTCACTTGTGTGTTCCTTTTTTCTTATGCTTAATTTGCCATGGGATCTTCATCCTGGGGGCTTGATCATCCCTCTTGATCATTGTTATTCCATCTTGCTAATGTAAGTACATTTGAACCCTCCTCCCAATGTTCGTGGCTACTTTAGTGTGAGTTTGAAGCAAGTGCATCCTCTCACTAATGTGGGGGCTAAATGTGTCATAGAAAAATGGCCCCTTGTCATTTTCATGGCCTTTTAGGTCTTGTTTCATGATGTTTGGTCTATTTTTCTTTGATTTTATGTTGTAATATGGCTTGAACATAAATATTTAGGTACTAAAATTCAAATAATGGCATCTTGTGAAGGTGTTGTAAAACATTTCTACACTCTTCTAGACTCTATTAATTACAATTCACCTAAAAAAACATCATTTAATCACTAAGCAAGTCCTATTTTGAAGTGTTGTAAAGTCTTGTAACAAGATTTCATGCTTTTCCAAGCATAACTTCACTATTTACCCCTTTATTATTCTTTATTTGACCTCTTTATGCCCTTATAAGCTTTAATGAAGTGCATTTTTTAATGTAAACCCGAAAAAAAATATTAAATACAAGATTATTCCTGACACCCATTTTTAGGTCCTAGGTGGGACCCATTTGCCATGGGTGGTGACTGAATCCCCCTTGGCTCCAAATTCAAAATTTTTAAAATTTCCTTTTGGGTTTTTATTCAAAATCGCTTGATGCCAGCCTGTGATGAGGTATTAATGGGTTACAAAGGCACAAGATTGTATAAATAAGTGTTTTTACACCCATTTCAACCCCCATTCATCAAGTTGACTCATTCACCTATTCACTCAGGAATTCAAGCATCTTACAACATCAAATCAAGCATTATTCAAGCATTGTAGAGCATGAATTGATACAACTTCATATTTTCATCAATAAGGGTTTGGTAAGTTGATAGCACTTGCATGTTATTTATTTATCATTCTATTTCATTCCATTATTTCACTAAGGTTTGATTACCCAAGTGGGGTTTGACCAATGCAAACCCCTATTTGCTAACCCTCAACCATTTTTCGCTTCTTGCATGTGTGTTTGCAGACCTTTGTATGTAGATTTAACAAGCATTTAGGTGATTGAAGATTGGTCAACAAGTCAACTAGGTGCTTCAAGTCAAAATCAATCATATTTAAAGCTTGGAGAAGGTTTATGTCCATTTCCTATAGAGGCCCGGCTTGATGGCGACAAGTAAGACATTTTAGATCGGTGTTGTAGAGTTGTCCTAATTTGTCAAAATTTTGGGACTGGAGTTTTCGCAGATTGATCAGTCGCCAGAACCGTGCTCATTGATCGTTGGTGCCAGTCAGGTCTGTTGATGGTACTGAACCAGTTCGGATTCCTCCAGTCAGATGCCGGTGCAGCTGTTCGTGATGCGGTCGAACCAGCCGGTGCTGCGCCAGCCGATCCGTTATTGCCGTGGCATCGCTGGTGGTCTTATCTCAAAAATCTACGGTTCAATTGCCTTCTATCTTTGCAAAATCAAATATTTATGGGATTGCATCCCAATGCCAAGTTGGACTATAGAAATAATCACTACCAACGAGATTTAGGCAAGTTTGGAGGTCGTAGTGTGGTTAGATGATGAGGTCTTCACCATGTGTAAATTAGGTCAATAAAGAATGTTAAACTTTCATGGGTACTGAGGATTTAGAGTTTTTTAAGGCATGGAATTGTTAAGCTACCTAAACAGGTAGAATATCATTTTGTAGATTGTGAAAATCTAAAAGAAGATAACTTTCTTTAATTGACATATTATTTTAAAAAATTGTCATATAATCTACTGAGTAAAATAACCACTTCTATTGATGCATTTGATTTGAGATATTCTTGTAGAAGCTATACATGTACTTAATTTTTCACCCAAGAGAGAGATGAGAAACTATAGATTTTCAACATGAATAATACACATTCTTCTTTATCAAATGTTTAAGAATACTTAAATATTGACTAGTGAGGTATTCCAATCTCATGCTCAATTTTACTATATCTTACAACTCAAATATATAAGTAAAATCATCACTATAAATTTTGAAAAAAGAAAAAAATTTCCAATTCTTGTTGTTTTTCTCTAGTAATTGTAAATGAGTTTGGAATTTTTCTATTAAAAATATCTTAAAATTATTATATATAATTTGTGTTATTTCTATTATCGATGTGAAAAGGATGTTTGTAAGAAGTGAAATGATCCTTATTATAGTGTATGTTGATTTAAGTGTAGTATATTCTCTTTCTTTTTTTATGTATTATAGACATCATTTTAAAACATAAAATAAGTTAAATTTTATATATTATTGATGGATTGAAAAAATCTTTAGAAAACACATTGTTCACTATAGATCATGAAAATCATGAATATAGTTTATTTTTTGCATAAGCGAGATTGAGGAAATGTAGTTTATTTAGATCTAGAATGAACATTATACTAATGATAATCTTCTTTTAAGAAATCTACTTTTTCTTGGACTTAGTGGCCAAATTTAATTTGTACCATTTACATTCACTTCTATATAAAATTAATGCATATTAGAAGTAAATTAACCTTAGAATTATTATCTCAGAGGTTCTAAGTCATACCTAAGTCACTAGATGAATAAATTGGGAATGATAGAGACTCTAAGAAAACTATATGACACTTCATTTCTTGCATGAAAAAATATATGCATATCATTGGGCACCACAATGCAATTAAGCTATTGACAAACCTATATCATCCCATACATCTTAAATGCCAAAATAAGAAAAAATAACTAAAAGAGTAAGTCAAATGGAACTTGATTAATTGTGTAATGTTCAAATAAGATGTATAATATCAAATTAAAACCAATTTTTAGACAAATTACTTTGAAATGCATATATATTTATGATAAATTAGTTTATTTACTATAAAAAAGGGAGTTAACCAACTAGATTATAGATGTTTGACCTAGTTTACCCTACATATATATAGATGTACAAATGAAGGTTTAGGTTGCTATTTAACCAATAATATACCTAAATATAGAAATTAATGTATATTTTAGGGAATCTTAAAGATAGAACTCAATGTTTGTAAACTTTAGTAGATGTTAGAAGAGAATCTATGATTACATTATGCACTAACTAAAGTAAAAATAAATTTTAACCTAAATAGTTGCTTCAATTAAATTGTTCAATATGAATTATTTTATTGTTACTACTCGCTTTTTAGTAGCATATAATGATAAAAATTTAAAGAGAATTAGATATATTTGATTTGATTTGACTTATGATAGATTGATCTAAAAATAACAAATGGATAAGTATAAGTACTAAATTAAAAATAAATAAATGGTTGAAATTCTAACTATTAAGTAATATTTTTTATGAATATTAAATAACTAAATATAGTTAATTATTATTATTCATGACATGATAACTTAATTAGATTATAGGGAGGATCACATTTTCGTGTATTTATGATTTTAGATTCTATTATGAGGTTGGATATGCATGACTATTATTTATCCTAAAGAGCTAAAACCTAAGAATAATCTTACTTCCAATATTTGTTAGTAGTAGCATATGTATAGATTGTGATTATTTAATTATCATAATTAGGATGGTTGATCCAAATTTTTAAACTCTCAAGTTAGAAGATGGAAAAACTAACCAATCATCTAGTCAAAGGGGATTCTATCATGATGTAGGTAGTGGCTAATTTTCATACAAAATAGCATGCCTAGTAAATCATGTCATGATTCTAACATACAATAGCATGTCATTGCCATATTCTCCATACAAAATTATATTGATGATACCATGTACAATAGGTGCTAACTTTAATATTTCTAGATCACTATTTTCCATCACGATGAACCATCATATATGATCATTTTTTTTACATTTTATTTGTGTTATCATGTTAGGACCCACATTTAGTAAAAATTGTGAAATATATTTAGATTTCAAGAATTGTCATGATTTATTATATTTTAAAAAATTATATCAAATTGAAGACAACTCCAATGCCAAATTCATAAGGGAGAATTGTATATGATTGAAATCCCAAAATGAGTTATAATTTACTATAATTCATTTAGGTGGTTTTATCTACTCTATGTCAATGTGTATCGTCTAAATGTTTTATTGAAATCATGATGAAGAAGTGATTAAGTTATGTGAAAATATTAATCACGGTATGTCATATATCATTCTTTCTACCTCATTTCATGCATTTTCAATCCACTTTAACCTTATCATGTTACATTTTAAGTTTATGATAAATATCTTTTATTTAATATTGCAAAGGCAAGTATTTACCTATGGCTCCCATGAAATTATTTTAAGGAATTACTCAATGGATCTCATGGGGTCCTTTGAGTCCTCAAAAAATCTTCTTGTAGATGTCATTTTGTGTAAAATAAACTATGTTTGTATAATTGATCAATTTAATTCCTTGTTTGAAAAATTATGGACATCTAGATGTCTCATTTAATATTTGAATCAAATCATCACATAAAACCTCATATGAATTTTGGTTTGTTATCAAATATAAATTTTAAAAAATTAGATAGATATTTTTTCCTAATATTTATTTATGATTTCATTAAAAATATGCTCAATATACTGGATTGTGGTGATTCTCCATATAAAATAAAATGAAAATTTATAATAAAAAATAATTAAATTTTTATAATCCATCAAGTTAGAATTTTCATTTTGTTTTTAATCACATCTCCTCTTTTCCATAGAACCCCTATAAAAGAAGACTATTCGAAAGGAAGAAACTACTCACCTTCAGAAGGATTGTAAGGAACCTTATTGAGTTCTCAATTTCTTTGCAATCTGTCATTTTGAGATGAAGTTGGTCTTTGTTCATTTATTTTTGTCTTCAGCCGATTACATTGACTATGCTCTATAGCTTAGGCATGTGTATTTAAATAACTATGAAGTTGGATGACATTAATTTGCAAAATAAATAGCTTAAATTGTATGTGATTTTATTATCCCACATGTCCTATGGTCTCCTATCCGCATTAAGAAAAATGGTGGGTTCATTTCATTTTTACTTGTGGCTTTAATCTCATTCTCGTAAAATGTTCCTTACCAGTAAGTTGTTCAGAGCTTGTTGTTTCCAATTATTTGTTGCAACTTCTCTATTTTACTTTTTTCTTTATTACACCTTGCTCTTGGGTAAAATTAATTCAATTTTGGCATTCTTGGAAGTAGGTAAGTAATGATGACAATAGTATAAATATTGATGTTCAAGCTTTCCCCACCTCATTTATAGTAATAGCCAATCTTACCCGTTAACTCCATTGAAGACTATAAAAAATCCCACAGATTTTTATACCCATATTACAACTATCTAGATTTTGGGAATGCCAATATTATTTCTAACTTCACGTTGTCCTTAGTTTTCAACTTGGTTTTTCAGTTTCTAGTTTGTGTTAGATTATTTTTGCCAGACTTAGGTAGTTAGTTTAAATTGTAATAATAGAATAATACAATATTAATAATATCATAATACAATAAATTAAATAGGTATTTTAGAAGATATATTTGGGAAGTATTTTATATAGATTATTTTGAAGATATATATGTTAGTATATAATTAAATACATCACGATTGTTCTTAAGAAATGCATATAAAATTCAAATATACTGTATAATTTTTTGATTCATCGTAATAAGTGAGTGGAATTTTATTGAACATGACATGGAATCGAACTAAAGTTTTGAAACCCTTCATTCTTTAGAGGTGTCGTAGAGATTTGAAATAGCATAGATGGTGGGTCAGAACTAGAGAACGTGCTTAGTAAATTTGTGTAACTCTCTTGGATTTCCTCCTTCCCAAACAAGCTATCTCTTATTTTCTCAATATTTTGTGCCAAACGTTGTCCTTCATCTCCCATCATAACTTCCCTCAAACATCTACTAATTTCTTCTACTCTAAAACCCCCATTTTCTTCCCTGCCAACCTCCATGTTGACTTGGAGTTCCTCAACCACAAGCCCTGATCTACAAGTCTCTTGGACAACTCTTGAATAGGAGAGATGTGTTCATTCCTCAGCCATGGAAACACCAATAGATGAAGGGCTATGTACTCCATTTTAAGTAATCTAATGAAAAGCCTTTGGACTAATAAAATAGTTGTAATTATGTTTCCAAGTTGAAACTCTTGTGCACACACATAAGAGGTGTCAACAACACTACTTATGAAGTTGTGTTTCCAACATCAACTCGAATTAGCCCCATGAGGCAAAGAAGAGATGTGAAAACCTACTTATTTGAAGCTAGTAGTTGGGTCAACAAGATGCATCATCTATGGTTAATAGGAACCTATCCTCTTATGTGGATGATATCAATCTATGACTATAAGTTTAATTTATTAGAATTAGTTTTCTTGTTATAATTAGATCAATAAGATGCATCGACTGTGGTTAATAGGAAGCCACCCTCTTGTATGGATAATATCAATTTCTAATTGTAGGTTTAATTTATAAGTTTGTTTGGTATATTTGGGTCAATAAGATGCACCATTTATAGTCAATAGGAACCTACCTTCTTATGTGGATGATATCAATTCACGATTGCAAGTTTAATTTATTAGTTTGCTTGCTATAGTTGGATCCATAAGAAGCATCATCTATGGTTGATAGGGATCTACCCTCTTTTGTGGATGATATCAATCCCTTAAGTGTCTTGATGATATGAATTATGATTAATGGCTACAAGTTTAATTTATTAGTTTGCTTGCTATAATTTATAGAAAGTTAAAATTTGGTTGAAAGTGTTTTACTTAGGACAAAAAGTGGGACACACTATTATTTGATTGCTTATTGTCCTTGTAACTCTATGAATAATTTTTTATTGGATGAAGAGAATAGTAGATTTTTTTAACTCTATTTTCTCTAGTGACATCTCAAGCGTAAGTATGTTAGATTATTTTTTAGAAATTATATTGATATGTATCTAGTACATCCTTTACAAATATGATACTTCATCTTAGAAACGTGAGGGAACTAGGTTGTGTTTCTCAAGTTATTGTTGAAAATATTTAAAAGTGATTATTTTCATTTAGTATTTCTTAACTCAAAAGACAAAGAAAATTAAAAAATATTAAATTATAATTGAAATATATAAATTATAAAATTTATATGGCATGGCTAGTTTTAGAATATGTTTTGTTTCCACTTATGCTACTATGCATATATGATTTATCCTAATTTAATTTTTTTCATGTTCTTATATACTATTATCTTAACTGGTTCATAGGTCTGGGTTAAAATAATTTACCATTTGAATAAAAACAACATGATTGATAAAATCATGATCCTTTGGAGATGGAAAGGTCGCAACATGATATGGATCACACTACAATGATGGTGCTCCATATAATATAGATGACCTGCATGAATGCCTCAATAATTATTTATCCACCTAATTTGAGGAAATGATTTAGCCCTAGAACAAAAGCTTA
>VDFB02373365.1:34264105-34300698 GCA_007258455.2 Sequoia sempervirens
TATTTCTAGATCACTATTTTCCATCATGATGAACCATCATATATGATCATTTTTTTTACATTTTATTTGTGTTATCATGTTAGGACCCACATTTAGTAAAAATTGTCAAATATATTTAGATTTCAAGAATTGTCATGATTTATTATATTTTAAAAAATTATATCAAATTGAAGACAACTCCAATGCCAAATTCATAAGGGAGAATTGTATATGATTGAAATCCCAAAATGAGTTATAATTTACTGTAATTCATTTAGGCGGTTTTATCTACTCTATGTCAATGTGTATCGTCTAAATGTTTTATTGAAATCATGATGAAGAAGTGATTAAGTTATGTGAAAATATTAATCACGGTATGTCATATATCATTCTTTCTACCTCATTTCATGCATTTTCAATCCACTTTAACCTTATCATGTTACATTTTAAGTTTATGAGAAATATCTTTTATTTAATATTGCAAAGGCAAGTATTCACCTATGGCTCCCATGAAATTATTTTAAGGAATTACTCAATGGCTCTCATGGGGTCCTTTGAGTCCTCAAAACATTTTCTTGTAGATGTCATTTTGTGTAAAATAAACTATGTTTGTATAATTGATCAATTTAATTCCTTGTTTGAAAAATTATGGACATCTAGATGTCTCATTTAATATTTGAATCAAATCATCACATAAAACCTCATATGAATTTTGGTTTGTTATCAAATATAAATTTTAAAAAATTAGATAGATATTTTTTCCTAATATTTATTTATGATTTCATTAAAAATATGCTCAATATACTGGATTGTGGTGATTCTCCATATAAAATAAAATGAAAATTTATAATAAAAAATAATTAAATTTGTATAATCCATCAAGTTAGAATTTTCATTTTGTTTTTAATCACATCTCCTCTTTTCCATAGAACCCCTATAAAAGAAGACTATTCGAAAGGAAGAAACTACTCACCTTCAGAAGGATTGTAAGGAACCTTATTGAGTTCGCAATTTCTTTGCAATCTGTCATTTTGAGATGAAGTTGGTCTTTGTTCATTTATTTTTGTCTTCAGCCGATTACATTGACTATGCTCTATAGCTTAGGCATGTGTATTTAAATAACTATGAAGTTGGATGACATTAATTTGCAAAATAAATAGCTTAAATTGTATGTGATTTTATTATCCCACATGTCCTATGGTCTCCTATCCGCATTAAGAAAAATGGTGGGTTCATTTCATTTTTACTTGTGGCTTTAATCTCATTCTCGTAAAATGTTCCTTACCAGTAAGTTGTTCAGAGCTTGCTGTTTCCAATTATTTGTTGCAACTTCTCTATTTTACTTTTTTCTTTATAACACACCTTGCTCTTGGGTAAAATTAGTTCAATTTTGGCATTCTTGGAAATAGGTAAGTAATGATGACAATAGTATAAATATTGATGTTCAAGCTTTCCCCACCTCATTTATAGTAATAGCCAATCTTACCCGTTAACTCCATTGAAGATTATAAAATATCCCACATATTTTATACCCATATTACAACTATCTAGATTTTGGGAATGCCAATATTATTTCTAACTTCACGTTTTCCTTAGTTTTCAACTAACTTGGTTTTTCAGTTTCTAGTTTGTGTTAGATTATTTTTGCCAGACTTAGGCAGTTAGTTTAAATTGTAATAATAGAATAATACAATATTAATAATATCATAATATCATAATAGAAATAAATTAAATAAGTATTTTAGAAGATATCTTTGGGAAGTATTTTATATAGATTATTTTGAAGATATATATGTTAGTATATAATTAAATACATCATGATGGTTCTTAAGAAATGCATATAAAATTCAAATATACTATATAATTTTTTGATTTGTCGTAATAAGTGAGTGGACTTTTATTGAACATGACATGGAATCGAACTAAAGTTTTGAAACCCTTCAATCTTTAGAGGCGTGGTAGAGATTTGAAATCGCATAGATGGTGGGTCAGAACTAGAGAATGTGCTTAGTAAATTTGTGTAACTCTCTTGGATTTCCTCCTTCCCAAACAAGCTCTCTCTTATTTTCTCAATATTTTGTGCCAAACGTTGTCCCTTCATCTCCCATCATAACTTCCCTCAAACATCTACTAATTTCTTCTACTCTAAACCCCCATTTTCTTCCCTGCCAACCTCCATGTTGACTTGGAGTTCCTCAACCACAAGCCCTAATCTACAAGTCTCTTGGACAACTCTTGAATAGGAGAGATTTGTTCATTCCTCAACCATGGAAACACCAATAGATGAAGGGCTATGTACTCCATTTTAAGTAATCTGAAGAAAAGCCTTTGGACTAATAAAATAATTGTAATTATGTTTCCAAGTTGAAACTCTTGTGCACACACATAAGAGATGTCAACAACACTACTTATGAAGTTGTGTTTCCAACATCGACTCAAATTAGCCCCATGAGGCAAAGAAGAGATGTGAAAACTTACTTATTTGAAGCTAGTAGTTGGGTCAATAAGATGCATCATCTGTGGTTAATAGGAACCTATCCTCTTGTGTGGATGATATCAATCTATGACTACAAGTTTAATTTATTAGTATTATTTTTCTTGTTATAATTGGATCAATAAGATGCATCGACTGTGGTTAATAGGAAGCCACCCTCTTGTATGGATAATATCAATTTCTAACTGTAGGTTTGATTTATAACTTTGTTATAAATTAAGATGTATATTTGGGTCAATAAGATGCACCATTTATAGTCAATAGGAACCTACCTTCTTATGTGGATGATATCAATTCATGATTGCAAGTTTAATTTATTAGTTTGCCTGCTATAGTTGGATCCATAAGAAGCATCATCTATAGTTGATAGGGATCTACCCTCTTTTATGGATGATATCAATCCCTTTAGTGTCTTGATGATATGAATTATGATTAATGGCTACAAGTTTAATTTATTAATTTGCTTGCTATAATTTATAAAAAGTTAAAATTTGGTTGAAATTTTTTTACTTAGGATAAAAAGTCGGACACGCTATTATTTGATTGCTTATTGTCCTTGTAACTCTATGAATAATTTTTTATTGGATGAAGAAAGTAGTAGATTTTTTTAACTCTATTTTCTCTAGTGATATCTCAAGCGTAAGTATGTTAGATTCTTTTTTAGAAATTATATTGATATGTATCTAGTACATCCCTTACAAATATGATACTTCATCTTAGAAATGTGAGGGAACTAGGTTGTGTTTCTTAAGTTATTGTTGAAAATGTTTAAAAGTGATTATTTTCATTTAGTATTTCTTAACTCAAAAGACAAAGAAAACTAAAAAATATTAAATTATAATTGAAATATATAACTTATAAAATTTATATGGCATGGCTAGTTTTAGAATATCTTTTGTTTCCACTTATGTTACTATGCATATATGATTTATCCTGATTTAATTTTTTTCATGTTCTTATATACTATTATCTGAACTGGTTCATAGGTCTAGGTTAAAATAATTTACCATTTGAATAAAAACAACATGATTGATAAAATCACGATCCTTTGGAGATGGAAAGGTCACAACATGATACAGATCACACTACAATGATGGTGCTCCATATAATATAGATGACCTGCATGAATGCCTCAATAATTATTTATCCACCTAATTTGAGGAAATGATTTAGCCCTAGAACAACTGCTTACAATGGTCATCAATTACTTTCCTTTGGGAAGCAATAACCACACGGTTAACAATAAATTTGAAACCTAGAGTAGATGTAGGCATCCTTTGAGCAACCGATTCTCTTTGTTGAGGATGCTCTCAATCTGGATGATAGTGTGCATGTATGTCACTTATTGTACCACACTTCTATCCCATATAATAAGGTAAATCTAAATATAATGGATTTTGGTCATTATTTAAATAGAAACCATGCATAGCTAGAAATTTAGGGTATATTAATGGTGTGAAGCATGTACACATGCACCTACTAATCCAATAACCTCTGAAACAATAGTTATATGAATATTGTGTAAAATAATATCTCATTTGATAATTATATTGAAAATATAGTTGCACAATATTTCATGGAACATCACCAAAAATAGAATATCTCATCTAATCTAGAACTATCATTAGAAAATAGACTAAAAGTTCTTAAATAATTTTTAAATATACCCTCATTAGGAAATGGACTAAAACCTCTTAAGCTATTCCTAATTCTTATTGATATTTATAATTCAATATATAATTCCTTATGTGTCTACAAATTTCTAAAATTATCTGTAATTTAATTTATTCTTTATTTTTGTTAGAAAATAGATCAAACATATTTTCTTTTAAATAAATAAAATGTACATGTAAAAAATATTTTTAAATTATAAAAAAAAATATAATTAAAACATGATATCCATGTTGATTGACGAAAGTTAAGGAAAAATGTCAGTATGTCAAAAAGTAAACTAGAGTAGTTTCTCATGCATGTCTACGTAGATATTGAAATTAATATATGTAACTTGCAACTAATTATTTTATTTAAATTTATTTAATAATTATTTTCTTTGACGATTTTTTTTTTAGTTTCTTGAGAGTTATTTTATAGTTTGAATTTTTAACTATACTATTCATCGATCTAGTAAACTCATGATACATTCATCTAGCAAGAATTTGTTAATCTCAAATTATTATGTAACCTATCTTTAAATCTTTGTCTTGATGCATCCAACTACCAAAAAAAACACTTCTATTATAATACTACAAGAATAAATGCATACAACTAGAAATAATTTATTATTTCCAACTATTATCAAACCTCGCTTGAATTGATATATCATTACTTACTTATCGACTAACCAAACAATACTACTATTACAGACACTTGTAACAACCATCTTCACTGGATTCCAACAAAGTGATTCTCAATGAAATTTTCAGACGCGCTAAGATTCGTAACAACAAAGACGGTGGGTTAGAACTAGAGAAGGTGCTTAATAAATTCGCGTATGTATTTCTCTTGGATATCCTCCTTTCCAAACAAGCTCTCTCTTAGCTTCTCCATATTCTCCGCCACACGTCGTCCCTCTTCTCCCACCATAACCTCCCTCACACACCTCTTAATTTCCTCCGCTTTGAAACTCCCATCTTCTTCCCTGCTGATTTCCATGCCAATGCGGAGTTCCTCGGCTACGAGCCGGGCGTCGAGTCCCTGAACATTATGCATCGGCAGCGCTATTATCTTCACCCCGAACCTCAGAGCTTCCAAAACAGAGCTCCACCCGCAGTGGCTCACAAACCCTCCCGTCGAAGGATGGCAAAGAATCTGCTGCTGCCGGGCCCACTTGCAGTACACCACACCCCTCTCCCGCGTGCGTTCCTCAAACCCCTCGGGCAGTAATGCCCTCGCTCTGTCTTCTGCTGATGTGGCGAAATCGTCTTTGTAGCGAGGGGAGCGCAGAACCCACAGAAATGGAACATGGCTGCTCTCGAGTCCGTCTGCCAAATCAGCAACCTGCTCCTTTGACAGAAAGCACTCGCTTCCAAACGACACGTAAACTACAGAAACGGGCGGATGATTGTCCAGCCATCGCAGATACTCGTTCTTTTCGTCGGCCGGGATTGAGGTGGTCTCCGGTGCAAGAATACCGATTGGAACCACCCGCCTTTTGTGCACTGCCTCCAGATAATGAATATACTTGCTTTCTAATTCAAAGCTTGATCTGACGAGCATAAGCCTACAAGCCTCCTTAGATTTAGAAAACCGATCCAGAACTGTCACGTCTTCTCCGCCCTGGCCGTTAAAAGATGCTAACAATGGGCTCGCTTCAAATGTTTTCAAAGCAATGACAGACGATGGATAACCCGGCGGTGGCGCGCATAAATCCTCAACGGTAGTTTCCCTTGCTTTGATTCTGCTCGGCGATCCCAAGTAACCCATGGCCACAGCACTGAATATACAGAAATAAATGGCTGGGATTCCAAACTTGGCAGCAACAGAGGCAGCCCAGTACTGTGAACAGTCATGAATTATATAGTCGGGTTGAATCCGACGCAGAAGGTGGTCAAAGGGTTTCTCGAGGCCGTCGAGAGCTATCTTCAACACCTCTGCCATTTCGATGGGAATATCGGTGGTGTTGTCGGCAGCAGGAGGCAGACCCTCCACAGAGGGCAGCGACAGTTCCTCCATATCGATTTTGCCTACCCACTTTTCATCGAGCGAGTACTTTATCTTTGAAATATTGGCTGGGGTGGATAGAAAGGAGATCCTCAATCCCTGATCTGCGAGTCTCTTTGACAACTCCAGAAAAGGAGAGATGTGTCCCTGCGCCAGCCATGGAAACATCAATACATGAAGAGCTCCGTCCTCCATTTTAGTAATCCGCTGAAAAGCCTTCGACCTAACGAAATAATTCTGATTATGGTTCTAAGTTGGAACTCTGCGCGCACGTAAGAGGTGTCCACGACACTGCTTATAAATAGAGTGTTGGAAAGTGATGCATGAGCCTCACCGCCATGCAATTCACTGAGGATGTCATGCAGTGTTATTAATAAATAATTAATTTTAATAGTTATTAGTCCGTGCATGTTGATTGTAACTTTCATGTGCAGTCTTATTTTTAGAGAAACTATTTTAGTTTAATGTTTGCATGAGCAGCATGCATGAACTATATTTAATATTGATAATGCAAAATTTCTATAAAGAGACGTCATATGTATTGAATTCTAATTATGGGAGAAATAAAAGAAAAGTCTTATGTTTGTGTAAAATAATTTTTTTCTCTGTTCTTTGTTTCTGTGTTTTATATTTGTTGCTCCTGTCAATGGCGGTTGTATTATCCTAGGATTAAGATTTTACAAAGAAGAGAAAACATACTAATTTGAAGCTGATTGGTTGTTGGGTCAATATCCATTTGTGTGGAAGATATGAATCTTGGACCTCAAATCACATATTTATGAATTTTTTTTGCGTTTTTTAAAAAGTGAGTCACACTAACTCTATGATCATTGGGTAACAAGCTCTCTACCTTCTCCTATCCACTTGTGTGGATGATATGAGACATGGATCTCAAATCAAATGTGCTAAATACGATGTATTATCAATATCTTAAGCAAAAATATACTAACTTGTCTTTATGAGAATTATGAATAATAGCTGCAAATTGTAGCTTAAAAAATTGGGACATGCTATTGTTAGATTACTCATGTTCTTGTATCTCTATGAATAAATTTGTATGGAGTGAAGAGGGGTAGTATGTTTTTCACTCCATTTAGTAAGGCCCTAAATTCAATTATCTTAGGTTCCTCTTTAGAGATTATGTTGACATGCATCAAATACATCCTTTACAATTATGATACTTCCATCTTAGACATGCGAGGGAATTAAGAATGTGTTTTTCAAGTTATTGTCGAGCATATTTAAGTGATTATTTCCATTTAGTATATTATTAACTTAAGAAAACAAAATAAACTATACAAAAATTAAATTAAAATTGAAATATAGAACTTATAAAATTTATATGGTAGGATTAGTTTTAGAATAGCTTTTACTTTACTTATGTCACTATCCATATATGCTTTAACCTTATTTAAATTTTTGCATGCTCTTATTTACTATTATCTTACTTTATTATGCCACCATGTCTATTATTTCACACCACATGTTTGTATTGGAATTAATTATGTTCATAATTTTATGTAAAAGATCAAACTTGTATATAAGTTACACTATTATCAAAAAAAATAAAAATCGATGTTCATGTCTATAAATTTATTAGAAGCTATTTTATTATGATGTGAAGATTCAATAACTTAAGACAACCATTATAACTTTAATTTTTTTATAAACATAATGGTAGAAATATGCATTTGTTAAACATGTCTCATACAAACTTACATATAAAAATGAAAATTTCTACACATACATAAGTCAAAAAATAATACAAACTATGTATAAATAAATGTTAATGTCAACATAAATAAATTCCATTGTCAATGTTCAAAATAAATAAGTAAAAATTAAACTAAAAATAAAGAATTTTCTATGCCAATGTCAAATATACATAAGTAAATTTTATTATGAAACTATAAGATAAATCATAATATAAATAACAGTGTTACTGTCAGAGTACAAATACTCATGTAGTACTCTCAATGATCAACCTCATAATATAAATATCAATTTTAATTTAAAAGTACACATGGCCATGTGATACTCTCAATGATCAACCATCATGTCTACTTCTAAAGTACAAATCACTCAACAATAGTCTACCTTTGTTCTATCCATACAATTTCACTATGTAACAATATTTAGTGAGTTTAATTTTTAAATGTTTCGTTTAAGATTATTTAGTGTGAGAATAACTCTTAATGAGAACATAAGTGACTAGATTAATTTATTTCATCAATCTATAAGATCCATTTTTTTCTCACATGGGTATGGTTCTATTTTCAAACTAACCTATGTGACCCACCCATTCTAATGATGTAGAGACATAATATCTAGATGGTACAAACCATGATACTCTAGATAACCATGATTTACACATTTTTGTTCAAGAATAAAATTAAAATTTGATGGTTTTATGACCATATATCTATATTTTATATAAAATAAAATTAAAATTAATAGTCATATCATGACATTTCTATATTTTTAGTAAAAAGGTTAAAAACTAATGGTTGTATGACCATACTTTGCACTTTTTCATAAAATATTATTAAAATTTTAGAAAGATTTTATCACATGAAATAGGGCTTAGGGTTTTAGTTTTTTCATTCTATTTTGTTTTTAATTTTATAAAATAATACAATTAAAACTAGTGTTTTTATACTCACATTTCTATATTTCTATATTTGAAAATTTTATTTCTAATTTTTTTTCATTTTAATATTTTAATAAAACAAAACCAAAATATTCTAATAAAAAAATAGATATAATTGAAAAAGAAGACTAAATTCTTACTCAACTAACCTTAAAATTAGTAGAAATGTAAAGTGCCTAGAAAATGTGTGATAAAAACACTTCACCTAAATTCCAAACACAAAATTTTTCATATACATACCCTTTTTGTTTTATTTGATGTCATCTTTATTCGATTCTAGTCTAATGTGAAATAAATGGGCATGTGGGATATCACAAGATTTTGTTAAAAATAATAGAGTTGATTATCAATCTAGTTGAATAAGACTACTAGTACTCCATGTTTATCATAGTTTTGTACTACTTGTATTAGCTACTCAATGTCCACTTCTCCCAATCAACTTTTAAAGTTTGCTCTCAATGATATCAGCCTTCAACAAAAACTTATATCATTTTGAAAGAAGAAAGCTTTCTTTCAATTTATATATTATTTGAATTTTTTTGTCACATAATCTAGTGAGTAAAATAACCACTTTTGTAGATGTATTGGATTAGATATCTTCTTGTAGAAGCTAAATGTGTACCTAGGTTTTCATTGAAGAGAGAAATGAGAAATTGTAGATTTTCTCTTAATGAATAATTCATATTCTTCTTTATCAAATGTTTAGGAATACTTAAATATTTACTAGTGAGGTATTCCAATCCCTTGTTGAATTTTACTATATCATACAACTCAAATATAGAAGTAAAATCATCACTATATGAAGATAATAATATTCCATCAAAGTTGAAAAAAGAAAATTTTATCCAATTCTTGGGGATATTACTTGTGGTTTTGATCTACTACCTATAAATGAGTTTGGAATTTATTTATTAAAGATATCTTGAAATTATTAAATATAATTTGTGTATTTTCTATGTTTCTTGATGTGAAAAGGATGTTTATGAGTATTGAAATGATCCTTATTATAGTGTATCATCATTTAAATGTAGTATGTTTTTTTTTTAATGTATTATAGATATCATTTTAAAACTTAAAATATGTTGTTCAAATTTTAGATATAATTAATGTATTTTCAAGATATTTAGAGAACACAATTCACTATTGTATAGGAGAGAATTTGCACCCCTTCTGTAAATTCCCCTTTCACATACCCTCACCTTAGAAAATAAAATTTGAAGGTGAAGTTCCACATCGCCCATCTAGAATGCATCCACTTGGCATGTATTTTGTGTGTTGGTGGGGGAATTTTCATCAAGGACGTGAGCGCAACATGTGGACGTCTGCATGATGCACTGTCATCCTTGAAAAATTCCTACTCCTGAGTCCGTAGGGACATTACACCCCTGATTGGGGTCAAATTGTAATCCCTTTGTGCAACCAACCAACCCAAAAATGGCTTCATTCCCTCTCATTTTGGCCTTTAAATCCATTCTATTCTCTATCACTTCATCTTTTCACATGCTCTTGATAGTTAATTCAATCTTCTTCATACCTTGGGATCTCTTGAGCACACTCTTGAAGCATTCTACTAGCATTTTCACAACTTGAGCATTGCATTAGCTTAATACTCCATCAACTTCACTTTTGTATGTGTGAGGTAGCCATAGAAGTGGTGAGCTTGGAGTCTTGTGAGACCTCCCTTCATCACCACTGCAGTAGTGGTAATTTTTCCAAGTTTGTTTCTTGCATTCTCCCTTCATTAGCCTTGAGAGCCTTTGGATGGAGGTGGTAACGCTTTGAACACTCTCCTTTTTATGATTTGATTGAGTAGCATAGTATTGTTTTATAGTGTTCAACAATCACTCTTTCCTTTTCTTTATTGTAATTTCTACTCCATTTCTTTATTGGTTGTCTGTGGAGGTGGAAACACCAAAGTGGGGGTTTGACTAAGGAAAACCCCTATACAACCCCAAAAAATTTCCCCTCTTGCTTGTGTGTAGGTGAACATGTGTGTGGAGCTCTCTGGCAAACTAGTGTTTCAATGAGTTAATATTCATCACCCTAGTCTTTATCTACTTGCTTTATTATTTCCACATTTACTTTATGTACTTTATTATTTTGTTTATTTCATAAAAACCTGTTAGCTAGGCTACAAGTAGGTTTTTGATAGTTTCTTTATTGTACTTTGCATTTTCTAGCCATATGGATGCTAGCATGCCAAAGTGATGCTAGCATGTTGTGTTTTCCTAGACCCACGTTGACATTCTCAGATAGAGAGTTGTCTAAGGTGCAATATCAACTCCAAAAACCAGCTCGTCTAGCCCTAACCAGATTTTTGGGTCTATAGAGTGGAAAAAGCACTTGAGAGTGCTCCTCATTCTCGATCCACATCCTAAAACATCCATTAGAGTGACATAAGTTAGGGAATCCCTCCACTCTCAGCTCTCCATGACCTAGATCCTTAACATGGTTGGTCCCCCTTTCTTACATTTTTGGTGAACTCGACATGAACCAATTTGGTTTTGTTTAGTAGTGTTGAAGGGTATTTTTGTCATGTCCTAGGAGCATTGTAAGTGTGAGTACTGTGAGGCGTTTCACCTTACAACCCAACCTATGATCCTTAGTAGGTGTAGTTAGAAGGTTCCATAGGCGTTGCAAAATGAATCCTTAGTTGGGTCACTGTCCGATTGAACACCTTTGGGGGATTTTGTGAGAGTATTGTTTAGGGTATGTGATGGCCTCCTTCTTGCATCTTCCTATACACTTTGTGTAGCCTACGAGGAGTGCTCTTGGAATAGCATTCACCTCACAGGACCTATCGATGGTTTTTAATAGAGAACCATCTTCTCTTTACATCCATATGCTAATCAATGGAAACATCATGGTAGGTGTTCTTATTGACCCAACATTTCGAGTGAATGTGATTACTGAGGAGATTATGTTAATTAACTTCTAGTATAAAGATGGGTATGACGCACTTGTAAGCACCATGCATACACATTATGGACTTTTTGTACGTCCCCTTGGTAGATTGTTTTGTTGATCTTTGGTGGACCTCAGTCAGTGAACATGTTTTTGACATAATCTCAGGGTCCAAACTCTTCAAAGTGAAGCGAGGAATCCCCTATCTAGTAGCTATGAACACAGTTCCCTCAGTTGTACATAAATGTTTGAAGTTTATTCATGAGGGCTTAGTGCATGTGATCCATGACACTGGCTATAGACCACTAGTTGCATGTGTTTGTAATGTAGTAAAATACATACCCTAACATTTTAACACTTGTTTAAGCCTTCCTTGCTTTTTTATGCAAGCTTCTTTATGGCTTAATTGGTCCTATTTTGCATCCACAAGCCTAATAAAATGTATACTTTTACGGCTTATCCTGACAATCATCAAAAGATAAATGATCATTTAATTTTTTTGTCTAAGTGTCCTTAATTTTTTTAGGTTGGGACTAAAATGCCACCTAGGGCATCTTTTTCCCCCTCAGGCCTTGGGACCATGATTTTAAGACCCCTTAATTGGGCCCCTTTTGGAGTCTATGCCGCAAGATTCAGGCCCCAGGACTATGACACCACATAGGAAATCTTAGTCCTCCTGGACTTAATTTCAAGGTTCAATTTCAAATTCTAGATGGATTTAGCCTCCTTTAATTAATGATTTTATATGTTGGCTTGTTGTGGTGTAATTTTAGGACATTAAACATAGATAAACTATATAAATACAAGGTTAATTTTCTCATTTTCATCCTAAGTCTTCACATGATCATTCATTATAGTGAAATTGAGTCCACAAGAGCATTCAAGAGAAAATTCATCAAGCATTTGGAGCCATTGTCAAGATTCAAGCATCATATCAAAGATCTTCTTACATCATGTGGGTTTTTGAGCTAACATTTGTGATGAAGGATTTTGATTCGAGCAAGCATTTCAAAGAAAGATCTATCAAGCATTGAAGTGATTCAATATCTACATTCAAGTTGGAAATTTCATACAAGTTTACATATTTTACAAGGGTTTGGTGAGTTACAACATACCATTTTTTTCACTCATCATTCTCATTCTTTATTTCATTTAATTTCAAGGTTTCGTTACCAACAAGAGGTTTGACCAAGGAAAACCCCCATTTACTAACAATCAACAATTTTTTCCCCTTTTGTGTGTTTGTGTTTGCAGATCTAAATTGAAGACTTGAAGATCATTTGGAGTGCAAGATTGAAAAGTTGTAAAAGTTGCATTGCAAAGTTGTCATCTTCATGGAAACTCACCTACAAGCTATATTAAGAAGATTCATACCCTGAGATTCATGGAGAAGAAACTAAAAACTTGGGAGTTGAGGACCATATTCAGAGGTTTAAAAAAACCTAAATGGGACTGTCTCCACTTAGGGCATCTTAGTCCTCCATAGGGAATTTTTCATAGATTCTTCAGGATTCTGTTTTGGCGTCCAAAGATTTTGGGATTCCCTCAAAAAATAGCAATGGAACTAAGTCACCACCTAGGGCATATTAGTCCTCCACAATGTATTTTGATAGATTTTTCACATTTCTAGAATCCTTGTGACATTTATAGATTGTCCAAGTACACACATCATAACTTGTTGCATTATTTAATCATTTGCATCCTTTATTTAGCTTGAATTATTAAGTTTTTTGAGTTGTGTAACACCATAAATCTAAAAGCTTAAATTCTATCTCATACATCCTCACAAAATTAGTTTAAAGAAAGCAAATACAATAGTATTCTTTATGAAATAATCCATTATGCTTCACAAAGAAAACAACAAAAAAACTAATTGAAATCTTAAAAAGCATAGTGAACAACCTATTCCATAGTGGATTGGTGCCACTTTGATATGGAAAGTGGCCCTTTCCCAACCCTTGACAATCCAATGATGGAGATGCAATGCTATGATAATGGACAAAATTAGCTCTCAATGTGAAGAGAGTAACTTTGCATGAATTGTGGATGATTGTGGATGATCAAAATGAAGGATAGCCTCTCCATTTATATAAGAGTTTGATAAGAGAAGAGGCCAAAGGGATGAATGTGGAATAGAAACCCAACCAATAGGAAGGATCCACTTGTAACCATGTGAATGGGCCAAGGATGTGCAAGTTTTGATGAATTTGCCAATAAATGACATTAGGTGGCCTTTTCAAATTTGAAATTTGGCTTGTTGGAGGGAGAAGAAGGGGTCTTAAATGCCAAGTGGGGGACATGTAAGAGGAGAGTTATTGCTATGTTGGAAGGGAAAAGTCATGTTGGAGGGAAATGCAAATTAGGATAATATTCCCTCAAAGATGCCATTTTGAATGAAAATGAGGAATTAATAAATCAATTAAATTGATAATTTATTTGTGCAAGTGGGAAAAGCTAGAGGATGTGGCATGGATTAGGATTATATTTAATCATGATTTGATTAAATAAGAGGAGGTTAGGTGATTTGACCCATTTGTTTTAGATGTATGGATTAAAATAAATCAAAAGGGGATGGAAAATGATTTAGACTTAGTTAAATAAATATTTCAATTTATTTAGCTAAAGGAGATGATGCTAGTATTAAAGATGAATTTATTTAATTTAAATGGAGGACTTTAGAGATTAATCAAATAAACTTGATTTATTTGATGAATGGATGAATATAAATTAATTAAATGCATGATGCCAATTTTGCATGTCTACATTTTTCCCCTCTTTGAAGCAATGTACCTACTGCGTTGGTTCAAAGAATAAACTTGCTGCGATAAAATTTTAAATTTTATTTTATTTTTTTGAATGCCCTAGCAGAAAGTATATTGGTATATTTCCCACTCGAGAGATCGAGCGAAAATTTTGATTTGAGGGTCAATCTCATGATAAAGATATTCAAGATGGACGTATGGATGGTTATGATGATAATGCAGATGAGATGGTTTCAAGATGCTTAGAATAACCAATCTATATTATGCGAAGATGAAAATGAATGTGAGATGATTAGTGTTTCTTATTTGATATGATATGATATGTAGTATGTTGATGGTTTGTGGATGCAGGATGGATGCATTGGCGATGATGATTAACTATCCTGGTATGATGTTAGCACAGAAAAGAAGAAATGAGAAATGAGATGATGACAAAAAAATTCAACAAGTCAACATTATTAAAGATGATGATAAATGGATGATTTGCTTATCAGGAATTGGGATTTTAAAAGGGCCACTTACCTTATGTTTGATAACACACATAAGCACGATGCATCAAGGTATAAAGAACCAGGATGGCATTGCACCTAGTGTGATGGACTTTGACTCGATAAACAAATAGGAGTATTCTTGTTCACACTTAACATATGGAAACCTTCCTAGGATGCACCTAACAAGGCAAGTATTCGCTGAGTTATATTACAAGAATTTCAAACAAGCACAACATACAAAAAGATAATGATCAATGCCCCATTCCTTTCTCTCTAAATCATTTTGATTAGATATCATCAAAAGGTCATTGGAATGAGTGCAATAAGATAAATCAAAAAGAAAAGATCAAGCACACAAACGAGTCAATGTTCTTCATACCTCTACCCAAAGGGATTTGTTTTGTTGAGGATAAGAATTGAAATGATTGCCAATAGATAATGCCCATTTTCGGAAGGATACATCCTAGGACATGTTAGTGGATGGTGGCATGTCATTTTGTTTATCCAAAGTGTTTTTCCAAAAGATAATGCCCATTGTAGGAAGGATACATCCTAGGACATGTTAGTGGATGGTGGCAAGTTGATAGGTTGTTCGAAAGGCTATTGATACAAGATCAATTGACATGTTTGCAAATGATTCAAAAGTTTGATTTTGCATTTAAAAGCTTGTTGTTTCGATTTTGATTATGTGTTTGAAGTTTGTTTTTGATGATTGTTGTAATTGTTTCTGACTATTTTGCGAAAGAATGAAGGTGATGATTGATTTCTTATGTGTGATGTTTATTTCAGGTGAAAGCGAGATGGAGATGGATGGATTTTTTCAAATATTTGGATGTTTTTGGAGTTTTTGAAATGTTTTGAGGCTATTTTTGGTATTTTCAAGATGTTTTACAAATGTTTTGATTTTCCAACTTTTCCAATGTTTTGGGGTTTTATGAGATTTTATAAATGTTTTTGGGTTTTGTGTTTTTTGAATGTTTTTATGTTTTTGTGTCTCGAGGGCTAATCAAAGAATAGCTTTGCATACATTTAAGCTCAAAGACGACATAGTTTAGATAGAATGTTTTTGAATTTTTCTATTTTTATGAGTGTTTTTGGATTTGTTTTTTTCAATGTTTTTGGATTTTTCACATGATTTTTATGGTTTCGATATGTGCGATGATATCAATGCTCTATTTTGGGATTTTTTTGAAAACCAAGCTAAGTTTGATTGATTGGATTAATGGATAACATTGTTGAGGATACACAACAATGCAAGGATAGTGTTAAGCAACACAAGGGTTAGGAAGGATATCCCAAGATGATGAGGGATTGATTGGATTGATCAAGATTGCTGATGATAACATTGTTGATGATACACAACAATGAAAGGATAGTGTTAAGAAACACAAGGATTGGGATGGATATCCCAAGATGGATTGGATTTGATTAGATTTGATTGATCAAGATTTTGAAGCCTGATTTGGAACAAAATTTGGTTTTGGATGATTTGATGTGATGTTGAAGAACATGTTAAATGCAACTGATTGATTATTTGGATTGATGTTTGATGAGAGATAAAGCTTGATAAGGAACATCTTTTTGTTAAAATATGCTCTGGGCTAGTGATTTGGATTCTGGATCACAAATGCTTTAACCAATTTGATTTCATGTTTGCCAAATTTTTGGATCACCACATAAGTTGGAGGATATAGATCAAGATTTATTCCCAAAGCAATATGTAAATATTTTCCCCCAATGTCTAGCAATGTTTGAAATGTCATGGATGGATGGATGGATACAGTAAGCATGCAAAGGATGACAAGGATTATCTTGTGATAAGATAAGGTGTTTGAATAAAGAATGCTCATTTGGATAATGCTTCATGGCTCAAATAATGTTGGATAGGATAGGATCAATGAAAATGACCCATGTCAAGATGTTTAGCGTAAGCAAGCATAAAGTATGCACCAAAATTTTTACCAAGTTCAAGATAACTTGGACTATGGATGCAGATGCATGAAAATGGATCAGATAAATGATTCATGGACGAATGGATTTGTTATGGATAAGATGGATGGAATGTTGGATTCATTATGGATGGGATGAGATTCTTCCACCTAAACTGGCACACGCAGATGCTCAATTCTACACATGACGCATTTTTTCTTGGTTTTCATCATGATACCTATCCAAAGCACGACCATAGTGATTTTCATTGGAGGATGATTTTTTGCTTTACTATTTTCAATCCTTTTTCTTTTTTTTTTAAATTTTTCTCTTAGATTTAAAGCTCCTACTAAACCACAAGGTGTTGCCGATGTAGATGCTGCTATCATAATGTACCATCGATATCTTGCTTGAAGAAGCTTCTTTGCTAAGATATGTGCACTTGAATGCAACTTTTGAGATTCTTGATCTACTTTTTTGATACTAGAGTTAACTTTGTCTTTGTGTGCACATCGCGATAGAGTGCCTTTTAAATCCTTATGATGAAGGGTCATTGCCAATACATGGTCAATGTGAGAATTATATATCATGCATGGAGGCGTGGATGGAGTGTGTTTAGGGATAAAAGAATGATTGGTTGACAGTTTGGAATTTTTTACTCTCCAAACTTGGGAAGATGAACAATGATGGGTGGATATGATGGACACTTTTCCCTTTTTTATTTTTCCCCATTGTTTCTTTGACTAGTGGAGTTTGATAGGGATAATCTTTCTTTGCATTCTTTGGTATCCATATGTATTTGATTTGTCTGATATGCTTCTTAGCTTATTTTGCTTTGATCACATTCTTTGTACTTTGATTCAAATCTTTCTTTTGATGTTGGTCCCAATTCATGGATGGGGTGATGGGTGGATGAAGATTTGTGACATGGCTAGTTGTAGTATTGGCATTGGTTTCACCATAAGGACTCTTCATGCTCCCTATGTTGACGTTTGCTTGAGACATAGTTTCACCCAAAATGTTGGTAGTAGCACCTTTGTTCTTTGATTCTTCTTGTTTTGAAATGTCTTGTTCGGTAAGCATGCTTTGATAAATGACCAGTGGAGTTGACGTCATTTCAATTTGTTGTTCTGTCAACTCTGGAATATCCTATTCTATCTGACCTGTTTCCTTGAGTGGATAATAATGGATATCTTCATACATGAATTCTTTTGTCTGAATTTGGGATAAATCTGAACCTGATGTTGACAACTTAGTTTGATTGTAGGAATTAATAATTTTCTCTTTTTTTGTAACAAGATCATGTTCTGAATGAAGATCATTTACGTGTCCATCCACAGAAAGCATCTCATGGGTAGATGGAGGAGTATGTGTTATTCCGATATGATCATCTTGCATAGATAGGAGAGTGTCCATTAGATCATTGTAGTAGCTTGGGGATACAAATTTTTGATCTTGAATAATTTCATAATTGCTTTCGACATGCTTTGGATCAAGTTCTTGACATGGGTAAGTTTCAAAGGATGGGTTGCTTATAGAGGGTTCTTGGATATATTCATTAGGCATGGGAAGTGGCTCAATATCCTCTCGATCTTTGAGTAGATTTGGATCAAATGTTGAGTTGAGGATTCTTTCAGTATCTATAACCATGAGGTAAAATGGTGTTAACATGTCTTGGAAAGGACCATTGCTAGACCTTGGTGAAAGATGATGATCATGCCTTGGAATAAATTCTTGAGATATGTTCTCTAACTCATTAGGTGATGTAGAGATATTTTCAACATGATCATTGGTTGATGTTTCATGGATTATGTCAAAGGGATCAAATAATTCTAACACTCCTTGAAATAGATCACTAAAAAGTGGCTCTTGATGTATGGTGAGTTGGTCATCGGATGAGGTGGAAACATCTTCAATGTGCTCATTGATGGATAGGTCTTGAACATTGTTTTCAACAATTGCAACAGAGGGATTGTGAATGTCTTCAACCATAGGGTCAAGTGATCTTGACATTTCTTGAATTGGATCATTTTTGGGGTATGTGCAGGATCATGATGGGCCAAAAAGTGGCAATATGATGGGTATGTGGCTGACGACTATTTTTTTACCTAAAATTGATGAAACAAAAAAGGTTTTTAAAGGATATTCTTAGCTTTCCACCGATATAAATCAATCTTTACTTTGAATTTAATAATTAATTATTGTTCATTTTCTATTCAAATTACGACTAAAGTTCTGATTGATAGGCTAATTGAAAAACATCCATAGCTTTCAAATGGTATCACATTTTTTGAATCCAAAACATGAGTCACATTCTATGCTTCACATACTATAGGATAATAAAAATAAAAATTGAATTTCATGAAGTTTTGACCAAGTTAAGGTGGTTAGACATACGAGTTTTATATTTTTAAAAAATTGTAATAAAAATCATAATTAATTATTTACTTGGAAAAAATTACAAAAAAATATGCATCACATTGGGGCATGAGTCCTCTACTTATATCTAAAATATTATAAAAAAATATTATCATTTTATTGTGGTTAGGGTGGTCAGACACACACATACTTCTTATTTTTTCCCTCAAATTTAAGTACCATTGCATTGAAATTTCAAATTTTCACCAAATAGACTTTTTTTTTTTAAACAACACTAGTAGTTTAGAAAATACATTCAATTTTCTATAGATTCTATTCTTACATATTTTTGAAATAGTATAGATAACTTATTCAAATTTTTATGTCAAGTTGCCTAACTCTGATTTTTTTGAATTTTTTGCCACTTAAGGGCCTGTTTTTTCTACAATGATCCTACACATACCCTTTGGGTATTGTTGGTGGATTTTGATCATGATTGAAAAGTGACCCTTGATGTATGTTGTTTTGATCATTCGATGAGGTAGAAACATATTCATCGATGGATAAATCTTGATCATTATTTTCAACAATTGTGGTGGAGAGATTGTCAATGTCTTCAATCGTAGGGTCAAGTGATGTTGACCTTTCATGAATTGGATCATTATTGGGTATTGTTGGTGGATTTTGATCAAAAATTTACTTTTTATACACATTGATTTGATCATTGGATAAGTTAGACACAACTTCAAGGTGCTTATTGACGGATTGTTCTTGATCATTTTTCTCAACAATTGTGATGGAGAGATTGTCAATGCTATTGCTAGTGGTTGAATCCTAATCATTGTCCCCAATAGTTATTACTTTTTGATCAATAAAGTATTGGATGAGAATTTTTATCCTAATTCAATTTGATGTTGTGTGTCCCTTTGTTTTGGGTATGTGCAAGATCATCATGGAAAAAACAAGCACTTAATTGGCAAAAAAATTAGAAAAATTAGAGTTAGGCAACTTGACGTAAAAATTTGAATAAGTTATCTATATTATTTCAAAAATATGTAAGAATAGAATTTTTAGAAAATTGAATCTAGTTTCTAAATTACTAGGTTTATTTAAAAATAAAAATCTATTTGGTGAAAATTTCAAATTTCAATGATAGTACTTAAATTTTGGAAAAAATAAGAGAGTGGTGTCTATTTGACCACCCTAACCACAATAAAATGATAGTATTTTATTTATAATATTTTAGATATAAGTAGAGAAATCATGTATGGATGTGATGCATATTTTATTTTTTTCAAGTAAATAATTAATTATAAATTTTATTACACAATTTTAAGAAATATAAAACTCGTATGTCTGACCACCTTAACTTTGTCACAAACTTCATGGAATTCAATTTTTATTTTAATCTATATAGTATGTGAAGCATAGATGCGATGCATTTTGGATTAAAAAATGTGATATGTGAAAGCTATAGATTTTTCAATCAACCTATCAATTAGGACTTTAGTCATAATTCAAATAGAAATGAATAATAATATTTATTAAATTCAAAGTAAAAAGCATAATTTATATTAGTGGAAAGCTAAGAATCTCCTTTAAAACCCTTTTGGTTTCATCAATTTTTAAAAAAAAGTCATCAGCCACATACCCTACACATACCAATCATATTGCCACTTTTTGGCCCACCATGATCCTGCACATACCCTTTTGTGAAAATCACAATGGTGCTCCTCGTTATACCCTAGTGGTTTAAGTAGGGGTTCTTGATAGTTTGTATAAATGGGGATTTTGATGATATTTTCTTGTACCAACTGTTGCATGATAGATTTGATTGGCTTCCCAAGTGGTGTGTATTCTCGTTTGTTACCCTATAAGACTTGACTTTAAATTGACCTTGTAGTGATTGATTTTTGAGATGTGGTGATTGATCTTCGAGATGTGGGGGTTGGATTTGTTGATGTGGTCGATCTTGATATCTAACTTATTGACATTGGAGATATTGTCCTTGATGTGGTTGTGGACACAAATCAATACTTTGATGACCTGTTTCAACCAATGGAAGAGTGTATTCATTTTGGAGTGAAGATATGTCTTGGTGAAATGAGTCAATTATTTTGGCAAGTGAAGCAAGTTTATCTAGCAAATTTTGATCTTGATTTTGACTTTGACTCCCTTGATATAGTTCATTTGGATTTTGTTCAAGCGGATTTGGAATGTACACTTGTGGTGTTTGCATGGGATTATGGACAAATTGATTTTGGACAATGTTCTGACTCAAGGTGATGCTTGGATTTGGCATGATAGGTTGAAATTGAGCATTGTTGTGGTTGGTAATCACATTGCCTTGATTTAGGTAACTTTGATTTTGCATGGTGTTACCTTGACTTGGATCGATACATAGAGTCATTAACATTTTGTTTGGACTTTGAACAACATTTGTATGATTCGCAAACATATCCATCCCTAATTTTACCAAGTGTGGATTCGAAATGTTCATGTTTGGTAAGATTCTACTTGTTATATTCACATTTGGCATGTATGGATTTGATGGGATAATGTTGTTCATTTGTGGAAGACTCATGCATTGGGTATTTGGTTGATAGATTTGTAGGTTTGGAATTGGATTTAAATCTACCATCGAGAAAGATGTTCCAAAATTTTGACTGGGAATACTCATATTTGTTGTACCAAATATGAGATTTGTAGGGGATAGTGATCCCACGTACGGATTGTATAGATGTGATTTTTGATAATCAATTGGCATTGTAAGGCTTTGAATGTTTGGTTGACTTAGATTACTCATGATGTATGAATTGAGTTTATATTCTATGTCCTTTTGTTTTGACCTTGTTGCAAGAGTGAACCTCTAAGGTGTTTAGGACCAATGATGAGATGAAGGATGAAAGGGGTGAATGATATGGGTGTCAAACATTTAGGAACTTTGGATCAATGCTAGACTTTTAGGATTTGATTTTGATTGGTTTGATTTGGATAAATAAACTTATAAAGCCTAAAATGTTAGATGTGATATTAGGATGAACTTGTTCAAAAGGGTGATAGTTTAACTAAGTGTGTGAGGAAGGATTCATCCAAACACACCTAACTAAACATATGATTTTTTATTTTGTTTAAAGGTGTACCCGGGTATGTGCAGGATCATGGTATGCCAAAAAATGGTGATATTTGTAGGGTATGTGGCTAACAACTTTTTTTTCACCCAAAATTAATGAAACAAAAAGGGTTTTTAGAGGATATTCTCAGCTTTCCAAAAATATAAATTATGATTTAATTTGAATTTAATAAATAATTATTATTCATTTTCTATGAGAATTACGACTAAAGTCCTGATCAATGGGCTGATTGAAAAACATCTATAACTTTCAAATGGTATCATATTTTTTGAATCCAAAACATGTGTCACATTCTATGCTTTACATACTATAGGATTAAAAAAAAAATTTAAATTTCATGAATTTTTGACCAAGTTAAGTGGTGAATTGGCAGACGAAGTTTTATATTTATAAAAGTTGTAATAAAAATCATAATTAATTATTTACTTGGAAAAAATTACAAAAAAATGCATCACATCAGACATGAGTCCTCTACTTATATATAAAATATTACAAAAATATTATCATTTTATTATGGTTAGGGTGGTCAGACAGACACCTACTTCTTATTTTTTCCCTGAAATTTAAGTACTACTGCATTGAAATTTCAAATTTTCACCAAATAGATTTTATTTATTTTTAAATAAACCTAGTATTTAAGAAACTACATTCAATTTCCTACAAATTCTATTCTTACATATTTTTGAAATAATATAGATAACTTATTCAAATATTTACGTCAAGTTGCCTAACACTGATTTTTCTAAATTTTTTGCCACTTAAGGGCCTGTTTGGCATACCATGATCCTGCACATGCCCACCCAAGTCTAGATAATGATGTTTCCAAAGCTCTAAAGTTTTTTGTGGGATGGAGATGATGAATGTTTTGATGAATGAAGTGTTTGATTTGATCCTAAATGAACCTAAGACAGACTTTGTTTACAAGACCAAGATAGTGAAGAACATGCTTTTCCCTAAGAGTAGTTCAAAACCAAAAGACAAATGTTTGCATGAAAACCATATGACCAAAAGATTCCAAGAACATGTGTGGAGTCCAATTATTTCTTAACTTTTCTTAATGAGTTATTTTTACCAAAAACAACTCTTGATTAGCTTTTGAAACTAGATTTCCAATGTCCTAATTCTCTTTCATCCCACAAAGTCCGCTATGTGGAAATCTAGAAAAATCAATGAAAAAGTTTCCTAATGTTGACCTTAGTAGGAGAAAATTGAGATGAAATCCAAATTATTAGAAGCCTCTAAGGATATGAATCCCAAGGGAAAGTAATAGCATGTGAATTCCATTCAAGGATATTTGCTTCTCCTAAAGGGTTTGAGATTTGATGCTCATGTTGAATGTTTGTTTTTCCACTGTTTTTGATCAAGCAATGTGTTTTGATTTCAAGAACATGCACAACCCTAAGGATATTTGAGACAATATTTGTTGAGTCTCCACTTGGACAAGTTTAGCTACACTTACTTTTAGCAAATGGTTAGATGCTTGACCACACAGGCTCCCCCTTATAGTGCACTCATTTCTTGGGTCAGCTAAGCATCAATACCCATGAATTTCCCATGGCATACTTTCCATCTCTACTAAAATCCGTAAAAGTGTGGGGTAGCTTCAGAACGACTGTTCTTGCACCAACAAATAGATAGGGATTTTGGCCTTTCTAAACAAGGGGTTTTAATTTGGACATTTTGTTCATGGCTATTGACCCATACGATGAGAGACCATGGCTGCCCTTCTCACCAGGACCAACTACATGATACTGGCCTTTGTTCTAGTACCCACTTTTATATCCTAACTGGAAATACACTTGGCTTTAGTGTGTTACTAGTTGGGTCATTCCCTTGGGTGAGTACTTTTTCCCACAAGGAAAGCCCTCTAAGATTAAAAAAAAAAAAAGAAGCAAACATATTAGTAGTTCGATCAACCTTCGTTTAGAAACAAAGGGAGAACAAACACAATATTTTTCACTCACACTCTCAAAGTTTGTTCAATTTTATACCCAAATTGAAAATGTGTGGGAAATTACTTACACAACTTAATGTCACTGAAAGGCCTTTTGATTCTCAATATCGTTGTGAGACACAAGAGAAGTGCATACATCCTTTTAATGATATTACTTTGAGCAAGTAATTACAAGACAAAGAAACACTTGTTCATTTTAAGTCAACAAAGCAAAAGTGAATTATTTTTATAGCACCAAATCAAATGTGGAATTTGTCTTGTTCAATTGTTAAATCCAAAAACTAACTATAGTAAGTTTGTCCTAAAGTTCTTTCTAAGCCCTTTTGTCGTGAAAATTAAATTTTCTTTTTAGAGCCCCAAAAAGATGCGAGTTGATTTAAAGAAGAAAACTAAAGAATAGAATGGAAGCCCTAAGCATTTAAAAATGCCTTGTTGATTTCAAGTTTTTAATGCCAATTCCTTTTCAATTCCAATCTCACTTTGCTTTCTCCTAATTCCAATATCAACTCATTTATGATACCATACCACCTTTACCAATAAAACCACCTGTATAGAATTTTTGGACATTCGGTTCATTCAAGAAAGCTTTTGTGAATAATTTAATAGTTACTGTCAACGAAGGACAAGACTCCTTACAAGATCATCACTTCAATCCATCCTTTACACAACTTTGATTCCTGCACAAATGACATTAATAGGAGGCATACATGATTGAAAAAGTTAAATCGAGAATCATATTGGAAATCCAAGACACAACTTCTACGCATACCAAATACAATTAGCAATCGTATAAATGATTCTTTAAAAGCTTTCAAGATAATGCAATCAACAGATAAAGGCTTTTAATTTAATGCAACCAACAAGTGTAACAGATAATTGGCAAGGAAAACGAAGGGCAATGGTGGAAAAGTAGCTGAGATGATAGCTGAGGGCAACAAAAATAGGACTTGATGGGATGTAAAACTGAGTTCTAAAGTAATGCAATTAGCAAGTGTAAAATGAGTTCCATAATCTTTGACCAGCTCCCTCTCTACTAATGAGCTTGTAATGTAAGAACTTTGTCTTGAAGCTACAAAGAATCATGCCCAACAGCTAAGAAAAATTCTATGTAGCAATCCCATAGGCTAAAGGTGGAGACACAATGCACCATGATAACCTTTCAAATCACAGAGTTCTTAGTCATTGGATTTTTTGTGCTCTTTACTACATTGTCTATGAATTAATGGCATTTCCTTGGAAGCACCACTCACCCACCATCACTTCCCAAAGCATTATATTTCCCACTGGCGTAATGGCAGACCCGCGACACTAACACCTTTTTTGAAATCTTAAAAATCTTCTAAAAGACTATGTTGATATTACAGTTTAAATAGTTGATACAAAATTTTAACTAGTTGATACAATAGTTTGAATAGAAACGTTATTAGATAAATGCTCTATTGAATGTATAACAATGAATAAGGGAAATTTAATGCAATTTGTAGGTGTAAATCTGATTTCTATTGTTCTCTAACATGTAATGACTTCGGGACCTACGTAGTAGGCTAAGAAAATAATATTGATAGTGAATAAGAGTCTTAAAAAAAACTTTCAAGCAAATGCATTTGGTAGGTGTAAACCTAAATTCCTACAACTAATTCTAGCATGGGATGATTGCATGACTCATGCAAAAAGGACCTTTGACCTGCAAAGAGTTATTAACTATGTGGAATACATGAAAATAAATCACTGTATTCCCCAAAGTTGTGAGAAGGTAGGATTTGGAATGGTGATATTCACCAACTCTTCCAAACACAACTCGCTTACACAAATGGAAAGAGGCACTCTTGTAGCATTACAGTCGATCTCAAACCTTCCTTGCTCTAGATTGAAAGTCATTCTCTTGCATATGAAGTCATATTCAACCATAACTTTACTCAAAGCCTCCATATGTACACCAAAATTTATCATGTTGAATGGTATTAATGATGGAGTAGAAAAAAATGCACATATTTTTGGACATAATGCACAACTTGTTGATCTATATTACTAAGAAACAATGACCTTCTCTCTCTTACCTTCTCAGGATGTACAACTACAAAAAATTTCCTTTTTAACTCAAAGATTAGATACTGAAGAAATAGTAGACGGTGTCATTCTTTTAAAATATTTGGCGTTTGATACCTGCACTCACAATATTCATCTGTATTTATATAATTCACTACTATACTAGACCACTATGATATTGAAAATTGACACATTTATCATGATTTAAATGCCTACAACGTGCTTTTTGATGAGGATGGTGATCCTCGACTATCAAGCTTTGACCATAATAAAAACAACAAAGATGGAAAAAGATATAACATTAACTTAGAATACACACCTCCTGAGTTTTTTAGGATAGATCGAGTGACTCCTGAGAATATCATATATTGCTATAGGATGGTTCTTTTGGAGCTACTCAATACAAAAAAATATCCCACCCAGTCATGCCTTGGATTTGATCTGCCACAGATTTGGACACAATTTGCGAGATGCATTTTAGATGTCATGAAGGGCGCAATAATCACATGGATTGGCATGTGTCTAGAAATAGAGTTGTTTCTTGGAGCTACCAAAAGTCTCTGCAAAGATTTATTAAGAGGTGCTGAGATAAAGGGAAAAGATGCAGAAAAAATCAAAAGAGAACTATCAGACGTGCTTTGCAGCGACAAAGTGTTTCAACATGTTGTTCTTCCAGAGGCTGCTCTTGGTGTAGATATGTACTTGCCTTCACCGGCAACCATAAGTGATGTTGAGCTTTTGTAGGACATGTAGGTTGCAAAGGTTTATGTCTCTATCTATGGAAGGTTTGAAAGAAAAGAATAAGTACATATGGTCTCAATTGGTTGTGTTACAATATTACAAGGAAACAAAGAAAGCTACAGACAAGTATATGTTCAACAGAGCATATATCATTTTCAGATTTGTATACAAATGTTATTTCAGACTGGGAACTGGTAAATATCATATAACAATATGACTGAACTATAGGGATAATCACTTGACAAAACTACAACCTTATACAAAACTAAACTAAGTAATGTGAACGGGCAAATATACAAATATTGATTCTCAGAAAACTACTATGTAACAAGGTATATTTTATAATTTACTCTCAGTCTGAGTACAACAATAATAAACAATGAGGAGATGGTTATATCTTAGACCTGGTAGTGATTACACATATGCCAAAGAATCCTTTGAAACACCTTACAATGATAGTATTACATTGAGCAGAGCCCTATGCCAAATCGGACCATCACCATGCAGTCAATATTCAGTGAACAAGGATCACACATTCCCACATAGCCACTGAAAGAAGACTCATATCTAATATACTCTTGTTGCTCTGAAACTGGAAACTCATGTCCCCTCTTCTAGTTCCCAAACATCCTCATTAAGTGCCTCACACATCTGCAAGGGATAGTGGATGAGTTAGAAGTGCCCACGCCCTCCAAATGAAACCCATAGCCTACCTATAGACCAACACACTCTTCTAAAGGTCATGTCCCTGGTATTGAAAAGAAAAACTTATCAGCAAATAGTGATCTTAAGGAAGACATACACTCAGGACAGATGAGATCAAATCCCAAAGAAGAGAAGGTGCAAACATAATTATCAGAGGACTTAATTATCAATAGAAATCATATTTTTGAGTGCATGTTGGTGTTGACTTTTCCTGGAGTGCAGCAACCCACATAGAATATTGTAAAAGATACATTTATTAACAAAGGCTGAACTTCTTATAGTTTGCACCAACATGAAAACAAATCTTGTATAGTAGTGAAAGGTCCAAGCATTATGAACAGTTATTTGGCAATTGTAAACATAAGTGCACTTCTACTAGAACAGAGGAATATGAAAAAATTTAAGAAAGGCGTGCACTTATCATGAAAAGAAAAGGAAACATGTCATTTGAAATGAGCTATATGATCTAGCCAAGAGCTGAAATGAAAAGAGAATTATCAATACAATCGGAAATCCCTCCTTCTAGCACCATTATGTAACACCATAAATCTACAAGCTTAAATTATATCTCATACATCCTCATGAAGTTAGTTTAAAGCAAGAAAATAAAATAGCATTCTTTATGAAATAATCCATTATGCTTCACAAAGAAAACAAAAAAACAAACTAATTGAAATCCTAAAAAGCATAGTGAATAACCTATTCCATAGTGGATTGGTGCCACTTTGATATGGAAAGTGGCCCTTACCCAACCCTTGACAATCCACTGATGAAGATGTAATGCTATGATAATGGACAAAATTGGCTCTCAATGTGAAGAGAGTAACTTTGCATAATTGTGGATGATTGTGGATGATCAAAATGAAGGATAGCCTCCCTGTTTATAGAAGAGTTTGATGAGAGAAGAGGCCAAAGTGATGAATGTGGGATAAAAACCCAACCAATAGCAAGGAGCCACTTGTCACCATGTGAATGGTCCAAGGATGTGCAAGTTTTGATGAATGTGCCAATAAATGACATTAGGTGGCCTTTTCAAATTTGAAATTTGGCTTGTTGGAGGGAGAAGAAGGGGTCTTAAATGCCAAGTGGGGGACATGTAAGAGGAGAGTTAATGCTATGTTGGAAGGGACAAGTCATGTGGGAGGGAAATACAAATTGGGAGAATATTCCCTCAAAGATGCCATTTTGAATGAAAATGAGGAATTAATAAATCAATTAAATTGATTTATTTGTGCAAGTGGGAAAAGCTAGAGGATGTGGCATGGATTAGGATTAGATTTAATAATGATTTGATTAAATAAGAGGAGGTTAGGTGATTTGACCCATTTTATTTAGATTTATGGATTAAAATAAATCAAAAGGGGATGGAAAATGATTTAGACTTTGTTAAATAAATATTTTGATTTATTTAGCTAATGGAGATTATGCTAGTATTAAAGATGAATTTATTTAATTTAAATGGAGGAATTTAAATATTAATCAAATAAACTTTATTTATTTGATGAATGGATGAGAAAGAATTAATTAAATGCATGATGCCAATTTTGCATGTCTACAAGTTGAATGATTGATTGTCTTTTCCAAGCTTTGCTTGGTGGTGAACCCTTCAAACCCTAAAAGAACCCCTCCTAGGCCTTCCTTATTGTGAATTGACTAACTCTCTTGGGCTGATAGTCAATACAATTTATGATCCTAGGGAATAATTTAATGACCGATATAGAATAGGTGATCATCCGTACACCTATTTTTATCTACAGTTCATATTGGTGAACCCAACCTTGTTATACATCTCTTTTCTAATTTAAAGTTCATTAAAGCCATATATCTAGGTTGCATTCATTCTTGCATTGCATCTTGCATTAGTGAAAGTGAATCTAGGGTTTCTCAAATTGGCATTAGTGAAAGTGCAAATAGGTTGCATTTTTTCTTTCTTACATCTTCTTATATCATTGGAAAACTGAAAAGGGAATTATCAATCATTCTAATTACATTTAGGAAAATTCTTATTGCATTAAAATTTTGAAAAAATTGCACTCAACTTTATGTCTAATTGCATCATTTTAGTCATCTTTCCTTGCATTCACTGGCATAGTTTTATGTTTCCGAAATTCAGGTCCTTGGATAGGCAATATGAGAACACTGTTATCTACCGAGAATTTTTTGATTTTCTACAAAAATCCCATACTGGGACTAAAATTCCCTTACTGGTGTCTTATTCCCTCTATGATTTTTTGTCTCAGATCCATGCCTGGCTTGTTTGCTCTCTGTTTTAGCTTCTGAAAACTCAAAATCTCACTAGGAGGACCAAGACACGCTACCTAGTGTCTTAATCCTTGTTGACTTTAACTTTGAAGTTTTCAAGGTTTGAAATAGATTTTATATATTTCTATTTGATGTCTTCAATTTTCTATTTCTATTTGTAGAATCTCTATTATTCCAATCTCTTTCATTTCAATTATAATTGTAAGCATAGGATATTGTGCTCATTGCACTTTCTTTGGTCCATCCCTTGTATGAGTTGTACTAATTGGTGTCATATTGCTAATATTGTGGTGAGATGAATTGTGAGGCTCGTGGAATCTCATGATAAAACACTCATTGTGGATCTTGGGTTATCAAGCTCTCTTACTCCAAGTGTTGGTACGAGTTCACTAGGTATAGACCATAACTTTGATAACTCCTTTGCTATGCCTACTTTACCTAAAAGTGCTATGCCAACTGTTCAAGCAATTATTGATCCTATCCCTCAAGAAAACATAATGAAGATGCATGAAAATCTAGCACATTTACAAGATATCATGAGTATTGAAAAAATTTCCAACATTTTTATACCAACCATAAAAACTATTCATCGCATGATGGAAAGTGATGAGGGACTGGAAGTTATGTGTAATATTTCCCAAATCTTTGAAAAACACCTTCCTTCAACCACCAATAGTGCTCAAACCTCAAACAATGTGCAAAATCAAGGAGTTCCAATTTTCCCCCTTCAACCATAACCTTAATTCACACCAATACCAATCCTCAAGTGACCACAATGATGCAACAAACTAGTAGTGTCCTTCCTACCTCAAACATTTCCACTAGTTCTCCATATACCTATGTGGCATCTAGTCTTATAATACCTCCTGTAAGCTATCCATTCACTTGTCCTTCCAATACATACACAATACCACTGTTTTTCCTCCATCTCAAACCACAAGCAATGACCCTCTCATAAATCAACTTTTCCAAACCATTTCATCCCTTCAAAAACAAGTTTCTAACATCAACCAAAATCAAAATAATCCACCTACATACTATGTCAAAAGTGACCCATTATCCTTGGAGATATTGAGAACTTTTGTGCCACAAGGTATAGAGATCCCTAGATTTGAGAAATATGAAGGAAATGGAGACCCCACTAATCATGTTAATTCCTTCATTGCTTTGTATAATGACTTTATCCTTGATGAAAAACTGCTAGCTAATATTTTTCCACCATCCTTGAAAGACACTGCATTGGATTGGTTTTCTACATTACGAAATAAGTCAATTTGTTCATTTAATGAACTTGTTGAAGTATTCATTAACTATTTCTAGGTGCACATGGTTCCCAAAATAACATTAGCTAATTTGATGAGATGTAAACAAAATGACGGTGAAAAAATCACTAACTTTATCTTGCATTACCAATTGCTTTACTCCCAAATTAGTGTGAAGATTCTCGATTCTCACCTTCAAAAAAAATTCGTAGAAAATTTACAACCTAGCATCCAAGATAGGCTTGGGATGATGAAGTTTCCTTCCTTCCTACACTTGTGCACTACCCTTTGAGATTATCAAAATTTTGTAGGTAGTCCTAAAGTCAAAACCACCTCCACCCATCCTGAAAAGTCTGAATCCTCAAGCCAAAGCACCTACCAACCTTTCAAAAGACAAAACAAAGGTTTCCTTCAACTAAATTCCACATCCCAACTTGCCCAACAAGTTGATGCCCAAGTAGCCACTATAAGAAAGAGTAATCCTTATATATTTGGGGATCCACAAAGGCAATTGACTCCCTTACCTGACACACTTGAAAACATCATGACCCAACTTATAAAAAAGAACATGCTTAGCTTACCTCCCACTCGACCTCTTGACCCTATCAAACCATTACCTTCAAAATTTAGACATAATTCCTATTGTGCTTATCACCAACAAAAAGGACATGATATAGAACATTGTAAGTTTCTTAAACGTCTTGTGCAATACCTCATTGATTCTAATCATGTCCAAATTGGAGGTGTGAATAACCAAGGAAATAAGTCTATAGCTCCTCCTAACCAAAACATGTAAATCTTTACCAACCCTATGCCTAACCACAATATTTCATTTGTTAAGGCTACTGAAACTGAGCCCGATGTGATGAAAGTTGACATGGATGATGATAATAATTATGAACAAAATCCTATGGATGATAATGAGAAAAGTCCTATTATTACAATGATAGGAGTGATTGACATCGAGCCTCATAAACTACATAGCATTTTTTTCATTCGTCATTCTCCTTATTTATGTCATTTCATTTCGAGGTTTAATTACCAATAAGGGTTTGAACAAGGAAAACCCACATTTACTAACAATCAACAAGTTTTTCCCCTTTTTGTGTGTTTGTGTTTGTAGATCTAGGTTGAATACTTGAAGATCATTTGGAGTGAAAGATTGAAAAGATGTAAAAGTTCATTACAAAGTTGTCATATTCACAAAAAGTCACCTATATACCATATTCAGAAGATTCAAAACCTAAGATCCGGGGAGAAGTAGAGACTTGGGAGCTAAGGACCATATTTAGAGATTTTGAAAACCATAAATGGGACTAAGTTGCCACCTAGGGTATCTTAGTCCTCCATGTGGTATTTTTTAGAGATTCTTCAGGATTCTATTATGGCATCCGAAGATTCTGAGATTCCCTCAAAAAATAGAAATGAGACTAAGTCGCCACCCAGGGCATGTTAGTCCTCCACAACATATTTTGATATATTTTTCACATTTCCAAAATCCTTGTGACATTTCTAGGTTGTCAAGGTGCACACTGTCAAGGTGCACACATCCTAACTTGTTGCATTATTCCATCATTTGCATCCTTCATTTAGCTTGCATTATTAGGTTTTGCGAGTTGAATGATTGATTTTATTTTCCAAGATTTTCTTGGTGGTGATCCCTTCAAACCCTAAAAGAACCCCTCCTAGGCCATCCTTGTTCTGACTTGACTCACTCTCTTGGGTTGATAGTCAATCTAATTTAGGATCCTAGGGCATAATTGAATGGTCGATATAGAATAGGTGATCACCCGTACACCTATTTTTATCTATAGTCCAATGATAGCTATTCCTTAGACCACTTTTGGCCTACACTCATTGGTATGCTCCCATGTAGGAAGGATCTCTTGTATCATATCGATGAGAAGTACAAGAAAGGGAATTTAATACCTAAAGTGAGTTATCCTCCATCTCCCTATGTTGTCTCACATAGGGCCTATTTGAATGTTGATAGTGATGCCACCATGGCATGTAGAAGGGAAGAAGAGAAGTGCTCTAGAGGTTCCTCTTCCTCCTCTTCCACTATATAGCCTGATGCTTCCTCTCACCCTACTATGGTGTCATCAAATTCCACCCCGCGATTTTGGGAGAATCCTTTGGTGCCGGTTTGGTGAATGCCCAAGCACTCTACCTTTGAACTTCTCATTCTACTCATGGTTCCTAGGCCTATTCGAAATGGTAGAAGGAAGGGCCCTTGCAAGGAATCCTCTATGTCTCAACCTCTACAGCCTTCCACTTCTCCTGCTCCTAAAGCAGTGAATTGGAAGAGGCCTATCGTCAAGGCGCTAGAGCTAACTCCCCTCGAGTTGTCTCTCAACCTCTTCCTCCTACTCTCATTCAAGAATTTGTCCCTTTGTTGAAGATGGCTATGATGGACACCCCTATGGCTAAGTAGGAGCCTTTTGTCCCTTCTTAGCTCCAAGCCACTAGCTCAAAGAGTCACAAAAACCACCTCGCACATGAGTGCAAGCATTGGTGAAAGGCTCTGGTGATTAAGTAGGCCTGGTTGCAAAGAAAATAAGAGGAATTGATCACCCATGTTTAAGGACCTCCCGTTATGTCCTCCTCTCCTATGCCATCTACTTTTATTCAATCGAATTGAGTCCTGCTTCTAGCTCCCACTATGAGTGTGAGTGCACCTAACCCTAAAAGGTGTAGTTAATCATTTCTCCTTCAGTTGAACCAACTCTTTTGATGTCCCTCCCGAACATCCCGCCATTCCCTAAACCCATGGACATGTCGTATACCTCAGTGGTGTCTGTCGTGGTTTTCTCCTCCTCTTTCACGCCTCTCACCTTGTCTATGGGGAGTTCACATCCTACGATGAAGCAGAAAGTGGAGGTTATCCCTTTTAGAAATGGGGGGCATAAGAGGAGCCCACCTTCTTCAAAGGGCGGTCTTACGCTAACTTGTACCGTCCTAGTGACGGAGAAAGTTTTGACTTCTCCTGAGTTTGTCACTACTCCCAAGTCCTTCGGTGAGCCTAGCAGTAGATCTTAGGTGCTGCCTCCGTCACTTGATGAGGTAACTTATGGAATTCCTATGGGGTGAATGTTCAATCCTTTGGACAAGGTCTCGGCCTTGTCATATATTTTTATAGAATTGCTCACCTTCTCTCCATAGGACCTAAGTGGAGGAGATCCTAAAGAGTCTCCTTAGCTCTTGTTGCTAGGGGTTCAGAGGGTCCCTGGCTTAATATTCCACCACTTTGGGCTCATCCACCTTCCTCGAATAATGATCTAGATTTGGAAGTAGACAACCTCTTGGTCAATGAAAGTTAGATGGGTGCCTCTTCTTCACCTTTATATTAGGTGTGTGTTTATTGTGATGTGTTCCCTCGTGCTTGTATTTTTATGTGCCTAGATGACCTTTGCCACCCTTTTTGGTGCTTGCAAATAGGCGTGCTTTGTTTTGTGATCTTCTATCTATCTCATCATTCTTCAATGTTTGTGTTTTGATTTTTAGAAAATTGGGGATAATGCAAAGTGTTGGGGGAATTTAGGCTTCCCTTCCATGTTGAACCAATTTTTTATTTTTTACTTTGTCTTCTCGTGCATTCTTCACATGGTCTGATATAATAGGGGTATGATGACATTTCATATATCTACTATTACTATACTTGTATATATTTATGAGAAGCTCTAGCCTCAAAATATCAGATCACCCCTATACCCTCTGTTAGTATGTTTTTATGTATTTTTGTATCTTTCTATCTTCTTTTCTTGAGTTGTAACATTGTGGTGTTCATATGTTTTCCCTTGTGTGTGTGGCAACATCACCACAATTCCCACTCTAATTTTCATAAAAAAATTTCTTTTCCAATGAATCTTTTTCTCAAAAACCTTTGCAATCTTTTTCAAAAATCACATTCTCAATTTGGACCCCTAGCGGAACATGTTTCCTTTGTCATGGGTTTGCAAAAAGAGAACTTAAGAACTTTCATCTGAGGTGGGAGAAGCCTTTCCTATAGGAAAATCCTTTACCTTCCCATTGTGAAGGGGCATCTTCTTCCTTTTGAATTCCTTTATGAAGTAAACATATTTCAAAAGGATTCCTTGATGATTGAACCATTTTGTGGAAAACATTCTTACACTTTCAAAAATCGTATCCATTGATTGGATCCTTCTTCTTTTGAAGGGTTCCTGGGGGACCCCTTTGAAAATTGTTCCTTCAATTTGTTGACTATCTACATGACTATCTAGTATTTTCCTATATGGCTGCTTTGTATTCTTTAGCACGTTTTATGTGTGGATTAACATGTTACTTTGTAGGTGCACTTGTGAATCTGCTTTCTATCTTGACTTTGCAGATTCCCCTTACACTGGGCTTCCTTCATGAGAGGGTACTTGGGGGGATGCCTTCTTGTAGGTCTATGGGCCTGTGAGGCACTTAAATCTTGCAGGATTCATCCATCATTGGTTTGAGGGCCTTTAGTTTACTCTATGCAATTTCGTAGTTCTATGGAGCTATGGAGTCCTTCGGTTCGAAACTCCCTAGGAAAGAGTACCTATGGAGTCCTTTTCCTGACCTATGCTTTCAAGCTTGCTAGATCATGGTGTGTTTCCTTAATGGTTCAGGTATACATCTCTATCTTTTAGATCTACTTTCCTTTAGATCTACTTTCCTGAATGCTAATTAATATTCATGCTCGCTAAGGCGGGGGAAAAATGTATAGGAGAAAATTTGAACCCCTTGTGAAATTCCCTTTTCGCATACCCTAAGCTTTGAAAATCAAATCCAAAGGAAAAAATCCACACCACCCATCCAGAATGCATTCACTTGGCATGTGTTTTATTTGTTGGAGGGGGGATTTTCATCAAGGACGTGAGTGTGGCATAGGGTTTCTCAAGCATTTTTTGAGGTGGCACCTATCAACGGTCTAGATTCAAAGGAGAAAGAATAGATGGTGGAGATGGAGAGAATTAGGATGTTGTCCCCTTGACCAAAGATAAAATGCCATGTGTGTGGAGGAATCTCTTGACCAATGGGAAAGATGCCATTTGGATGGGAGACCTAAGTGTGTGAAACAAAGACCCATGTGCTCCAAATTTGTTGGAAGTGTGGGAGAATAAAGCCATATACTTTTTCCAATTGGTGCAAGTGTGTGAGGATAATTCTAATTAATAATTAGGCTTATTTATTTTCATGTGACCTTTGTGAGGTGGCGCAAGAAAAAGTAGTAGACATGTGCTCTAATTATTAATAAGGATTAAGGAAGATTAA
>VDFB02373365.1:34302124-34394768 GCA_007258455.2 Sequoia sempervirens
TGTGTATCTTATGAGGTAGCCTATACAGAGTATTATACCTTGACACTGAGTGTATTGGAGTATGCTCCATATATTATAGACACTGGGATGACAAAGGATTATTTAGATTATTTAGAGTACTTCCACACTCATCCCTTTCCTAGATTGACTCATCCAAAGGAGCCACTACCCCTAGTTGATGGAGAGGGAGGGGATGATGAGGGTGAGCAGTGGAATGGTGTAAGATGGTGTAGGGGTGGCTGTGAGGGTAAGTGAGTAAGGTGGTGAGAGGATGATGAGGCAGGTCATTGAGGTGGTTTGATAGTCATCCACTTGATTTTGGGGTAGTTCCAAGGCACAAGAGGAGCAGTTAATGAGTACTGTGTGTATTCCTTGTAAGTCAGATCAGATCCCTCAATAGTAGTCGATGACAGTAGTGCTTGAGGTAGAAGTCTAACTTTTTAGAGCAAGAGTAAAGAAGATTGAGCATGGATTGTAGGTCACTTGAGATGAGTTAAGTGCAGTGCTCCAAATAGTTTAGATTTTATTTATCGACAGAGGACATACAGTTATATTCATTAGTTGTAGGCATGGATTATACTACTTAGAGAGGGATGCCTTTAGATGATGGACAGAGTAAGCAACACCATCTCAGAGGTACAATAGATTCTTCAAAGAGATTCAATACATTTTTAGAGTTGCTTTTATAGAGGTAAATATCATGAGTTGGTTCCTCCCGAGCAACGAGAAAGTTTTGAACAGTTTCATTCTTGTAGATCTCGTTCTTAGATTGTTAGCATGGGTGTCACACAACTATTGTTTGGAGATAGGAGAGATCCAGGTGTAGGTCCGTCAAGTAGAGGAGGTACTAGTTCCGTGAGACTAGTAACATCTAGTGGGAGCTCAACATAGCATATTGTGATGTTCCTTGGACATTGTGTATACACCTTTTGTGATATTGAGGATTTATTTCCCATGATACAATGCCTTTTGGATTTTTATGTATCTCATCCTACTTTTGGATATCCTTGTACACTTGGACATTATGATATTTTTGATGTTATATGATATGTAGCAATGGTTATGATCCAAATTTTGATATGATGATAAAAGTATATGATGAATTTGATTTCCCTGTGATAATTATGATGTAATGTGATGTGTTATGATTCTATGATGGTTTATGAATGATGCCTCTATGATGTATGTGATGGATTTGACTATGCTAATGAAATGTGATGCATTTTTAGGTTTTTTTTTCTCTTTTCTAATGCCAATATGATGCAATGAATGTATGATGGATGAAATGATGATGCATATTTATGTTGATGTTTATGTAATGTTCTATATGATGATGATATGATGATTATGATGATTATTCAATGATGATGCTTATGTGATGTTTACATGATGTTTATATGTCATGATGATCATGATTATTATGATGATTTATTTGTGATGTATGCAATGATGATATGATAATGCATGGTCGATGATTTGATGGATTAAATGATGTAAGATGTTCCATGTGATGATTATGTTGAATATGTATGGATGCAATGCAAATGATGTGTGATGTTGTGTAATGATGAATGATGATTATGTGATGAAAATGATTGAATGTGCATGACTTCAAATGTTGAGGGCCTCAAGCTTAAATGAGTATGTCCAACTTCCAAAAGTAGTGGGAAGACTGTAGTAGATTGATCTTTTAAGCTTCATAACTCTGACATATTTCCCAACTTTCTTGGAAATATGAAGAGACTCACTTATTTAAGCACAATGGATGATATGATTTTGATTTTGGAAATGATTATCCAGAATGTATGTCTTTGTTATTTTTTTGTATTTTCTAATGCAAATATTATGATGGAATGTATAAATATAAATGATGTGAGAATGTTTTCTAAGATATGCAAATGATGATGCAACTGATTTGCAACTAAATGAGAATGATGTGTTTTTGGTTAATGTCCAGTGTACTCAATCCATTAATAATAGAGATGACACCATTGTGAAATTCTTTTAGCTCTAAAAAATCCCATAAATACACACGCAATACTAACATGAATGCAATCTAACTTAACTATGTAAATCTCATATTCAAAATTTTTCATTTGTATTAACCAATTTGTTGTGCTCGTTATCATCATTGGGCCTTTAAAATGTTGAAAGTGAGTACAAGCATCGATGGCATAGTTTAGACCAAGATGACCTGAGTACTAATTCCATGATGTTTTAAAATTGCAAGTTAACACAAGCATATAAGTATAATTAAACCAAGATGACCTGAGCATTGCTTGCGTAAATAGATAAGAGTTAATATTTTCCCTATGCAAATTCAAAATGTCATTAGTGATACTTTGTAGCACACGTCTCGCGACAACTTGCATAGTAATAATGATAAACTCATAGACAACAAACAAAGAAAAATCATATTCTTTCCTTGCTCCTCTAGTTCAATACATCATCGAGGGGATCTATAGATATGATTAAAAAAATCAAAGCACAACAATTGAACATTTGTGTTTCATGTGATAAACCCATGATTTGGAAAAGCGTCATTCTTTCGATTTTCTAATTTTTTTGGGATTTTTTAGATTTTCTAATTTTTAGGTGTTTTCTAAGATTTTGAACAAGAACCTAAAATAAAGACCTATCCTAAGGGCCTTTGGGGCTGATTAAAGATGATTAAAGATGAGCCTTGCCTACATTATACACTCAAAGACCACATAGTTCGACTGACTCAATCGATTTATAGGACCAAGATATGAATAGATGAGAGATGACAATTAATTACAATGGACCACTAAAGGACTTGACCTAGGGTGTCTCGAGGGCTGATCAAAGATGATCCTTGCCTACATTTAAGCTCAAAGATGACGTAGTTTGACATGACAACTCTATTTTTTGACTTTTTCACTCACTTTTGACCTTTTTTTGGATTTTGATATGATATGAATGTTTGATGCATTTCTGATGGTGATCAATGTTCCATGTTGGGTTGTGTTATGATCATTGTTTTTTGTTGCATTTGTCTTCTTGTTGTTTGTCTATTGGTTTAGGCTCAAATTTTGTTGCCCCCAATGAGTGTAGGATTTTTGCCCCAAGTCTATGGTGAGACACGACCGCGATGCCAAAATATGTACATGATGATTTTCAAAGGATAGGAAGATGGTTGGCATAAGCAAATGGGGAAAGTGAACAATTGACATGCTCAAATAGATGGAAAAGCTAACCTGTCACAAATAGCACTTATTGCCAGGTTTTCACTACTTGTTTTTATTGCACTTTTTCAGATTTTATGATTTTTTTGATATTTTTGAACTTTTTTGATATTTTTGTATTTCTTTTTTCTAATTTTTTTGGTCATTACCAAGATCCCTATTTTCCAAGTTTTCATCAAGGACACTATTTTTTTAAAGGATATTTTCTTATGTTTTTGGTATTTTTTAGGACCTTTTTGATGCACTAGATGATTCAAGTGTAGAACTTTTTGAGATGCAAGCTATTGAGGTGTTCATAAAAAAAATCCCCTTCTGGTATAGATAACTGATATGATCCTGATCCAAAGGCTCCAAAAATGACAAAGGGACCAAGCCAGTTTGGTTCAAATTTCCCCTTCTTTTCTCGATCTTATTGATTTCAGGGGTTCTCTTTCAATACCAAATCACCAACTTCAAATTTTCTAGGCTTGACTCTGTGGTTGTAGCTTTTGGATATCCTTTGCTGATATGCCTTTAGGTGATCCATTGCATGTTGACGGTGTTCAACCAAAAGTTCTAATTCTTGTAATCTAGACACCCTATGATCCTCATTTGAAATGATCTCTTTTAGCGACACCTGGAGTGATGGTATTTCAACCTCAATAGGTAGGATAGCCGCTGATCCATAGACTAGAGCATAGGGTGTAGCTCCTGTTAGGGTTCAGATATCAGTTCTGGAAGCCCACAAGGTAGGGTTCAATTGAATGTGCCAGTCTTTTCCAACATTATTAATGGTTTTCTTCAATATCTTCAAGATAGTCTTATTTGAGGCCTCGGCTTGGCCATTTCCTTGAGGATAATAGGGTGTAGAAAACCAATGATGGATACGAAATTTCTCACAAAGTTCTTCAACATCTTGATTTTTGAAAGGTTGTCCATTGTTAGTGATGATGGACTGAGGGATGCCATACAAACAAATGATGTAGTTCAAGATGAAAGATGATATTTGTTTTCCTATGATGGTTGTTAGGGGAACTACTTCAATCCACTTCATAAAGTACTCCATGGCCATGGTGATAAACTTGTGTCCATTGGATGAAGATGGGTGTATTTTTCCTATGAGATCCAATCCCCACTAACAAAAGGGCCATGTTGATGCAAAAGGATGAAGTTCCTATGCTGGTGCATGGATGAGATTGCCATGAATCTGGAACTTTTGGAATTTCTTGACAAATTGAAAAGAATCCTTCTCCATAGTTGGCTAGTAATATCCCAAATGGAGGAGTTTCTTAGCTAGAGTTAAACCACTTGAATGAGTACCACAAACACCTTCATGTACTTCTGATAAATCAGTTTTAGATTCATCACATTCTAGACATCAGAGGAGAGTTCCATCAAGACCTCGTCAATAAAGGACATCTGTAATAAGGGCATGTCGAGCGGTTTGGCAAATGAAGTTTCATTTTTTATTGCGAGATAGGTCAGTAGGAAGGGTGTTATCTTTTAGAGACGCATAGATTTTCCCATAGAGGGAAGTGTTAGCCTCAGCTAGGTGGTAGATAACTTGTGACTCAAGGTTGTCATTAGATGGTTTGAATAGTTGTTCCACCATGAACTCGTAATAGGCTTATTTCTCTAGAATCTGCAAGAGAGAGGAAATGGTAGCCATGGCATCGGTGGCTTTGTTGTCACTTTGATGAATCTACTCAAATATGATTTCTACAAAATACTTTTTGAAGTCATCAACCATTCTTTTGTAAGGCATCAACTTCTCATCTTTTGTTTGGTAGTCATCATTTACTTGATTACTGATTAATTGTGAATCCCCATAGACATGCAACTCTATGATCTTCCATTCAACTACTACTTTGATTCCAATGATCAAGGCTTCATATTCAGCTATGTTTTTGGTGCAAGGGAACATCAATCTGTAAGACTTAGGAATGGTGTGTCCCTATGGTGAGATAACTAATATTCTGGCTACTGATCCATGTTGTGTATAAGAACCATCAAAGTACAAGACCCATTGTTTTCTGGACAATATTAGGACACCAACATCTGGAAACTCAATGTTCATGGGATGATTGTCTTGTAATAGTGCTTCAGCTAACTGATCTGCAATTGCTTGTCCTTTGATTGCCTTCCTATCAACATATTGGATGTCAAAATCATTTAGCATCATGACCCACTTGGCTAGTCTTCTAGTTAGATTAGCTTTGCTTAGAAGTTATTTCAGTGGATCTATCTTGGTTATTAACTTAATGGTATGGGTAAACATGTAGTGTCATAATTGTTGGGTGGTGAACACTACTGCCAGAGAAGCCTTTTCAATGAAAGTGTAATTGATCTCATAACCATTTAAGGTTCTTCTTATGTAATATATTCCCCTTTATTTTCTTGTTGAATCCTCTTGTGCTAACGAGGCTCCCAATGATAATTTAGTTGTCGCTATGTACAATAAAAGTGGCTTTCCTTCTGTTGGTGGTATCAAGACAGGTGGACTCATCAGATATTGTTTCAATTGATTGAAGGATCCTTCACATTTTTCATCCCATCAGAAAGATACATTCTTGTGGAGCAAGTGGTTGAAAGGATGTGTCTTATCTGCCAATTGTGCATAAATCTTCTAATAGATTGAAATCTTCCTTGCAAGGATCTGAGTCAACTGATGTTTTTAGGAGGCATCTCCATGATAGATTTGACCTTTGCATGGTCTAATTGAATTCCTTTAGCCAACACAATATATCCCAAAATTTTAGCTAATGTTACACCGAATACACACTTCTTGGGATTTAGTCTCACATTGAACTTTTCCAGTTTGGTGAAAATCTTATCTAAGATCTCTAGGTTTCCTCTGGTGTAGGATTTTTCCAACATATCATCTACATAGTATTCCATAAAAGTTTGCATCATTTCGTGAAAGATGGAGGTCATGGCTCTCTCATATATGGCTCCAACATTCTTCAACCTAAATGACATGACATTGTAGCAAAAAGTGCCCCAAGGACATGTAAAGGAATTTTTATCTTGATCTTTAGGAGAAATTTTCATTTGATTATATCCTAAAAAACCATCCATGAGTGAGAGAATTTCATGTCCACCAATCAATTCCACGATGATGTCAATTTTGGGCAAAGGAAAATCATCTTTGGGGAAAGCTTTATTGAGATCCCTGAAATCTATGTAGATTCTAATGCTTTTGTCTACTTTGGAAATAGGTACCTTATTATAAATCCACTTTGCATAGTCAATAGGTCTATTAAATCCTACATCTAACAATTTCTTTAGTTTGGCTTTGACCAAAAGGGCGATGTGGGGATGCATTTTCCTTAACTTTTTCTTAACTGATTTTATTCATGTTGGTAGTCATAGGTGATGCATGATGAGTTCTAGATCAATCCTTGGCATGTCGACATAATACCAAGCAAAGTTGATTTGCTTTTCTGTGATGAATTTGATGAAGTCTAGTTTTTCTTGTTCTATCAAGGATTCTACTAGATGGACAATCTTCACTATTTACTCATTGCCAATATTGATAGACTAGGTGGGTTCAACCAATATTTTAGGTTGTTCCTGAAAGTGCTCGGGAGTGTGTTAAATCTTCCATCCTTGAGTACCTCAGAGAGGTTTTCACTATTGGATACACTCTTTGTTTTTAATTTTTCTAGATTTGAGACTGCCATTGAATGGTTTTCACCATCAGATCTATTCCCTACTTTGTTACGGTGTTCAATGGTGGAATCTATTTCGGGATTGGTGAGACAGAGGAAGTTGGCAATGGCTTCGTTGTTTGAAAAGAGAGGGATATTGGATGGCTCAGTTTGTTCCCAATCTATTAGTTCAGGATGTACCAAGGGTAAGGATTCATTGGATTGGCTAAAGTTAGATGCACTAAGAGTCCCAATGGTGATGTTTTTAGACTGTCCAATAGCAAAATTGATGTCTATAATGTAACTCTCCTCTAAATTATTTGTTTCACTCTAAGTCTGATCATCTTCACTAGAATCATCAATGTGTAGTGATCTTATTTCAAGTGGTCTATGACCTAAACTTTGACCCTCCTCATGTATAGGTGTATACTTTTGGACTACATCAATTTCCTTATCATGACAAGACTCTTTAGATAATGAATCCCACGCATACTCATTTGAATCAGTCTCATGAGCATCCTAGCTTGTAGTTGTAGGATTCTTCCAACAACTTGTTGTTTGGTTTCTTCTCTAGATTCTTCTCTATACCCTAGTCATGTTTTATCTTTGGCTTGCATAGTGACAAGTTATATTGGTTCTATGATGCCTTCTTTCTTTTTACCAATAGGACCTTTTCCCTTGTATCCCATCTTTTCCATGATTGTCTTCACTTTCCCATACTAATCTATTTGTACACTTGAAGTGGATGCTTTTGGTGATTCATATTCTTTATACAACCAGTTCAAAACCTTCTGACTCATCTACTAATGTTCCATCTCTTACAAAGGTTCCATCAAATAGTGTTTTGGGTTGTGATGATTCCTGTCTTGATGTCGATGGTTGTCCATAAGACTTTGGAGAAGATGATAGTTGCGACAAGCATAAGGATTCCAAAAATGAGTATTCCCCCATACCTTTGTCTTTTAATTGGATCTTGGCAACTTGTTTTTATAAGGATTTAAGTAGACTTTCCTAATTTTGTGAAGTAGGATTTGATGTAATTTCTTTACTTGAGAGATTGGCATCAACAATATCCTTATCCTTTGATTGGTCCTTTTCCTCAAACCACTTGGATAAGGCATTTAGTTGTTTCCCATCATTTGATAAACCTTGAGTTGGAGCTTCCCTATTGTGTGGTACAAAAGCATCTTGGGTTGTCTCGAGGGTGTTACAATATTGGGGGTTATTTGAATTAGTTGCAATAGTGATTTCCTATCCATTAAATGGGAACTTCAAACACTGGTGATATGTGGATGGCACTGCTTGCATGTCGTGAATCTAGGGTCTTCCCAAGAGTATGTTGTAGGTTAGTTCTTTGTCTAGTACCTAGCATACTATGTCTCTAACAACTGGTCCCACTTGAATAGGTAGAACTATTAGCCCTTGTGAAAATCTCTCCTTGTCACCATATGCTTTTATTGTGATTTTACTGCTCGGATCAATAGCATTTTTTGAATAGCCTAGTGCACGGACAAGTTTCAAAGTACATATATTTAGGCCAACTCCTCCATCTATTAGGACACGTTTAACATAGTGATTATGAATTAAGACCTCAATTTGTAGAGTAGCATTGTGGGGATGATTGATAGATACATCGTCATGTTCATAAAAGGATAAGTAGTGTGGTGCGGTCAAATGTCCCACCATAGTTTGGAATTGACAAACCTCTAGATTGTTGGGTATCATGGTGGTAACTAGAGCTTGTTCCAAGATTTCTTTGTGAGCAGGAGAAATCTTGAGGAGTTCTAATATGGATATTTGTGCGGGTATCTTCTGTAACTGATCCACTATGTTATATTGAGTTTTCAGGTTAGCAATTGATTCAAATGTGGAAGGGGTAGCTCCTTTCAATGTTACCTTGTCTTGTCCTTGTGTGATTGCATTGATGGGTGTGTTGTTGTGTTGTTCCCTGATTTTGATAACATTGATTTGATGTGAGGTAGTGTTGACATTATGGTGATGATTTGTAATGATGTTTTGTTCATGTCAAATGGTGTCATTGCTTGTTGGGTTATTGTTGACAATAGTATCTAATTTTTCATGGGTTGGATCATCAACCACCTCAACATACAAAATGGTGGTGTCATAGACATAGTTAATGCTCTTGCCTTTGTTGTTTGATGAAGAGGTCTCTCCCTTCTCATAGTTTGGTAGGGGGTTCTTGAACGTCCCATGATCATTGTTTGTTTGAGGTCCCTCTTATTGTTGATTACATCTTGTATCAAATGTTTCAACTGCATGCATCCATTGGTTTTATGTCCCTTGTGGTGAAACTCATAGAAGTGGGTCTTGTTCCACCATGGGGGTTTAACTTTTGGTTCCCAATTTCTTGCGTCTAGTAAAGTTATGACCTTAGCTTCAAGAATTTCTTTTAATGCTAATTCTAGTGATTTCCCAAAAGGTGCAAACTTCCTTTGATTTGAGTATGCTTTATATGATGGTGTCCTAGGTCTAGCATTACCTTGATTGATGTTTTGGTTGTTTCCTTGGTTGTGTCCTTGATTGTTGCCTTGGTTGTTACTTTGATTGTTGCATTGGTTGTTACTTTGATTGGTTCCTTGGTTTTTTCTTTGGTTGTTGGGGAGACTGTTGTTCTGATTAGTTTTGGTGGTGACTACAATCAAATTGAATACAGGTGTTGTATTAGGGATTTCAACTACACCATCATTGTTTCCAACATTCTTGTTTCATTGCCAAAACTTGGGTTTGTCACCATTATTGTAATTGTTGGATGGATTTGATGAGTTGTTTTCATTGTATATCTTGATGACTCCTCTTTTTACTAGGGAATCCTTGATTTTAATTCCATTCTCAATCAATTTTTTGAAGGTTGGGGGACATTGTAATTCCAATCTATAACTCATCTTGTCGTTAAGGTTGTCAATAAAGATTGCTATATTTTCCTTTTCTAGTATAGGATGAGAGTATCATGCAAATAACCTTCTCCACTTTTGCAAGAACACAAGGAATGATTCACCCTTCTTTTGTTTTAGGTTACAAAGATCTTTCATGCTGATGTCATGTTGGATGTTGTATGAATATTGGGTGATGAACTTGTTAACTAACTCCTCAAAATTTTTAATTGGTGGGGTGAGTTTGGAGAACATTCAAGACAATGTCCACCTAGGCTTCTTGGGAATAATCTTATCAAATAAGTTTCCTCATAGGAAAATTTGAGGCTCATGGTTCTCAATTCCCTTACATGATCAATCAGATCATTTTTTCCATTGTATTTGTCATACTTTGGGAACTCACAATGTTTGGGAAAGGGTATCATGTGAATGCTTTGATTGAATGGATAAGGACAAATGTCTTTGATCAAGTATTGTTTTGAAGTTTCCTTTTGCATGTCAAGCATTTGTTGTTGAAAAGTCTTTACTAGATTAGTCAAGGAAACTACTTGTTCAGGATCATTTCAGGCTTTTTGGGTGGTGCTTTCAATTGATTTACATCAAAATCTTCTGGTAATTTAGCACCTTGTTTAGCCAACATAAGGAGGTATTTTTCCCCATTTCATTCAAAAATATTTTCTAAACACTTTGAAAATTGGGATCTTGTTCAGCATGTTGGATATCTTCTTTGGTTATTTCTTCCCCATTAGTGTTGTTGAGTCCATGAAAAGGATTCTCCTCCACCTCTGCCATGGTGTCTCGTGTTTCACTATTTTGAGTTTTAGTGTTTTGAGTCTCTATAATCAGAGTTTCAATGATTGGGATTTCAATGTTTGAAGTCTCAACAATTGGAGTTTCAATGTTTTTCTCCTCAATGTTTTGATTTTCAAGTCCTTTTTCCTTGATCTTTTTTTTTCTGACCTTGTTTGAATGGGCATACAAGTGTTATAGTTTAGACTAAAATCTGATCTAGGTTTTGGAAAAGTACCAAGGGTTACAACTAAGCCAAATAGAATGGAAAATTCTAATGAGACTAAGTTGAATTTTGACTATGTAGCTTTGTTTTGTGATGAGAGGATGATAAATCCTGATGATGAAACTAGGCCTAATAATCAAAGGTGTGATAAATTTGATGATGTTTCTACTTTGTGATGTTTAGATCTAGGTTTAGGTTGGAAAATTCCACTTTTATAGGTCTATTTCGACACATTTAGACTTCTAAGGTATCTAAGGAATGATCTTGGACTTGGAGTTTTGATTCAAGATGTGTAATTAAGGTACTCAAAATGTTGGAAAAGTCTTGGATTTTGATGATAGTACATCATGTATAACTCTAGATTTTTCTTCCAAGCTTTCTTGTAAAAATTGAAGGCTAACCTTTCTCTAAATTTGTCGAGCATAGACAAACAATTTTGACATTGTTTTGGACTAAGAGGTTTTATCTTTTTTTTAATAATCCTGGCCTTTCATGAAATCATCATATAAACCCCATATTCTAACTCTATTTTTCCTATGGAAAGGTTGAACATTGTTGAAAGGACTAATTTTTTGAAGATGGATGAACCTAAGTTACTATTTCAAGGTCTGCAAGAGGTGCCAAAATAGATACAAGAGGTGTTAGAATAGGTGCAAGAGGTGCCACTTCAAAGACAAGAGGTGCCAAAACTCTAAAAACTTCCCAAAATGACTCTAAAACAAATGAATTAGCCCCCCAAAAGGTTTGCTTTCTCGGATTTTTCAATTATGGACTTGTTTCCCTCAATGGATGTAGTTTTGAATCAAGGTTTTCACTTTCAAAATGTAACATTTTTTATGGTGTTTTGTTTGAGTTTCATTTTGAAGACACATCAAGCAAAATATACACTCCTAAGGCTGTGTAAGACTATGTTCTTTTAGATTCCACACGGGTTTTACCCCAACTACACTATCTTTAGTGAATGAATTTAGAAGCTTGGTTGCACAAGCTCTCCCTTAGAGTGCACTCTCATTTTAGGCCAACCAAGCTTCCAATAAGCATGAAACTCCCATGGCAAACTTATCATCTCTACTAAAAACTGTGAGAATGTGGATGCCTTGGCAACGACCATTGTTGCACCAAATAATAGATAAAGGATTTGGCCAAACTACAAGGGTTTTAGTAAGGAATTTTTGTTCGTGGGGGTTGATCCATGTGGCAAGAGACCATTGTTTCCCTTCTCATCAGAACCAACCTCATGATGTTGGCCTTTGTTCCAGTATCCACACTTATATACCGGTTGGAAATGCGCTTGGCTTTAGCGTGTTACCGATTGGGTCATTCCCTTGGGTGAGTACTTTTTCCCACAGGGTAGACCCTTTAGGATAAAAAAAATCAAGCAAGCATGCTCGTAGGTCAATCAATCTTTATTTCACATGAATAAAGAGAGACCACATGCTATAAGCTCCATTGATACTCAGACATAAATAAGAACAGGTTTGGCTTTTCGGATCACCCAATTAAGGGGAGAGCATATGCCTACCATCCATCACATACAAAAGACATGGTGTTCATTAACACATTAATTAAGCTATGTGTAACTGAGGGTAAATTTTGGATTAGATTCAATCAATAAAGCATATAAATCATAAATGACAATAAACCCAAAGTAATTACAAAACACAATGGAAGCAAATGAAAGAATGATTATACCTGATCGCCGAGACCTCCATGATTTACTTTTGTAACACCTTCTTACTTGTTGGATAATGCTTTGCCCTCAGATCCGTCATGCGAGCAATCTACAAATGTCTAAGTCCTACACCAAGCTTTGAACGATTTTAGATATGCCTAATGACTATGCCTATGACCATGATTAACAATGTCTATGCCTAAACAATGCTAAGACTTGATTAAATAAAAATAATAATTTCTATGAAATTCTAAGAGTGCAAGTGCGAAATTGTATAAAGTAAATGCGTGTAATCGAAAAGTGAGAGGAAAATGCCATTTTATAGAAAATGCCATTTTGAATGGACGAGTGAGATTAATTCATGACGAAAACCTAAAATGAAAGGTCCAGATTAAATCTGTGAATCCCTAATTAGGGTTAGGGAAAATTCATTAATCAAACGGTCAAAATAATATCTCAGATAATCATATCGACGATGGAGAATAAATGAGATAAATTAATTAGAAAATAAAGATTTTCAAAAATCAAGAAGATAAAGACTGCCTAATTTGCGAGATTCGAAAAATCAAGAAGATAAGAGTTGGACTGAAGATCAGATTTGGAAAATCAAGAATCTACCCGATTACTTGATTTTTGGAAGATTAGTTACCATTTTGAATTAAATTAATTCAAAATAATGATTTTGTGAGACAATAGATAATCTTTTTCAGATTATTTACCAAAATGGACTGACAGTTAAGATTGTGATGACATTTTAAATAATTTAATTTATTTAAAATGAGAGGAATATTAATTTTGACAATTAAATAATTAAAGATAATTATTTAATTTAGCAGATAAGATTAATTAATTAAATAAATTAATCAATTCATTTAATTAAGACGTTAGTGACATATTAAATAAATAAATAAAATTTATTTATTTAATAATCGAGAAAAAATATATGACAAAAGGGTAATTAAATAAATTAAGAAATTTATTTAATTAAGAGAAGACCTAGACAATTAATGACGTATCTAATAAATAAATAAAATTTATTTATTTAATAATCATGAAGAATAAAAGGACATGAATTAATTAAATAATTATGAATTATTTAATCAATAGTCGAATGTGGACCAAGGACATAATTAAATATCATAATTATGCTAGGACTAAAGTGGTAAAAAATGAAGCTTGCAAGCCTAGGTCATTTTTAAGTGTCTACATTTTGCCCCTCTTCGTCATAATGTGGCATGTTGCGTTGTGACAAAGAAAATAAGTCAAAAATATGCCCTAGTGCAAAATAAGATGAGAAAGAATGATGAGGAGGGTTACGGTATGCCCCCTCGAGAGGAAAGACAGGTTCCAAGAACATGGGTGTGCTCTCAAAATTGGTGAGAAGACTAGAATATGAAGAGACAAAGGAATGTTAGTGCAAAAGATATGGATGATGAAGATGCAGACTAGATGAAAGAATCCTTCAAAACTTGCAGTAGGACTTTAATATTTATTGCTCTTAATCATCATTGGGCGATAAAAATGACACAAATGGACAACAAACACCATGATATGATGTAGACCAAGGTGTGCAAGGTCATCCACTTGAAAAATAGATAGTCACAGACAAGGAATGTCCTAACTCATACTAAGGGTGAAGTTGCCCCATTCTTTTTTTCAAGACAATCCACAGACAGCAGTCAAAGAAAATAAAATAGGCTAGAAGATGTCATCGTACCTCTAAATCTTTCATGGGACATCCTCGAGGTAGCTAGCAACATGACCAAAAAGACAAGACAGTAAAATGATAAGACAAAATAGCCAAGATAGTCAAAAGATAAGACAAGATAGACTAGAAAGATTAACAACCATTTTATTTTGTTTGCCAAAGATTGATTTCCTGTTGATTTGACCGTTTGGACAGTTTAAGGGTTTTTCCTTGACAGTGTTGACAGTGTTGACAGGGCCTATTGTCAGGAAGGACACATCCTAAAAAGGTAAAGGACATTTTGACGAGGTCTAACTCCAAGAAGGACACATCTTAAAGAGGACCAAAGAGTGACGAGACTAACATTGTTTTGACTAATATGTTTTGGAAAGTTGACTGATGTTGACTGTATGATTAATTGGATTGTGTTGTCTAATTTTGACCAATTTTGACATTGACGTTTCGAATGACTGTCTTGTGTCTGAGTTTGACTACGTCTGACTTATTTGACTGATGTGACGATTGTGACAAATGCCATGATTTTATTTGGATCGACCTAAAAGGATTGACCTAATGTATCAGGGACTCATCGACTAATGGCCTTTCCTACGTAGCAAATGTGCAGAGGCAACGTAGTTCGACAACAACATGGACTAATTGACATGACTGACTTTGACTCCATTGTTAGGATTTTGACATTGATTTGGATTTTTTTGTGTTTTTCTTCAGGACGTTTTATGATTTTTAGGTCTTTCTTCAGGACATTTTATGAGGTTCTTGTCTTTGTTCAAGACATTTGCGATGTTTTTGTCTTTTTTTAGGACATTTTATGATGTTTTTGGTCTTTTTGTCATTTTATGAATTTTTTGGATTTTTACGTTTAAGAGGATCGTGACAAATGCATATGACTGATGCCTACACATGAGAATCCAAGGACAAACATGATTGTGCCCCTAGTCAAGCTGAATACCAATTGACAGGTGATGACAACATTGTTTGACATGGGAAGGATGCATCCCGAAACAATGTGAGGATGATGACGATAATGTGATGAAAGTATGGAGGTCTACAGCCAGGCCAGGAATGCAATCAAGTAAAATTTTGGATAATGTGCTTGTATGGATTAGATTCATTGCATTTGGAATGACTTGGTTAGGACTAGATGGGATGATGATTATCCTTAGACTGTTTGACAAGGGAAAGCCAAGATAGGTGACCAACATGAAAGGATAGGGGTGGCCTTGGTAAAAGACGATAGACATGAGACTAAGGGAATTGTCATATTATTTTCAAGGACTATGTTGTATAAGGACAATAAGACTATGACGGTCAATGACATGATGTTTCATGAATCGAGTATGACCGAAGGCTAGACATGTCAAGAGTTTTCCCAAAGCATGATTTATGTGTGTTAGTTTTATGTCAAGACCGAGGTAAGTGGGAAAAATGTGTGGAAATGATAGGGCTTAGATGAACATCAATGTCATGAGGAAGGCATGGGAAAATGAGGCAACTTGCCCCCAAGTGTAAAAGTCCACATAGACGATTTATTTTACACATGATGCATGTTTGCCAGGTTTTCATCATGGTACTTATCCAGGGTGCCTGTTTGCTAGGTTTTCACCATTGGATGAAATTTTTCTCTTTACTATTTTCTTGACTTTTTGATTTTTTTGGTGTCACCAAGACACCTGTTTGCCAGGTTTTCATTAGGGTGATGATTTTTATCATTTTTCAATTTTATTTTTTTTGTATTTCTAATTTTGTGGATAGCCTGGATGCTTTAGATGACCACTGCCTATTCTGAATTCACTGACGATGCTGATGTAGAGACTGGTGCCATAATATGCCAATAATGTCCTGTTTGAAGTAGTTGTCTTGTCAGGATCGTAGCACTTTCATATAACTAATTGATGTCATCATGGTCCTTTCTAATACTAGAGTTGGCCTTATTAGAATACACACATCGTGATAGAGTGCCATGAGAGTCCTTGCGGTAAATAGTTGCTGCCAAGATGTGACGGATTTATGATGTGGGATTTTTGGACTTTAGGCGAGATGTATGATTATGAAAAATGATGGTAGATGTGGAAAGGTTGTTTGGACGTTTGGATGAATCACCTTTTATTTTCCAAACTTGGGATGGTGTATGATAGATTTTGGAAGGATGGCGTTTGGAACCAACACCTTTAGATGCCTTACTTGATGACCATTTTGAAGGAGGTGGACATGTGTTATATGTAGGAGTCCTCTTGTATTATGGCTGCACATTGTGATTGACTTTTTCTTTTGACATATTTTCTTTGCTTGATCCATCTTTCTTTGGGATCCATTTTAATTTCATTTGTCCACTTGTCCTTTTGTTTGATTCAATGGCCTTTGACATTTGATTTTGATCTTTTGACTTGTAAGAATTTTGTTTTTGTTGGTTCCAAAGGGAAGGTTTATTTATGATGGAATGATGGTTCACGGTGTGGGTGGAGGGGGTGTTGGCAGCAATCTTATGACAAGGATTTCTCATGGACTCCATTTTGAGGTTTGCATCTGACAAGGTTGCCCCCAATATCGAGGAGGTACCACTGACATCATTTGATTTTCTATTTCAGGAATAGCCAAGACCTTGATATTTGCAATTTTCCTAAAGCTGTATTGGTTCCAGAATGCCTTGCTCGTTTATGCCTAGTCCTTTTCCTTGACATTGCATGCTTTGAAAGATTCTGTTTGCGATGGGGTATTTATTGTTTTGAAAGAAAGATGCTAACCCATCATGATGTCTATGGACACTGTCACTTGTAATATTTTTTTCCTCAAGAAATCCTGCTCTGACAAAGATAGATGACCCTAGTTGATAAAGTGTCTTAGCTTCATTTTCATGTTGGACATATTCCTGACTTATATCTTTGGTCTGATCATGTGACGTGTCAAGTTTAGATGATTCTGTTGGTGCTTTCAAGGCAATGTCAAAGCCATCATTATGTTTAGTGTCATAGAGTCCAATAATTTTTTCTATAACTTGATCATATGCAAGCATGTCCTTAATGGAATATTCTTATTCTAAAGGAATATCGTCTATGTATCCCATGGAGGAAAGTGTCTCATCGTGGGAAGTGTCAATAGTCGAGGCCTTTGTAAGGTCAGAAAGTGTTTGATCATGAACGGCATAAAGGTCAAGGAGTGGATCATTTTGGAATTCTTGGTCAATGGTAGGGTCTTGGTTGAAGATGGGGTTGTCATGGATTTGAAATTCTTGGTCAATGATGGGGTCTTGGTCAAAGATGGGGTTGTCATGGATGATACAGTCAGAAATAGAGTCGTTGCCAAGGAGAGGTGTGTTTTGGATGTCATGATTGCCTTTGAAGGACTTCATGGATGGACTGAAAGATAGGGTCATGGGATGAACTACCTTGTTCTTGACATGAGGGTGACATTATAAGGTCATGCTTTGGGCTTTCATTTTGACATGTATCCTCAAGTTTATTAAATGGGATTTGACTTTGAGTAATGATAGAATTTTTATGACTAGATGTGGCTTGTGAGGGGATGACCTAAAGAGGATTAATGAATGATGGACTAGGATAAGACATGGGGACTTGGACTAAACTAGTATGTGAAGGACTAGGGTATGACATGGAGAGTTGGACTGGATATAACATGGAGTCTTGGACTGGATATGACATAGAGTCTTGGACTGGATTAGGATGTGATGGTATAGGATGTGACATGGAGACTTCGACTATATTAGTTGGTAATGACATAGGGACTTGGACTGGATTGGAGTAAGGTTGACTCAAATAGGACATGGAGACTTGGACTGGATTGATATGGTATGATGTGGGGACGTGACATGTGTTGGTAGATAGTTGATAAGGCATGTAGACTTGGACGGGATTGATAGGTGAAGGGTCAAAATATGATGTGGAGGTTTGGAATGGACTAGTTGATAGTTGGCTTCCCTTGTCAAGGTTAGGATAAGGGTGATAAGTGGACGTTTGTTGTGAATTATTTGTAGGATTTATGTCAAGTGACTGTTGATGGTGAGGGAAGATAGATGGAGGTGGAAAATTATTTATGTCAAAGCCTTGTGGTAACTTATCCCCTTGGTCCAAAAGCATGGCTAGATACCTTTGAGGGTCTTGTAAGACTGATTTTTCTACAAAGGAGGCTATATCAGGGTTTTGTGGTGTAGCTTCTAAGTCTTCTACATATACTTTTCCATTCTGGTCTCTTTTATTAATGACTCAAAAATGTTTTGTGATGAAGATGGCATGTTCATGGAAGATTGCATGTTCATGTTGTGAAATGGGTCAAAAAAGGTCCAATGTTTGACTTGGTTGTTTCTAGATGTTTGAACGTTGTTTGGTTTGTTTCAGTATCCAAAAAACACTTGCAAGCACAATGTTTTGACTGTAAGCAAGCACACATGATACAAGTACAATCCTATGGTTAGGCTAGGACAATATTCACTAGATTCCACGTGGGTTTCCCCAACCACATATCTGTAGCGTGTGAATTCAGAAGCTTGGTTGCACGGGCTCCCCCTTACAGTGCACTCTCTTCTCATGCCAACCAAGCTTCCAACCCCCATGAAACTCCCATGGTAGATTGATCACCTCTACTACAAACTGTGAAAGTGTGGATGCCTTCACACCGACCAGTGTTGCAGTAGCAAATAGAAGGTTTTTGGCTCACTACACAAAGGTGTCTAATTCGGGACCCCCGTTCAAGTGGCCATACATGGGGCAATAGATTAATCACCAATAAGGTGGCACTCTAGCCTAAAGAGGTTAAGCTCAACAGGGTTTAAGGGAGTACAACTCTATCCGTATGACACATCTGCACTCGCAATCTTAGGTTTTCCCTTAAGATTTACATTTATATACCGGTCGGGGTTAGCTTGGCTTTAGCTCCTTTTCTGATTTGAGTCGCGTTGGGGTGATGAAGTCCCTAGGCAGGCCCAATTTCTAGAGTTAGTAATCGTTTCTCTTACACCCAAAATCGCCTGAAAGCGCAAGGGGAGAGGATACTCCGATATACTAAGTCGTGGGGTTAAACAGATAAAAATGGGTCTGGTTTTCTGATCACCAAGTTTTCACAAGGTGAGAGCATACTCACCTACCATTTTGCAAACACATTCAGAGATAGTAAACACAGGTTCATTTTAATTACACTAAAATAAAATGTGTTTTATACTAAAAAAGACAAGCACATTGCTTTGATGTTTAGTCTTTGACGTTCGAACCTACAAGACCACACATTAGTAGTTTGAATGTCTTTCTTTGACTATCGATTTATTTTCTGCACATGCACAAAACCAACAACAAACCCTAACAAGATAATCGATCACTACTATTAGAGGGTTAGCTAGTTGAGACAAATCTAATTTTTAGAAAAAAAATTGATAGTAAAATGAAAAATACAAAGAATAAAGTCTATCTAAAATCTCAAGAGGTTTCCAAAAAATTAAATAAATCAGAAAAATTTGTTGTTTTGCACCTGAAATTAATTTTCTATGAAAAATCATAAAAAAATTATAAAAAATACAAAATAGCTCTAAAAAATTCTTATTTTTTAATGAAGTTGTCTGATGTCATCCCAAATCTGCAAAAAAATTTTTGTGATTAGATCTATAATCATGAGTGAGATATAAGAAAATCTTTTTTAAACCTAGATTTTAAAAGATCTATTTTTTTACTAATAATTGTGCATCCAAATTTAAAATATAAATAACAAACCCCTATTAAAATTCAGAGAGCTTTCCAGAAATGTAAACATATCTGAAAAATTCGATAATTTTTTCTCGAAATTAAATTTTCATGAAAAACAACACAAAAATTATAAATTATTAAAAACAAATCAAAAAAATCTAATTTTTGGAATGAAAGCGCATGATGTTGTCCCCAAGATGTAAAAAAACTTTCGTGAGAAAATACATAGCCATTTGAAAGTTATGGTTGAATCTTTGGAAAGTAGGGCTTTGTCCACAATGCTGCCAAACCTGCAACAAAAAGCAAACAAGCCCTGCAACAAGAAGAAACCAACTCCAAAAATTCCTCTTTATTTGTCTAAATATGTTGGGTTCACCAAATGTAACTAAGGGTAAATTTTGGATTAGATTCAATCAATAAAGAATATAAATCATAAATGACAATAAACCCAAAGTAATTACAAAACACAATGGAAGCAAATGAAAGAATGATTATACCTGATCGCCGAGACCTTCATGATTTACTTTTGTAACACCTTCTTACTTGTTGGATAATGCATTGCCCTCAGATCCGTCGTGCGAGCAATCTACAAATGTCTAAGTCCTACACCAAGCTTTGAAGGATTTTAGATATGCCTAATGACTATGCCTATGACCATGATTGACAATGTCTATGCCTACACAATGCTAAGACTTCATTAAATAAAAATAATAATTGCTATGAAAGTCTAAGAGTGCAAGTACGAAATTGTATAAAGTGAATGCGTGTAATCGAAAAGTGAGAGGAAAATGCCATTTTATAGAAAATTCCATTTTGAATGGACGGGTGAGATTAATTCATGACGAAAACCTAAAATGAAAGGTCTAGATTAAATCTGAGAATCCCTAATTAGGGTTAGGGAAAATTCATTAATCAAACGGTCAAAATAATATCTCAGATAATCGGATCGACAGTGGAGAATAAATGAGATAAATTAGTTAGAAAATAAATATTTTCGAAAATCAAGAAGATAAAGACTGCCTGATTTGCAAGATTCAAAAAATCAAGAAGATAAGAGTTGGACTGAAGATCAGATTTGGAAAATCAAGAATCTGCCTGATTACTTGATTTTTGGAAGATTAGTTACCATTTTGAATTAAATTAATTCAAAATAATGATTTTGTGAGACAATAGATAATCTTTTTGATTATTTACCAAAATGGACTGACAGTTAAGATTGTGATGACATTTTAAATAATTTAATTTATTTAAAATGAGAGGAATATTAATTTTGACAATTAAATAATTAAAGATAATTATTTAATTTAGCATATAAGATTAATTAATTAAATAAATTAATCAATTCATTTAATTAAGATAGTTAGTGACATATTAAATAAATAAATAAAATTTATTTATTTAATAATCAGGAAGAAATATATGACAAAGGGTAATTAAATAAATTAAGAAATTTATTTAATTAAGAGAAGACTTAGACAATTAATGACGTATCTAATAAATAAATAAAATTTATTTATTTAATAATCATGAAGAATAAAAGGACACGAATTAATTAAATAATTATGAATTATTTAATCAATAGTCGAATGTGGACGAAGGACATAATTAAATGTCATAATTATGCTAGGACGAAAGTGGTAAAAAATGAAGCTTGCATGCCTAGGTCATTTTTAAGAGTCTACACTATGTTCCTAACTTAACCAAAAGGAAACATGATATTCGTTAACCTTTTAATTAAGCTATGTTCCTATCTTAACCAAAAGGAAACAAGTAAATAATGTCCAACACTTGGAATATGTTAGTAGTTTATGTTTTGAGTTTCTAATAGTGAATCTAGGAAAACCTACAAAAGCACAACACAAAATGCGAGTTTTCTAATTTGATGAAAAACTACAAGAGGTGCCAAAATAGAGACAAGAGGTACCAAAATAGAGACAAGAGGCACCAAAATAGAGGCAAGAGGTGCCAAAACAGAGATAGAAAGTTCAAAAATAGAGTTAGAAAAGCCAAAATTCCCTGAAACAATTTGTAAGAGGCACCAAAATAGGTGTAAGAGGCGCCAAAACTCCAGAAAAAGTGTGGAATGATCTTAGAACAGGTGAAAATGGTCTCAGAATAGCTTGCAAGAGGTGCCAAAACAGGTGCAAGAGGCACCAAAACTCTAAAAACAACCCAAAATGGTCTCAAACAACTTGCAAGAGGTGCTAAAACAGGTGCAAGAGATGCCAAAACTCTCAAAACAGCCTAGAATGGTCCCATAATAAGTGAAAATAGTCTCATAATAGCTTGCAAGAGGCACCAAAACAAGTGCAAGGGGTGCCAAAACTTTAAAAATAGCCCAAAATGGTCCTAGAACAGGTGAAAATGGTTTCGAAACAGCTTGCACGAGGTGCCAAAATAGGTGCAAGAGGCACCAAAATAGAGACAAGAGGTGCCATAACTCCAGAAATAGCCCAGAGTTGTCTCAAAACAAGTGCAAAAGGCTCTCAAGTCTCCAATCTGAACCTGGGATCACAAAATTTGTAAAAAAGTTATAAACAAGTGAGGCAAAGGCCCCACGGTGGGCGCCATTTTGTGTGTGTGTCAAATGGGGAGTGAATTTAATGTCAACACAAACCTTAATGAAATGTTTTACATTCAAAGTTTGATCAAGTAAACTACTCTATTTGTAATACAATAAAACCTTTCAAATATGTATCATTGTCCTCTATTTCTAGGGATTTATTAAACCATTTGGCCCTCAAATTTCTATGGGCACAATGGTTGTTAAAATGACAACCTAGAAAATGAGATTTGATGCTTAGCATGCACGGTAAGATCATTTCTATGTGCAAATGTGTGTGGGAAGGATTAGTGGTATGCTTCTAAATGAAACAAAACAATGAAAATGATGATGAATACAATGATAAAAGAAGGATGATGTTGATGATAAATGAACAAGTGGAGATGAGTGAGATGATATGAAACTAAAATAAACTATTCATGATTATGCATATGCTCAAATGCAACAAAAAAGAAAAATAATCTAAAATGAAACTATGATGTAATGGGGATGACAAAATGCAACTATGATCTAATATGTTAATCTAGGATGAGAATGCAACATAAAACATGATATAACATCTAGTTACAAGACTCCAAGAACGCTCCAAGCTCCTAATAAAAACATGCATAGTAACTTTACTTCAAATGTGGATGATAAATCCAAAGGTAAGGGGTGTATTTATAGGGTTTCTCAAGAATTTTGTGAGGTGGCACCTATCAATGGTCTATATTCGAAGGAGAAAGAATAGATGGTGGAGATGGAGAGAATCGAGATGTTGTCCCCTTGACCAAAGACAACATGCCATGTGTGTGGATGAATCTCTTGAACAATGGGAAAGATGCCATTTGGATGGGAGACCCAAGTGTGTGAAACAAAGACCCATGTGCTCCAAATTTGTTGGAAGTGTGGGAGAATAAAGCCATGTGCTTTTTCCAATTGGTGGAAGTGTGTGAGGATAATTCTAATTAATAATTAGGTTTATTTATTTTCATGTGACCTTTGTGAGGTAGCACAAGAAAAAGTAGTAGACATGTACTCTAATTCTTAATTAGGATTAAGGAAGATTAATTAAATAAACACGTTTAGGATACTTTGTTTATTTAATTATTTAGAATAATATGATTTTGGAGAATTAATAGAAGAGTGAATGATATAAATAAATTGAGACTTTATTTATACATAGTTGAAACATTAATCAAATAGCTTGTATTTAATTAACTGAATACATGATCGTTTTTAGGTGTATACACTAGCATTTTCAAGGCTTGAGCATTGCAGTAGCTTAAAATACTCCATCAACTTCACTTTTGTATGTGTGAGGCAGCCATAGAAGTTGTGAGCTTGGAGTCTTGTGAAACCTCCCTTTATCACCATTGCGGCTATGGTGACTTTTCCAAGTTCGTTGCTTGTATTCTCCTTTCATTAGCCTTAAGAGCCTTTGGGTGTAGGTGGTAATGCTTCACTCTCCCTTTTGTGATTTGATTGAGTAGCATAGTATTTTTTTGTAGTGTTAAACAATCTCTCTCTCATTTCCTTTATCATACTTTCTACTCTCTTGCTTTTTTGGTTGTGTATGGAGGTGGAAACACCAAAGTGGGGGCTTGACTGAGGGAAACCCCTATATAGCCCAAGAAATTTTCCCCTCTTTCTTGTATGTAGGTGGATGTGTGCATGGTGCTCGGTAGCAAACTAGAATTTTAGTGAGTTAATATTTGTCACCCTAGTCTGTGTACTTTCTTTATTATTTTTGCACTTACTTTCTATACTTTATTATTCTACATTTATTTCATTAAAACCTATTAGCTAGGCTACCAGTAGGTTTTTGGTAGTTTCTCAACTTTACTTTGCATTTTTTGGTCGTAGAAATGCCAACACGCCAGAGAGACGCTAGTGCATTGCATTGTCATCCAAGACCCGCATTGGAATCCTCAGACAAAGATCTTTCAAAGGTCAAGTATCAACTCCAAAAACTATCTCATCTAGCCCCAACTAGATTTTTAGGTCTACAGAGTGATATAAGCACTTGAGAGTGCTCTTCATTCTTGATCATTGTCCCAAAAAAATTGTTAGAGTGAGGTAAGTTAGGATATCCCTCCACTCTCGACTCTTCATGACCTAGAGCCTTGATGTGGTTGGTCCCCATCTCTTAGAACTATAGATCATGAAGATCATAAATACTTTTATATATTTTAGCTTTAGCATAAGAGATAGAGGAAATATAATTTATTTGGGTCGAGAATGAACATTATAAAAAAAATCTTGTTTTAATAAACTTACTTTTTCTTGGACTTAGTGGTCAAGTTTACTTTGAAGTAAATTAACATTAGAATTATTGTCTTGGAGGCTCAAGTCATACTTAAGTCACTAGATGAATAAGTTGGGAATGGTAGACACTCTAGGAAAATTATATGACACTTCATTTCTTGCATGCAAAATTTATAAGCATGTCATTAGGCACAACAATCCAATGGAGCTAACCACTCAAACCTATATCATCATATATAGATCTTAGATGTCAAAATAAGCACAAATCAATGGAATAATAAGTCAAATGGAACTTGATTAATTGTGTACGTTCATGTACAAGGTCTAGAACAATCAAAATAAACCAATGTTTAAATATAAAAAAGTTTTAATAGCTAAATAAATTAATTAGGGTTTTCTTTTTAGATACAAAATTTATTTAAGAGTGTAGTGACGAAAAATGTATCCCTTTACATTTTGTCACTTGTTTGGGCCAGGGCCTAATTAAAATGAACTTAATTGTGCCTTAATTTAGTGTTGTAAGGCACGTATCACTTTACACATTCAAACTTATTTAGGTCCCCCTTAGTTAATTAAGCTTAATAATCCCTTAATTGTCCCTTTAATTCATTTTGGGTAAAAGCAAGAAGTTGGGTCCATGAAGAGGGGAAGTTTCAGCCAAAACAAAAAAAATCATAGGAAATGTGTATGCATTTTTTGAAAAATACTTATCTGCTTTAGATCAGCTACCCAAGCCTAAATCTAAACGCGTGTACATTTATATTCAGGTATGCACCAAGAAACATGTACACATTTTATAATGTGTACACGTTACTGAAAGCTATTTAATTTTTTTAATAAATGTCCGTCTTATTCATTTTTTCACTATAGTTTGGTCGACAACCTTGAGGAAGAGAGAATTTTGCATACGCATTCCTGAGGGCCGATTTCAACCTAATTTTGACTAACACCTCCTCTCGTTGACACAACCGACCTCAATGACCTCCAGGTTGGTTGTATTCTACTCTTTTTTTGCTTGATATCTTTAATGTTTTTTTTGTAATTGTTAATTAGTGTTTGTTTGTTTTTTTTGTATTAGGTTGAATATTTTATAGTTTTTAAATTGTATTTGTAGCCAAAAGCATCAAAAAAACCAAAAACGTTAAATCATAAATTGAAAACCATAAAATATGTACGTAAATTGACTATCAATTTAATCTAAATTGGACACAAAACTTAGAAATCAAAACCCTAAACCCCGGGTTCCAAAAAACATAGACCTAAAAACTAAAACCCTTAACCCTAAGACCTAAACACTAAACCCTAAACCTAAAATCCTAAAACCTAAACCTAAATTAGATTTATAATTTCTAGATTTTTTGTCATTTTACTAGTCCTCAAATCACATACAATCCCTAGATAAGTCTATTTTTAATGTTTAGATTTGTTGTCTTTCTACTAGCCCTCAAATCACATAATCCCTATAGTAGTAAATTCTTAAGAAAATCTCATATCTTTATAGCAATTCTTTAGTTAAGCCTTAATTTACATAAGATCACATTCAACCTTTCATAATGCTTGTATATTTTCCATACAAGGAGTATATATAGTACCAAATTCTACATTTTCAAGGAAATAATAACTTGTTTCAAATATGGTCTTAATAATATTTATTAATGAGCACAAGATTGCATTAGTAGTACCTTTTATCACTCCTAATCCTTATTCTCCACCTCTAACAAATCTTCAAATACTTGGTATGCTCACTTTTCCAAGTCCTTGTTCAATTTCTTTAGCAATATTCACCTATGTTCATAATATTAATGCTTAGGTGCACAACAAGTCCCTAAAATTTTTATCTATGTCCCTATACATACCTCTAAGGAACTCAAAACCAAGTATCAAATTTCATCAATTTTGGCTTGGCAAGTATAATTTACCACTCAATTTTAACATTGCAAGGAAATGAAACCATATGGTTACTAGAAGTCAACAAAAAATCAATTGAATATACATGATTTAATAAAATTAAACTCTCTATCATAAAATAAATTTTATATGAATATGCTTGTTGACTCTAATTCTCAAAATCAATTGTATTGCAATAAAAATTCAAGGTTCATGGTCTATAATAGACAATGAAAAGGAATGGATAATTTATAATTTTATATAGTCCTCTTCATGGACCTAATACTTAAAACTTTCAAAAGTGACAATGTTTGAGACTTATAAATTTTTCTATCAAGTATATAATAAAAAAACTTGAGAAAATTTTGAAATAACCATGATTATATTCTCAAAATAGTAAGGAAATATAGGCTACTTAAGAAAAAAATCTCTAGAAATTTCGTCAGAAATTAAACCAAAATATCACCTTCCCAAAACCACACAATCATGAAATGCCAACAATAAATTATGATCAAGTAGCTCATTAAATTATACTTAATACATTTATAATTTTTCCACTTGTCAAATCAATGAAGTAGGACCTTGATATTATTATTTAAATATTTTAAATTAGGCCATTGTGTTGAAATCAAAATTTAAGATAGAGTGAGAATTTTTTTTATTTTATTCAAGGGGTAAACGCTTTTGACCGGAGCTATGAATCGGAATACAACCATTCAATAATACCACCCCAACGGGGTTTGAACCTTGGTGGCAAGAACAACAATACCACTTTTAAACCAACACACCATGCCAATACTGGCAGATAGAGTGAGAATTTAATCAAGGGTATGTACATGAGTTTAATTGTATAATTTAATCTACATGTTGTAAGGGAGGTTGTAGTTGTTTGTATAAATTCTACAACATAACTTAGTCTAATTTTTCATGCTATGGGCTTTTTAATGTTTTAAATTGAATGTGTCTTCAAATGAAATGTGTTTTGAATTTGTGCACGTTTAATGTGATTTATAACTTTCAAATTGTGTACATTATTTAATTAGTTCAATGTTGATATATATTTTTTAATTGTTGAACATGTAGTTTCCATTTCATTGAACATTGAGCCAAAATTTAACATAGAGGATTTTATACCTAATGAACAACCTAAAAATCCCATACATCCACAATCGCCACCACGATAAAACCCCACACCTCCACCCTCTCCACCTTCTAACCCTCCACACCCTATAGTATATCAAAACCAGTTAAGAGAGAGAATTAGAGGAAACCTTAATGTGATTCAAGAAAATATGGATTTGATTAAAAAACAAGCCTAACATTGCCCCCATCTGACACAGTTTGCATCTTCAAATCAAACTGTTATCGATTCTATTCGATTCATTGATGTAGAACTAGATAGGTTCCATCAATGGAGAGAAGAGAGGAGACAATTCTATGCAGATGGATTGTCTTATAAAGAAATCCATGACCTTAAAATTACCAAACAATCCATTTTCCAACATTTCTTTAGCCCCCAAACAAATGAACCAATTCCACCACAAAAAAATGAATTTCAATTAAATGGTGTAGGCACCCGTAGATAGATGCATTTTTTTGGGATACATGGTGGATGGTGTTTGATACTCCACCACATGACAACTGTGAGGTGCCCCTTTACTTTTTGACATAGTTATGGGATAAGTTTGAGTTGGGTTTAAAACCCAACTATTTTGATATAAGGTCATTTTGGGGAGTTGGGAATAGCATTCCCCAACATAGATTAGGAGCACGTGTCAATCCTCAGCAACATGCTCTGATTGCTCCTATTGTTTCTCCTCCTTCTCTTAGTGTTCCCGTTGCATTTCAGCAGCATGCGTTGTTTATGTTAAGACACTACATGAGGTATTGATCTTCTATTAAAAATAAAAAATATCACAATTTCAACATACAATCCATATCATATCATACTATATCTCATACAATGATAGGACCCACAACAACAACTAAAATATTTTGACCTTGTCTTTCTGTAAATTATTTTCAATTTCTCAATTTGTTAGTGTCATTTGATTTTTTTTTCAAAGCACTATATTTTATCTTCTTCCTTCCCTTCTATCTTTGCACAATGGAATCTATATGGCATTGCATCCCAATGCTGAGTTGGACTATAGACATAACCAATACGAATGAGATTTAAGTGAGTTTGGAGGTGGTGTTGTGGTTAGTCCATGAATTATTTTCCATGCATAAATTAGTTTAACATGCAATTCTCATTTCATTGAACATGGAGCCTAAATTTAATATATTAGATTTTATAGCTGATGAACAACCTAAAAATTCCATATATCTACAATTTCCATGTTGGCAACACAAGGGAAGACAACTGAAAGGGGGTGGTTGAATTAGTTGTCACCAAATTTCAAACTTATTTAACTTATTAACCTTATTCTTAGAGTTGATCATTAATCATGAAAGCATAAAAGAAAAACACATAAGAACTCCACATAACACCAAGATTTTTATGTGGAAACTGTGGTAGGGGAAAAACCATAGTGGAGGTCAGTCCAAAAGATTATACCTTGTTAAAAGTATAAGAGAATATGTATGGGGAATTCACATGCATTTAGGCACACTACCTAGAGCTCACTGCTCAAATACAAAATAGGCTTACTTCCAAAGGAAGACGCATTGTCTTATAGAAAGGTTTTGAATAAATCCATCAAATTTTGAACTAAGAAAATAGCATCTGCTAATGCCTAGTTATAGTTCCAATTAAGCACCTAAACACTTCTTTACTCTTCTCCACTCTTCTTCAATCTTCTTCACTCTCTTGTTTTCCTTAAAATGATCTAAAATTTATTTGCACACAGGAATAATACACTTCACACACTCACACACTCTCATACCTTCAAATGATAAAACAATCGCTCTTATATATCCACAACAAGAAATTCCATCACTATAGGCTGGCTCTAAAGAAATAATAAAATAATTACAAAAAGTTGACCCAAAACAAATAAAAATTATTCATGCGAATCAACCAAGGTTGGACACAACATAGGAAAGACCAAAAATAACATCCTCAAACATGAACCATTTCAATTAATTAATCCTCAAAGATCCACAACACGCTTCAACACCTTGTTGGCCAAGAACATGAAAAACACACAAGAGAAAATTTTGGATCACGAGCACAACGATCAATGCGGACGTGCAACATAGATAGAGAATGAACTAGAAATATCCACAAGCATCATGAAACATTAGAGAAGCATGCACAACAACTAAACTTACTGGAATCACATGATCTTCATTCAGGAACACAAACTGAAGTAACAAAAAAATTCAAAATATAAATCTTCATAACTTCAAATCTTCACGTGGATCTCTAAAACTTGACGTGGATAAACTAGATATACTCCACAAGAAACCCCTTAGTCCACAACTTCAAAACAACAATGAACTAAACACACCGACAAAAAGAACTTCTCTTCACCTCTAACAACCTATAGCACTTCTTATTACAATTTTCTCAATATCCTTGACATATACAGCTTCTAATACAACAATGCTAATATTGTTGACTTCAATGATAACCACATATTAGCAACACACCACAAAATCAAGCAATCTCCCCCTTTGGCATTGATTGTAACACATGATGTGAAAAATACCATCAACACAACTACACTTATTCCTCCTTAGGTTCTAACTCTTCTTTCCTTAACTCTTTTCCCCACAAAGATTTTTCACTTTGCTCTTCTCCCCCATTGACATCAATGGCAAAGATCTCTTCTATACAAGCTCTGAATCACATATCTGGACACATAAAATTCTAAACATCTAACTACTCCCCCTAAGTAGCAAGCACCACAACATCAATCTAGATCAAATATGATCATGAAATGCACAGATTGATGCAGATTAATGCATCCTTAGTTCTGATTAGGAGGGGTAATCACCCCCAACTTCCCTCTAAGATACTCAAAAGTATCCTTAGGCAATGGCTTGGTAAATATTTCTACAATTTGTTCCTTAGTAGGCACATACTCCAATTTGACTTCCTTTTCACTTACTTTCTCTCTCAAAAAGTGAAACTTGATAGATATATGCTTCAAACCTTCAACATACAAGACGTCATTAGTATTATGCTTACCATCAAGAGAAATGCATCCTCTTCCATGGATCACACCATATGTATTATCACGATATCTCACAACACCACCATCATACTTTTCCAAATTCACAAACTTACTTTTATCTCTTGTCATATGATGAGAAAAACCATTGTTAATCATCCATTCATATTTCTCTTCAACTCGAACAACTAGGGATTTCTTCACATTTGTACAACCTTTGTACAAGGTCTCCAACTTTTTCCAGATCTCATAAGTAGTCTTCATATCCATTACATTTTTCATCTTAGTATCAGTCAAAGCACTCATTAACGCCTCCTTAGCCGTGATATTATATTCAACATCCTTGATCTCAATAGACTTAGTAGGACCATTTTGTGGAATAACATATATATATTGTAATGCTCTAGTAGGGTTTGCCAATACATCTCAAATGGCACTCCATTCAATTCTTTCATAAAGAATAATTTGTTCCATCAAATCTACAACTATCTTTCTGATAAGCTGCCACCCTAGATCACCTCAAGCTATTAAACTTCTTCCAAGGAACCACAATCTTTGATACCAATTGTTGGCAACATAAGCGTAAACAATTGAGAGAGGGTGGTGAATCAATTGTCACTGAATTTCAAACTTATTCAGCTTATTAACCTTATTCTTAGATATGATCAGTAATCATCAAAGCATAAAAGAACAAAACATTAGAATTATACATAAACACCAAGATTTTTATGTGGAAATCGTGTTAGGGGAAAAACCATGGTGGAGTTCGATCTACAAGATTATACCCTGTTAAAAGTATAAAAGAATATGAATGGGGAATGCGCATGCATTCAGGTACCACTAGTACACAAACAACAATATATGACTAAATAAACTACTGAAAATTGCATATAAATGACTAATTTTGGTCATGTGACCATTAGTAGTTTATTGCTGGTCCTTTATAACACTGGTAAATTTATGACTAAACTATTTTAGTCATTTATTTAGTCATTGATTTGGTTATTGATTTAGTTATTGATTTAGTCATTGATTTAGTTGTTAATTTAGTCATTTATTTAGTCATGGTAGTGATTTATTTAGTCATATATTTAATCATTAATTTAGTCATATATTTAGTCATATATTTAGTCACATATTTAGTCATTAATTTAGTCATATATTTAGTCATTAATTTAGTCATTATTTTAGTCATATATTTAATCATTAATTTAATTATTATTTTAGTCATATATTTAGTCATTAATTTAGTCATATATTTAGTCATTCATTTAGTCATTTAGTCATTGATTTAGTAGTATAATTAGTGCACTTTTAATTGCCATCATTTGGTAGTTTATTTTATTAATCAAAAAGATCACTTATCTACTATCTAAAAGATTTGCACAATAAAACAACAATGAGAAGGTAAAAATAACTTATTTTATTAATAAAAAATATGTTACATACAGCTATGTAAACTTGAAAATGGAGTTACAATTTTTTGTCCCAACATGAAAGAACTTGAAAGATTACAATACATTGCTGAGAGAAAAAAACTAGCTGAAATCTACTCCAAAAGCTTGCCTTTATGTTGTTCAACAGCTTACAAAAGAATAGGAAAATGACTATTCTTTATAACATAGGTGGAGGTGTGAGTTTTGGCTAAAGAAATACACTTGGAAATGCCAAATTTGACAAATGTGCTTCGAAGTTGCCATCTAAAAGAATGTTAGATATCTTCACATCCCTATGAACAATGCATTGGTTACAGTCACGATGAAGATATGATAATCCTTTTGTAGCACCATAGGCTATCTTTAGATGAGTATCCCAGTCTAATTTAATCATTTTTGATGTTCCTACACAAAAATTTAAAATGTTTGTTAGGTTCTCCCCAATCTATTTTGATCAGACGGTAGAGATATTAATTATACTCATATTTCATAAATCTATCATGTTTTTGCATAACATTATTTGCTCACCATGTAAGATGTCCCAGAGACTTCCATTTACCATGTAGTCATAAAATAGAAACAAGAAAAATATAGAACTGCATAGTACTGAAAAAATAATTAAAAAAGAATCTAAAAGAAAGGATGTTGAAGACATTCAGCTGCAGTTGGCACTTGCATTTTCTGTATAGCCTTGGCTCTGTCCACCTAGTCCAAAACAAAAAGCATGTGAACCAAGTTAAAATCCCCACAGAATCATAAAGGACAAAAAACTTCATATGCTAACAACAAAAAAATTAAATACTAAACAATAACACTCCCCAAACTGCATTCACAAGCATAAACTTGAAATATGAACTTTCTAAAAAACATTCAAATGGAAGACTTGAAATATGAACTTTCAGAAAAACATTCAAAACAACACAAAAAAAGCACATACCTCAAGACCTAATTCTAAAGCTTTCTTTGCAACAACTGTAGCTCCAAGCATCACATTTGATTTCAATTTATCATTGAAATTTAAAAAAAAAAAAACATTATTCTCACTTTAAATCTAACCTTGTTGTCTAGCCATGCATACCAATCTGCCTTCATTTCCTTCAAAGGAACCTGATCATGCGGTCTGCAAAAAAATACCACTAAAATATGACATTTAACCAACTCAAGTTACTGCCTATGCTTTAAATACAACATTCAAAAATGACATTTGAATGACTTTTTCACTTTCTAAAAATGAATAAATACCAAATAAATGAAATTTTCCTATAAACCATAAATTCAACTACAATACACTCCCATTTAGGACCTGAGATACAAGGTTTGACATATGAGAGATCTAACTCGAGGTAGGATGAATCAACACTCACTATTTGTGGTTGTAGTTACATAACTCAGTGTGTGACAACAACAAATAGGAATCCATTAAAATTCAAATTAAACAGAGAAAAAAAATCAGCCCCTACCTCATTATAGTCCACAAATATCCTATTTTCATGAAGATAAGCGTCAATCATTTTTATTTGTAGTTGACAAGTAAGTAACATCAATAGTTGAAAAAAGGTATGTATTTTTGTAGAAGTAGAAATTATAAGTACTCACTGTCTCATCACTACAACCAATCAATTTCAAATATTTCAAAGTAACATGATCTATAGGGAAGAATCTCATGGTTGCTGCATCGGCCAAACATTACTACATCGGGGGAACTCCCCTCGTAGCTCCACCAATAGACCGATGAATACATCTAACCTTTTCTCTTGAAGGAACTCCCAAACAATATGGGAAAATCTTTACTAATGTTTTTAACAATCTTTGGTACATAATATGTTGATGTAATATATGAGAACATTTGATTAGAATATTTTAAAATAGCCGATCCTTCAATCAAATTAAAAAAACCTATAGGCTACACATGCACTTTCACTTGAAAATCACGCATAAAAGGATCCCAAGCTCTTACTTTTGATAGCATCAAAATTAAAGGATTCCTACAATGTGCACAAGAATATTATTGTTTGACATATCAGCCCTGAGCGATTGTGAAATGATGGCAAACAAATTTTGTGGAGGAGAGGCCATAAGGAATTTTGATTTTCCAAAATGAATTTCTCTACCAAATGTTGTTCCAAATAAGCCATGCTTCCTATGATGAAGTTGCAAACACAGGTAAATGGAGAAACCTTACAACCTACTATGAGCCACATGGCTTTCAAGCATTGCAAACAATAGATAATTTATCACCTATTAAGATGTGACATAAAAGAGACAATGGTACAAAACTTGGAACATAACAATTTCCTTCCAAGTTAAAAGAAAAAAATTTAGACATAGTCATATAAGATTTCTCAAGCCAAGGAATGTAATACAAGAAAACATTGGAAAATAAACACAACTTGGACAAGCAAGAAAAATATTCAATGAAATCTTCATTCATTCAGCCAAAATGTACATATTTAACAATATGAAAATCACTATTTAGTTCATCTTCTAGATGATTGTTCAACTTCTAGTACAATTAGGATATATATAATATAAAATATTATCCTACTACTTCTAGGATTATGTACACTATTGTTACATCCCCCCTTAATTCATAGGGGTAGTAGTAGAATTGATATTTGTGTTACACATTGGGCAACTTGTTTATGGTACTTATTAATATTGATACGAAGCTCCAATGTTTTGCAAAAGGTTTTGCCTAAATGGTTCCTTTTTGCAATTTCTCGAGAACCAAGATATGGACTTGGTATTTAGACATGAGTTTTTTTCTTAAGCTGAGTCAACTTTCAATGATACTATATCCCATTTTGAGAGAATACTGCACTCATTTTATATGAAAATTTTCACTACTATTTTCTTTCAAGTGATGAAATTTGCATTAAAAAATTGTTCAATTCTATCTTAACTAGAGAACCCAAAATGGTGGTGGCCATGAGTAGTCCAAAAGTGTTCCAACTACATCGTGTGACCTAAAGACTAGATAACCCAAGCTAATTTCACCCATGAGTAACCACAAAGTGTGTCGAAGCCTGGATCGAATGACCTAACTTTCTATCAAGCTGAAAATGTGAAACATTTGTTGTCTACAATATCGACACATAAATTGCTCATATGGTGTGAAAAAAATTGCCAAAAATGGAGGTAAATGAAAAAATTTCTCCATGCATAATAAAAAAAATCCAACATGAAGTGTGCAATCTTAGGTGTTCAAGTGTTGAGTTGAACATTACTTGCTATGACACCACTACAATATATTGCAATGACAAATGATCAATCTAGAACATTCTGTAAGTCTTACCTCTTCATTGAGAAGAAAGAGGCACAATGATATTTTAATATAATATAAGGAATTTGGTTGGATAATATAATATCCAATGCTAAATCAAAATTGACTGCAAATGCTAAACTTAGCCATAGTGAAACTCCTCTAAAGATGATGTGAGGAAAATAACTAATTTGTGGCAAAGATTCTTAACACTTTTTTCACCAGTAGAGCAAAAAGAACTATGTCATACACACCCCACCTACTGTGGTCAAATATTTTGTCTTGAATAAAGGAAGGTCTGTGGAGGACCTTATATGATGAGAACCTTTCCTATATTAACTCAAGGACCATTTTTTAAAGTTGGATTTGACAAGACATGAAAGCTGCTAATCCAGCTCAAGTTAGAAATTGAGGGGTAATCAGAGACTTTTAAAGGTATGCATAAGCATTTTCTACACTTGTCTAAGGAAAAGGAAAGAAAAATGTTGTAGAGACCAATAGAAATGTAACCAAAACTAAAATAATTGTTCATCATCCTATCAAAGTATATAGTGGAAGAAGATTCCAAGGTGTTAATAGGTTTGTTAGATCAAACCAAGTTACATCCATTGATTTTTAAAGGCTAGGACTGAGAGTCAATCAGTACTATTTTATGAAAATAATATAAAGGTTTTATTACAAACAATTTTTCCACCTTGGTGTGTACCTCGATAATAAAGAGGCTTGTCCAACCTTGGTAAAGCATACAGTGCATTTTGATTGGACACAAATTATAAATTGATCAACCAAGAGAGGAGACCAACTAAAAATTGAGCACATGATAAATTTCCATGGCTAGTGTCAAGAATAATAGTGAATATAGGCTGAGTATTTCCAAAAACACTAATTTTTTAGTTGGATCCTAAAAATGTTGCAACTTATGTTCTTCTCTAAAACATTTGTACGAGGTTCAAATAGTAAAGAGATTGATGAAAGATAGAGGAATTAAAAAGATACCTAGATGTTATAGTTGGATATGCTCTGGTAGACATATATCCAATATGTGGAATTGTAGACAAAACACCTGAATTGTTTGACAAAATGCCTCAAAGAGATGTCATCTAATGGAATGAAATGATTGATTGCAGAATGTGCACAAAATGGATTTTGCAAGGAACCTCTCAAAATATTTGAATTAATTAAGCACTCTGGAACACATCCTAACATTTTAATGTGAAAGGATCCTGAAATAAAGGAAGAAATAGAAGAAATTATGCATTTGTTCAAATGAGTAAATATAGTGTAATGTGTTAATTTTTTTTTCTTTACATCATTTAGGAACTAAAGCATAAAAAAATGCATAGAGAGGATTTGAAGCAACAAACCTCAAACTATAACAGAATCAATGATGTCAATCCAGTTACATGACCATCAGAAAGATACAAAATGATCACATTAAAGAGAGGAAACAACAAACACTCTGTTAAAATTCCATTCCTGCCTCAAAATCTACTGCTTTGCGAGAAACAAAAGCATTTCAGGCAATTCCAAAGCAATACTTTCATATTTTATTATTAAACATCAATATAAAGACCTTTGTTTTGTTGCTCTTACGACAATTTTTTAACTGGGAATGAAACTATTTCAACATTTAGAAAACCACATTTGACAGGTATACAAGGTATTGGAAATGCAAACTTACAGACTATTTGCAAAAATGCTTTTACATTTTAAGATAGAGAAATTTCATTTTGTGGACTTGCTTTAGTGGCAAAGACAAAGCAATGTCACAAGAAGGTAAAGATTCAACCCCCACTCAGGCTAACTGCCCCACTTTCATGCAGGTCTTTGTTAATAGGAGTGAAGAATGGTTGGAACCAGGTGCAAGACCTGGAAAAATTTGACAGCAAAGTTTTCCCTCCATCCATAACCCCATGTGCCAAATGGATACCTGAACCCAATGGTTCCAAGGATTGTCTTTCATGCTTGGGTGAATTCCAAAAAGAGAGGTTGCTAGGGTTATTTTTATCTTAAACAAAAAATGATATAGGGAAATTGAAAAATAGTGAGTCAGCATTCAAATATCAAATAATAAAAGAGATAAAACTTGAAATAGGTTATAAAATAATAAAACATTGTATAATATGAAAAATATGAAATGCTACGATTGGTACTTGCTTATGATTTTGAGAAATGTTGATGAATATTATAAATAAAATCCAACCAATAGATGACAAAAAAAGATGTGCTTGTCAAAAAGGAAAAGTCGGTTCACCCTTGACCTCATCATATGTGCAAGGTTCAAAGTTTTGGAGATATGCACCCTTTTTGCAAATGAGAGATAGATTAGGATAAAGGAAACTTATGGTTATGTATTCAAAGAACAGCCAATAGCACTTTGAAAACCTACCTCACAACATGTACAAAAGTAAATGGAACTATACGCATCCACAAGATTCAACAAGACTCAAAGATTCAGGTTGGAAACCATTTCAGGAGAAAACCTACCACAAAAAAAATGTTCATAGTTTATATTATTCAGAATCAACAAAGATTCAATGCAACAATATCTTAACATGGAGTGTTTCAAATCAACTAGGTTAAGTTATTAAACTAGAGGAAACAAGATCATCCCTACCTCATATGAATGTTAGCATCCTGATTTCGTTTAAGCCAAATAGTTCTTTCCAAAAATTTTGCCTATTGATATTTATGGGATCTCTTTTCCTTATTAAATTGATGGATTGGTTGGTCTAAATTCTCATTTTCTTCATAAGAAAAATGAGCATGTTAGAAAATAATGCCCTATGTTAAAAAGTAATGTGATCAGGCAAATGCATAATGAAAATCTTCTCATTATCCCTAATGAGGGAAGTATGGAAATTAATAATGTTGAAAAAGATACAGTGTTGGACCCTTAAAAGGTCTTGGAGAATGCTCCTTCTAACAAAATTAAAAATTAGATCAAGGGGATAATATTGTTATCCTGTCTGATGTGGTTATTATTAAGTTAGAGAATGCTCCTAAAAAAATAGATCAAGGGGATTACAGTTGTACAAAATACCTGCAGTTGTTGGTAGTTGTATACTTGTGTGTATAATCTTACTGTCATTCCTATTGTTGGACATCTTGTTGTTTTATAGCTTCGATGCCTTGTGTCATTTTGAATTCTTGGTTCCATTTGTTGTAATGAAAACAATTAAGTATTTTTTTTTACTGCCACTATACTCAAATCAATGAACATTTAACATCCAATGATCCTTATTCTACTGGTGAAGTGGAATGGCTCTGAATGAGCCCACCAGGGAACAAGTCTCACTCAGTGCCATGCCCCCCAACACCATAAGGGATGAGGCCAAAATTGTGTCTCAAGCGACTTTGGTAGAATAAATACCCCAGTTCTTGGCTCTTAGCCAAAGAAATATCTACTCATGCTCCTAATTCCAATGGGTTGCAAAAAAAATCTAGGTTTCATAATAAAAGGAAGTTTCAAAGGTTTGAATTTAAATTTGAATGAACTTGAAAAGTGTTTCTTCACCTTAAAAGAAACAAGGTCATCAAGAATGAGTATAATGACATTAGATGCTCATTGTAACAGACAAGAAGATATTCTCTATATTCCTCACTGAGAGGTGGACCATCTTCTCTATATTCCTCACCCAGTTGTTTCTTAACATCATAAATGGCCTCGTGTTCAAAATTTTCTTGTAAATGTGGGTCCAGACAAAAATCCTCATTTTTCTTCCTCTTAGCTTCCATTTAACGACGGTTGCCATTCTATGACAAACATCTTGCTGCTCCAATTTTAGTAGGGTTTCCACTATGCAATGGGGATCTCTCTTGTGATGTTGAGCTACTTCCTGCAAAAGTGTCTTCCATATTATCATGCTTTACTGTAAATAAATCCTGATCTCTAAGCTCTTATGCTAGGACAATAATAGGATAATCTGTAGCATTCATGACCTGTGTATTTCCTACTTTCTTGGCTATCAAAATTCTAAGTATAAAAAAAAGGTTACCTGCATAGAAATTTTCTAAACCCTCAACCTAGAACGGAGTCTTTAATCTTCTTTTCTTGTTCTCCAGTGATATTTTGTCCTCCTCAGACTCCATTTTTTGTCAATCTGAAAATATGTTAAATAAAAGATAAATATTTGAACCTAATAGGAAGTTTCAAAGGTTTGAATTTAAATTTGAATGAACTTGAAAAGTGTTTCTTCACCTTAAAAGAAACAAGGTCATCAAGAACGAGTATAATGACATTGGATGTTCATTGTAATAGACAAGAAGATCTAACATTTTATGTATTGTGAGTAGCTGCGACATTGGCTATTTTTTTGAGACCATCTTTCAAAGTAAATTTCCAAGAAGAATCCAGTCATAACCTTTCTATAGTTATTTACTACAAATATGTAAGGCATTCGCATCATTAAAGAGATATTGGGAAGCATTGGACATCATAAAACATAGCTTGAAATTGGGCCATGTGCTTCATATATTTCTTCAAAGAATGTTAAATAACCCAAAAGATTGGAGCTTTACTTTTAGTGATCCAAAACTACTCCAAAAGAACAGGGCTATAGAAGAGCAAGAGCTAAAAAGGAATGATCAAAGATACCTTGCGCATGTAGATACCATCTCCTCTTTTGTGAAACTATCTTCTTGAGTACCTATATCGTGTAGGTATAAGCATTCTGAATTGTTGCAAGGTTGAACATAGAAATCAAAACATGTTCACAAAGTGTAAAAAAATATTATTACAAGTAGATGATATGTAAACAAGTTATTTTAAAGTAAAACACAACTATAAATAAAACATATTAAATATCCTATGATGAAAAACAAACATCATGAGGTTGGTATTCAAATCAAAATGGATAAGAAAATAACTCTTAGTAAGGGAATACATCCAAGACATATATACCACAGTTCGTATTAACAAACAGGTAGCCTCTCTTACCATATTTTTCAACCATGCATGGCAGTACTTTATAGTACCAAAACAACCTCTGCATATGTAACATCCAAACAAAACATCATCAAGCATCAAATATATGCTGAATTCATATGAAAATATTTTTGAAGCACCTCTGCAGAGCTATACCATGAAAAAGACTTACTTTAACGGTCTACCATCTAATACATATCCATTTACAACCTGAATACAACGAATAGCTTCTTCCTCTTTTGTATAGGTAATATATCTGAGACATAAAACAAAAGAAATGATTGTCTGATGATAATCCTGAATCACATTAAACATGAGCCTATTGATGATATCTTAGATATCTAATCAAATTCTATGAATATCAAAAGTACTTACAGTTCAGTTTCTAACTTTCTAGTTCATAAATTTAAAACATAAAACTTATGTTCATAGCTCCACCAATAGACTGATGAAAGCATAATGGTAGGGGAATTTTTGTCAGATGTTATAGTTGTATATGCTGTGGTAGACATGTATGCAAGATGTGGAATCATAGACAAAACACCTAAATTTTTTGACAGAATTCCTCAAAGAGATGTCATCTCATGGAATGAAATGATTGATTGCAGAATGTGTACAAAATGGATTTTGTAAGGAACCTCTCAAAATCTTTGAATTAATGAAGCACTCTGGAACACATCCTAACATTCTACTTTCAATGGAATTGGGGATATTATTTAACTCCCCTTATAGCTCCACCAATAGACTGATGAAAGCATAATGGTAGGGGAATTTTTGTCAGATGTTATAGTTGGATATGCTCTGGTAGACATGTATGCAAGATGTGGAATCATAGACAAAACACCTGAATTGTTTGACAGAATGCCTCAAAGAGATGTCATCTCATGGAATGAAATGATTGATTGCAGAATGTGTACAAAATGGATTTTGTAAGGAACCTCTCAAAATCTTTGAATTAATGAAGCACTCTGGAACACATCCTAACATTCTACTTTCAATGGAATCAGGAAGATTATTTAAACTTTTACACCCTTCTATGTTCAAGTGTTGCAGCTATGACAAGTTGCCAAAGAATCAGGGAGGCTATTTAAATCTATAGACCCTACCATGTTCAAGTGATGTAGTTGTGACAAGTTTCCAATGGAATCAAGAAGGTTATTTAAATGTTCACACCCTTATATGTTCAAGGTTGCAGTTGTGACAGGTTTCCAATGGAATCAAGGAGGTTATTTAAACCATGACAATATTTTAGTTTTGAATGTTGCAGCTACAATAGATTGTCAATAGAATCAAGGAGGTTATTTAAACCATTAAAACTTCCTATTATATTCAAGTGTTGCAGCTGTGAGAGGTTGACAGTGGAATTGGGGAGGTTATTTAAACCTCTGCAACTCTCTATTTTCAAGTGTTGCAGATGTGAGAGGTTGCCAATGGAATCAAGAAGGTTATTTAAATCTCTACAGTCTTCTATGTTCAAGTGTTGCAGCTGTGAGAGGTTTCCAATGGAATCAAGAAGGTTATTTAAACCTCTACAATCTTCTATATTCAAGTGATGCAGTTGTGATAGGTTGCCAATAGAATCAGGGGGTTATTTAAACTTTTACACATTTCTATGTTCAAGTGTACAATTGTGACAGGTTGCCAATGGAATGAGGGAAGTTATTTAAATCTATACACCCTACCATGTTCAAGTGTTGTAGTTGTGATAGGTTTCCAATGGAATCAGGAAGGTTATTTAAATGTTCACACCCTTCTATGTTCAAGGTTCTAGCTATGATAGGTTGCCAATGGAATCAAGTAGGTTATTTAAACCATGACAATATTTTAGTTTCGAATGCTGCAACTGCAATAGATTGTCAATAGAATCAAGAAGTTATTTAAACCTTTGAAACTTCCTATTATGTTCACGTGCTACATTTGTGATAGGTTGACAATGGAATCAGGGAGGTTATTTAAAACTCTACAACTTACTATTTTCAAGTACTACAGATGTGACAAGTTGCCAGTGGAATAAGGAAGGTTATTTAAACCTCTACAATCTTCTATGATCAAGTGTTGTGGCTACGAAAAGTTGCCGATAGAATCAAGGAGGTTATTTAAACATTTACAACCTTCTATGCTCAAGTGTTGTAGCTGTGACAGCTTGCCAATGGAATTAGGGAGCTTATTTAAACCTCCACACTCTATTATATTCAGGTGTTGCAGCTATGACAGGTTGTCAATGGAATCAATTTCAGCTATGAACATCCATAAAACCATAAAGAATAAAGGAATTTTGTCATATGTTGTAGTTGCAACTGCCCTAGTAGACATGTATGCAAAATGTGGAAGCATAGACAAGGCATGTGAACTGTTTGATAGAATACCTGAAACAAATGACATCTCATGGAATATGATGATTGCGGGATATGCACAAAATGGATTTGTTGAAAAGGCTTTAGAAACTTTCAAGAAAATGAAATTAGCAGGTGTGAAGCCAAATTCCACAACCTATGCTAGCATCCTCCCTGCCTGTGCCAAAATGGGAGCTTTGGAGCAGGGTATGAACATCCATCAGAGCATAATAAATGGGGAATTTTTGTCAGATACTATGGTTGGAGTTTGAAGAAGAAACATTGGTAAAGGTTGTAAGAGAGTTCCTAGAGCATGAGAAGACCTATTGGAAGGTGTTTGAAGCACTGGTAAGAGTGCTAGGAGTCTGGAGTACCCATTTTCAATAAACCCCCATGAAACTTGGAGGATTTTTGTGGGTGTCATGTTAGAGAATGGTTCATCATGTGGAAGATTAAAAGTCAGTTGTTTTGTCTTTAAAAAGGATTTTGTATGCATTGTAACTTCATGGGTGATTGAGGAGAAGAGTTGGAATGAATAAATATATGTTTCTTACATAATTTCTCTGAAATTCACTGAAATTCATTATTTTCTAGTTGGTGTATGGATCAATACGGGCTTGTATGGATGTTTAATTGCTTGTAAGTGATAGAGAAAACAATCACCTTCCTGTTGCACTTTGTTTCATGCAGATTGGTTCCGTTTTGAGTAAGTTATAGTGGTTTTCCATTAAACTATTAAAAAAACCTATTAGGGTAAACAGGGATACTGTAAATTATGTTTCCCTTTTCTTGTTCATTGAAATGGGCTAATAATTGGTGGATACAATCTTGGTAACATCTTCTTTGATATTTTTGAAGATTTAGACCGATTGAACAAGATTGTTGTACGGAAAAAGTGAAGGTATTGTTTGAAAATCTGTAGATTGACTAGTAAAGATAGAGTTTGTGCAGGTTAACATCTAGGGTTTGAAAAAATATTAGTGAATATGGTCTTTTGGTGTTTTAGTAAGCTTGGTTAGACTCAAATACATGAGATCTAAGTGTTTGTTGGGTGAATTTTAGACAAGAGATATCAAAGCAATAAACCCTAGGCCTATTATTGTTGCAAAGGACTGGTGAAATCAGAACACAGAGAGAATTTTATGAATTCTGACTATGTTTGGTAAGACCTTCTTGAGTTATATTCCTTTAAAAATTTGATTGGATGGAAGAGGGTCCATTTCTTGACTTGTTTTGGTATAGTGTTAATTCTGAGATCTTGGTAATTCATTGTCCTATTAAGACAGTCATGTTGTGGAGTCAGAAATAGGTGATTTGAATACTAGGTTGTTGAAATTTCATGGATAAATTCTTGAGGTTGATCTAAGGCGCTTGTAGAGATGTATTTACACATGATTGAATTAAAAATAATTCTTAATAGGATTGAGAACCTTGTGTTGGATATTTATGAAACCTTGAAGACCTAAAGTGTTGATCTATAACAGTCTCCTGTGTAAGTTTACAAAAACTAAAAAGTTTGGGTTGAAGGAAGGATTTGGGCTAGACTTTGGAAGATTTCTAAGGTGATTTGGAGAGTCAATAAATGGTTTATGCATTAGTCTCTATTTTGGTGAATTGAAAACAAGGGTTTGAGAGTTCTCATTTGGTAGGACAGTCAAGGATGTTTTGAGTATTGTTAATTGAGATTGTATGAGTGTGTTTCTTCCTTTGTATATTGCATCATTTAAGAACAAAAAGTGTAAATATTGGTTGGAAACTATGTGTTACTCAAAAATGGATAAACTCTATATTCTCTTACCAGGAAACTCCTTTGTAGTAGCCATTCCATGCACTAAGGCTATATGGATGTTGTTGAATGATGTAGCATGCACAGTCATATCCATTTTTGGGTCCGTTGTATTGTATGCAAACTCTACATGCACCACAACAAAAGAAAATATTAACTTGAAATCATAGATCTATTCAATTGATTTGGGTAAAAATGTAATTATGTCAAATCAATGGAATCATATGAACTTAAAATTTGTACTTAAAACCTCAAAATTACCGTCCAAGTAAACCTAAAGTACCCTAAGTTTGAATGGATATTGTCAAGACAAAATTACAATCTTATGTGCACCCAATGAACAAAGTTCATCTTGCTTTACTTGACAAAAATGGTCGTGGCCCAATTTCAAGCTATGATTTATGATGTCCAATGCTTCCCAATATCTCTTTAATGATCCCAATGCCTTACATATTTGTAGTAAATAACTATAGAAAGGTTATGACTGGATTCTTCTTGGCAATTTATTTTGAAAGATGGTCTCAAAAAAATAGCCAATGTCGTAGCTACTCAACACTTGTCATAGTAATTGCAATGCATATTCACTCTACCAATAATGACAAATCACAGGCCTAAAGCCTTTCATTGGAAATTAGGATTGGAGTCAAAGGAGTTTGAGAAAAGAACATAAATAGCATTGGAATTGAACTCTTCACAAACTTAAATCCAAAGAGTGCAGCTATTTTGTATGCTCTTTCAGAAGTGTCCATTTCAAATATAGCTATTTTTTCCAAGGAGTAGGAAGTAAACTATAAAGAAACATGAAACTAACTACCTTTTTCCATTCTTGGAATTTCAGTTTGAAGCTATGTTACCAGAATCAAGAAACATGAAACATGACAACAACTACAACACAATGGGGAATAAAATTGAAAACTATGTTACTGAATCAACTGGAAGATATAGTGTTTCCAAGTACAAGTCATACCAGAAATGGGAATGTATCCAAATCCCATAGGGAATTGGGTAGGGTTCATATTTGAGTGGTCAGAATCATGTGGACACAGTGCAGGGAATACCCAAGTGATTCCAATATCAACATGGTGATTCCAAACCAATTCTAGATCAATTTCAGCATCCCACAAATTTTTCAAGGAAGTTTCTTTTTCTTTTTGGTTGTCAAAACCCTAGACTACCAATGTCAACACTAAATGACCACCATATTATTCTACATTTTTTGAGTCAAGTCTTGCAGTAACAAGTAAAACTAAAAAAATGAATTTTGTGTGTTTTAGTTGCAACAAGAAAAAAAGGCACTTTGTTTGTTGGAATCACAACAACAGCAGACAACAATAAGGAGAGGAACAAACAAGAAAAGTTCTAAGGAGCTACAAAATGTCAAAATGCCAGCTAAATAATCACAAAACCCTAGAAAGGTCTCAAAGGAAAGATCTGGTGATGCCTGGTGGCAATACCAGCACCAGGGGTGGGCAGAGGTTGGCATTTAAGCTTCCCTTAAACTTCCACAATTCAACCAAGCAAAGAAACATTAACCATTACGACCAGACAGTAGTTGCATAAGGGGATCAACAAAAAACGTGACTAATAAAGGGTATTGGGTGATGAAACGCAGCCATCATAAATGAAATTTATATTCTATAGTTTTGTTAAGTTAGTTTTTTATTAGTAACTACTAGCTACATTGCTTTTTTCTTAAAATATTTGATTTCTTTTTGGAGGGTTCAAACTGATGGAGTATCAAAAGCATTTTTGTTTTGGTGAGGATCATTATCACCTAATATTTTCTTTTGGTTTATTTTTCCATATGTTTTCAGGGTGTGAATGCAATTAACAGGGAAAAGCACCTGTGCTAGTTAATATTTGTTGCATTCTCTTTTGTTTTAGTTTTTTTAATTAGGGTCACAAGCTTCCACAAAAGTATTTGTTCCCTTACATTCTCCTCTATTTTGTTCTCTCTCAATGGAGTTACTATGTAGTTTTTAATAATTTATTTTTCCACCTTGCTCCATGGTTCATAAGGATTCAAAAACTTAACCAAACTTAGGGACTCATTATAAATTTATAATAGTAGACTTAAAATACAAAACATTTTTGCATAGTAATAAAATTATTATGAATAGAAAGGTGGTTGTTGCATTATCACCGGTGTTGTGTTAGCATATGCATGATATGTGGTATCCTGAACCTAATTCCTATTTTTAGGCTGCAAATATATGCTTATAATTCTTATATTTTTTTAATGGACATTCTCAACCCCAAAAAAATCTATCAATATGATGTACCATACCCACATACTTGTACCCATACCAAGCCAACAACTTAGCCCTTATATTGTCTAATTTTAAACAGTAAGAGAAAATGCAAGACAAATAAAGTGAAGGGCAATAATTAATGTCTTAACTAGTTTATCTAAATGTAGGTTACCTAATTAAGATACACTAAAGTTGACAACAGTTGTGTAAGTTGTGTTTACAGTGTACACAATATTTCTTCCTGCACATGCTTCACAAACAGGATTTCTGATAGCATGTTCATGGCATAAGAATTTCTTAAATAGTACGTAAATTTTGGCTTGGTTGATTTCCTCAAAAAATAGAACTTTACCCCACTATTCACAATACTTGACGTGTATGCAAAATGTGGAAGCATAGAGAAAGCATGTGAAGTTTTTGATAGAATTCCTCGAAGAGATGTCATCTCTTGGACTACAATTATTGTTGGATATGCAAAAAATGGATTTGTTGAAAATGCTTTAGAAACTTTCAAGAAAATGCAATTGGTGGGTATAAATCCAAATTCCACAACCTTTGCCAACATCTTTCCTGCCTGTGCCAAAATGGGGGCTTTGGAACAGGATATGAACATCCATCAAATCATAAATAATAGAAGAATTTTGTCAGATGTTGTAGTTGCAACTGCTCTAGTAGACATGTATGCAAAATGTGGAAGCATAGACAAGGCATGTGAACTGTTTGATAGAATGCCTGAAAGAGATGCCATCTCATGGAATACGATGATTGCAGGATATGCACAAAATGGATTTGTTGAACAGGCTTTAGAAAATTTCAAGCAAATGCAATTAGCAGGTGTGAAGCCAATTCCACAACCTATGCCAACATCCTCCCTTCCTGTGCCAAAATGGGAGCTTTGGAGTAGGTTATGAACATCCATCAGAGCATAATGGATGTGGGATTTTTGTTAGATATTATGGTTGGAAATGCTCTATTAGACATGTATGCAAAATGTGGAAATGTACACAAGGCATGTGAACTCTTTGATGGAATGCCTCAAAGAGATGTCATCTCATGGAATGCAATAATTGTAGGATATGCACAAAATGGATTTTGCAAGGATTCTCTCAAAATATTTGAATTTATAAAGCACTATGAAACATATACTAACATTGTAAGCTTTTTTTGTATTCTTTGTGCATGCAGCCATGGAGGTTTAGTGGATGAGGGTTGTACATACTTCAATCACATGAGTAAGTAGTATTGCATTACACCTACATTTGATCATTATGTGTGCATGGTTGACCTTCTTTCCTATGCTGGCTATCTCGAGGACACTCTAGACTATATCATTAATTTCCCTATTCATTTTCTACCAAATATGTCAGGATTTTGTCTCTCAAATCAAAATGAATGATAGATAAAGTAGAAATGTGATCAAGAGGAAAGTAATTCCAGTTACAAATAACAACCAAATAACCATATCTGGATCTAGATAACTATGGTTATAGCAGCCAACCCATAAACAACTGAGTAGAAGGCCCAAAATTTAAGACAAAGGCCAGAAATAAAAACCATAGAACCAAACCTAAGAACTAACTATGTGGAGCATGTATAAGAAAAACTAGAGGCTCTATGGCTGAACATGATATCAGAGATTCAAAATTGGTCCCCATAACTTACATGGGAAAATCTAAGGCTTTATGACAAAGCTTTATTTTTCAGATTCTATGTTAACAAATGTGGCATCATAAAGTTCACACAAACAACATAATTCATCATACTAAATTGAATTTCCTCATGCTAATGTTTTGGAGCAAAACAAATAGAAGCCATGTAGAACATGAGATAAACAATGTTTTCTTCTCATGGTTGGTACTTCTCTGCATGAGAATTATTCCTCATGCCTTCTACTTAGTGATTGGACACCTCAAAAGTGCAATTGGTAAAGTGATTTATGAATGTAGAAAATGAAATTACCATTCTGATTTAGACTGTGGTCCCTGAAGAGCACCTTACATTTTCCGAGGCAAGAATTTTGAATATGTTTTGGGATTTGATTCATGATGACCTCCATGAGCAATCAGTATAACGATGTTTATTTTCTCATGATGAGTACATTGTCTATGGTACTAATTCCAATATAGAAAGAAATATACACAATGATCTCCTTTGCTTTTGGTAGGCAGTTACATTAATCATGTGCTAGAATGTAGAAAAAATGGGGTCTATAATTATTTTTAGCTTTTTAAGTTTACCAGCTAAAGTTTTCAAGAGCTTCTTTGAGAAGCTTAGTTTATGAAATTAACAACATAAAAAGGTTAAAATTGTTAATTATTATTCTAACAATATTTTTTTTGAATCTACTACTAAGCCCTCTCACATTCCAAGAAATAATTATGATTGGGATAGTTGAGAAAATTGTGAATCCAATTGCTTGAAAAGACATGAAGCCAACAAGAGTTCTCCCAAGATATTTGGCCTTATCATAGTCAATCTTCAAATTTATTTTGAGTGTCTCTTGCCTCCCATGTTCTTAATTCTTTGTTTAATACCCCCAAGTTGAAGGGTTTTTTATCCTATTTTCTTTGAACAATTCTAATTTCAAGTTATCTTCTAAATGGAAAATAAATATATTTTCTTGTTTATCAGAGTCCATGACAAGGGTTTCAAGCACACACTCAAGCTTTTTAGAGGCAAGGAAAGTTTCCTTAACTTCAAAGATTGAGAGTTGTACTAAACAAAAAGAGGGGTTTTAGGCAGAAACAATCGACTTGCCTGACACCAAAAGAACATAGTGGAAATTAACAATGGCAACAGGAATTTGAAAATATCATAATTTGAAAATCAATATCGGGGATCCAAGGCTCCATGTCAAAGAGTTGCTAACAATAAACAATGTGCTTCTACAAACTGTTTATTGGTTTAAAACATTCACTGCATACAAATATAAATTGAAGGAAATAAAACCTTTTATGGTAAAAGAGAAACTAATAAAAAGGTGTTTAACACTCGAATGATTATAAGTTTATATACATAGATTGTGTACTACAAACAAATTTTTTCATTCTGATGGGTTTAGCTATTGCTTCTTGGACAAAGGGCAACAACTTGTATCCAGTAGAGCAGCCTAACCCAAGGGACATCTAATTCAAACGAAAACACAATGCTCCAATGCAAAGGCTAAAAAAATAGTTGCAAGTGGTTGTTAGGCATGTTGGTGTAACATACAAATTGCATTCTTTGTTATGACCAAAAGTTCAAGGAACTTCCATCTCAAAGCTCTTGTAACATTACTAATCATTGTATAGCACACAATTCATGTCATAGTATAACACATGCTTTCAAGATTTGCACTTGCTTTATTATGCCATGATAAAACTTCCAGCTTTGGGTTAGACAACTAATACTACTGCCTTGTGGCTTGTACATCATATTGTACTTCACTCTTTCATGATTTTCAATTGCTCGTGTTAAAATATTGTGTGCATTGGGTTACACAACTAATACCATGGCCCTGTAGCTTAAGCATTATTGTTACTACAAAATGCTACCAAATATGTACATAATTCCCTTCCACTAAGCAATGAGGGATTGTTTGAGACAAAATGAAGATCATTTCAGTAACTTGTAATATTGTCTATATGTGCTCTTACCCATGCAAACACTTTTGATTTCTTTCAATCACTACCACTAGATAGATTGAAATTGTAAACATTTGCAGTAAGTAACCATGTGCTATGTATCTATTACAGTAACATGCATTTTACTTTTCATCCAAACTCTTACTGTGTACCCTCTACACAAAAAATGCTTAGGATAAGATTTCAGGCAAAAAACTATATCCTTGCAGTTTCCTTTTATATATAATTATTCCTACTAGATGCTAATGACCCATTATTTTGAGTTGCAAGACATTCCACAAAAATAAGGTATTTATTTTTGGAGCAAACAATTGGTTGGTTGCAACCAATATCCACAAAGACTAAGGCTTTGCCCTAGCTCCACTGGAAAGGATATACAAATTGTAAGAATCATCTCAAGAAAGTTCATTTAGAAATTGAAGAACCCATACAAGTAAAAGAAGAAAGAAAACATTTACAGATGGAATTTTCTTTTTCTCACATGGTAAAACTCTAAAAGGCTTACAAACTAGAAAATTAATATGTTCACATTGTTTTTACTAACCTCATTTCCATTGACTGTTGTCAAAGCTTAAAGGTGATAGTTTAACATTTCTTGCACATTGTATTGAATTAACAGTGTTAAACCCAAAAGAGAATGCTTACCTATAAATATTAAGAATCAGAAAGGGTATGAAATGAAATAACTAAAATACCATTAAACTGCATAAGAAATATTTTTAGCACAAACAAAAAAATGTTGAGAAACTACTATTTTCATGACAGATAAATAGGAATTAAGAATACCATCAACACAATATATAATCATTGTTACAAGAAAGAACTAACTGTCAAAATTTTGTGACCAATTTTGCATTTTGAATCTCTCAATACTAATTTAAAATGATTCACTACTTCCAAGATAGTGGGAAGAAGAGAATAATTTTGTGGCTTAACCATCTACAATTGTAACTTCAACCTCAACTCTAGGTTCAATGGTAATTGAAGTTATCTGATTCACAACTTTAGATGAGATAACAAGGTCTATTATTCTCTTGTGAACACACAGTTCAAATTGATCCCATGTATTGGTCCCTAAAAATAAATCATTTAATCCAAAATCAATACAACAGAGGGTTTATTATATTTTTTCTCTTTGCAGATTACAGTATGAAGATTATGGCAGAAAAACACCAAATCATCGAAGCATTGACATATACATTTTTTGATTTCCCTATAGCTCTTCCAGGTGGAAGCACAAGCAGAGCATGTTTGAAGCCATTCACTCAAATGCAAAAAATTGAACCAAAAAGTACCTCAATGACCTTATTTTTTTGTAATACAACCTTTGTCTTCACATAAGGTAGAAGGGTAAGAGACTAATGATGCATTTCACTTGGATGACATCAACCCACATTCATATTGGACTGTTGAAGATACAGAGACCATCTTTACTATGGAGGAGATTGTTGATTTTGAAAGTTAAGCAGCCAAAGGAGCAGCAAAAGCACAAGCAAAGTCAAAAGTAGAAGTGGAAGCAATAGTAGGAGCTTCGTTGAATGGCGATCATGATATTCTTAAAGATGATATTTTTCCTTAGGAGAAACCTTTATCATCTAGTTCCAGAATGCTACCAGTAAGGAGTTTTATTCAAAGGAGAAATTTGTTAAATATCTTATGAATTTGTAATTTTCAATGATGGTGATAGATGATCAATCATCATATCATATATGACACTCTGAATTGAATTGTACTCCTTTTTTATCTAAATCTAATTAAAAATCCACCTATGAGTTTTATCAATTTGAGTATTTTGCATATTATTTAAGTTTATTTAGATATTTATGTATTTTTTTAATATATCAAGTTTTTGCTGAGTCAAGTCCAACTCAAAAAATTCCTTTTGAGTTTTAAACTATAGGAATAATGATATAATTTAATAAAATGGAAAAAGTTCTTAAAATTGTTCCAAAGCTTTAAAAAAATCCATAACACTTGACAAAAAAATCTCCAAGAATAGATTTCTACTGACTATTAGAACAATACAGAATGACATATCACCTGGGTTTGATGGGTTCTCAGTGGAATTCTACATAGAAAACCATGAAGGTATGGGTGGATGAATTGTACCTCTTATATGATATCCGTTGTTTGAAGACTTAAATAACAGATAATCTGCACACTGATTTTTTACTTGAATTCAATCATATGATGTCAATTTGGGTTGAAACATAACCTACTGCTCTTCTAATCAACCTTGCCAACATTCACACCAACTTTCAGGTAAAAATTCCTCTGCTAACCTCTCAAATGTGAGAAAATAAGTTGATTGTGCTTATCTATAAGTTGGGCATACAATGTCAAAATGAAATGGGTTGAACTTTGACATAAAGTAACAGTATGATTTAATCTAGCTCTTGACCAAAATTCAGCTCCAAATTGGACTATTAGGTCCTCAACATGAAGAGAAAAATTCTAGGAGTGAAAATTTCTTTTTGTATTTTGTAGCATATGAAATTCCAAAATGGTACCAAAACAATCTAAAACATTTGAGAGATATAAGTATATATACTTATTGTAATGGCATATGATATTTCATGACAATCAATAAAAGACAACCTCGCCATGATTTATAAACCATGGCAACAATTTCTAATGGCATATGATATTTCATGACAATCAATAAAAGACAACCTCACCATGATTTATAATCCATGGCAACAATTTCTATAGTTTTAGATTACACGGTACTCAAATAAATGAAAGATTATAAATTTATAACATAAGAACCTATATGGTGAACCCTGCAGATAGGGTCTATAAACAGATCCCATTATGGACCAAGATTAGTTGTTTTCCTATAGCTCATGAATAATTATCACTATCCCCACACATTGTGGTAAGAACATTTGAGTGGGGATGACCTGACCCTTTTTCTAAGACACAATTTGGAAAAGAACCAAACAACATGTTGAGAATTTAACTCTCCGATGACCACTCTATTATCATATCACTACAAGAAGGACGAGTGTGTCCTAGTTTTCAACTACTTACATGAATGATTGACCAAATAACTAACCTCAGGGTAACAGATCAGAAGCACTGACGGGTCTTGCATTGGAGTTATAGGTTGAAGAGATGGAGTGAAGTTTCATGTATTTGAGCTCTTGTTGAAGCTGGAAAGAAGTGTAAGCATCGTGTCCATTTCACCAAACTTAAAATGTGATTAACTCGTAATGGCTCAAGTGCTAACCATTAGCGAAGGAGCTCTGGAGAAATTTTGGACAAAAGTCCTTCTAGCATTTCCCTAGGGTTGCCTCTCTTTGTATGTCAATGTTGAACAAAAGTTCAACAATGTCACTTGCTACTAGGCTCGAGTACTTGCAATTAAACTAACTGTAAAGTTATTTTTTTCTATATCACCTATGTTACAAGTGAAGGACGGGTTTGCAATAAACTGTTGCTCCCCTAGGGCAAAAGAAGTTAGAGAACAATATCTTCACAAACAAATCAACATAAAATTTATCCAAAATGATATTTAAAATAGAAGCAAAAAGTGCATGACAAGCTCCTCACCTTTGATGGAAAATATGAGCAACAAATGCAAGATTCAAATTTGTAGATCCCTCGACAATGTCCTTTGGGGTCAAGTATCTTCTACAATTTATTTTTTCTACTTGCAACAAAATCAATTTGGCCCTTTCCATTAGGTCCTTTGATTCTAAAGGAGAAAAATTACAATGCTCTAGAGCAAGGGCATTCAACAAATAAACATATGCTCCTCCATCATGTTCACAAAAGAAACAAATGGTAAAATCTACATGTATTCTAGAATCTTAAACATGCTAACATGGTACTCATCTATTCAACTAGAAGTCTAAAAAAAATTCTTAAATAATGTCCATAGAACAAACTTAAAAAAAATAAAGGAAACAAAAAACAGAGAAGCGACGGAAAGACAAACCCATGCTACCCTGTTTCTGGCATGCCTTTTCTGTATCCACTTTACCAAGCCGCAACGCCTCCCCGTCATAGATAAATGCTACCCCCTCCCAAACATGCGGGCTGAAAAATGGTGCCTTATACTTAGGTGGCATTGCCCCCAAGCCTAGTAAACTCTGCACAACGCAGCCTCCAACAAAAAAGAAAATGCATTTCAGGAGGGAAAAGAAAAATGACGCGCGAAAGGAAAATGTAGGGAGTGAAAATAAAATATATATTTTAGAAAAAGGTTTTTTTTATTGTCTTAATTTAAGACAATTAGAAAATTAAAATTATATTGTTTTAAATTAATGTCTTAAAGAATGAACCTTGAAATAGTTTAGACTATTATTTGGTGAAGTGAGGCAAGCTCCCACATTAGATCTCATTGTGGTTGGATAATCTCAATGTTTTCAATGAAAAATAATATTGAGTCTTTTTTTTCAACAGTTATAGAAGAGTTTTAGTTACAATTTCTAAAAATAAGAAATTGGGAGTTTATTACATACATTACTCTAATTGGATAACCTCTAGGTTATCCAATTAGAGTTTAAGGATATTTAATGTGTCAATATTTCTACTAAGAGTTATAAAAAAATAGAGAAATCAATGAAATGTTTAAAATAAAAAATGCCAACCTTAATGCTAACAACTATATTATTGTTAGGCTAACCAAATTAGAGATATCCTTCTAATCCATTATAAATTTGTCAATTACTATAATCTCTAGAGTTGTTTAATGCAGAGATATTTAGAGTTTAAAGTTGTTTAATGTAGAGATATTTAGAGTTTAAAGAATGGGTTGTTTAATTTAATTTTGGTAAAAAAAAAAAAATCAAGTTTTTTTTATAATGGATGGATTTGAATTGATTTTAATTGCATTTAGAAAAATCTATGTAAAATATGCCAAGAGAAATCCTTCTTGAGACACCTATTGCATTCATATGGTGCAAATTTAATTTAAAATAGGCACCTTGAGAAGGATTCTCTCGACATATTTTACATAGATTTTTCTAAATATAGGTATGCTAGTATAGTAGTGTGTGTTCACAGCCACTTAATAGAAAAAGTACAAGCTCAATACTCATTGGGAGTATATATGTCATTGTTTAGATTAATCTATTGTTTAACTTTGGTACAATATAAATTTGAAAGAAAATTACTAGCAACTTTAAATTTATTTTCCCACTCAAGAGAATAATTTGATTTACCTTATTTTTCCCACTCAAACTCAGCCCACATATTCCTAAAAGCAACATTAGGGCAAGTGGTTGGGGAGATGTAGTCCATAATGTCAATGTGTATGCCATTCAGAACAACAACATTGTGGTCTAGTACACTTGTAGTCTCATAAACAATGTTATCGAATATAACACCAGTTTCAGTTGAAGACACTTTTATGTTTGCTTGGTACAATGAAGGGATGTATTGGTTAATGAATATGTTTGATAATTTATTTTAATCATTCATTCACTTCTCAGTAATTGAGAAGTTTGAGATTAAATGATATATGAAATTAGTTGACACAAGGGTTCATCTTCTAATTATTCTTTTAGTGGAATACAATAAAGCTCAAGAGTGGCACTCATTGAATCTACAAACGTTGAATCCTTTGCGAATAATCAATTGGATTCAATAATTGATTCATTTGCAAGAAATTTCTTTGGATTTTTATGGAGGCATGTAGTTTCATCTAGTTTTTTGTATTAGAGTATCCACAAACTAAAAAATTGAAGTCATACATTTACCTACAGACTGTAAGACTATTTGTATCTTTATAATCTTATAAATAGTCTTGGACTTGTCTCTTTATAATTTTACAAAAACACCATGTAGCTTTTGAAACCTAATCATAATTATCCCTTTCAAAACATATCTACGGATCCAAAACTACTCTTCTCTCAAATAGTGCACAAAGGAGCTCATCTAAAATGTCAAACTATATAAGCTTTTGATGTGATTCTCAACTTGAGCACCAAGCAACCTAGGTGGCCAAATGGCCCGCTTAGGTAGGGGTCCCATGAAGGGGCCTTAATCTCTATGGATTATGATCAAATTCGAAAGAAAAAATAATAGAGGAGTAATAGTCATTTATTTAGTCATTTTTATTTGTTTGATATTAGTCATTTATTTATTCATTTAGTTGTGATTTTACCTGATGACCAAATTAGTCACTTATAAATGACCAAATTAGTCATTTATTTTCCAAATACTACTAGTGTTAGTCACATGACTAAAATTTTTAGTCATGTGACTAAATTTTTTTAGTGACGTAGTCATTTATTTGCCAAATTCTACTAGTGTACACTGCCTAGAGCTCATTGCTGAAATATAAAATAGGCTTACTACCCAAAGGAAGACACATTGTCTTATAGAAATATTTTGATTAAATCCATCAAACTTTGAATTGAGAAAATAACATCTGTTAATGCTTGGTTATAGTTTTGGTTAAGCACATAAACACTTCTTCACTCTTCTCCACTCTTCTTCACTCTTCTTCACTCTTTTCCCTTCATTTGAATGATATGAAGTTTATTCACACACAGGAATCATACACTTCACACACTCACACACTCTCATACCTTCAAATGATAAAACAATCGTTCTTATATATCCGCAACAAGAAATTCCATCGCTATAGGTCGGATCCAAACAAATAATAAAATAATTACAAACAGTCAGCCCAAAACAAATAAAGATTATTCATGCGAATCAACCAAGGTTGGCCACAACATAGTAAAGACTTAAAATAACATCATCAAACATGAACCACTTCAATTAATTACTCTTTGAAGATCCACAACACACTTCAACACCTTGTCAGCCAAGAACATGAAAAACATGCAAGAGAAATCTCGGATCACAAGCACAACAATCAATGTGGTCATGCAACACATATAGATCATGAACTAGAAACATCCACAAGCATCATGAAATATCATAGAAGCATCTGCAACAACTGAACTTACTTGAATCACATGATCTTCATTCAGGAACACAAACTGAAGTAATAGAAAAATTGTTAGAATACAAATCTCCATAACTTGATCAAATCTTCACATGCATCTCTAAAACTTGACATGGATAAACTATATATACTACACAAGAAACCCTTTAGTCCACAACCTCATAAAAATAACAAATTGAACACACCAACAAAAAGAACTTCTATTCACCTTTGACAACCTATAGCACTTCTTATTACAATTTTCTCAATATCCTTAACATATACTTCTAATACAACAATTCTAATAGTGTTGACATGAATGACAACCACATATCAGCAACACACCACAACATCCAACATGCCACCACGATAAAACCACATACCTTCACCCTCTCCACCTTATAACCCCCCACACCCTATAATAGATCAAAATTAGTTAAGAGAGAGCATTAGAACATATCTTAATGTGATTCATGAAAATATAGATTTGATAAAAAATGATCCTAACATTCTCTCCATCTCATAGGGTTTGCATCTTTAATGCAAACTATTATTGATTATGTATGATCCATTGATGTAGACCTAGATAGATTCCATCAATGGAGAGAAGAGAGGAGACAATTCTATGTAGATGGATTGTCTTATAAAGAAATCCATAACCTTAAAATTACCAAACAAGCCATTTTCCAACATTTCTTTAGCCCCCAAACAAACAAACCAATTCCAACCACTAAAAAATGAATTTCAAGTAAATGGTGTAGGCACTTGTAGATAGCTATGCAATTTTTTGGGATAGATGGTGGATGGTGCTTGATACTGCACCACATGACAATTGTGAGGTGCCCTTTTACTTTTTGACAAAGTTATGGGATAATTTTGAGTTGGGTTTAAAATCCAACTATTTTGATATGAGGTCAGTTCAGGGAGCTGGGTGTGGCATACTCCAACATAGATTAGGAGCACATGTCGATCCCTAGTGATGTACTCCAATTGCTCCTATTGTTGCTCCTTTTTCTCCTAGTTTTCCAATTTCATTTCATCAACAAATGATGTTTATGTTAAGATGCCACATCAGATATTGATCTTCTATTAAAAATAAAAAATATCACAATTTTAACATACAAGCTATATCATATCATACTATATCTCATACTGTTAGTGTCATCTCAATTTTTGTTTCAAAGCACTATATTTTATCTTCTTCCTCCCCTTCTATCTTTGCACAATGGAATCTATATGGCATTGCATCCCAATGCTAAGTTGGACTATAGACATTACCAATACAAATGAGATTTAGGCAAGTTTGGAGGTGGTACTATGGTTAGTTCATGAATTATTTTCCATGCATAAATTAGTTCAACTGAGGATGTTAAAATTTCATGGGTGCTTAGGACTCCAAAATTTTCAAGACATGGAACTATTAAGCTACCTAAATAGGTAAAATATCATTTGTAGATTGCAAAAATTTGAAAGAAGAGAGCTTTCTTTAATTTATATATTATTTGAATTTTTTGTCACATAATCTAGTGAGTAAAATAACCACTTTTTTAGATCCATTGGATTAGAGATCTTCTTGCATTTAAATGTGTACCTAGGTTTTCATCCAAGAGAGAAATGAGATTTATTGTAGATTTTATGGATGAATAATACACACTCTTCTTTATCAAATGTTTAGGAATGCTTAAATATTGACTAGTAAGGTGTTCCAATCCCATGTTTAATTTAAGTATATTGTACAACTCAAATATAGAAGTAAAACCATCACTATATCAAGATAACAATATTCCATCAAAGTTGAATAAAGAAATTTGTGTTGAATTATTGGAGATATTACTTGTTGTTTTGATCTACTAATTGTAAATGAGTTTGGAATTTTTTTATTAGCCGATAGGCTATATGTGTGAACTTTGGTTGAAATTTTTATTAGCCTTCTCAATTTTTAAGCCTTCCAACTGTTGGGAAAAAGGTGGCAGATGTTTTTAAAATTTTTAATAAAAGTGTTTGGCATGTGTTTTTAAGCCTTTTGGCGTTCGACTATCGGTCAAGAAAAAGGTGACAAATTTTTTGGCATATGGATAGAGAAGGCTAGCAAAATTAAGTGTTGGTTGGCATCAACATTAATTGTTGTATGATTTCCATGTAGTGGTGATGGTTGTAATAACATCTGTTGTTTAAAACCTCACGAAACATAGCAAATGTCTGTGCAATTTTTGATAAGGAATTGTTGGGTGTCATTCTATGGCTTTACCTGCTATCAAAGTTGTGAGCAAGGAGGGCAAGCTTCTGTGAAGGTGCAAGTTCAATCAACCATTTTTGAGCTTCTGTGAAGGTGGTTGGAGGTTATTTTGAGTTTTCTGCATGGGGCAATGTCTGCAAAAGCAATACAAGTGTTGGTTGTGATAATTTTTTGCCCATTTTTTTGTAAGCATTCGACAAAGAAGGCAACATAAAGAAAGCAAGTGGGAAGAGGTGTATATTGAAAAAACCCTTTGCAGAGTATTTCAAAAATAGTTTATGTTATTTTCCGTTGGGAATTGTTGATTTTTATTCTATAGCTTAGGCTATATTGCTTCACTTATTGTTTCGATGTAGTCATGATGGTTGAAAGACAATATTGTTTGTTTTTGCATTGGTATGTCACTATGAATTCTTTTGTTTTGTGGGTTTTTTCATCTAGGTCACTGTTGAAACCAATATTGTTTCATTTATGGTCCACATTTTTTGATGATGGTTTTGCATGGGTTTGTTACTGTGCATTTTTATATTTTGTGGGTTTTTCCATCTAGGTCACTATTGAAACAAATATTGTTTGATTTATGGCTTTGGTTTTGTGGCTATGGTTGCAACGCAATAAAATAGTTAATGTTACATAGTTTATGTTGATTTCCATAAGGAATTAGTGATTTTTGTTCTCTAGCTTAGGCATATATATAGTTTCATTTTTCAATAATGTGTTTTTGAAAAGGCTATATTGTTTCAATTTTCGATAAGGTACTACTGAGAAAATACTATATTTTTGCATAGGTTTGTTACTGTGAATTTTTGTGTTCTGTGGGTTTTTGCATTTGGGTAGCTATTGAAACCAATATTGTTTTATTTATGGCTTCCATTTTGTGGCTATGGTTGCAACACAATAAAATAGTTAATGTTATACAATTCATGCTGATTTCCATAAGGCATTTTTGATTATTGTTCTCTAGCTTAGGCTATATTGTTTCATTTTCGATAAGGTACTATTGAAAAGGCATTATTGTTTCAATTTTTATAAGGTGTTGTTGAGAAAAGACTATATTGTTTGTTAAAAGCAATATTGTTTCTTTTATGGTTCACGTTTTGCGGCTATGGATTTGCATGGGTTTGTTACTGTGAATTTTTGTGTTTTGTGGGTTTCTCGGTGTTGAAACCAATATTGTTTGATTTATGGCTTTCATTTTATGGCTATGGTTGCAACACAATAAAATAGTTAATGTTATATATTTTATGTTGATTTCCATAAGGCACTGCTGATTGTTTTTCTCTAACTTAAGCTATATTGTTTCATTTTTTATAAGGTACTGTTGAAAAGGCTATATATTGTTTCAATTTTCGATAAGGTGTTGTTGAGAAAAGACTATATTTTTTCATAGGTTTGTTACTATGAATTTTTGCTTTTCATGGGTTTTTCCATCTAGGTCATTATTGAAACCAATATTGTTTGATTTATGGCTTCAGTTTTGTGGCTATGGTTGCAACACAATAAAATAGTTAGCATTATACAATGTATGTTGTTCTTTGGCTTAGGCTATATTGTTTCATTTTCGATAAGGTATTGTTGAAAAGGCTATATTGCTTCTATTTTTGATAAGGTATTGTTGAGAAAAGACTATATTGTTTGTTAAAACCAATATTGTTTCATTTATGGTTCACATTTTGTGGCTATGGTTTTGCATGGGTTTGTTACTGTGAATTTTTGTGTTTTGTGGGTTTCTCCATCTGGGCCACTATTGAAACCAATATTGTTTGATTTATGGCTTTCGTTTTGTGGCTATGGTTGCAAGGCAATAAAATAGTTAATGTTATACAGTTTATGTTGATTTCCATAGTGCATTGTTGATTGTTGTTCTCTAGCTTAGGCTATATTGTTTCCTTTTTGATAAGTTTTTGTTGAAAAGGCTATATTGTTCCATTTTTTATAAGGTACTGTTGAGAAAAGACTATATTTTTGCATGGGTTTGTTACTATGAATTTTTATGTTTTGTGGGTTTTTCTATCTAGGTCATTGTTGAAACCAATATTGTTTGATTTTTGGTTTCCATTTTGTGGCTATATGGTTGCAACAGAATAAAATAGTTAATGCTATACAGTTTATGTTGATTTCCATAGGGCATTGTTGGTTATTGTTCTCTAGCTTAGGCTATATTGTTTCATTTTCGATAAGGTGTGGTTGAAAATGCTAGATATTGTTTTGTTTTCAATAAGATACTATTGAGAAAAAACTATATTGTTTGTTAAAACCAATATTGTTTCATTTATGGTTCGTGGTTTGTGGCAGACTATATTGTTTCATTTTTTATAAGGTACTATTGAAAAGGCTACACCGTTTCAATTTTTGATAGGGTGTTGTTGAGAAAAGACTATATTGTTTGTTAAAACCAATATTGTTTCATTTATGGTTCATGTTTTGTGGATATGCTTTTGCATTGGGTTTGTTACTATGAATTTTTGTGTTTTGTGGGTTTCTCCATCTCGGTCACTGTTGAAACCAATAATGTTTGATTTATGGGTTTCGTTTTGTGGCTATGGTTGCAACAAAATAAAATAGTTTATGTTATATAGTTTATGTTTATTTCCATAGGGAATTGTTGATTGTTGTTCTCTAGCTTAGGCTATATTGTTTCATTTTCAATAAGGTGTTGTTGAAAAGGCTATATTGTTTTGTTTTTGATAAGGTACTATTGAGAAAATACTATATTGTTTGTTAAAACCAATATTGTTTCATTTATGGTTCGCGGTATGTGGCGATGGTTTTGCATGGGTTTTATAGAGTTTATGAAATTGTTGATTGTTGTTCTCTAGCTTAGGCATTCTTCTATTCTATGGAATTTTTCATCTAGTTCATTGTTGAGACCAATATTGTTTCATTTATGATTTGCATGTGGTGTTGATGGTTGCAAGGAAATTAAACAGTTTATGGCATTGTTGGTTGTTGTTTTCTAGCTTAGGCTAAATTGTTTCATTTTTTATAACGTGTTGTTGAAAAAAGACTGTTCTGTGGGTTTTTTCATTTGGGTCATTGTTGAGATCAATATTGTTTCATTTATGATTTTTGTGTGGTGTTGATGGTTCCAAGGAAATTAAATAGTTTATGTTATTTTCGCTAAGGTATTATTTACAAAGCTTTGGCTATATTGCTTCATTTTTTCTAAGGCAATAAAGTAGTTGAGTTATTGTTTTATTTTCGATAAGGTGTTGTTGAAAAAAGACTATTCTATGGGTTTTTTCATCTGGGTCACTATTGAGACTAATATTGTTTCATTTGTGGCTTTCATTTTGTGGTGATGGTTGCAACACAATAAAATAGTTAATGTTATACAGTTTATGTTATTTCCCATAAGGCATTGTTGAGTGTTGTTCTCTAGCTTGGGCTATATTGTTTCATTTTTTATAAGGTGGTCTTGGGAAAATGATTTTTGCATGTGCGAGGTTATTTTTGTTTTTTTATGCATGGGTTTATTATTGTGAATTCTTTTTTTTTGTGGATTTTTCCATCCAAGTTACTATTGAAACCGATATTGTTTCATTTATGGCTTCTATTTTGTGGCGATGGTTGCACCACAATAAAATAGTTAATTTTATACAATTTATGTTGTTTTCCATAAGGTATTGTTGAGTGTTGTTCTCTCGCTTTGGCTATATTGTTTCATTTTCTATTTGCAATAAAATAGTAAATGTTATAGAGTTTATGTTGTTATCCATAAGGAAAATTGTTGACTGTTGTTCTCTAGCTTTGGATATATTGTTCCATTTTTTATAGGTTACTATTGAAAAAATAATTTTCTAGGTTTCTATTGAAACTATTATTGTTTCATTTAAGGCTTTCATTTTGTGATGATGGTTTTAATGCTATACAGTTTATGTTGTTTTCCACAAGGCATTGTTGATTGTTGTTCTCTATCTTTGGCTATATTGTTTCATTTTTTATAAGTATCAAAATACTTAATGCTATAGAGTTTATGTTGTTATCCATAAGGCATTGTGGAGTGTTGTAACATACATTTCCCACCACTGTGAACAATGGTGAAATCAGTGTTTCTTATTGCACTTAATATAGATCCTATCATTCTAAGTTATGAAACTGTAGCTATGATAGGGCAAATATAATCGTTAAAAGATGAGCAACAAACTAAAGAGAGTGCAAATAACAACTAAAAAAAACTCTACACTTCAATATTGGGAAAATGATGAACTCAACAACATAAAAATGGAACCTTTTACCTTGTAAAGTTGTTCTTTGGTTGGCCCTTCAATTGTAGATGAGATGTATGCTCCTTGATGGCAAGTAGATGCAAGATAGTTGGACAAAATGGATGCAAATGGCTAAGTGTAAATTGAGAAAAAAAATTGCAAGAGTTTGGCTAGCAAAATGATCTCTCCAAATGAGAGAAAAGAGGGGGTATTTATAGGAATTTTGAGAATTCCTAGAAGAAATGGACGGTTGAGATTGATATCCCACATGGCCAAGATGTAGGGCTATGGTGAGTTGAGAACTCACAAGCCCTCACATATTAACATGTGGCAAGGGGAGAGGCTTAAGAAAGATAAGGTGGACATGAGGTGGCTAAAAGGTACATGAGGTGGAGGAAGGACAAGTACCTTCCAAGTACTTTGATGTGACTATTCAATGATCACATGGGGAGAGGGAAAGCTTTGAGAGAATAAAAGTGAATTAAAAATTCACAATGATTGGAAGAATCTAGTGGATAAGACAAGGTTCCCAAAAGGTGAGAATTTGTCACATGTGACTTGATGTGACAAGTCAAAGATTCTAGAAGATGCATGGGAAAAGAGGATTCTAGGAGGAATAAAAGTGAATTAAAAATTCACATGGGGAAGAGAGGAGCTTAGGGTGAATAAAAAGGAATTAAAAATTCCTTGGGGGGATGGGGAGAGTTCACCAAGGTACTAATTAGGTTTGACTAATCAGTAATTAGAGGATAATTAGGGGTTAATAAGGATTAAAAGCCAACTTGCAAAAGTTGGAGGATGTGACACATCCTAATCAAGGATTAGGCATGTGCACATCCTTAATGAAGAGATTAAGAGATGAATTAGGATTAGATGAAAAAGACGTGAAGAATTAAATAAATGTAATATTTGTTTAATTCATTTGATGAAAAGAGGATTAAGGAGAGTAAGGTATTTAATTATTAATTAAATACCTTAGGGATTTGGTGGAATTAAAGATATTAAATAAATAATAATAATATTACTTAATTAACTCAAATAAAAGGATGTTTAGATGAAAAGTGATAAATTTGGATAAATTAAGTGTCCAAATTTGGATGTCTACATTTTTCCCCTCTTTGAGATGGTGTTATGAAGTAGCATCATTTCAAAGAATATTAAAATATAGAACCCATAAGGAGATGGTTAGATTGAGAAGGATACCCCAGTCATCAAACAGATGACTAGGAAGAAATATGATGGAGGTGAAGATGAAGATTAGGGATAAGGATGACCCCTCGAGAGGACATGCAGGTTCAAGAGAACACAGATGTGCTCTCGAAATGGATGAGATGATGAAATGGGAGATGAGGAAGAGGATGCAAATGGATGGATATGAAAGGATGAAAAAGTGATAGGAGGTTGGGAAACAAAAATGGATGTAGAGACGAAGATGATGTTGCCCCAGTCAAGGTACAAGCCAAAAGGGGTTGAGGATGGATGGAATGTTGTCAATGAGGATAGGGAAGGATACATCCCAATGAGTGGTATTGATGAGGGAAGGATACATCCCAAAACACTACTAAAGGATAGGGAAGAGTACCTCCCGATGATGATGATGAAAGTGTTGTCGATGAGGGAAAGATAAAACAACACCGAGGGGATATGGGAGAATACAAATGGATAATTATGATAATGATGGGGTTAAGGCATATATGATTAGATGATTTGTGCAAGTGGGGGGGGGAGAATAATGAAGGATGAATGCATGGATGGGGAAGATGAAATGCAATCCTAATGCAAATTTTCCATCTTTGGAGCACTGAGTTTTGCTATAGCATAAGACACAAGATGCCAAGGTATAAAGAACCAAGGCAGATTAGTGTCTAATGCATGAAACAAATAGATCAAACAAGAAGGCTATCCCAACACCCCAAAGTCGTAATGACCTTGGTCGGGCCAGGTGTTGAGATAACCACAAGCACACAAGGATGCCCCAGCGTAACACAAGGCCCTAGGGGTCTTGGTGGGTACTACATGGGACAACTGAGAAGACAAAGAAAAGGTCAAGATACACCCCTATGTTGACTAGTCAAAGTACACCATGATATGATGGATCAAGGCGACCATGACAAGTGATGATAGGGAGCTCAAATGATAAACAAAATCCAAAAGCATCAAAAGATCATAATGAATTTCAAACATCCTTTGCCATAGGATCAGGGGATGGATGGGATTGATGAGGTCTGTTAAGAAGGATGCATCCTATTGAGACCAATGATGGATACTAAACTAAAAGATCGATATGATGCAGGATATTCAAAACTGATTGGATATGATGATACAAGTGGATCTTGTTTGTTAAGATCTAGCTAGATAAGGGCGTAGCTTGATGATGCGACATGAGAGACATTACACAAGATAGAAGACTAACACATCCTAGCGACTTACGGGCTCGGGGGTCGATCAAAGATTAGCCTTGCCTATGTGGAAGTGCAGAGCCCTCGCAGTTCGATAAAAGGTTGACGACAGACCAAGATGGAGATTTCAATGGATGACCAAGATAGGATAGAGAATAGGAGAAAAGTGGACAATATAGATTGATGATGGATGGAACCCCAGGGGTGGATCAAATGATCGACCTTGCCTACGTGAAAGTGCAAGGGCAACGTAGTTCGACAGAAGGCCAAAGACAAGTGATGGATGAAAGATGATGAGATAACCCTAGATAAGGTGATAAAATGATTGGACTGATACGATGGGACAAGATAGACCTATGGGATTGGATTGGAGGATAGTGACTATACAAAGCTCAGGGATGGGATAGTTATTCAAATCATCAAAAGATGAATTAGGAGGATGAGATGATGAATAGATGAATGATGAGAAAGGATAGGAAATTGAAAAGATGTGTAAAAGAAGCAGAAGTGATGATGATGAGGTAGATGGAATTGGGTTGCATGTGGAGTAGTCTATAGCTAGATACTAAGGACAAGGGATTATGAGATGGGAAGAGGATAAGGAGACGAGGGTTGGGAGATGAAAAGGATTGGTTGGATTGATGGATAGGAAGATAAGGATGGGAAGGTGGATATAAGGATTGGTTGGATTGATGGATAGGAAGATAAGGATTTGGATGAGGAAAAGGGATGCTATGATGGAAGGATAGGAAGATAAGGATGGGGAGATAGATATAACGATAAGGAGATGAGGAGGGGGAAATGGAAGGGATTGTTCAGATGGAATGAATGATGTCTCTAAGGACTGTATCACAAAGGAAGATAGATGCGCCCACTCTAGATATGCCCTGTGTGAGGAGGCATGAAAGATGCAATAGGAAAATAAAGGAGCTAGATGGATGAAGATAGGATGTATGGATAAGGAAGGGAGATTGAAGGTAGTATGACGAGTGGATAAGGAAGGTAGATGAGTGTGAATGTATACTAAAGGATTAGGATAGTGTGTGGATGTGGGGAATGTATGCTAAGAGGTGTCCAAAGCATGTTTATATGTTTGCCCCTATCTTTATCAAGATCCCAAGGAGGATGGAAGGATTGGGATAAACGAGATATGCTAAATAGGATGTGTAAGCATGGTAGGATGGAGGAGATGGACAAAAAGGATGTATAGCAAGAAGATCAATGCATAGCCAAAAGCGTAGCAAGAAGCATAGCAGATGGAGGGAATGCATATCAAGAAGTTGCCCCCAAGTGTAGATGGGGATTTACGCATGATGCTTGTTTTCCAGGTTTTCATCATGGTACTTATCCAAGGTGCTTGTTTGCCAAGTTTTCAACATTGGATGGATTATTTCTCTTTACTATTTTATTTTTTGATATTTGATATTTATTTTTTATTTATTTTTGGATTTTTTTGACTTTTTGATAGGGAAAATATAATCGTTAAAGGATGAGAAACAAACTAAAGAGAGTGCAAATAACAACTAAAAACACCCTACACTTCAAGATTGGGCAAATGATGAACTCAACAACATAAAAATGGAACCTTTTACCTTGTAGAGTTGTTCTTTGGTTGGCCCTTCGATTGTAGATGAGATGTATGCTCCTTGATGGCAAGTAGATGCAAGATGTGAAGTGTGAGATGCAAGATAGTTGGACAAAATGGATGCAAATGGCTAAGTGTAGATTGAGAAACAAAATTGCAAGAGTTTGGCTAGCAAAATGATCTCCCTCAAATGAGAGAAAAGAGGGGGTATTTATAGGAATTTTGAGAATTCCTAGAAGAAATGGATGGTTGAGATTGATCCCAACATGGCCAAGATGTAGGGCTATGGTGAGTTGAGAACTCACAAGCCCTCACATCTTGACATGTGGCAAGGGGAGAGGCTTAAGAAAGATGAGGTGGACATGAGGTGTAAGAGAAGTACATGACATGGATGTACTTCAAAGGACCATAGGGATTTGGTCAAGATATCCTCATAAAGGATGTCCTTGTCCCATGTGGGTGAGAGGACATGTGAGGAATTAAAAATTCCTCAAATATCCTTCATGGGGAGAGGGGAAAGAATAAAGAATAAAGAGAGGACATGTGGGAAGAAGTGAAGGAATTAAAAATTCTTTTGAGTGCATTGGGGGATTAAAAGTGAATTAAAAATTCACATGGGGAAGTGGAGTGTCTTGCCCAAAAGGAGAAAGCCTTTAATAAGGTTGACCAAGGACACATGTCATAAAGGACATGGGGAAGAGAAAAGGAATTTAATATTCCTTGAAAGATGAGAGTGGAATTAAAAATTCCTCAAAGGACTTTGGGAAGACAAAAGGAATTAAAAATTCCTTGGGGGATGGGAAGAGTTGACTAAAGGGGATGATTAGACAAGTTGATGAGGGGTTAGAGGAAGGTTAGGTGGCTAAAAAAGATTAGAGGCCAACTTGCAAAAGTTGGAGGATGTGACACCTCCTAATCAAGGATTAGGCATGTGCACATCCTAATGATGAGATTAGAAGAAGGATTAAGATTAGATAATAAAAGATGGAGGATGTGACATAAAGGAAATTAAATAAATGACATATTTATTTAATTCATTTGATGAAAGGGGGAAGGTATTTAATTATTTACCTAGATACCTTAGGGATTAGAAGAACTTTAGAGGGATTAATTAAATAATAGTGATATTATTTAATTAATGTGGATAAGGAGATGTTTAGATGAAAGGGGATAAATTTGGATAAACTAAGTGTCCAAATTTAGATGTCTACAGTAGCAATATCAAAGAAAGACATATGCAGCATAACTTTATGAACCCACATGTAACAACAATATACTCTACACTTAGCCAACACAAGAAGATTGAAATCACATTAATCAAATGAAAACAATATGAAACCTCTTATTTTGTGGTTTTCCCTTATTGTGCGCACTTTGGTCAGAATTTTTGTCATCCTTCCTACTCCACCACCCTCTGCCATTTTTAATTTTTTCCTAAGCTTCATTTTTCAATGCAAGAAACAAATGACAAAATTAGGCCTTAGCAGGTAGAATGCATTAAAAATATCTTTGAGGTTATTGTGGAAAAGAGTCCCTCATAGTATAATGTGTGAAATTCAGTTAAGCCTTTTGCAAGAATTCTAGATCTTTGCTCAGCTACTCTGAAGAAAATCAATGTTCCATATAACACTTAAAATATAGCTTATCATTCTAAGAATGTCTCAATATGTATCAATGTTTTTTGCATCTATTATGATATACATACATATCTGCACATAGGGGAAATAAAGTGAAACACAACAAAACAACACATTGTTCATCACTATGATAAATAGTGACATCAATATTCCATAAAAAGGTATGTGTAGGATCATGATAGGCCAAAAAGTGGCGATATGATGGGTATGTTTAGGGTATGTGGCTGACAACTTTTTTTTAACCCAAAACTAATGAAATGAAAAGGGTTTTTAAAGGAGATTCTCAACTTTCCAACAATATAAATTATTCTTTACTTTGAATTTAATAAATTATTATTATTCATTTTCTATTTGAATTACGACTAAATTCCTGATTGATAGGTTGATTAAAAAACATCTATAGCTTTCAAATGGTATCACATTTTTTGAATCCGAAACATGTGTCACATTATATGCTTTGCATACTATAAGATTAAAAAAAAAATGAATTTCATGAATTTTTGACCAAGTTAAGGTGGTTAGACATATGAGTTTTTATATTTTTTAAAAGTTGCAATAAAAAATTAATAATTAGTTATTTACTTAGAAAAAAATTACAAAAAAATATGCATCACATCGAGACATGAGTCCTCTACTTCTATATAAAATCTTATATTAAAATATTATCATTTTATTGTGGCAAGGGTGGTTAGATAGACACCCACTTCTTATTTTTTCCCTATAATTTAAGTACTACTGCATTGAAATTTCAAATTTTTACCAAATAGATTTTTTTTAAGAAATAAACCTAGTAATTTAGAAACTACATTCAATTTATTATAGATTCTATTCTTACATATTTTTGAAATAATATAGATAAATTATTCAAATTTTTACATCAAGTTGCCTAACTCTGATTTTTCTAAATTTTTCGGCACTTAAGGGCCTATTTTTTCCATGATGATCTTGCACATACCCATAACATTTAAAATATAGCCTATCATTCCCTACATACATATATGTACATCCGGCTACTGGTCGGGAAAAAATGTGGTGGGTTTCTTGGTGCATGGATAGAGAAGGCCAGCAAAATTAAACATTGGTTGGCATCAATATTAATTGTTGTATGGTTTCCCTGAAGCGGTGATGGTTGTAATAACACCTACCATTTAAAACCTCAGAAAACATAGTGAAATCCTATGCAATTTTTGATAAGGAATTGTTAGGTGTTGTTCTCTGGCTTTCCCTATTATCAAAGTTGTGAGCAATAGGCAGTTGGAGGTTATTTTTTGTTTTTTGCATGGGGCTGTAATAATTTTTCCCATTTTTTGTAGGACATGGCCAACATTCATCCCTATGTGTAGATATGTATGTATGTGAAATCAAATACAAAGAACATTCAAATATAATCCTTCCTATGTTTATTCTTTTCATAAGATAGTTGTTTTCTTGTACATCTATACTTAAAATTCCCCATAGAAATTAATTGCTACTTGGCATTTCTTAGCCCTATGTCCATTCATTGAAAATTGTTGTAACATCTAACAAATGAATGGGTACATATGTTTTAATTGACAGTTATAGTTTTCCTATTCAAGACTAGCATTGTGCATTTATTCAAATTGCTTTTGTTAACTGAAACATGTGGTGCATGTTCTTGTGTGAAGTAATTGTCTCAGGCTTAGGATTTTGAAGTTATTTTCATAAAAAAAAGGGGAAAAGAAATCCACAACATGTGTGAAATTAGATGTAGCCAAAATTCATATATAGTACTTCCTATTATGCATGCATCGATCGCAACTACATGAAAACCATACAACAATTAATGTTGATGTCAACTGGTGTTTGATTATAAAAAACACTTATATCATGATCGATTATGTTGGTGGGAAATGTATGTTAGCATGTGACTATAATGAATGGTGAGACCAATGTTTCATCTTACACTTAATATACAACTAGCCATTTTAAGAAATATCTATCTCAACCTCATTTATGCCCTTCTATCTTAGTGTAATGGTATCATAAAAAGGTTATTAATGATGCCATGGTTATTTTTACATGTGTTCACTTGATCTCTCTTAGGTGTTACTATGTTTGGTTATTACATACCTTTTTGTTCTTTGGTGTAGACCAGCTTCCATCAACTTACAGTCTATGTTCTTCCAAAATAACCAACCAAGAACATACATTTTCCATTGTTGCAATCAATGGTGGCATCAATGTTCCATATAACACTTAAAATATAGTTTATCATTCAAAGAATGTATGAATAAATTAAACATAGGGATAAATATGCATTAATGGTGTTTGCATATACTATGACATACATACATATCTACACATAGGGGAAATACATTTTCCATCATTATGGACAATGGTGGCATCAATGTTCCATATAACACTCAAAATATAGCTTATCATTCCAAGAATGTGTTAGTATGTCTCAATGTTGTTTGCATTTTCTATGACATACATCCAAACGTACACATGGAATTGTTCATCATTGTGATCAATGATTGCATCAATTTTCCATATAACACTTAAAATACAACTTATCATTCCAACAATGTCCCAACATAATAAACATAGGGATCAATATGTCTCAATGTTCTTTGCATCTACTATGACATATATACATATCTGCACATAGGGGAAATCTATTTTCCATCACTCCAATCAATGGTGGCATCACCAAGACTTTTGTATTGCTTTAGCAACCATCCCCCCATGCAAAAAACACAAAACAAGTGATTCGTATTTTTGTCCCCTCACTCTCAATAATGTAAAAGTTGAATACTTGACCCTCACATCCTTGTTTATTGTAATGGTTCCTATCCCTTTTAGGTGTCACCCAACCTTTTATTTCCCATCTGCTACCTATTGGGTATGTGCAAGATCATCATTGAAAAAAGAGGCCCTTAAGTGGCAAAAAATTCAAAAAAATTAGAGTTAGGCAACTTGACATAAAAATTTCAATAAGTTATCTATATTATTTTAAAAATATGTAAGAATAGAATTTGTAGCAAATTGAATGTAGTTCCTAAACTACTAGGTTTTTTTTTTTTTTTAAATTATATTTGGTGAAAATTTGAAATTTCAATGCAATAGTACTTAAATTTCAGGGAAAAAATAAGAAATAGGTATCTATCTCACCACCCTAACCACAATAAAATGACAATATAATTTTATAATATTTTAGATATAAGTAGAGGACTCATGTCCGATGTGATGCATATTTTTTGTAATTTTTTTCCAAGTAAATAATTAATTATGAATTTTTTATTACAACTTTTAAAAATATAAAAAACTCGTATGTTTGACCACCATAACTTAGTCAAAACTTCATGAAATTCATTTTTTATTTTTTAATCCTATAGTATACGAAGCATAGAATGTGACACATGTTTTGGATTCAAAAAATTTGATAGCATTTGAAAGCTATAGATGTTTTTCAATCAGCCTATCAATTATGAATTTAGTCATAATTCAAATAGAAAATGAATAATAATTACTTATTAAATTCAAAGTAAAGCATAATTTATATTGGTGGAAAGTTGAGAATCTCCTTTAAAAACCCTTTTTGTTTCATCAATTTTGGGTTAAAAAATTGTCGTCAGCCACATACCCATCATATTGCCACTTTTTGGCCCATCATGACCCTATACATACCCTATTCTTTGCATGTAATTCCACATACATACATTTCCACACATTGCTTTTGTGTCTATATATATTTAAGCAATAGATACCTACAAATGCATCCAAGGAATGCAATGCCTGTATATCTACTTGCAAAATAAAATCTGCACCAATATATAGGTATTTGAAGTTAAATGCACCTTTTTAGTTATTATTTATTTTAGCCTCAAAAGGGAGTTGTTAGAATGATAGGTTATATATTAAGTGTAATAAGGAACATTGATTTTACCATTGATCAAAGTGGTGGACGATTTTTGTTCTTGCTCGACGATTTGGTGAGAGCCCATGAGGCTCCATTACCGAATATGGTAGGGTGGAGAGTAGGCCTCATTTTGTTGTGTTTCATTTTATATTTGATATGTGCAGATCTATATGTTTATGACATTAGATGTAGACAACATTCATATGTTTGATAGGATATATATTAAGTGTAATATTAAAAATTTATCTCAGCATTGATTACATTGAGACAACATGCTCTATTTTTTATTCTTTCACCAAAAAAGTCTATATGTGGACATGTTTGTATGTTAAATTACTTACAATCAACATTCAAAGTGAACAACCTACTTCAAATGAAGAACCCGGTTCAAGTGAAATGCATGTATAGATTTCAGATTCGAGCATATTCATGTTTACCTAAAATTCTATCAATATCTAAACAAGGTGTAACAAGAATTTCTTCACTTGAATTGGGTTCTTCAATTGAACTAGGTTCTTCAGCAATACACAGATCCACCTTTCTCTTTTGCTAGATACTCTAGATTACATGCCAACAAATACAATGCATTGTGAATCAAAGAAGAGGATCGCCTCCAAGAATTGTGTTCATTGCCATCATCATGCAATTTTCCTATTCTTTATGGTAACTATAGTGCTTCTCTTTTCCCTCTTCATTTCCATACATATAGAATTTCCACCATTTCTAAATCATCTTCCTTGTCATTTTTATATGCAAATTGTAATTGTAGACATACTGCATCACACCCTATGCACAAGGTATGCCCACACGTTCTTTATTTGATCTCTTCTATTGTAGATGTATTACATTTTTTTTGTTATAATGTATAGAATTGTTTATATTTCATAATTTAGACATTGTTTACCAATGAAACATTTTCACCACACTAAACTTTACATTTTCCTTGTGTGTAACTATATCTAAGTGAAACCATTTTAGATTACAAATGTTCTCAATTGTAACCATAGATCTTCACAATGCTAAATAGCTTTACGATTACATGTTTGGAATGGTGTACAAGCTACAACTACATTCTATTTATATACAAGGTAAGGCTATATATCCTTTATTCCATCTCTTATTTCACAACTACATCTCAATTTCCTAAAAATGTATAACATTGATTTCAACTCAAGAAAATTCTCAGGTGTTGAAACATTGCTTTCACCATTGATCAAAGTGGTGGACAAATTTTTTTTTTTCTTGGGGGTTTAGTGAGATCCCATGAGGTTCCATGACTCAATATGGTATGGTGGAGAGCAGGCCTTCTTTTGTTGTGTTCATAATACATTCCATTGCGTGCACAAAGTATGCCTACATTTTATTTATTTGATCCCTTCTATTATAGGTGCATTGCATATTATTTGTTATAAATTATGGAACTTTTATATTTCCTAATTTAGATATTGTCTACTAATGACACATGTTCATCACACTAAACTTCAAATTTTCCTTTCATTTTTGTAGAACATAATCAATCCAAACAATCTTGCTTCATGGATGTTTTCATGACATTAGATCTTCTATGAAGTCAGCCTTGTCAGAAGGCTTTCACCCAAGTTGTATCGACTACTCTAATTTTTGGTTTTCAAAAGTCTGAACTATTAAAACATTTGACCATTAAGGAATGCATTGATAATGGTTACACTTTCTGTTATGATCCTAAAATTGTTGAGTTTTTAAATATAATGGGGATTTTGATGAAGTAATGTGTTATAAATGACCTTTGAGAATGTGTGCAATGTTTAATCTCCTAGTCTAAAATTCAAAACAAAACAAAATGCAAGCAAGGGAACACACCAACACCTCAAAATTGGCCTAGTTGAACTTGAACAAAATGAAATACAAAATGAAGTATGTTACCTTGCCCAAGTTGATCAAATGGTTGGCTCTATTGATTTGTTGGTTTGTGTGCTCCTTCGGATGGAAAATAGCATGCAATTGGATGCAAAACGATTTGGATGAGATGATGGATGCAATGGTGCAAGTGGGTATGTGAATATATGCAAGATGTGGGTATACGGAGTGTGCTTGTGAAGGCTTGAATGCTTGATTGCCAAGTATCAATGAGGTGTAAAGGTGGAAGGTGATGTGGAGGTACTTTAGAGTACCTTGGGATTGGGACAAGATCTCCTCATAAAGGAGGTCTGTGTCCCCATGTGGGAGATGTGACCCATGAGTAATTTAATATTCCTCAAATATCCCCATGGGGAAAAGGAGAGGAATTTAAAATTCCTAAAATGCATGGGAAGAATAAATGTGAATTTTTAATTCAAATGGGGGAATGGGCTGTTTTGTCCAAATTGAGAAAGCATTAATGATAGTTGACTTGGGGGTATTCCATTAATGGAATAAGGATTAGGTTGACCTAATCATGCAATCAAGGTTGTGCAAATAGGTGATTAGACTAAATAATAAAGGATTAGAGCAAGTTGCAAATTATGGAGAATGTGACATTAATCCTGATTAAGGGTGTGCACATTCTAATCATGGATTGATTAAATTAATCTAGATTAGAGGTGGATTATGGAGGATGAGACAAGGAGAGAGGAAAAGATGAATTTAAAAATAGATTTAAATTCAAAAGGACAAATGACTAAAGTAAATAAATTAAAGCATTTATTTAATTTAGAGAGGAAGGGGACATAAGGTAAAGTATTTAATTATTAAATTAAATACCTTAGAAACCTTAGGAGAAGAGGAAATATTAATTAAATGAATCATTTAATTAATTTTGATGGGGAATGCAAATTAGACAAATAAAGGGGATGAATTTGACCATATAGGAGTGGTCAAATTTGGATTCTATAGAGAATAATCATAGTGACTACAAAATTGGTCACAATGGTAAAATAAACAATTATATGTTAATAGGCTATATATTAAGTGTAATAAGGAATATTGATTTCACCATTGATCAAAGTGGTGGATGATGTATGTTCTTGCTCAGGAGTTTGGTGAGATCCCATGAGGATCCATGACCCAATATGGTTGGGTGGAGATCAGGCCTCATTTTGTTCTGTTTCATTTTATATTTTAGATGTGCAAATCTATATGTTTCTAACATTAGATGCATACAAGATTCATATGTTTGATAGGTTGTATATTAAGTATAATAATAAACATTTATCTCATAATTGATTACATTGAGACAAAATGCTCTATTTTTTAATCTTTCACCAAAAAAGTTTATATGTAATCTCTAAAGATATATTATGGTCACATTAAAGGTAGATTTAGAAATAAAATAAAAATATATAATTGAAATGTTTTGTATCAATCTACTTTTATATTAATGTATCAACATAATTTTGTGGATGCAATTATCTCTTTATTGTTATGGTTGTGCATGACTTATGTAAATATACTTATTTGAAATTTGTATGTCCTACTCCAAACCAATAATATATTCTAAGCTTTCAAATAATTCTATTATCCTTTTAACATAATCTACATGTATCAAAACCTTTATCTGTGCCCTACTGTCTTAGTGTAATGGTATCATAAAAGGGTTATTAATGATTCAATGAGTATTTTTAGATGTGGTCACTTGATTTCTCTTAGGCATTACTATGCTTGGATGTAGACTGACTTCCATTAGCTTACACTCTATGTTTTTGCAAAACAACCAACCAAGAACATACATTGTCCATCACTATGATCAATGGTAGCATTAATGTTCCATATAACACTTAAGATACATCTTATCATTCCAAGAATATCCCAATAGAATAAACATAGGGATCAGCATGTATGAATTTTTTTTCATCTACTATGACATACATACATATCTGCACATAGGGGTGTAAACAAAGATTTTGGCACCCGAATGTCTTTCTAGCCCTTATAGGGCTTTTCACCTAAAAGGAGGAAAGATTGGGGCCAAAATGCAATGCTATATTCAAAGATTGATGCGATGTGGGTGCAATATGTCTATACTTAATGTTCTAAATGCAAGAAACTAAAGAAAGATGTTAGTTATAATTTAAGTGAAAACTAAGAAAATGCTAGTTATTTGAAAACACCTGGAAATAAAAGTAAATTGTAATAGAAATGGATGAATATAAAGGTGTGCACCTGAGATCTTGCTAGATACTAGGAATGACTTATGGAATGTTGTTGATGCAAAAAATTTGACCTACTAGGACTCATTTGCCATTTTGGGCGAATTAGTCCCAGATCAAGGAAACTGTTTCGGAGCTTGTTTTAGACAAATGGGTATCCAAAACTACAGAAAAAAAAATTTAGGCCTAGCAATGGGAATCATTTGCCACTGATGGTGAATCATTCCACTTTTGAATTTTTGAAAATCCAAAAGTGGAAACTAAAGCCCCTAGTCTATACTTTGGTTCAAAAATAGGTGTCTACCTCCAAAAGTCTGATTTTTGACACTGAAGGTGACTTTTAGTGGATATTTTGACTTGGTCAACAAGGATATTTCTTCAACAACTTTTCAAATTGATATTTAATGATTTCCAAGCCTTCAAGATGCCTAAATTTTCAAACACACCAGAAGAGAAGGATAAATGTTGGATGTTAGGGCATGGGGGTTTGCCTTGGGGTATGTGCAGGATCACGATGGGCCAAAAAGTGGCAATATGATGGGTATGTGGCTGACGACTATTTTTTTACTCAAAATTGATGAAATGAAAAGGGTTTTTAAAGGAGATTCTCAGCTTTCCACCAATATAAATTATGATTTATTTTGAATTTAATAAGTAATTATTATTCATTTTCTATTCAAATTATGACTAAAGTCTTGATTGATAGTCTCATTGAAAAACATCTATAGCTTTTAAATGGTATTACATTTTTTGAATCGAAAACATGCTTCACATACTATAGGATTAAAAAAAGAAAAATTGAATTTCATGAAGTTTTGACCAAGTTAAGGTGGTCAAACATACGATTTTTTATATTTTTTAAAAATTTGTAATAAAAAATTCATAATTAATTATTTACTTGGAAAAAAATTACAAAAAAATATGCATCACATCGGGGCATGAGTCCTCTACTTATATGTAAAATATTATAAAAAAATATTATCATTTTATTGTGGTTAGGGTGGTCAGACAGACACCTACTTATTTTTTCCCTAAAATTTACATACCACTACATTAAAATTTCAAATTTTCACCAAATAGATTTAAAAAAAAAAAAAAAACATTTTAGTTTAGAAACTACATTCAATTTTCTATAGATTTTATTCTTACATATTTTTGAAATAATATAGATAATTTATTCAAATTTTACGTCAAGTTGCCTAACTCGATTTTTTGAATTTTTGCCACTTAAGGGCCTGTTTTTTTCATGATGATCCTGCACATACCCCTTGGTCAAACCCCTTTGTAGGTAATTAAACCAAAATGAAGAAAGAATGTAATGAAGCATGAAACAATGAATTCAATACCTTGTCATGATGTTTGATCTTGAATTTCTACAGCAAAGCATGAAGAATCTTCCCTTGAATGTCCTTGGAAGTTATCTTGATGACTTAGAATGATAAAACCCTTGCTTGCTTGGCTTGAGGGAGAAGATAGATGATGAATGAATGATAAGATATACAAATTAGGGTTTATAGACTTATATTTATATGCAATCCACCTTATTTTCCCGTTAATTAGATACCTAAGGCCGACATGGAGGAATATAAGACTTGAAATCAAAATTTTCCCGCTTAAACCCCAAAAATGGCTCAAACGAGACTCATTCACGATCAAAGGAAAATGGGTCCCACCTTGATGGGAATTATTTTACCCTAGTGGTGAATGGGTCCCACAAGGGCCATTTTTCTTGCTCGAAGGTCGAGAGATAATAAAATCAAGTTTCTAGATTGTTCTAGTCAGTTATTTGATCAAATTATGCTTCAGAATGCACAATATAGGACAATAGGGGCTTATTAATGATGATGTAAAGGTCCAATAGTAGAATTTGGAAAATAAATTACTACGTGATTAAAAATTTTAGTCACATGACTAACACTAGTAGTATCTTGAAAATAAATGACTAATTTGGTCATTTATAAGTGACTAATTTGGTCATTGGGTAAAATCACAACTAAATGACTAATATCAAACAAATAAAAATGACTAAATAAATGACTAATATTAGACAAATAAAAATCACTAAATATGTTGAAAATTAGCTTAATACTATGTAAAAATTTAATATTGTTGATCTAAATAAGTTTTTCCTTTTGTTACTTATTCTTTTTGGGTGATTATCTTGATTAATCCATTTTAATGTTGTAGATTATAGACAAAATTTGATAGAAGAACTAGACAAGATATCAGAAAGATTACACAAGATGTACCATGGAGAAACCCTTTCGGGAAAAAACCTCACCAATAATTATTCTATTATTCAATCTCTGAAATACAATAGCTCAATTTCTTGCTTGAGAATGCTTCTTCTTGCCTTTACCAATATTCTTCACAACCTGCAATAAAACTGATAATAACTCTATTAAACTTGCTTGAGATAAACAGGCTTTAATTAGCTTTGTAAACTCAATGTAAGTTACAGTTACAATGCTCAATCCCTATCCCTAAAAGGTACACGTATCTCATGAAAATAGGGTTATTCCATGAAGAACAATGTCAAATGGTCACCTTCATGCATTTGGGCGTCCCAAATTGAAGTGGTAACTGAACCTCTATTTTGTAAATATCTTCTAGATTTCATCCTCAAAGCAAGCACCCATAAGAGTTCCCACTTAACTAAGCCTTTAGAAATATCTCAACATGCATAGGAGGTAATTCCAAGAAAGCAACTTGAGTGCCCAAGGTGGCTCCATGTCATTTCTTGTTAATTGAAAAATTACTCAACACCATTCATGAAAGAATGATCTTCTCTTGTTAACTGGAGGTAGTCCCTATTATTTGTCATGCAACTCAAGTTATTATCCATGCATTCCAAGTGAATTGAATTCAACTAGCATTCAACTAAAACTAATTGAAGAAAGTTGAACCATAACTGAACTAAACTAAACTGAATTGAATTGAACTAAACTAAACTAAATTGATTCTGAATTGAACTAGACTGAACTAAATTGAACTAAATTGATTTGAACTGAACTAAACTAAACTTCATGCATGCAAACATCAAACCCTAACTCCTAGGCTCTTTACATGCATTCAAAAGTGTTATCTCTTACTCTGAATAGTTAACTGAACTCAAGATGAGTGTCACCTTACCGTGTGGGTGCCCTATGTGCCCCTACTATTTGTGAACTCACAATGGATGCCCTCACATGCTCCTAACATTTAGAATTAATTAAAAATTTCAATAATCATGATTATTTCATCAAATATTAATCTCATCCTAATCTTAATTTTGTTGAACACATTCCAAGAACTTAGGAGATACATGAAATAATTAATGTTTAGGATTTGTAATAAAATGGAATCCTATTTCCAACATTCTCTCACTTGAAATTATACATTGCAATTATTCTAAACAAGGAATAATAATCTAAATCAAGTACAGGTCTCAAGGCTAATGGCCTTCCTGAACCATGAGAACTTTTCTATAGGAACTGGATTCGTAAGATAATCTGCAACATTAATCAAAGTGTCAACTTTTTCAATTAATATTTTTCCACTTTCAACCATTTTTTGCACAAGGGTATGTGTAGGATCATCATGGAAAACCCAAGCCCTTAAGTGGCAAAAAAATCAGAGTTATACGATGTAAAAATTTGAATAAGTTATCTATATTATTTCGAAACTATGTAAGAATAGAATCTGTAGCAAATTGAATGTAGTTTCTAAACTACTAGGTTTCTTTAAAAACAAATGGTGAAAATTTGAAATTTCAATGCAATAGTACTTAAATTTCATGGAAAAAATAAGTAGGTGTCTGTATAACCACCCTAAACACAATAAAATGATAATATTTTTTTATGATATTTTAGATATAAGTAGAGGACTCAAGTCCTGATGTGATGCATATTTTTTTGTAATTTTTTCCAAGTAAATAATTAATTATGAATTTTTTATTACAAATTTTTAAAAATATAAAAACTCGTATGTCTAACCACCTTAACTTGGTCAAAATTTTATGAAATTCAATTTTTCTTATTTTAATCCTATAGTATGCAAATCATAGAATGTGATGCATGTTTTGGATTCAAAAAATGTGATACCATTTTAAAGCTATAGATGTTTTTCAATAAGCCTATCAGTCAGTACTTTAGTCATAATTCGAATAGAAAATGAATAATAATTTCTTATTAAATTCAAAGTAAGGAATAATTTATATTGGTGGAAAGTTGATAATCTCCTTTAAAAACCCTTTTCGTTTTATCAATTTTGGGTTAAAAAAAAAGTTGTTAGCCACATACACATCATATTGCCACTTTTTGGCCCATCATGATCTTGCACATACCCACAAAGTGATACTGAATATCTACATGTTTAGTATGAGCATGATACATAGGATTTTTGGAAAAACAAATAGTACTCTAACTATCACATTCAAGCCTAACTTGCTTACAATTAAAACCAATACCTTTCCCAAGTCTTTATAACCAAATTACCTATTTAGAGGCATGTGTGGCAACCATGTACTCTGCTTATGTTGTGGACAAAGCAACCGTAGGCTGCCTCTTACTCATCCAAGTAATCACAGCTCCAAACAAAGTGTACACATAACCACCTATCGACCTCCAACTGTCCAAATATCTTGCCCAATCTGAATCAACAAACCCCCTTATGTCCAATGATTTATTCATAATATCAATATTATTAGAACCATGATAACCTAAATAGTAATCTGAAGTCCCTCGTAAATATCTAAACTTCCTCTTAACATAAGTCCAATGTTCTTTACCAAGGTTAGACATAAACCTACTAAGAACTCGCACTGCTTATGCTATATCTAGTCTTGTACAGACCATTACATACGTTAAACTACCAATTGCACTAGCATACAAAATTTCAAACATTTCCTCATAATCTAAATCAAATTTAGGACTCATATCTAAACTTAACTTCATGCCAACTAGTAAAGGAATATTAATTGGTTTACTATCTTGCATGTTAAATGTTTTCAAAATAGTAATAGCATAATTGCTTTGACTTAAGCAAAGCTTTTGTTACCTCTATCTCTACTTATCTCCATACCGAGGATATATTTTGTAGCCCCTAGATCTTTCATCTCAAATGTGCTCTAGATTTGTGCTTTCAATTCTTTGATCATTACCTTGATGTTACCAATAAACAACATGTCATCAACATATAAGATAATAATTAAAATTTGATCATCAATAACTTTTACGTAAACAAAATGATCTTCCTCACTCCTCACATAACCAATTTTCAATGTGAAAGCAACAAAATTCTGATAACACATTCTGGGTGACTATTTCATTCCATGTAAAGATATCTTTAACCTGCAAACCAATTCTTTTTTTTCTTTTACAACAAAACAACATCAATTGACAAAAAGAATCTAATAAAAGTAATTTTAGCAACAGGAGAGAAGATTTCATTAATGTCAACTCCCTCTCTCTGGGAGTAGCCCTTGACTACTAATCTAGCCTTGTACCTTTCGAGATTACCATCTACACCAATCTTCTTTTTAAAGATCCATTTAAAACCAATGGCCTTTCTATCTTTGGGAAAACTTTCAAGATCCCATGTGTCACAAGTATCCAAGGATTCCATTTCCTCCTACATAGCTTGTGATCAAAGCTTGTTCTTATTTGAAGATAAAGCTTCCTTGTAAGAACTGGGTTCATCATTAGTACTCATTAAAGAAAAAATACAATGGAAATTAAGTGGGCTATACCTATCAATAGGATTTTGTTGTCTTGTGGATCTTCTCAAAGGGGTTTCTTCTTGCTCCTCAATATGTTCATCTTGAGCATCTATTTTAGAAGAACTCCCTGAACTCTCCTCTTCTAATCCATCCAATTGTTCTTCAACATGTGCATCTTGTTGCTTCTCAATATTTGTCTCAAAATGCATTGTTCAAGAAGTATCCTTCTCCTTTAGTTGCTCTTATCTTGAATATGCTCTAAATTCCCTAAAAATAACATCTCTAGATAAATAAACTTTTCTTGTTAGTGGATTCCAAAGCTTGTATCCTTTTACATTTTCACCACAACCTATGAATATGCATTTATGTGCTTTAGGATCCAATTTAGATCACTTTTCTTGAGGCACGTGAACAAAATCCTCACAACCAAAGATCCTTAAATGTGCAATGCAACACTAGGTTTCTTACCTAACCACATCTCATAAGGAGTTTTTTCTTCAATAGATGAACTAGGGGATCTATTGATTAAATAACAAGAAGCAAATACTGCTTCATCCCATAGGGACCATTCAATCTTAGCATTACTTAACATACTCCTAGCTCTTTCCATTAAGGTTTGGTTCATCCTTTCTGCTACTCCATTTTGTTGAGGTGTATATGGAGTATTTTTATGTCTAAATATTCCTACATGCTTACAATAATCATAAAATTCCCTAGAACAATACTCACTACCATTATCTAATCTCAACACTTTTATCTTATGATCTAATTGTTTCTCAACCAAAGCCTTAAATTCCTTAAACTTATTAAACACACCAAATTTGCTATGCATAAACTATATCCAAGTGTATCTTGAGACATCATCAATAAATGTGACATAATATATATATTTTCCAATAGAATCAATATGCACAGGGCCCATTACATCTGAGTGAATAATCCTAATAATATTTTAGCTCTATTTGTACTACTAGGAAATTTAGATCTAGATTGAGCTCCTGCTCACCAGCACCAGCACTTTCCAAACACACAGTGCTCACAAAAGTCATTTTTTCCAATATTATAATTAGGAATACCATCAACCAAATTTTTATTAAGAATGGTCCTAAGACCTTTTTCACCTATATGGCTCAATATATGGTGCCATAGCATACATATATTTTCAGCTTCAGTTACATTGGATAAAATATTTACATTGGAGGTATTCAACTTAAAAAAAGTTCCAATCCAAGATCCTTTAGCAACCACCATATTCCATTTCACCAATCTAAAATCACCTTTTTCAAATGTCACATGCATTCCAAAATCATTGAACTTAGAGACAAAAAGTAGATTTCTAGTAAGTCCTAAAATATGTAAACCATAAGACTTCTTCACCCTACCATCACTTAAACACAATTTTACCTCTCCTTTGCCAACAACCTTTGTTTTGTTTTTGTCTCCAAAGAAGACATCTCCTCCATCATATGCAGTATACTTAGAGAACCACTCCAAGTGTTAGGAGTCATATGATAAGAGCAACCTGAATCAATAAGCCAAGAGTTATCAACAACAGTATTAGAAGAAATGACTAATGCATCATTACTATCATCGGTGGATTTTTCTATACAAGAATCATAACTCTTCTTCTTGATTTTACAATCCTTTTTAATATTTCCAAGTTTTCCACAATTCTAGCACTTCACCTTACTCTTACCAGGGGTTTTTTACTATCCTATAGACTTACCCTTTCCTTTCTTGTCTGCCTTAGATTCCTTCTCTTTAGGCCTACTTCTTACAAACAAGGCATCTTGGGAGCCAGTTTTAGACTTCCAACTCATCTCCTCTGATATAAGTGTAGGAATGATGTTGTCCATCTTTGGATCTGCACCATTACCACTAATTGCAACAATTAGATTTTCCCAAGAATCTGGTAAAGAGCAAAGTAATAGAATGCATTTATCCTCATCTTCTAGAGCTTTACATCTACAGATGCTAATTGACTAAGAATTAAATTGAAAGCATTTAAGTGTTCTGATACTGAATCACCATCTTTCATTTTTAATGAATACAACTTCCTTTTCAAATACAACTTATTTGTTAGACTATTTGTTTGATAAATATCCCCTATTCTTTTCCATAATTTTTATGCAGTGTTTTCCTCTAAAATATTTAAAAGAACAACATCAACAAGACACAATCTAATTGTTCCTCTTGCATTTTTATCTAACTTAGCCCAATCTTCATTTGAAATAGTTGTAGGTGTCTTTGTCTGATTATTAACTACTAACTGCTAATCTCTTTCTTCAAGAAGATCTTTCATTTTTAATTTTCACATTTCATAGTTAGAACCATTGAACCTTTCAATATCTAACCTTGAATTCATTATAACAAAAATTAACTCCAAAATTAGCAAATAAATAAAATAAAAAAAGCTCCCACTAAGCCAACAAATCCTTCATACTTTAAGAGAAAGGCATCCCAATACTCTACCCAACCTCATTTCTAATACCAAATGTTGAAAATTTGAGGTTTTTTCTTAGATTAATACTCTGTAAAACTTTAATATTGCTCATATAAATAATCTTTTCCTTTTGTTTCTTATACTTTTTGGGTGATTATCTTGATTAATCCATTTTACTATTGTAGAATGTAGATAAAAATTGATAGAACTAGACAGGATATCAGAAAGATTACACAAGATGTACTATGGAGAAACCCTTTCGGGAAAAAAACTCCACCAAGAATTATTCTATTATTAAATCTCTGAAATACAATAGCTCCAATTCTTACTTGACAATGCTTCTTCTTGCCTTCACCAATCTTCTTCACAACCTGCAATAAAACTGATAATAACTCTAGATTCAACATGCTTCAGATAAATAAGTTTTAATCAGCTTTGTAAACTCAACATGAGTTACAATTACAATGCTCAAGCATTATCCCTAAAAGGTATGCCTATCTCATGCAAATAGGGTTATTCTATGAAGAACAATGTCAAATGGTCATCTTCATGCATTTGGGTGTCCCAAACTAAACTAACAACTGAACCACTATTTTGTAAATATCTTCTAGCTTTCATCCTTAAAGTAGGCACCCATAAGGGGTCCCACTTAACTAAGCCTTTAGAAATATCTCAACATGCACATGAGGCAATTCCAAGAAAGCAACTTGGGTGCCCAAGTTGGCTCCAATTTATTTCTTGTTATTTGAAATATTACTCAACATCATTCATGCAAGAATGGTCTTCTCTTGTTAACTGGAGGTAGTCCCTATTATTTGTCATCCAACTCAAGTTATTAGCCATGCATTCCAAGTTAACTGAAGTCAACTAGCATTCAACTAAAACTAATTGAAGACAACTGAACCATAATTGAACTAAACTAAACTAAAATGAACTAAACTGATTCTAAACTAAACTGATCTGAACTAAACTGAACTAAGCTTCATGCATGCAAACATCAAACCCTAACTCCTAGGATGTTTACATGCATTCAAAAGTGTTATCTCTTACTATTTATGTTTAATTGAACTCAAGGTGAGTGTCACCTTACCATGTGGGTGCCCCATGTGCCCCTATTATTTAGGAACTCACAATGGATGCCCTCACATGCTCCTACCATTTAGAATTAATTACAAATATCAATAATTATGATTATTTCATCAAATATTAATCTCATCCTAATATTATTGTTGTTGAAAACATTCCAAGAACTTAGGAGGTACATGAATAAACAACTAAATATATGGCTAAATTAATGACTAAATAAATGACTTTTTCTCCTCTATTCTTTTTTCTTTCGAATTTGATCATAATTCATAGATCTAATTAAACCCTCCTCATGGGACCCCTACCTAAGTGGGCCATTTGGCCTCGTAGGTTGCTTGGTGCACCAAAAATACCTATTGTGTGGAAGGCATTGCCTCTTGGTGTAGTCTTAAGGTCTTCACATATTTCATATATTTTTTTTACATTTGATCCCATAATCCACCATGATGGGGTTAGAGAGGAAGCATGTTGGGGAGCCCTAACTTCAACACGTACTCTCTAATATATTAACATACATGCAGTTTTCTATTGGCACAATCCTTGAACCTCCTTTAGGTGCAAGTGTTAGTATATATTCCTCTATCTATATAGAATTTCCTCCCCATTTATCTCTCTTTCTTTTTCCTAATCTCTCCAAAGATCAATTAAACTATCAAATTGTTTTATATTAATTTAATTTGTTTTAAATAAAAATATATTAACTATTAATTATTAATTATAATAATTTTATAAGAATACAATATATAATAATAATATAAACTATATATACTATTAAGTATAATAATATTATATACAATTTAATTTGCATTAGTATTGTTTAAATATATATATATATAATATACTAGTTATATTTTGTATTATATTTCTATATTATTTTTTTGTATTATATACAAAATATTTGACAAATAAATGATATTTGATGGTAAAATATTATAAAAAGGAATTTGTATTCTTTAGTGGCCTTGTTCATCAAATCCACGTGAAGTTGACCAAGTGATAAAGTGGAGGGGAACTTGCAAGAAATAGGGAAATTTGGTTGGGAAATCAAATAATATTACCAATTTACAGCAAGTCAAGGCTTTAAATTTGTAGGAGTTGGTGTACAAGAAAGTGTAGGATGGAGTGACAAAGGCCATAGTTTCTACTATTTTTGATAATTTTGAATGTAGTCATGGTCCCAATGGATATGAAAAAAACACCAAGATCACTGTAATTTGACGAGTATTTAGCCATTTCATTTTATTTTAACTCTTTTAATTTCAAAATAATCCTCAAATAGTTTGTGATATGCAATGGAATTTTCTCTTATCCTTCCATCACACCACCACACAATTTCTAGGGTTTATTGCTTTCCCTTTTATGGTGATGTAGGAATAGCCTAAAGTTCCCTTGTGCCAAAGTAATGAGAGTGTTCTTTTAGGGGTCAAATTGAGATTTGGGCTCTCTAACTAGGGATTTTCCCCCCATTCTCTTACAAAAACTGAAGAGATTGCTAAAATCAGGTTTCCAAGTCAATGTTGAAGTGTTTGGATATGACCCTATTTTGTCAGGACTTGGCTTTATATGTTGAAATCTAAGGGTTATTTTGAGGGATGGGAGGCTGGAAATATTGAGTACCTTCACCCTCCCACCTATATCTCTAGTAAGAGCTATAGGTCGATCATTTTTGGAGCCTAGGTTCATACTCAACCCAAATTTCGTGTCTAATCAAAATCTTAGTATGGTTTTTTATTTGTTTGTGGGAAGTTCTTTTTGCTAGTTTCTCCTATTGGTAGTTGTTGGATGGCTTCATTACTAATATTATTTGGTTTCATTTAGGTGATGGTATGCTTGTGCACACATGAGATTTTATTTATAAGATTTTTTCAAAGGGATTGGGCCCCAATAGAACTCACACTTAACAAAGCAAAAATGGAGTATAATAATATCAAACTTATTTATGGCCCTTTCGATATCATTTGAGAAAAAGAATTACCGTAATTTCTCATTATCTAGTTAATGAAGAATTATTATATTTCCTCATACACAGACAAAAAAAAAAAGAGAAACATAACTGACAATGAAACAAGAATATTACCATTCATGATTTACACATAATTAAAAAACATCTTCTTAGTGTTTACCCTCAGGCATCAAGGTTAAAACTTTTATATTACACATTTGAGTTTCTGCCATTGCCAGCTAAAATAACTCTAAGCTTTCTTAACAACTTGAAAAGGCATTTCAAGAAGTAGAATGCATAGCCAATATTTGCTTGGATTACATAAATACAATACAAATGGTATGGTAAGTTATAGTTCCTAGTTTCAATTCTTGAGAAAGTTACTTTTAAAATAAAAATGTATATTCCTTAATTGCATTCCTACAAAAATATATTACCAATACGAAGCTCTAATTCTCTGATAATAACATCGCACTCAATTTTTTGTTGAAGCCTTTTGTGACAGAGTTTTTGCTACTCTAATCTTCTATGGCACAAAGTCTATATACGTAAAGTGTGAGATACCATAAGTATATGAAAGAAATGTAACATTTCATGACACAAATACAAACACATTTACCCTATCCATTGACAAAAAGGCTTTACTAAAAACAAAATAATTAAATACAATCACAACAAGATGAGCTAAGATTTAGAGAGTGATTTGGATCTGTATGGATAAAATAAACTACACCATGGAAAGCCTAAAATGAACTACACCATGATATCACATTGATTTGAGGCATGTTTGAAAACACTTCACTTGCCTTGTCTATGCTTCCACATTTTCATGTATGTAGATAGCAGGGCACTTGTAACTACAACATATGACAAAAAAAACCCTATTGTTATGATTTGATGGATGTCCCTTCATTATTACTAGATATCTAATGTAGTGCACATTATTATAGTGCAAGCCTATTTTTTAGATTGTTTCATTTAGAACCACCAATATTCTCCACAAGAACATTGTCCCTGTTTAAAATGATGGAAATGGTTCACATCTCTCAAAACAATTTCTCTTGCAACAATCTTTGAGATGAATTTAGATGCAGTGTGAAAATCAGAACATACTCAAAGATTCTTAACAACTCTAATAGTTATACCAAGGGTCATGCTTAAAAAACAAAATAAAATTGCTAACTTTTAACTATGGTGGTGTGACATAGATTTTAGGAACTCTAAATGCTTGGGTCTCTTGCTAGGGTTTTCCACTTAGAAAGAGAGAGATTTGGGCTCCTAAAATGCTTATGTACATGAAAATCAGGATGTGTGCAATGTGATGTTATGTAAATGACCTAAACTAAATGAAATTGAATGATTAAGATGATTTAAAATGGATACAAAAGCATAATTTAAGCTATGTTTGAAAACACACTATAATATGAAAACAACTATGAAAGATGAAGAAATTGAAAGAGATATGCAAAATAGAAGGTGTACAGGGTTAAAACTGAGTGCACCTGGATGATGTGTGAGCTTTCTGGAGTGTTTGGAATGCTGATGAAATTTTTTGATTTTTCACAATGGGACTCATTCGCCAAGGGTGGTGAATCAATCCTCCTACTGTTGAAAAAGTGTTGGGAACTGATTTCTGACAGTCAGGAGTTGATTTTTGACAAAATGTAGATTTTCAAATTTCAAGTGGGACTTATTCATCAAGCACGGTGAATCAGTCCTCCCCAGGATTTCTGGAAAAATAGGAGGCAACATTGCTACACCAGATTTGGCAGTCTGAATGTTGGGTTGTAGGGGTCAAATCTACAAAAAAATGGCAGCAAACACTCAAAATGCTTGAAAGGATGATGAGTTGACTTGAAGAGACTAGTTGACTTGAATTCCACTTTTCAACACCTTTAAACCTATTAAATGTACAAAACAAAGTTGCAAATACACATGCACAAAGGGGGAAAATGTTGGGGGGTTAGTGAATAGGGGTTTTCCTTAGTCAAACCCCACTTTCGTAATCAAACCCAATAAAGATAAATGAAATGTAAAGGAAATGATAAATGAATAGCATGAAAGTATTACAAACTTACCAAATCCTTGAATATGCAAATCTGAAGTGATGTCAATGGCTGCTCCAAAGTGCTTGAAAGTGCTTGAATTGATGATGCAAGATGCTTGATTACTTGAATGACTTAGGAGATTGAATGTTTGATTGAATAGATTGTCTAGGAGATGTAAAATGAGGTGAAAATCACTTATTTATACAAATATTGTTCCTTACTATCCGTTCATACCTCATCACAAGCTGACATGAAGTGAATTTGAGTAAAATATTGAAAGAAATTTTGAAACATTTTGAATTTGGGGCCAAGGGGGACTCATTTGCCACCCTTGGTGAAAGAGTCCCACCTAGGACCTAAAACCAAGTGTCAGAAATAATGTTGTGTGTTAGTGTTGCTTGTTGGGATAGGACCCAAAAATACACTTAATATAAGCATATGAGGGCATAAAGAGATAAAATAAAGCATGAGAAGGGTGTAAATAATGAAAATATGCCTAGAAAAGCATGAAATCTTGTTACAAGACCTTACAACATTTCAAAATAGGACTTGATGATGTGTAAAAAGGTGGTTTTTAGGTGAATTGCATTAAATAGAGTCTAGAAGAATTTAGAAATGTCTTACAACACTTCACAAGGAGTCGTTCTTTGATTTTTAGCACCAAAATAAGCATGTTCAAGCCAAGATACATCATAAAATTAAAGCAACATAGTTCCAACACCATGAAGCAAGACCTAAAAGACCATGAAAATGACAAGGGGCCATTTTTCAATAGAAAATTTAGCCCCCACTTTAGTGAGAGAAACTTGCTTCCTCACACTAAAGTAGCCATGAACATCGAGAAAAGGGTTTGAATGCACTTATGTTAGCAAGATGGAATACAACAAAAAAGAAGGATGACCAAGCCCCAAAGATGAAGATCCCATGGAAAACTGAACATAAGAACAAAGGAACACACAAGTGTTGAGAAGAATTGAGTGAAGCTTTGATCATCAATCCAACTAGTTGTGAAAAGAGATCTAGGCTGATTGTTTGATAAAGAGAGAATGTGTACTCACTATGGGGCCATGTAACTAGTTTTCCATGGGGTGAGAAATCCCAAAAAGTAGGATACATACACTAGTTGGTATGTACTCACAAAACACAAAAGTGGCTAGGGGAAAAGTCATGCCACTAGTTTGGCTTCCTGCTCAACCATGCTAAAGTTATACCCGTTTGATAACTTTAACAAGGCACCACAAAGCCACAGAAATGCAAATGCAAAATGTCGATTTAAGTTTCATAAGACAAGTAAAATAGGATGGCACCATAGGCATGCAAGTTTTGTTATGCAAGTTGGCCAAACAAATAAGACGGCTCGACAGGCATGCAAGTTGTGTTATGCAAGGTGGCCGAATGAGAATGCAATATGTAAAAAATGTTATGTGCAATATGTTCAAAGGAGTCTTGTTCAATTCATGTCAAGTCAGTCACTTAGGGAACATTGTGTCTAATGTCTCTAAGAGAGGACCAATCAAAGAATAATACATTCACAACTTAGGGGATGCAGTGTGTCGAATCAAACCACCAATAGGAATGCAATATGCTTAGAAAGACCACACTTATGAAGGACATTACACCTAATGTCATCCACAAAGTGAAAAACACCTTACGTAAATGACAAGGCTTCACTAGGAACCAATAATGCAAATGAAATAATGGTAATGTATGCCCCCCAATTTAAAGGAATTTCTACACATCGTTACGTGAGCAATTACTTGAAAGTAGAGAAGAGGAAGAAAGAAAGACATGAGAGCTAACTCGAAAAGCTCTATGCCAAGTCATATGTTTCAAAGTTAAGCTATCTCATGTCAAAGGAAAATGAAAAGGAAAGAAGGAAGGGAGTTGCCCCCTAGAAAAGAAAGCACACTAAACACATAAGGGATCTATGGATTTGGGGTTAGTATGTTTGTTGCTACAATGTTTTTATGAAAGAGCTCAAAACTGTCATCATTCCCCAAAGCACATAGAATTGGAAGAATGACACAAAGAGAGAAAAACAAAGGAAAAACAAAGTCCATTTTGAGTCAACATGGAAGCGACATTACGGTCTCGACGCTTTGCATCATCTCCAAAAGGAAAAAACAAGCGAAAAGATGAGAAAGAAAAGCGAAAAAGGCCTTCAAGTCAACATGAAGGAGACATTTCGGTCTAAATGCCTTGCATCATCCTCAAAAGGAAAACACAA
>VDFB02373365.1:34394868-34462491 GCA_007258455.2 Sequoia sempervirens
ATTGTTGTTGTTCGAACAACATTTTTTGTTGGTCCTACTACTATTGTGCCAACAATGCTTGTTGTTGGGCTAGTAGCTGAGCCGCTTCTTGTTGCACTTGGTATTGTTGAAAGCTTGTTGATAGGCTTGCTGTTGAACTACTTGTTGTTGTGCTTGGTATTTTTCTTATGCTTGAGCTTGTTGGGATTGATATTGAGCTTGTTCTTGAGCTTGAGCTTGTTGAGCAGCTTATACAGCTTGGGCAGTCTATGCGGTTTGTGCAGCTTATGCAACTTAAGCTACTTGAGCAGCTTGTGTGTCCTGTTGTTGTTGCAATAAAGCTTGGGCTTGGGAAGCCTGTTGTGCTTGTTGTGCAACTTGTTGTGCTTGCATTTGTTGGGTGGCAAGCTATGTAGCTTGTGTGGCTTGTTGATTTTGAAATTGTTGAAGTTCCTTTTGATAGGCTTGTTGGGCAACTTGCAGTGTGTTGCTATATTGGTTTTCCATATTTGGTTTTTGAGGTGGAGGTGGAGGATTCAAAATGGTGTGAGATGTTGTGATGAGAGTTTGTTGAGGTGTTGTTGGATTGATGATAGGGGTTTGTGTGGTAGATGGTGCAGTGGATATACTAGGTCCTTGAGAGACCATATTTATAGATGGTGCAACGATTGATTGTGTCATTTGGATTGGTGCCACTTGGTCTTGCAATATCGGTGGCATGATCAAAGGATTTGGTATGTTGATTTGATTGATGATTCGAGGATTTCTTTGAGTTGGTTGATTGAGGATTGGTAAAGGGGGTTTCCCTAAACTGAGAATTGGTGTGGATGTTAATGGTAGAGGGGGAAACGATGGGAAGATGGGGGATGCGTTTCCTTGAGAAAGTGATGATGAGCGATCAAAGATTCCCCCTTGTTCAAATAGTCCTGAATGTCCTTGTGAAGTCATGGGGAGAGAGACTTGTGTGTTAAGGGAATATGCCAGTGTTGCAGAGAAGGTGGATGGATTGTTGGTGTCATGAAAGACAAGTGGAACATATGGGTGTTTCAAATCTTGAGGGACAAATTGACACAAGATGGTGTTTGCATCCAAGTCTTGGTTATTTGCAAGGGGATGTGTTTGAAGAGTGTGAGGCAATGAACTCCCCTTGGTAACTATGGGTTAATGACTTGGAGCATGAGATGAAATTGGTTGTGGAATGGGTTGAATGATGCTTTGGAAGGAAGGTGTGAATGAGACTGATGGCATAATCCCAAGAGGATTTTTCACAATACTACTTACATCATAGTCATAAGGGAGTTTAGCCCCCTATTTAGCCAATTCCAACATGTATTGTGAAGGATTCAGTCTCATCATTGTGTTGACAATTTTGTGATTTTCAGGATTTTGGACCATTTCTATGATTTCATCTTGACTCATTCCTAGGACATTATTGGTGATGTCCTCCACTTAACAACCTTCCTCTTGAGGATCTTGTGGTAATAGAGGAAGATTGGGTGGGGGATTGTTAGATCCAATGGGTTTGATTTCAGGAGCGGTTTGAGTCAAGTAACTTGAAGTGGATGTTTCTTTGTTTGTTTCCATGTTCTTCTTGTGTTAAGATCTAGTTTGGACCATAAAATAGGGATAAATTTTTAGGAATGTGGGAGGTGAACCTCTAAATCCTTAGATTGGTCTAAACTTTAGGTACAAAAAAGAAAGTCTAAGATGTTAACGATCAAAGGATGGTGATGAGATGATGAAAGATGAGTGATGTGAATGATTAAAATCTTAAGGAACCTTAGAGTAATATACTAGATTGTAAGACTTTGGATTTGATTTGGATTTGATTTTGACTTGATTTGGATTTGATTTTGATTTGATATGGGACTCATAAACTCTAAGAGGTTAGATGTTGTCTTGGAATAAACTTGTCCACAAGGTGATAATTTAACTAAGTGTATGAAGAAGGATGCATCCACACACACTTAGTCAAACAAGATGATTTTGATTTGATTTAAAGGATTTGCCAAAAGTCTAGTATGAAGGATTTTTTTTTCCAAGATTTCTAAGATTTGTTTGTGAGAAGGGTTTTGATTGATGTTTGAGGATGGATGAGAGTGTTGATTTTGATCATAGGTGAACCTAGAGAGATGTTTGTTTACAAGACCTAGGTATTGAAGAACATGCTATATTTCCAAGAACTTGTTAACTCTACAAAGTGAGATACTCAAAATGTTGAAAAAGACTTGGATTTTGACAATAATAGAACAAATACAAATTGGGATTGTCTTTTGAAGCACGTTTGTAAAAGTTATAGACCAATCTTTCTCTAACTATGTAAAGCATAGACTAGCGTTTCTTTAGATTTCTTGGGCTAAGACTTTTGTTTCGATTGATGGACTTTGGTTTTGGGATTTTGATCTTGTGGGAAATCATTTGAGAAAACACATGTGTGAGGTTCAATTTGTCTTTTATCTTTGCTTAATGGATCCTTTTTACCACAAACACTTTCTTATCTTTTTCACCCCACAAAGTCCATTATGTGGAAATCAAGAGAATTAAGGCAATAGTTCCCTAATGTTGACTTTAGAGAGAAAATCAAGATATAAACCCAAATACTTAGAAGCCTCTCAGGATAAAATCCCTAGGGACAAGCATTAGCACTTGTATTTTTCAAAGGTATTTGCTTCTTCTAAAGGTTTGAAATTTGATGTCCTTGTGAATGTTTGTTTTCAAGATTTTGGATCTAAACAATGTGTTTAACTGAATCAAAATTGCACAATCCTAGGATGGAAAAGAAAATATTTGTTGAATTCCCACTTGGATAAATCCAACTACGCTTATTCAGAGCGGATGACTAGAAGCTTGACCACACTGGCTCCCCTCCATGACACTCACTTCTATGGGTCAGCCAAGCTTCAGTTCTCATGAATCTCCCATGATGAATTTTTCATCTCTACAAAGAATCACAATTATGTGGGATGGCCCCGGAGGTCCAACCTCCTGACGCCAACAAATATTGGGATTTTGGACTCTAAACAAAGGTTCATAGTAAGGGCATCTACTTTAGTGGGTGCAATAATAAAATCCTTGTGAGAAATCTCCCAACCCTTAGAACAAGGGCTTCACGCATCATAAAGACACTTGGGGAGAGTTATCATGCACGCTTCTACATTGTTCTGATTTTCATACATGACCACAAATTTATATAAGCGGTTTGGAGGCACGACATGATTGATTACCTCTTGGGTTTTCCCTTAGGGTGGTGGTGCACCGCAAGGAGGGACGTCTAAGAGACAAACAAGAGTGGAAGATGCAAATTACATTTGTGAGATTCGGTGATCTTTGTTTACATGAATAAGCCGAGAACCGCACACAATATTCTAGTCTCATGAAATATTTTTTTTTCAAATTTCAAGAGCGCATTCAAAATGTAGGTGATCTTTTTAAGACAACCTAATATCACCAAAGACTTTTGATTCAAGTTACCCTTGGGGAAATTAGCAGGGCAAAGGTGCATACGTCTTTACAAATGATAATGGTTGTAAAAAGGATTACAAAACAAGATAAGCACATGTTCATTTGAGACCTCAAAGCAGTAAAATGGGTTCTTTTTATAGCACCAAGATGAAGTGTTTGGAGTTTTTTATTGAATTCTTAAAATCCGAAATCAAATCTAGTGAGTTTCTGATGTTCTTTTTAACCCTTTGTTCTTTTGAAAATCCAAACAAAATGTATTTGAGTCCTAAATATGAAGGTAACAAGATCCTAAGATGGGATTATAAATATCCCCAAAGTGTTTAAAAACATTGTTACAATCGTGAAAGAAAGTGCACCATGAAATCTTCTCCTTGTTCCCTCCTTACCTTCTTGATCACCTCAACCTACAAGAAGCTGAGTCAGTCTCTAACAAAGCCACAAAAAATAACCAATTTAAAAGATTGCATTGTCAAAACAAAGCCATGTCAGGTATACCCCTGCTCTCCACCATCCACCAAAGCTGTCCCTTCTTCCCAGAATTATCCACTCTAGTAAATCAATATATATGATAATGTATCATATTCTTGCTGGAGTTTAAATCCAGCCTGGGAGATCACTACAGCGTCACTTTTGGAGTAGGAACCAATTTCCCTTTCTAGATAGCGTCTACTAGATTGATAGTGTAGATTTTGTCCTTCCTGATATCCAAACAAGCACAAAAAAGGAATTAGAAATACGGTGGAATTGACCAAAAAAATATATTAATTTTTGAAGATGGCTCCTTAGCACCAGGAAATGTGAGATGGCAGAAGATTAAGACCTACTGGAACATGAACAAACAATCAAATAACTAGTCAATAAAACAAGTCCCTAGGCAGGTAACAAATTCACTGACACAGGAATTTGGGAATCAAAATAGGAAATAATGAAATAAAGCTAAGTTAAGAATTCTATTCTAAATGTGAAATATCACGCAGGTGGTGCTTCTTTGATGTGGAAAGAAGCCCTTTCCCAACCCCTTGACAAGGTTTGATGATGAACATGTGATTCTTGATGCAAAATATCAATAGCCTAGCTATGGATGATGAGTGTTATGATAACTTGGATGAAATTCTAGATGAACTTTCCTAAACTTGGAGATAATAACCTTGCATGAAGTTGTGGATCAAAATGCCTAAGATTGTGGATCCCAAATCAATAGAGAAGTCCTCTATTTATAGGGAAGAAGGATGGAGGAATGAAGAATAGGGATAATTTGGGATTAAGCTTGAACCAATAGCATTGTGCCACTTGTCAACATGCTAATGAAGGAGAGTGGAGCAAATTTTGAACAATGTGCATGTTAAATGCATGTAGGTGGAATTTGAAATTCAAAAGATGCTTTGTGTAAGAAGAAAGAGGAGTTAATGCCAAGTTGGCTCAAGAAAAGGACATGTAAGAGTCTTTAATGCCATGTTGGAGGAGAAAAGTCCTTTGGGAGGGATATTTCAAATTGGTGGAATATTCCAAGGATATGCCATATTTGAATGAAAATAGAGGAATTAAAAAATCAAATAAATTGATTTACATGTGCAAGTTGCAAAAGCTAGAGGAATGGATGATTAGAAGTTAATTAATGATTAATTAACTTAGATGAGATTAGTTTGATTGGACATTTGGTTTAGATATTTAGATTTATTTAAATCAAATGAGAGGATAGTTGGGAGCTTAATAATTTAACTAAATAAATTTGATTTATTCAATTAAATGAAGAACATTAGATTTAATCAAATAAAGTTGATTTATTTATTTAAGAGAGATGACATTAGGATTTAATGAAATAAAGTTGATTTATTTAATCAAAGAGAGAATATTAGGATTTAGTTAAATAAAGTTGATTTATTTAATTAAAGGAGGAATATAATGAATTTAATCAATTAAAGATTATTCAATTAAATGGTTAGTAAAGAAATGATTAAGGAAGAATTGGTGTTAGTGAATCAGAATCAAGTGCATGATATCAATCAGGATAATTTGAATATCTACATTAATTTATCACTTAATTAAGAAACTCCCACATGGGTTGTATTAGACGCCACTTTGTGGGCCAACCCCCATTGAGAGCCACTCCCCCTACTAACAACTAGAAGATCCAACACGTCCAACAGGGTAAGCCAACTTGCACGAATCACAAAACCTCCTGAATATACGCAAAAAGGCGAGGCATAAACCATCCTACATACTAATCCCAATCATAGTGGTGAATAAGTTGTGCAAGGCTAACGACCCTCATGTACTCATTCAATACATAAACAACCATCTCAAAATGAATAATCATAGAATCCATCAAGTAGAAAATTTCCCACTAGCCTCTGGAAGTCTCCCAGTAACCATTTGGTACAAAAAGCTCTCTACAAATAACAATAATAAAAAAGAACTCAAATCCATAATAGAATCATGGGATACATAATGAATTTACAATGCAACCATGAACAACTCCATATAAGACATTGTCTCCACAATTCAGATTACTCCTTAAATTACTCCATTTATTTAAACAATTCTTTTCAATTATCTAATACAAGTAAATCAATTTTTCCAAAACCACATATACAATTCATTACAATAAGTAAATCAAACATTGCAACCGTGATGTGGACATTATTTCCACATTCATATTTCTCATTAACTTAACTATAATACAATTATATACTAATTACATAGTGAACTCACAAAGCAAAGAATAATGTAATCTATTTATCTATAACAATTAAATGCTCAATTTAATAGTAACTTCTCGATTAAACCTGTTCTTATATAACATTTTCTTTTATTTCCTCATTATTCCCTAATCTATTTCATATAAGGAACAAAACCTTATTTTACCATTAACCAAATATAATAATCATCTATATATATATATATATATACTCAAACATAATCTTTTAAATCCACAATGGTTTAATAGTATGAAGAAGCAAATTTAAGATGAATGAATAGAAGTTAACTATGTTACACTTAATCTAAGGTTATACAAGATATACAATCGATATCAACAAAGGCAATGAAATATTCTCATGTCCTACTAAAATCTATATCATTAAACATATTTGATTAAATACTACATGCCTAAATTTTTCCAAATTAATTTAAGCAAAATAATAAATTTATTAACCCTCCATAATAACTATTTTACCAATCACCTCTCAATAAATTAAACAACCATTTAATATAAACTTTAGATATTATTATACAAATCCACATTTCTTTAATTCTTTAATTTCCTAATAATTTATATAACCATTCAATCGACACTCTACACAATACACCCATATTTCTTTCATTCACTATATGGAATCAAAACTTAATAAATTAAATAACCCTTCAATCTGCACTTTAAATGATCTACTCTTGTCCCTTAATTCTAAACAACGAGTAAGAAGCTACACAAAATCTTAATCAACACTAAATCAACTTCCACAAGCTTGACAAAAGTGTAAGGGCTGATTGATAATTGCTCAGGTAATCAAGATAAGATTTTCAATAATTTATAACATACCTCCTACACCATTGTTCCCTGTATGAATGGTAAAAAACTTAAGTGAAGACAACCTCGATGCTTGTATTGCAAAGACGCGGGTAGAGAAGAGGCACAACTAAATGAATCCTAAGAGTAAGATGCCTATGGTAACCTATAAAACTTGGTACTCGAGTAGACACAAACATTTCTTACCAAGACAACTGAATAAATGAAAGAAGATTATGGAATACCAAGAAACACAGGGAATATATAATGGAGTCACTTTATCTTCCTTTCCAAAATAAAGCTCAGGTAAATAGGAATGCTGGCATACTTATGCTAAGATTTCTTCTACAAAAATTACTAAATAAAGTTTCGTTATTAATAACAGCTATGCAAATACACTCAAAAGAGAGATTTGTTACATGTAGTGACAATGTTCTGGTGGAGGCTATTGGTGCTGCTAAAGGAAACAATATGAAAAATAGGCTTGCACTGATAAAATTTGAAGCAAAGGAAATTGACAAGTGTAAGCCAAGTACGCAACCTTTTCCAGCCACCTCACTGTTTGTGCCACAATGGAAGCTTCGGAACAGGGTATGCACATCCCTAAAAGATAAATGATAGATGAATTTTGTAAGATAATGAAGTTGCAAAAGCACTGGTAGACATGGATGCAAAACATGAAAGCATGGACAAGGAATGCAAATTGTTTGATAGAATGCCACCAAGAGATGTCATCTCATGGACTGCAGTGTTTGCAGGGTATGTACAAAATAGATTTGAAGCAGGTTTCAGACCAATACGAATAGAATCCGGGCAGAGTAATGAGCAACGCATGACTCACAGGGATGACGCCAAGCTCGAAGATAACAATACACTCTATTAGTTGAGATGTTATGAGCCAAAGAAATATCAATAACAAAAACTTATGAGACAACTAAGCATCAACTATGCAATTGGGTTTATAACGCTACAAGATAGAGAGATAAATGTATTTCATAATCGACTCTAACATTAATGAAGATTACTAAGTTTTAAGTCTGAAAACAAATTAAAGGTTACTGTGGCGTTTCTAGAGAAGGATGTAGTGGCGACGTAGAAATTAAAGAGAAGGATAGAGAAATGGACGCAAACCTAGAAGGTCAAGCGTGCGATGAAAAGACAAAACCCATACTAGTAACCAAACCAAAGGACTTCTCGTGAGAAGGCTTATGAATCTAAAGAACATTTCGACTTCACAGAGAGCCCAAGCCTTCGAAGTACTTCTCATACGAAGATTTCTGAATCTAAAGAACATTTTCAATTTCACATAGTGCCAAAACTGGTTGCAATCCATCATGACAGCAAAAAGGGTTCCTACATTACCGTCAAAGAGAACAGAGACAACCGCACATAGTGTCGGCCTGAGCTTTAAACTCATAATTTCTTTAACCGATACTGAATACGAAGGACTCTTTTATTACAAAATCTTATAGCAATGGAAGGGATACACAAGAAGTAAAATCACATATTCATGAAAAAATAATACCATACTAAATACACATTCACTCAAATAAACCTAAAATCAAGGGTAATACCATAAAACCATATAAAATGCAAGCCCAAGTATAATCATTGAATAAGTTTGGAATACGCAATGTTGATTCTGAACGCAGGGAAACAAAAACGTTGACCCAAATATGAAATCGCAAAGTCAATACCAGCTCTTAAGTGCATGATTAGTTACCTAAAAGGCTGAAAGGCAGCGACAACTTACGATGAGTAGGGTGCCAGGCTGAGGCGTAAAAGTGACGAGCTGATGCAATGAATGTGAAATTATCAGAAAATACCCATTGTTGTGGAATACTGGACATAAAACAACAGAAATAAAGCAAGAGAAGCTTAGAGCAATACCAAGCCACGATAGCCTGTCTTCCATTCTTCAAGGTAATGAATGTATTTTCATCGCCTTACATTAAAATATGTGGCTCTATTTAACCTGAAAGGGCATAGATTTGCATGGAGATGCTAGTGCAAACTTAGATACGACGTCAACATACAAGTGAGAAACTGGTCTCTTATTCCTTTCAACTGGTATCCGATCACAAAGATCTTTAAAGATAGCGCTAAATAAAGAAAACAATTAAGTCGAGATAACCTCTAAATGAAAACTTGGGTCACACAGGTGAACATATTCACAGAGCCGACCCACTAAATTTGTCTGAGTGAAGTCATAGGCATTATGATCGGGGCTCTGAAATACAGGGAAACTTAGAAATCTACCAGAGAATCTGGAAAAACATAAGACTACAACAAAAGCATTAAATTGACCCATTCGATGAGGCATTAACAAGGTTACACTAGCAGCTTAATGTAGTTGAGGCTAAATAAGTTGTGGCCAAGATCACAATAGCAAATTCTACTTTCAATACCCGTTAAGAAACAAATGTATACACTACTGCATACGTAGGCATAAGGCTTGGGTCAACAAACACTTGATAAAGAATGACAAATTGGCTACAAGTAGACTCATTCTATCTTGGTTCGATAGCAAGGTAAAAGACTTGATAAGGGACAACATGCTGCTCTGTCTCCCATTAATCAACACTTAGAACCAACATGCAAGTGTAATATTAACATGCATCTAATATCTCGGCTTGAAGGAGCATTATTTACAAGTTTAACCTCAAATATTTCAAGCTAACCAACAAAAATGTATGTGACAGGGTTGGAGCAGTAGATAATGAGGAAAACAAATTACCTTTCATGCAACAACCATCTTGAATTCAAACTCCTACTATATCTTGGAGTTCTCGTTCGACGTTAGGCATGTCCATACAAGTTTAGTATTTCCTATTCGTGGGGACGGCCACCACACTTGAGCCCTTTTCCTCCCCCCCCTACTTGCTCGACCCATTCCAGAAGTATCTCCAATCTTCCCCATAAGGCATTCTGTTTTCTTCTTTATTTAGCAATTAATTAATTTTTGCTACCGCATGCAATTCAATAACTGACAAGTAATAAATTTTGAATTGTAACTAACCTATTCACTTTCCCCATTTATTTTGCTATTTATTACATATAACTGCCCACTTGAAATTTTTATTTATTTTAATATTACATTATAACTATATGTTTATTTACAAATGTATTTATATTTATTTATTAACTATAGCATTACATAATAATTTATTTTATCATAAATTATGGTTATATATTTTATATTTACTTGTCCTGAGTATCTTAATAATTTAATAATTTTATTTCAATGTAACAAATAATCAAACTAACATTTATCAATCAAATAAGTCAAATACCAAACAACACATGATCATGAAGCATGGTTGAAAGCAAGACCAACTGGCAACACTAACAGGGTGGATCACGGAGGGGCACTACACCTAAGGTACCCGTCTCCACGACCATTGTTGGTGAGAGAATAGACTTTGAGGCTCCCATACCACTGAAGGAGTACTTGGAGCACCACAACCATTATTGATGAAAGAGTGTACTAGACTCTTGAAGAGGGACAAGAGGAGGAACTAGGACTGACATAGGGGTATCAATGATGAACCCCTTTCCCTTGTCTACCTTGGAGGTAGGTGAGGGAATAAAAGGAGGCCTCAAAGGTTTAGAACCAAGAACAAGCCCACATGTATGCTTTCCCTTGCCATATAGGGTGGGTCGAGGTACTATGGGTAAAATAGGAAGCTAAAACACCTATGGTTTGGACCTCCACAACATGGGTGCTTTCCTTTTCCTTGTGCTAGACACAGTACGAGGAATCAAGGACACCACCAAGGGTTGTGAAGCCACAACAGAAGATGAAGAAGCATAAGTAGAAGGCCTAAGGGCAATAGCTTGCTTGTCCTTACCCTTCAGAGGGGTAGAGGATAAAGCATGTTGTTGTGCATGCAAGGAGGCCTTCAAAGAGATAGCCTGACCAAATAGAGGAAAACCACCTTTGGGCACCAAGCCCCTAGTCTTATAATTGAAATGTGCTTTGTATAAAAGGTCTCCTATGGGTGGCAAAAGTCCAACTAGGGTAGGCCAAAAGTGATCCAGGGAGAAACCCCCACGTGATACTAATGGTTTGTACCTAGTATCCTAGATAGTGTACATGGTACGCTTGTGAAGAAAATTCAAGCATTTGTGGATGATTGAGGTGGCAACATTCATGGAGACCAACCATGGAATGCCTAGTATTACTTTGAAGAGATCAGACTTGGGTATAAAAAAAATGGGACTTCCAAGACCTTAGGTCCATCCAGGACCAACAAAGAAATAGAACCAATAGGCACAATAGACAATTCATCATGTGTGCGAAGTGTATTTTGTGATTCCTCATCCTTCTCCTAATGAAATTTGTTTATTAAAAGAGTCTCTTTTGTAATAACATTCACTCAACTCATGGGATCAACCATAACGCCTGTTATAATGTTATTGTTGACACATGGGAGAATGTACAACAAAGAGGGCTCCTTGTTCAAAGGTAGGTCATGTGAGGTGAATGTAATATCCGAAGTTGCATTCTCATGATCTAGAGGAGGATTATGAGTAAATAAAACTAAATTCACATAATTAGATGGGGTTGGGTTGAAAGAAGAAGAAGGCATGACAAGGTTAGCAGAATGAGATGGAAATGGATTTGCGTAAATCTATAGTTGGTTGTTGGGCTTCACTACAAATTTATTCGAGTTCTAATTTTTACCATCAAGTCAGATGGTACCATTGTGAATGTGGTCTTTTATCACGTGATGAAGACACACACATCTCTCAATATCATGACTTGAGACCCAATGATATTGATAGAACTTATGCGCATCATGCCATGAGGATACAACTTAGACAATGGTCTAATCTTTGGGAGAGTTATTATACCATATTTTAATAGCTTCTTCAAGACATTAGTATAAGATTTAGGTAATTTAGTGAATATTCTATTCCAACCTACAAAAATTTTATTAGTGGGAACAAACACCATGTTTGCCACTGTTTTATTCTTTCTAGACTCACTAGAGATCAACACAATTGATTGGCCATCCTGACGGGAGGATGAGGAAGAATCCCTATACTGAGAAAGTGTTTGCTGGTACTCATGCAAAGCATTACATAGATGGGCGAAAGAGGGTATTTCATCAAAATAAATTTATCTCACAATGTCAGCTGTAAGTTCCAAATGAACACTCGCTGCATGTCAGAATCAAGCATGAAATAGGAAATTTGAGAGAAGAGGGATTGATAACGAGCTATACAATAAATCTCCTTCTCATGTGGTCCTTGCTTGCATCAAAAAAGATCAGTATACATGACCTCCGACTTGATATTGGCCTGGAAATGCTAAATTGATTTACAAGCTGGTCAAAGGAAAATATGAAATTATCAGGAGAAGAGAAAAACTAGTCCAAGGTAGCATCCTTAAGAGAACGTAGGAATAGTTTTTCAAGAAGAGCATGATGATGGAAGAAATCCGTACACATGGCATTAAAGGATGAGATGTGAGTTTGCGGGTCCCCTCGGCCACTGTACTTCTAGAACTTAATAATTTCCATCCCTTATTGGATGAGGGTGTTTAGAATATTAAAAGATAAGGGACTGCAATGACAATAAGGCTAAAACATAGGTTGAGAGCCAAAACTAGCCATATTTTCCAAATGAGATTGCATCCACTCCATACTCTACAAAAGAGCAATAATGACGAGATTTGTGCATGAAGCATGACTAGTTGAGGCACCAACACTAGTACCAACACTGAAGCGAGAGGTGGAAGGACCAAAAGTGGTAGGAATTTCAGCCTTTGAAGTAATAGGTTTGAATCTAAGAGGAACACAATTGACTTTGATCATAGGAATTTCCTCAGATGTGGTGATGGCCTCATTAGCAACAACATTGACAAAAGGACTTATTTCAACCATGTGGATAGACACTCCAAGTATCAAAACATGCTATTGATGACCATTGAATTTTGATTGAACATCTTGGGGTTTGCCCGAGATGGAAGTGTATGACGAAACATGGGTCTCCACAATATTTTTAATTCCTTGAATTAGCTCCAAACCTTTTTAGTTAGACATAAGAAAATGTCTCAGACCAGTGAGGATTGGAGCTACTTGGGCATAGATGTTGTCTCTTGCTAGAAACTGTTCAAACTCTTCAAGCCTCAATTTCAAAGAGTGAATTTGATCTATAGGAGCCTAAAGAGAATCCTCTAAGGAAGAGGAAGAGTTCGAAGGAGAGGATGGAGGGGTATGGGTTTCAATTTTAGCATGAGGCAAAGAGAATCTAATAGTGAGTCCTATAGAGTACTCAAAATTTAGACCTTGATGGGGAGTGTTGAACTTTCTAGATCCCATATAGATGTTTTGATATCTTCTTCTTCCTATGTGCCCAAAGGTAGTAGATTGGCTCGTGAAGCCCATAAAGAACGTCACAACACACTATCACCTACACATCCTAACACAAGAGAAGAAATTTTTTGACACAAAGACAATAGGAAAGAAAGTTCACGTCAGGCTCACCAAAACGTAGAGGAGGAGATTCACTACTCTCAAGTCTTTGGGATAGGGAAGAGTCTACATGGAGTGAATTGTCCTCAACTACCTTAGGAAATAAGCTCAAGTGACAAAGAAATGACTAAAGGGAGAGTTTATGCAATGTTTATGGGTTTTATGATTGTTTATGAAAGGGAATTTCAGAACGAGTGAATAAACCTCAAAGGTCTCGAGACAAAACATACAAGCTCTCGATCAGAGGATGAAAACAGAGACCAATGATGATAGTGCGACATGCTGCCAACATCTCTGAACACTAGCGTCTTGTAGAGACCGAGAGATAGAGTCGACCACCAAAACACTTACGATATGCTAACTATTCAAAATCTAAAGTTTGATTTAATTAAACTAAATAGAATGTTGAAAATGCCAAAAATGTATAACAAGAAGAATACTAAATAACAAGTAAAGAAACCGCTTAATGAGATGACAAGCAGTGGAAGAAAAGGGATGAACTCATGGGTGGTCCAACAATGAAGCCTCCCACAAAGCTCCACATGAACAACCCGCACACATGTAAACAAGGAGAAAGGTTGGGCTTGCCTTAGTCAAACCCTCATTTTGGTGTTTCTTCCTCCATGGACAACCAAATAGACAACAAGATAGAAAGATAATAGATAATATGAAATGAGAAGACAAAGATAAAGAACATGCAAGATAACAATATGTGATTCTATAAGAATGATAATGTAATAAAAGGAAATTTTAACCTCCCTCCAATGAGCTCAGGAAGTTGATAGGAAGAGTAATGCCTTGAGATCTGGAGATGAATGTGCAAGAGTGTGATGTAGAAGAGCTTGAATCGGTAAGAAAAGATGTAGAGTTGCAAGAAGAAGAGAGTTAAAAATGCTAAGAAGTGAGAATGAAGTTGTAAGAGTGAAAGAGAGTGAATGAATTGCAAGAATGGAATAGAATGAGAATGAATGGGAAGAATATGGTCAAATTGCATGTTAGAGAGCCATTCTAGCGCCCTGGATTGAAAGGCACTACACTTCATGGGTAGGTAGAAGTGTAACATCCCAACGACCTAAGAACCAAGAATCTTGTAAGTTTCATGTGGCATGCAAACATCTGCGTGTCATGAAGCATCCTAGAAAAAAATTCCCCCACCAACAAAAATGACAAGGTAGGGATGAAAATGGAGGCTAGGAAGCTTGGTTTTTTCATTATCTTCTTATTAAGCTAAAGTGAAGGGAGATGCAATGTGAAATTGCATAAGGGTACAATTTTTTGACATAACAACCTATAAAGTAGGAGAGAAAGGGTCACTTTGAGTGCAAGAGTATCTTAGGAAATATCCAAGGTGGTAGTGTCATATACATGATGGTAAGAAATGGATAACTAATAGACATAGATGGGAAGAAAGTGAGAAGTATGCCTAATGACACCATCCCACCAAAAAATCCATCTAGTAATATAAGAAGGCCTAGTCTCCAAATTCCACACCCTTCAAATGCGAACCAACGTGGGCTAGTGATTCAATAAGGAAGTGTTAAGAAAAAGTTGAGATTTGATTGCCTTGAAAGTACCCACTTTCCATAAAAAAATAATCTAATGGGAAAATGGTTAGATAAAGTGACATCTAACAACCTGGGCTAGACCAGAAGAGAAAAATAGGTGGCAAAAGAAAATAAATATTGAGCAAAGATCATAACACAATCAAGGTACTTAAAAAACATATCAAGCCTAGCTCAAAAATTATTTCATGTGTACTAATGATAATTATTGTGATGGTAGACAATATTAGGATTGAAAAGACCCAATTTATTACACATGTAATACCACACATCTCTCTTACTAGTTGTTAAGTGAATAGGAAAATTCCTATGTTTATCATATGCCATCTCCACCATATTAAATTTTGTGCACATGATTTGAGTTGCAATAGGAAATAAATCAACAACCCACCACCATAATAAAGATCTCTCCACAACATCATTGGAAGCATAGATATTGATATTGATAATAGCAAAGGAATAATGTTTAACATTTAAGAGGATCACCCTATTGATAGGGTCAAAATTTTGATCTACCATATGTTGAAGCCACCTAGGAGAGAGAAATGTGACAACCCCTCCACATGTAGCATTATGGTTGTTGGAAAAAAGGAACTAGTTGGTCAACTGACACAAACACCAAAAAACTAAAAATTGATAATCTTTGACCTCTTGTAAGCAAAGAACATCCAAAGTTGAATTTTTTTTATGAACATCTTTCACTGCATATTTTTTGGGGAGGTTAATAAGACATTGAACATTCTAGGAGATAAATTCATTGGCAATAATCAAGAGGCATGCCATCACTATCCAACTCTTCAAGAGATGAATAATGGTTTTGTAAAAAAAATCTGTTGAAAAAACCCCAATTGAATGTTGGGGATTAATATCCTCCATTCTTCTACACTATACTCTCCCTCCTCCGACCACCCTGGTGGATTGTTAGAGCAATGCAAATATCCAAGAGAAGGGAGAGAATGAATAATTCTTTTTAGCTATGAAGATAAAACAAATGTTTGGTTCTGAAATTTTAGAGAACCATGGTCTAGATGAAGGCTCACCATTAGAGGGAGTGACCTCTTTCCCATTCTCAAAAGGGATTAAAGAGATCCTTGGTTGCACTTGAGTAGCTAGGTGGTTAGAATTAGGCGGGGTTTTAACTTGAGAACCACCAATGTTTGCTTCTCTATTTTTGTAGTTTCCAACCATAGTCGACCCTTCACCAAATTTGAAAGGAGGAGCCTCAACAAACCAAGAGGAGGGCTTGTTACAAGGAATAACTTGAAGAGATTCTTTAATCTTATGCTTAGAAGATTAACATCAAAATTAAGTTTTGGAAAAATTAAGGTAAAACACACATTGGGTGTAGTGTAGATAATCATAGACTCTTTTAGATAGAAAGACCAATCTCAACACACACACACACTTTTGTGGGTGAGCTTTATAGTATCTATCAAGTTCAACACAAATGACTTTGCCAAACGAAGCAACAATAATGGTCAAAAAGTTCTAATAGGGCAAAGGTAACCCTGAAAATTCAAGCCAAATAGGTACATGAAGCATCTTTTCATTTGAGACAACAAAGTCATGTGTCCATGGCTATAAAACTAAGAGAGACACATGAACATACCACATGCCATGTTTAAGGATAACCTCTGCCTGACTAGCCTCGATAAAATTAAAAAAGAAACCTTTAGTAAGGTTTTGGACAACATCAAGTTGAACCCCATGCAAGGCCCGATGCTTGTTAACCAATTCATAAATAATGCTTTATAGGGGAGTTTTCCCAACAAAATATCTTATCAAAACAAAATGCTCTAACCATTTGTATGTATTATCAAATCTAGGGATGGATAACAACACATCTACCAAATGTTCAAAAGGTTTACCTTGTGGAAGACTTTGGGAACAAACTTTTAGGGATTGCTCAAAACCACCAATCCATCAACACCAACATAAATTGTTGGTTTTGATATAGTTTGAAGTCATATAAAAGACTACTAAAAAAAATTGTAATAAATGCAGAATGATGAAATTTTTCTTACACCGAAAGCATTGAGTGAGATGAGGATGTCAATTGACTTCAAAAAAGACACAAATCCTAACAAAACTCTCCTTTTATATAGATCTAAAATTTTGTTAGATGATGTACTTACAAGTGTCCTAATAGACATGTATGCGAAATTTAAAAGCAAACAACCAATTTGATACACAAACTTAAAACAATTAATTTATGTGTTAATTTATGTTACGCATTAAGAATTTGGTCGTATGGATTTGATCATAAGCTTGAAGCATTTAATTGAGGATTGAAACTTAAGTATTAAAATCTTAAAACTATTGTTTTCTTTGCTGGCAAATGAAAATTGTACGTGAACTCCGATCCCCAAGCTTTGCAATTCGGAGTTTGGCCTTGGATTGGAGAACGCAAATTTGGGAAGTTGCGTGGCGGCGCGGAAGCCCGGAATTCACGGGCTTTGAAAAGTCGTAGAAGCTATGGCGCCATGATTGTAGGAATCACTGAACAAAACAGATTTTTAAAATGTGAATGGCGTGTGTAAAGCCATTCCACGACCTCTGTGCCAGTATCCTTCATGCCAATGTGAAATTGAGAGCCGCAGAACAGGGTATGGACGTCTATTTATGCAAATGAAAAGGAGATTTGCATCAGATATTATAGTTGGAAATGCTCTGGCAAATATGTATGCGAAGAATCACAGACAATGGTTCGTGAATTGTTTGACAGTGTGCCTCAAAGAAATGGGATATCATGGAATGTCATGAATCTCGATGTAAAGCCAGATTTCTCACCTTTGCCAGTGTCCTTTATACCTACGCCAAAATATGCGTTAGCATACGTGTATACAAAATGTGAAACTATCGACAGAGCACACGAACTGTTTGACAAAATGCCTTCAACCATGTAGAGTTCTACTACGTCAGTGTTTCAGCCTCCCTAGGATGTGCCAAACTTTCGAGGATAGATGATATCCACGGTGATATTGCAATTAAATTATCTTGTGCTCCAGATGGTTCATAGAGATTAGCTGATCTTTCTTTGGATGAAATATTACATCTTCAAGAAGAAGGCTCTCCTCATTGAAATGTGCCGACAACGCTTGAAAAAGAGGGAAGGATACATCAAAAGGCTCAACAGGAAAATGAATGTTGGCTCGAATATATTGTGTCTGGTTTTCTAAGTCAATCCTACACTCGTGATTTAAATGCATCTTGAGGATCATGATGAATGCCGTAGCACAGTCAGAGATTGAAATCTTTCTTCTTTGATGAAATGAAACGATCAAGCATGGCAGAAAAAGGTTATGATGGGCTTTGCAACTGCGGTTGTACTGTTTCCAGTTGTTTGGTGGCAAAGACAAGCGCAATTGTTTCAAGGGAGAAGGTAACATATGCAGAAACCTTGAAGGAGGCGGAAGCAACAAGAGTACTTGCAGAAATCGAGAGAAAATAGGGATCATTTAAACATTTCCTAGCCTTACGTTCTCAGCTTACGGGCTCTAAGCGTTGATCGCTTAGGTGGCTGGTGTGGGAACCAACCATAACAATTTAATCATAATAACAATTTAATCATAATATCATGACCTATTCAATATTTTTCTATAGTGAAATGGAATCATCAATGGTGAAGGAAGGAATGAGATGTGAGTAAAGGAGGAACAAAACCAAGTCACTAATCTTGGTAAGCTTAGCCTTGATCTTGACACTATACTCTCTTATTCTCATCACATGTTTGTGTTGTCGTAGCTCTCTTTCTTATGCAATGTCATTGGAAAAAGTAAAGACAATTTCCATAATCTTTCTAGTGTCCTTGTGCCTTTCCTTTATCATTTTTTTCCTTCTATTTTTTCCATTCTCCATCTTTCTTCTTGAATCTCACTTCTCAATCATTTTAAATAAAAAAATTCTATCTTGCTGCCCCTATACTCATGTTCCTAATTAAATAAAGTACTTCACCTATAATTATGGTAGTTTCCATTTCCTACACGAACTCTACACTCAACCATATTTAGTTATTTTTGCATAGTGGTGCCATAATGTAACCTCCATTCTCATGCAACAACTATGAAGGAATTCAAATTAAATAGAAAATTTAATGTAAATTATAAATATGATTAACATTAGAATTACAATTATGTTTTAATGTAATTATGATATATATAATAAGAGATTGAAAAAAATGTCATGACATCATACACCTTTAAGAGTTCCCATGTTCTTGGGGTGGTGGGCCTAGCTTGATTGGCTAAAGCATCCTGTTGTAGGAAAGTGGTCATGAGGTCTAGTCTCCCCATCGTCCCCATGGTACCAGATGGCTGTGCCATGCCATCGTCACTGGTCACGTGAAAAAGTTTACTAGGCGCACTGCAGTTTATAGGGGGACGGATCCCCAACCGATTCCTACAATCTTAAAAAAAAAAGAGTTCCCATTTTCCCAATGCATCAATATTTGGCAAGAAATTAACATAAACTTTATTCATCTTTATACCAATATAGGGCTAGTAAGATTTGATGCTTGAATTTTTCATAGGTTATAATTTGAATGGATTGAATAGGATGCCTATGAACCTCAAAATGTGCCTATAAGTTCATAAGAGCATGCTTCCTATGTTTAACAATCAATCAACACTTTGAAAAGGTTAAAACATTATTGAGAAATGATAAATTACCTACAAACAATCTCTGCTGGTGTAATAAGTCTATATATCCAATTTCTGTTAAAAGCACAAAGCAAGAAAATTAAATTGGCATGGTTGAAAAACATAGATAATTAGTAAGATCAATTTAACCTTATAGGTATATTACTAACTTAGCTAGACTAGATATTTATATCTATATACAAACTAACTAGAATTGAATCAAAATGTATCAATAGTTTTACCAAACAATACCAATTTAAATTTCACAAATAAGAAGTTATGAAGTACTAAGGATATACTAAGATCCCATGCAAGTAAGTTATAAAAAATTCCACCATACCTTAATCCTAGAAATCATAGTGAAATTGACCTATCAAACCAAGATCTCAACATGTTATCATGTATTCAAATTGAGAAGTGTGCAATATCACAAGCATAATACTCAATAAACCTAGTTATATACTTATGAAGCATTATAATAAATCATCCTATCATTATCATGCTTTATTATATTTATACCAAAATTCAATTCATAATTTATGATTAGTCACATATACCATATATAGATGATTCATTATAAAGGTTATGCAACATTCAAGATGACATCACCATAGTCATGCATGACCCTAGTCCATTGAAATCAATGCATAATATGTAATCAATAATAAGTATGGGTTACTTCATGTATACAACCATAAATAATCCACATCGATAATTCAAAGAATGCATCCAAATAATTAATTGATTTATGAGATCCCAACACCAAACTTTATTGCTCAACATATAATGAAAGTACCAACATAAGAAAACAACAATGTTGAATTCTTAAAAAAATGTTTTCATAGTACTTAGAACATCAACCATAAGGAACCTATCATAAAAAAATATCAAATATAGAAGTATTGTCTCGAGCCTTACTATATTTCGATGTTCCATTTCCTTTCTAATCCTTAATCACTACCTATCATGTTATCATCTAAGTATGCAATAATTTATATTGACTGATATAGAAGTCTATATAACTTTGTATAGATGATTATTTTAAGCTATAAATAATTTATCAATAATTAACATGAAAATTCGCATATCACACTCAAATATCACAAATGTACATACTTTTCTTAATGATTGATATATTCTACCCTCCAAAAATCATTATATATTTAGAAGTTTATTTAAATATTTAATATAGAAGAAGATATTTAACATATATTATACTTCTATAACATAGAAATTAATATATATTTTACTTTTATATTAATATATATTTCGGCACAGGCAGGAAGGATGGTGGTAGAGGTAGAGGAGTCTGGCTTTACACCCGCCAACTGCATCTGCTTGAAAGTCTCTAAAGCCTTTTCAATAAACCTATTTTGTGCATATCCTGCATTCGTAGCATTCTATAAGACCCTATTTTTGAGTCATTCGATCTAACAATTCACGTACCAGAGCATTACCAACTGCAACATCTGACAAAATTCCTATATCCTTCCTGCTTTTACGGATAATTTGCCCCAAAGCTCCCATTTTGGCAGACTGAAATTGCGCAGGGTTGTAGACCTGTTCGTTGCATACACTGAAACATTGCGACTAGCTCGTGAGCAGATCCATGTCTTTTTACGCTGCAGACTTGACCAAAAACTTGACTGTGATCAAAGCGGGAACTTTGAAGATGTGTTTTGAGTTATGCATGGGAGAAACAATTTAAAAGAATGCAGCCACCAAACGCGAACGGGAAGAGGGATGGATTACGGCTGGGTCCCACAGCAGCCACCTAAGCGGTCAACGCTTAGAATGTGCTGGTTAAACCCAGCCCAAACTTACAAGAAATATTCCATGGAAGAGATTGAATCAGAAACTACTTTTTCGCAGAATCATTTAAGATAGGAGAGAGATCATATGATTGTGTCTAAAAGAGCACATGGTACCTTTTCCAGCAGCAAGAGATTAAGATACCATTTTATAGAACAGTTCCTGATTATGATGAAGTACAAAGAAGTCTGAATAGAGGGGAATCATAATACACTTTTCCAGGATCATGTATAAGGCATGTTGAATCACCAACTAGGAATTAGATTAGTGGACCAGAGCATGATATTGGAGACGGTGATCAAGAATGGTTAAGGGGTTTCAATGATGGTAATGCTAAAAGAAAAGCCTCATTACAATCAACTGAGGGCGTTGATGGACTATTTTGAAGAGGAAGTCATACCCATTATCCAAAAATATAACCAGAAGGAGACAGCTGATTCAACTGGATTCAATTAAAGATTTATTTCTCAAGAATAAGCAATATCAAATGAAGATGAATGAGTCTGAGGTAATTATATAGCCTGCATAACTTTTGTGAGGAATGAAAAATGAATACAACTGAGTTGGAACCATTAGAAAATGTACGCTTTTCAATGAACGGTGCCAACAAGATAAAGAGTTGATCCCGAAGAAACAATTGGTTTAGAACATGTGAATCAATACAAACAATGCCGGAGGGAAAATATCAATAGTGAGGAAACAAAATATTCCATTGACAATGCTCTTTTTCTCAAGGGGTTGTTTCCAAATGAGATTGTATATCCCGAAGAACTTGATAACGAAGACTCACAAATTAAGCCAAAGGAAATTGAACCTAATCAATCAAGATATCCTAGTGGAGATGCACTTTGTTTCAAGGGAAAGTATCAGTAGGGTGCCAGTTAAAATAGCAACTGAATATGAGTCGACAATTGTGACAGTGAATGGAGGGCAAACTGGTGATGCCAGATCCAGGACAACAGGAAACATATATCATGCTTGTTGATAAGGAAGCATGGGGTGCAAGGTATTGGTCTACACAAGCTGAAAAGATAGCAATATCCTTAATTCATCATATTGTTATATCTTGTAAGAGGGGATTACTGTCTTCATATGGTTGGGAAGTCTTAGGATGACAGAAGATTATGAACTAGTTCAGAACAAATTGGATTTGATTAAGCTGACGTACAGTCCAAATTACATAAAGGAAGGATTGAATCGGGGCATTTTGGAATGCACTTGGATGTAAAAGGGAAATAACCATGTACACAAATATGATTGAACATTAAAAACATATCCATCGACATTATTTCCAATAGATATGTGCTGTTGTAAAGGGAGAGAAAAGTCACCGACGAGAAAAGTGGATTACACTTGAGATGCAACCCAGGGCATTGCTTATGTAGAAACTCCAAGAACCATTCATTACAACAGGGAAGAAGTTGTGCAGAAGCATTTATCAGGATTATCGTTCAACTTTGATTATTATTATTTGATTTAATTAATTGTTAATTTCTATTTAAATTGAAATTGATGCTTCACTGTTGATGATTATAAGACACTGGTGTAGCTAGCATGGTCATGCTAAACGAAGGATGGGTGCTTATAAGAGAATGAAGTGTAGAAAATTGGAGAACATAAATTGATATTATATTTTCTACATTGAAAATTATGGATCCAAAGATCTTTAAATACATATATGGATAGGTGTGTCTTACATGAGACGATTCTTTATAATTAAATAAAGTTTATATTTTAACACCCTCTCATAAACTTTATTTTATCACACAACTTAACTAGATTATGGGGGCCACCTATAACAAGTAGGTTTATTAGCTACCCACATACAAATGAAGAATATTTAACACAAATGCTTTCTTGAAAGTATAAAAACTTATCCTTTTTTTGAATAGCCTTGATTACTTTTGTCCATCATTATCTATAGTAAGACATTCTCCATAGTTGTATCAATAAAAGAAGTGAAGCATTCCCAATGATCTTTACGATCAAGAACTTCACAGATTTAGCAATGATCTTTACGATCAATTTCAACAACAATCTTTGCGATCAATTTCAACAATGATCTTTTCGATCAATTTTAACAATGATCTTTTTGATCAAATCCTTCAGCGATTAATGACTTATGTAATACTTGACGGTGATTGATTTTGGTGACTTTACCACCTTTACTCTTTCATGATTTGAAATGATCTATCACTTACTTTGTATCTTTTTAAATTTAAACTTCCACCAATATTATAGGCTTCATCAAATATTGTGAAAAACTTTAAGAAAATTTGTGATCACCTTTCTTCTTTGATCAAATCTACATACACTTTCTTCTAAAACTACAATCTCTTCCCACTTGTCTTTTATCACATGCAATTTTTTTTCTGAAACTAATATCTTTCTTGAAAACTTCAACCTCTATAAAATCTGTGATTTTGTCTTTTAAAAGAAGCAGCTCATTTAAATTGAATGACAAATTTTATCTTCAATGATTTACAATATCTTTTAAATAGTTTCTATTTGAAATTTTAATATTTTACCTATTATCTTCTTCAGCCCACTTTTGTTGGAAGAGTGAATGTATGATTAGAGGTAATAATTTTTAACAAATATACAGTGATTTAAACCTACAAATTTACTCCCTTTACAAATTTGTTGCCCTCCTTTCAGAATTTGGTAGCTTCTTTATCTTCAACGTGATAACTCAAAAAAATATTACCACCAATGGCATGGATCTTCAACATCTTCATATATGGGATGAAAATCTTTTAGTTCCCAAAACAATTTCCTCACAAAATCTGTCCCCTTTCCAATGTTGTGATGAATATATAAAGTTAAAGATCATTTGGTAAGATAGACAATACCGCCTCTTTTCGGTTTGGACACCTCATAGAAATTAGATGTTAAAAATACATATTGCACTCTCTTTTCATGCCTCTGTCACACTTTGTGGCTTGTAAAGGCCTACTAATTTGTAGATTGGATAAAAAATAACAATAGCAAAACAAATTCCAGGCTCACGAATGTTTCTTTAGCAAATATTTACGTAGATATTGCTTCAACAAACACATGTATTTCTTCAATAGATTTATTCTTAGTTTCTACCTTTTTCCAACGCTCAATCAACGCCTCTATAAAAGCTTCAATTTAATAGCAAATAAAAAAGGGGACGTGACTGTTTTAGTTAATAGATAATGTGCTATGTAATTTCCTATAATACTTTATTCCTACACTCCCATCCACATCTTACACCATTTGTGCTGATTTAGATTTTCTGAGACACGATGCTTACGTGATTTGGAAGCCTTTGCAGACTGTCACACCTTCAACTACCGTTCCCTGGTTTGATGCATGCTCTGATACTATGTAGAAAATTGGAGAGCATAAATTGATATTATATTTTCTATGTTGTAAAAAATGAATCTAAAGATCCTTAAATATATATATGGATAGGTGTGTCTCTCACATGAGACAACTCTTTGCGATTAAATAAAGTTTATATTTTAACATGAAGACTAAAAAAAAAGTGCAAATTGTTAAAATAATGTCAGAGTTCCATACTCATTGAAGAAAATTTTTATTGAGAGAGAAGTTAAATCTTCTTTGCATAAGGTGTAACATTTCATAACAAAGCATAATTGAGTTACTTTTAAGGACTAGGTTGGTGAATGTGGAGATGGGTTTGATATGGTATTGGTCAAGTTGGTATGGAATGAATGTTTTAACATCTATTAGAAAGAGATGGTCTAAAGAGAGTGTATAGAACACTTGCAAAGTGCACACAAGTCTTGCAACATGCATCTACAAGTCAAATTTTGATTGTAATGTAATGAAGGAATAGAATGTGAAGGACAATGTAAAGTGACCTTTCACACTTTTGTCTTTTGTGAGTCTTGCAGGTAATGGCTATTATTTTTTGACATCAAATGTACCTTTTTATACTTTTTTGTAAAAAAATGTAAAAGGTTGGAAACCCATTGAAACCCAACTTAAAAATACAATATATCAATTTTTACTCTATTATTTTGGGGCTTTCATGTTATGGTGTTTTCAAATTCTTGATCCTTTTTTTTTTTTCTTCTATATATTAATTCATTGAAATTTTGATGGATTCAACGCACATTTACACTACTAATACCTTGCTAATGGTGAGGTGTTTTGTGTGGTCATATGAACACATTTGTGTGTACTAAAATTTGACAACAATCACTTACATGGTTTTTTGTTCCTTTGAAGATCACACTTTCTCACATTTGAATGGTGGATTCCACATTGAATTTATCCATTCACAAAATGATGTGTGGAAGGATTGAAAATAGATTTAGATGATTTTTCTTTCCATCTTTAACCTTCTCTTCTTCCCTGTCCTCTTTGCACTTTTTGCATTGATTTTAGATTAAAATAGTTCTAGGTTTGATGATAAATTTCATTCATACAAAGCAGAAATTTAAGAAAACTTTTTGACTTGCACATGGTGAAAACATGCACATTTCAACATATATTTTGTTTTCCTATAAATCAAAATTGAATTCTTGAAAATTGTAATGAATTTTCATGAATGACCTTTCAAATCCAACTTAATGTCCAAAATCACTTGTGGTATGTCCAACAAACTAAAATGAAAATCACAAACATGTTTCAAAGTGAAGTAGATGATTTATGATGGTTAATATTGATTGGGTTACACTGAGTAGGTCACTTTTTCATGTGAACAATTCTTAATATTCTAAGTAGCCCCTTGAATAAACTAGCCAAAGTACTTTTGAATTGAGGATTTTTGGTAAACCTTGCAAAAACATTCAATATAGACTCTTGAGGCTAGCCACCCACCAAGTAGGGAAACCTTTGTTGTTCCAACCTCTAGTGTTTCACAACACTATAAAACCCACATCAAAAGGGTGTAGATCTACACTCATCAACCTTTGGAATTTTAAAAAATACTCAAATTGGAACTTTGGAAGAGGGTATGGACATCCATTAAAACATATAGTGAACGAGAAAAAATCATCATTGGACATGAAACCGTGGTTTCTATAATTCAATCCCTTTACATAATTTTTTTTAGCTATTTTAATTTGTACGAGACTTCCAAATATACCTTTACACCTTTGGGCTTCCTCTTGTCTCCATTTGATTGGAAATTGCATGGGGAAATTCATCTCAGCCTTGCCATTTTTTGAAGTTTGATCCTCCTTGTATCTTGCTCTTCATTCACATTTGAATAGATTTAAATGGTGGAAATAGATCTTTCAAAACCTTTACCTATTGAAAATAGAATCAACTTGGAACCAAATGGTGGACTATGAAAGGCATTACTTTTAGGTGCAAACATTGTGATACAATAGGGTATAAGACAAAGGATTGTTCAAAATATTTTACTCTTTCTTACATAGATAATCATCTGAAGCAAGCAACATGGTGGAAAGAGGCTAATGCCAATAACCAACATATTTTTCCTATTCCAAAGGATGGTTTTGAGGACAATACTTCATTGAAACACTTATTGCTTTAATCCCTAGTGGTGTGATAGATGAAGAGATGGAGATTGACATTGTGAAAGAAAATAAACAAGCCCTAGATCCATCCTTGGAGGAGGTTTCCAAACAAAGCTAGAGATCTAAAATTGAAGATCCTTGTATGTAAAATGCAAATGATCATACTCCTATTAAGTTTAGAAAGAAGGCTTTGTGCAAAGTGGAAAATTGTGAGTGTGAACATTGAATTTGCATTACCATGATAAATTGGGAAAATATGAACCCATATTAAGAAAAATATCTTTTAGCTTAATTAGGGTTCAAATCATAGTAGGTAAATTGAATTATATTATTCTTCTTAAACATCCCTATTCACAAGGTTGTTGCATAAATATTTTATTTTGATTTTGTTATTTATTTATTTTATACCAACAAATTACAACATGTTGAGTAAGCACACATATAAACATTTGACATGAGTAAGCATACATCTAAAGTAGAAGCTATTTTGATAAGCATCTATGAGCGAGGATCATATCTCGGACTTGGTCTAATTGTGCTTCTAAGAGTTTGAATCTTTGTGAATGATGCAATTAAGGAATATACCATTATCCTCACAAATTGCACTTAACCAATTGAAAGCTCTACAACCTTTTAGCAATATAATCATTTTATTTAAATTGAAAATTTATTTTATTTTATTTATTAAAATTTTTATAATAATTTTACTCACTTAAAAGTTATTTTTTTCACTTTAGAAATATTTAAAATTATTATTTTTTATTTACTCAAAAATTATTTCATTTTTCTATAAAATAAGAAAAATATTTAATTTTTATGTATTTAAAATAATTTAACAAAATTATACAATTAAATCTTAATAAAATATCTAATATTATTTTTAATCTATTTTAAATATTTATTATTATTATTTTTAATTAAATTACTTATATTAATACAATATTTTAAAAATATTATATTACATTTAATTAAAGTTTAATTCATTATTTTTTAAATTGCATGAGTCCCTATAAAATTAAATTTTAAAGCATAAACAAATTTTTAACCTACATTGCGATATTTAACCTGTGTCATCAGCATCTTTCAATCAAGGCAGAATGTATGCAACATCCGTTATGTTTGTTGTTTTGCTGTCCCTTGACAGCCTGCCTTTGCTGGCAATCAGAAGCAACAGATGAGAAGGAAGCATACCCTTCTCAATCTGATTACAAAATTAAATTAGAAAGCAAAGGTAACAAAATATTTTTTTTATACCCTTCTCAATCTGATTACAAATTAAATTAGAAAGCAAAAGGTAGCAAAATATATTTTTCTCTAAATTATATGCTCACTTCACATTAAGCGAAATGGAAATCAAACAATAACATTCAGCTAACAACATTACAAATGCATTGTTAAATTATTTTACCAATAATAAGATGTAGTTGTTCAACCATTTGCTTCAAAATCTTTTTACAATTTTAGGTACTAATTTTTGAAGTTTTAGGAGCACTATTTATAATTTTTTGGCTGAAAAACTTGACAGTGTTGATTTGTTTAAAAGGTTTATGATAGAGATTGGTTGAGGGGATTTTTTTTGGAACATGAATGAGCTGATTTAACTTATATAAAATGAATGGATGACATTTTCTAAAAATAGAAATGACCATAAATAATTTACTGAAAAAAATGAGATAACAAATTAATCTCTTTGTTTATTAATTTTTACTTGTTTTAAATTTTCCATTCAGAGTAATAAAATATTTTGTGCTGATCAATAGTATTTATAATCTAATCTAGTGAGTTGTATCTGTATTCTATGGAGGTAGAGAACTTGGAACTGTCAATGAGTTTAGAGAAAAATTGAACAAGGTATGAAATTTTGCAGACACTAGGGGAGGACCCAGTAGTTGTGCACCCTAACTTTGTGCTTCTAATTATCCTAGGTGGAAATTTCAAATCACTCCCAATTTTTACAGTAGCTTACTTGGCAAGTCCCCTGCTTATAACTAAGGTTTCAAGGCCACATCATCAAATGTGATGCCACATCAGCATGCTTTTGTCAAGGTGTCCAAAAAGACCCAAAAGAAATCTTGTTTTTAATTTTTCCTTTATAAGAAGTCTTTCTAAGAAAAGCAAGTCTTCTTATTTGCAGCCACTCACCATTGTCACTACATACTTTTCTTTGACATAGTTGACCATGGTTTGATGTTGTTTGGGGACAAATAAAACTAGTATTGAATGCTGCTATTTTTTCTCATTAAAACTGTCTGAATTGCCTCATTTAAAAATAATTTAGTACCACTTTTTTGGAATTAATTGTTACAGATATTGGTTGATACTAATTTTTCATGCAAATGATACAAATATTAGATAATACAAATTTCCAGCGAGCTTCAAATAGCCTTTATGCCATCTATACAATTTTTATGTACGATGTCATTGTACTCTAATATACTTATAGTTCATGATTGATTCTTTTATCTTTTTTTCAATGAATTATCAATACATGTAATTATTATTGAATGCTGCTATTTTTTCTCACATGTAGAGGACTTTTTCAATTTTTTTTCTTGTTATTATATGTGTGTTTTGTATGATTGATGTTATGTAAGTTCTCCTCATACACTTCATGTAATTTTGAGAATCAAAACAACTTATTCACTTGTGTGTGTATGCATGATTGTTCTAACATATGCTCTTTTTTTCTATGAGATCTTGAGTATAAAAAAAATCACTTTTATGTATATTTATTTGGATAGAGTTGTGTATGCTCTTTCATTGCACCCTTGTGTGATCCTAGGAATCAAAAGTATTCTAAATGATTTTGTTATCAAGGTATAACATTATCTATGCTATTATTTGTCACCTTTTAGTGGCATGAGAAAAATAAAGTGATTATGTCTACATTTTTTTAAAGGGTCTAGTGACCTTGGAAGTGGCATCTAACAATTAGCAAAAATCTTGCATTCTTGTTGGTTATAGAAATTCTTTGGAGGAGTTGTCATTTCGTGCTAAGCTAGCATCCACATGTTCCATATACTTAAGCTCACAACCTTCAAGTATATATAAGACTCTTAATAAAACTTTGTATTAGTCTACACTAAGAAGGTTATTGACTATTTGTAAATTCTATTGCACTAGTAAACTTTTAACTCTAAGAAGTTACTTATCGTGTACTTTTAGAAATGAAATAGTGGGTGGAGGGCATATTCTTAATCTGAGCCATAGTTAGTGTTTTGAGATATCACACTAACACTATTTATGACTAAGCTAAGTATATTGGTGGTATCACAAGTCAAACAAATCTACTTGATTAGTGTAGCTTGTTATTGTGTTTTCTTTGTTTCCATCATAGTGTTAAAATCATACCAAACCAAAATTTCCAAAAATCAAAATTCAAAAAATCAAGAGTCCAAACCCAAACCTCAAAACATATTTTTATGTCACCTAATACTAGACATCAAGTAAAGTGTAACATATAATTCTATGAAGAAAATAATTTTCTTCTAAAATACCCATGCATCCAAAATTTGTACCCTATTGCAGAAACCTCTTGTTAAATTTCACATGTAAACAAAAAATATAATCAAAATAATAATAATATTTATTGGAGTAATCAAAATAATCACTTTCAATAATTAATTAATTATTAGGTTCCTTATTACTTTAATTACTTAAGATAAACTTAGAAGTGCCTTTTTATTATTAGATTAGGCTAAATATAGGTCAAGTTGTCTTTGTTAGGATTAAGATGTCATCCACCTTGTAAATCCTATGTCATGGTTCCAACATCTTTGAAAAATGTCTCTAAGCACTTAGGGTGTATTGGGAAAATATTTGTAATATTAATTCTTACTATTGTAATATGTTCATAATGAGTAATGGGTCTGTGGTAAAGGTGAGTTGTGGATATAAATAATTAATATTGTTTTCCCCACATGTGGACGCCTAAAATGGGATAATAAAAAATAAGGAAAATGACAAATGAGTGACTATTGGATTATCCAAGTGGGAGTTTGTAATGGGGCAACATGTGTCTCTTGGTATTCCATCATTTCTTACATTTAATTTGTAATGTTTATCTCTCATGTTTGGGTGCCCAAGTTGGAGGGAAAGTATTGGAGAAAAAATCAGTTTCCTTTCACATTACAAGGATGTATTTAAAGGGTTGGGGATGTTTGGAATGACGGGGAATATTTGGGAGCCTTTTTTGGGGCTTAATATGTCTTCACACATCTATAAATTCAGCCTCTTGGATGGAGAATTACGAGCCATAGTTGGACATGTAGAGTTCCATTGTAGGTACAAGGATGGGTTGAGGCATAAGGAGGTTGTTCACAAATGCACAGATGCTGGCATGGTGGATGCAAAGAGGAGAATGGAAGTGATTGTATTGTAATCTCATTTAAATTTGAAGATAATGTATAATTGGCCTCTCTTCTTGGTGGAGTTTTGTCTTGTAAGAGTTTCTCGACCTAAATCTTGTGTTGTGTGATGATCTTGTGTTGCTGATTTGTGCCTCATTTCTACACTATATTGTGGTGATGTTATTATTTATATATTTCTATTATACGATCACATAAGATGGTGTTATTAAGCATGTTATGTTGACTAATTTTTAGCATCATAAAGAAGATGAATCTAATCATGGTAATTTCGTATTAAGGTGACTTACTTTTCAAATTTTTATATAAGTTTCAAATTTTCATGTTGTGTAGTCCAAGACTTGTATGTCATCCTTTAAGTTATATTTGGATAGAGATTTGCTTTCCCAACAATTGGTATAAGAACTTATTTATTTCTCATCAATCTTATTGCATGAGATTAAGACACTTGTCATAATCTAATCAAATCCTCATCTAAGGTTTTTTTTTCCTTTTATAAGGATTCTCATTCATTGTAATCATTTATCTAGGTATTTATTATTCAATATGTAAAAGGCATATCAGATTCTTTTGTGGATCAATTCTTTCTCTCTTGGTTTCATAGAAAACTAGTTGCTTTGATCTCTTGTTTGTGATAGGAATTTTGGTTATCGGTGATTTTTGGGAGTCGTGGGGTTAAAATATCAACTCTAACCTGGTACAAAGCTCTATCTATGACTTCCTATTCAAATTCCAAGAGATTCAAGAAATTTTGGAATATCTATTACTTGGTGTGTTTTTGAGAAAAAATGATTTTGGGGTTTGTTTCTCAATTACAAAAAACTATCTAGGTATCCATTAGATTTTGCAAATAGTGGGTAGATATTGCAAAAAATACTATCAAAACATCAAAACATGGTCATTTTCCCTATAAGTTAAGTTTTTTTTTTTGCCAAATCGCATGTTCCATGTATCTTCCAGAATTAAAAATGTTTTCTAGGTTTTGTTGGTAGCATCAAAATATTTTGTCAATATCTATTATTTTTCATATGAAATGAATAGTTTTTTACAAATAAAATCAAAAGGGTTGTGTCTATTATTTATCAATTATCTAAATGTACCCGATTTTTCAAAAAAATCTTAACTTGGGCATACGATGCCAAAATCGGGAAAACAAGATATCAACAAAAAGCTAGTTTTGAGCACTTTCTAGTGTTGTAGGTCCTCTAATTAGATTTTTCTCCTAGTTTATTTTATTCTCAATCAAATTTAGATCTTTATTTTTTACTTTTGAGCTCATAAATTTTCACCTGTATCTCTGATTGGAAAGGTATTTTTAAAGATCTCTTCATATCCACTCATGTACTTTTTTTAGAGTCTTCCCTAGGTATATTTTATTTAGTTTTTTGTGATTTCACATTTCTATCAATTATTTGGAAATCTTGGCACCTGGAAAGGATTTGTTGGCACGAGATGACTTCATTTGATCTGCTTCATATGCACTAATGTTTTTAGTATCTAATTTTATCATTTGAGGAAGTATCATGGGTTTTTATATTGATCCTTTTGTGGTTATATTGACAAAGAATAACTATGAGTCTTGACGAAATGGTATCCTTACACATCTCAGGTGGTGTGATCTTTTTCTTTATCTTTATGGGCTCATACGGCCTACACCAAACACACTACTTAAGAGGTTATTCAACATGGGGTATTATGAATGATCATGTTGCAAGGGTTATATTTTCTAGTGTTGATTTTGATACTATGTGTGTTTTATTAGACATTTATTGTCCCCACACACTTTGGACTTGACTTTGGGAGATTCATCGAGACCCTCTTATCTCTCCATACCTAGAGGATCCTACTGTAGATTATCTCATCCCTCTTGTAGATGTAAATTGCATACCCTTTGATGATAGCACTTTAGAGGAGCTTGAGTATATCACATGTCTTCCATGTTCTAACGGTTTAAAGACTTGTATTTATATTTCCACTCTTTGGATTGAGACTACATCACCATCTTTTGCTATTTTTGATCAACTTGGCATCACCACATATTTTTCCCCTATTGATTCAGTGTAGTAGGACATTCATATTCTTCTAGACACAGCTACTTGGGATTCATATCTTGTAGACATATCATCCTTGTTTGAAGAGTATTAAATTACAGATTTGGAGGGTTACTTTGAGGGAATTAATCTCCTCTTTGTTTATATCCACATCATCACTACTGGCCCATCATCTTTACCATGTTTGGAGCTTGTTCTACATCAATATTCACTAGTTTCTAGATTAACATCATCTTTTTCCAATATGTGGAAACTTGAGAAATTTTTAGAGGTACACATCATTTAGATTTGGATTTCTAATTCTTCCTTATTTTTGGATTGGCTTCTCCAATCACTAACTTGGATCTATTTATTCATAAAAGGATAAATGTTGTTTGTAGGTAGTGGATCATGCTCTCTCTTCAGGTGTTCGTCATTGGAACATGAGCTCTTTATTTATGAAGAGATTCACATCCTCATTTTATCTCTCCTACTAGGGGGACATATATTATACTTGTGTGAAAAAATCAGTCCTTTTGGGGTGAAATTGAGTCCTCCTATCTATAATGCCCAAATTATTCACTAAGAAAACTTACTAACTTTTTTTAAAGAAAATGTTAATTAAATATTTACCTTTTCCTAAATGTTTCATGTGCTTCCACTTACATTGTAGACTATCCCTCTTAAAACATAATAACACAATATCTAATAAATTCCATTTAGAATCCAATTTAAATTATTGCAATTACTGCAATGACCACAACTTGGATAAAATTCTCTTTACTATTTTGGTATTTAAATTGGTGTTTCAAGGGTTGGTACTTAATGTATTTGAAGGATATACATCTATATTTTTAGATATTTATTTGCATGTTTTAATTACTTGGTTATTGAGGTATTTCATATCTCTAAGGAGTATATCATAAACCTCGCCCAAAACTTGCCTAATTCCCAAGGGAATAATTTGGATAACTTTCATGGCTCAAGTTTCCCACTAAACATTTGATGGTAACTCATGGTCCTTGACTATATGAGTATTTTAGTATTTTTCACATTTTTTATTCAAGTAAATAATAGTCTATTAATAAGGAGCAATAATATGAGCATCATTTAAAAAGACAAATTTCAATTTAGTTTAGTCACATTCCTTCGAAAACTAAAGTAATCATTCTATGGTTGGTGCTTAGGAATTACATCTTTACTCAAAGAATGACACATGTTCTAATATTATATAGTAATATAATCATATATACTTTTGTATATATTTATTTACACCCATGAATATATATATCTAAATATTATTTTACTCCCCTTTCATTTATTTATTTATTTATATACTTTAATTTATAAAACATTTTAAATCCATATAATATAGATATTTATATATTTACTCACCACATCTAACATAAAATTTATTTATCCTTTTATCCAAATTGATTATCACTTATATGCATATAGGTTTATATCATGAACACTTAATATTTAAATTTTTTTTCTTAACTTTTAATTATTCATTAAACCAAGCTATATTTGTTATTATGCATATCACTAAGTACACATAACATACACATAATAGAAAAATACCTCTCTTATATATATATATATATATATATATATATATATGCAGGCACAAAAAGATGCGAGGCTAATTTGTGGCCAAATTTAAAAAAAGTTTTGATAGCTCATAATGCAAGCATGTCATAACGCACTCGTGTTATGAGCCATTAAAAGCAAAAGAAAAGGAAATCAAATTCATTTGCATTGTGACTGTTTTTTTCCTACCGATGACCAAAATCCTTCAATTGCACACTCACATTGTGGGAGGAGTCATCTTGTAGGTTTTCTCATCAAATTTTTGTTGTTTCATCGCCAGGATGTTGCCATGTTGATGAGGAAGTCTGAGAGGTAAGGATTGTTTGTTTTTTTTGTGAATTTGTTAGTTTTAGATTGTTTTTGATATTTATTTGTTGAATTTGTAGGATATGTTAATGAACCTCCAAACCCTCTGCAAAATCCTCAACAAGCAGAGCAACAAGAGCGTGTTATAACATGCTCGCATTATGAGCCATTCAAAGAAAAAAAAAGGAAATCGAATTCATTTGCATTGTGACTATTTTCTTTCCTACCTATAGCCAAAATACTTTATTTGCGCACTCGCGTTCTGGGAGGAGTCATCTTGTAGGTTTTTTCATCAAATTGTTGTTGTTTCATTGCCAAGATGACACCACATCAACGAGGAGGTCTAAGAGGTAAGGATTGTTTTTTTTGTTGTTGTGAATTTGTTAGTTTTAGGTTGTTTTTTATATTTATTTGTTGAATTTGTAGGAGATGTTAATGAAACTACAAAACCTCCTCAAAATCCTCAACAAGTAGAGCAACAACAACAAGAAAAAAATCCTCAATAAGCAGAGCAAAAACATCAACAAAATCCTCAAGTTCAACAACCACAACAACAATATCCTCCACCAATCCCTCAACATCCTCTTGGCACTCAAAAAAATTTAATGAGTGGAATTGAAAACAATTAAAAAAAATTGAGTTAATCACGAGGTTGAACGATCCAAACGGTTCAACCATGGAAAGAAAAACCCTTGCAAATTGACTCAAGGAAATTTTAAAACATGTAGATTCAATCAACAAACAATTAACTAGTTGGAAAGATAGGAGGCAGGTGGCTAGGGATTATTACCGGGATAAATTATCATATAAAGATGTAAAAGATCTAAAAATTACAAAATTAGGTTTGTGCTTATTATTCACTAACCCATGCACAAATGCAAATCTTAGCCTCAATGCGAAGAGGTTTCCTATCCATTACTTCCACCACCAATAGATTAGGACCTTTTTTTGGGATAGGTGGTACATGGTTTTTGATTACCCACCATGCAACAATTGTGAAGTCCCGCAATATTTCCTAAGGAAACTATACTGTGCGTTCATCCTGAACAAAATATCATATTAGTTTGATATGAGGGACTTCTAGGGGAGAGGTGGGGGTTGGCTCAAGATAGACCTGGTGCACATTAGGATCTTAGGCGGAAAGCGAGATGACCTCTCACTAGGCCACCTCATGAGCACATTGTTATCCCTTCCATTGCGAAGGAGAGTGTCGAGGTAGGAACTTTGTAGGCCATCAAATCTTTTACCCAGAGTGTCATCCAACATGCCAACCCTATACTAAAATGCCATCCAGGGGAGTCTTTGAGTGGTGGGCTTCGACCACATTTATGTCAGGCTTGCAGGGCGACTTGTTCATTTGACCCCACCGACACTCAGGAGGCTACTACGTAGGATACATCTACAACTATGGAGATGGAGAGGGTAGCTGACATTTTGAATGACGCCTATGACATCGATACTTAAGTAAATGTTATCATGTTCATTGAATTTAATTTATTAAATTTCAATTTTGAAATGCAAGATTAACTAATTTAGTTTTATGATTTTGATAAAATTTCAGGGTTACAGTGTTGATACTGGATACACCGGCTCTACACCCACTTATTAAATCACTACATCTACCATTGAGGTATGTAACTAGTAAAAAATTATACATTTATTACATGTTAATAGCATTATTTTATGAATGGTATTGTAATATGTGATTTTGGATGTTGAATAGGCTAATATTGGAGTTTTCATGAGAACACCTCCTAGTGCCAGTGGATTTACACAAACCTACATGCAGGTAATAGAATAAAGATTTTAACTAGTGAATTGTACTTAATAGATTTGTGTAGTTTATATTCATATCATTGATTACATTGCATTGCACATATTTCAAACTCAAAGCATTACTTCACATTCCATAACTAATAACTACATGTGATAGATGAAAAAATTTCAACTACAATATAGTTGTTTAGAAAGTCAACATAAGCAGTGATGTAATTAATTCACATAGCATAAGTAATAAGTAGGAGAAACTTCCAATTGCATTTGCTTGTCATGGCATTCCATGAGACCACCTTTTATTGAGGCATCTTTTCAAATAGTTCATTGCTTTGTCTATGCTATGGATGATTTGAAGAAATATATGAAAGAATAATAGTAAGCAATAGCATAGACAAGGCAATGAGTTGTTTGAAAAAATTCCTCAAAGAAATGTGGTCTCATGGTGATGTCCATCACCATGAGACCCAATTTATTTGAGGCATTTTTTCAAACAACTCACCACCTTTTCTATGCTACCACATTTTCCATACATGTCTACCAAAGAATTTTATCAAACAGTTCATTTCCTTGCTGCTATGGCTAAAAGCATTAAAAAGGTGCTTTCCAACAAACTATGGATGTTTGGAAAAAATCTATCAAAGCATAATAGTAAGCAATAGCATATACAAGGCAGTGAGTAGTTTGAAAACATGCCTCAAAGAAATGTGGTCTCATGGTGATGGAATGCCATTCCATCACCATGAGACCACATTTCTTCGAGGAATTTCTTCAAACAAATCACTACCTTTTCTTTGCTACCACATTTTCCATACATGTGTACCAAATCATTTTATCAAACTACTCACTTCCTTGCCGCTATGGCTAAAATCCTAAAGTATGTGCTTTCCAACAAACTATGGATGCTTGGAAAAAATCTATCAAAGCATAGTAGTAAGCAATATCATTGTCAAGGCAGTGAGTAGTATGAAAAAATTCCTTGAAGAAATGTGGTCTCATGTTGATGGAATGCCATTCCATCACCATGAGACAACATTTCTCTGAGGCATTTTCTCAAACAACTCACTGCCTAAAGAATAGAAACCAACCCTTTAGCCAAAATTCCCCTCCAAATTCTTTTCAAGGTCCTCATCCCTGATTTACCAATCCATGGAACCTTCCACCTTTTATTCCACTTGTTCATGTCCCCACCCTCCCTCTTCATGACATGATCTCCCTCCATCTCATAACCAAGACCACACTATACAATCCACCCCATCCCAACATAATACCATAGAGAGGGCAATGAACTATTTGAAAAAATGCCTCAAAGAAATGTAGTCTTATGATGATGGAATGCCATGAGACATTTATTTTTAATTGCATTCCATCACCATGAGACCCAATTTCTTTGAGGCATTTTTCAAAATAGTTTACTGCCTTCTCTATACTACCATAATTATTGTACATGTCTATGAAAGTATTTTATCAAATAGTTCACCGCCTTGATACTATGGGTAAAAGCATAAAAATAGGTGCTTTCAAACAAGCTATGGATAGGGAAAATAGTAAGCATGATAGTCAGAAATATATAGTTTAACAAGTACTCAGTTTTTTGTTCATTATCTCATACATTATAAGCCATGACGTGGATCACTATTGTATTTTTCGTGATTGAATAATTTGTTGTTTTAATTTCAAATGTTGGAAGTAGATACAACTCTAAAATGTTCATAGGGTAATGGAGCTCAGTGTTTCATCTGCTATAGATTCCTCGATGGTTCTCACGGAGGAGGTATGAGGCATATTACTAAATTTCAATTTACATTCATTGTTATAGCTGTTAGTTAGTGAAAAATCAAAGCATTATTGATTTTTAGTTTAATTTCTCTTTGGATGGTTTCTATAGGGCTTCAACATGCCATAGCATGAGCATGCGAATCTTTCCCGTGAGGAGAGAGATCGTCTACTAAAAATAAGTGATTATTTTGTTAAATATATCATTTTTTATAGTGTAATTTGTATATATTAATGTCTTTACTTCTTATTGTAATAGTTAAATCTTGACTAGGGGCTAAACCCTAGGAGGAGCACTCCTTGGCCTTAGAATAAATGAGTGACAGACTTATTTCCATCTGGCCGAAAAGAAAAGGGAAATTTTTTATTTTGAGAGGATGTAGAGCAATGAATTTTAATTCTAGAGCCCTTTGTTGTATGCCTATATGGCATTTTTGTACATATTTTACATATTGGATATATTTGACATTGTACGCCTATATGACATTCTTGTAAGACTATATGGCTATTTTGTATATATTTTATACTTATATTGACATATATTGATGTATGCCTACATGGCTATTTGGTTAATACAAATATTTTTTATCAATGGTGTCCATATTTGCATTATAAATCCATGGTTCAATAGATATGAATTATGTGTATTCAAATGTATACTTTAAAACTTACGTGTATACTTTGTAACTTACGTGTATTCCAATGTATACTTTTTGACTTACGTTTTTTCATGCATATACCTTGTATTCATGCATATACTTTGTATTAATTTGTGTATGAACTATGTATTCGTGTGTATACTTTGTAGAGGATAACTAATGTGTTATGGACTTGGTAAATTTTACACAATTCAGGGATGTACCAAACTAAATAGTCCTCTTGACATTGCAAGCCTACATTAAATTATCAACTAGGGTGCGTAAAATTATGATGAAACTCCACTATATGTTTCCTCATAGGCTTGTACTGACCAAAATTACTTTACTCTAACTTATTCAAACTATTCTACTTGTTGGAATTAACATAATTGTAAAAACAATGAAAGTAGTTATAGAACTTAGTGGCTATGGGTACCTGCAACATAAGTTGTAGGTGTCTGCTAAAAATCTGTGAATGCAAAATCAATCCAAAACTATTTAAAATGATAAGACAATCAATCCTAATCTCTAGAGAACTATTTTCTATCTATGTTCATGAACAAACACAACTTCTAACTTATCCATAAACCATTTACTTGCAATGCATGTATAAGATAAAGAAAACATAATTAATGAAAGCATATAAATAACTAAAATGTAAATGAAGTTGATAGAGCGAATAACCCAGGATCAACAACTGTAGAAAAACTTCACGAAAGAAAGAGAGACAACACTGCCATTTCACCAAAAAAGGAGTGTAAAATATGAGATAATTTACACAATGTACAAAGTTCCTTAAAAAGGCATGAAAGGTAGGTGATGTGTGAAAAACTTCCCAACATGGGAAAAAACTACCTGAAAGATAAATGCACTAATAAACTAATCTTCTTAAGTAAACTTAAGCAAGTAAATATGATTTACTCGAACACCCCCCTTTAAGTGCAACTTAGGGAGAATGAAGATGAAAAATACAGTATGGGTCTCAGTTACACAACCTTGTTAGGTACCCATTTACAATGCAAGAAAGAAATCTCTCGCAACCGGAGAAAAGGAGAAAAACCCTGTGGGAAAAAAACCCTCTCCAAAAGAGAGAAAAGAAAACAAAAAAATGATGCATGTATGGAGGAATCAATCACACCCCCCAGGGACTACATACATCAGATATATACAATCAATGGCCCCCCATAAGAGGGAAAGAGAAAGACTATATAGCCCCCCCACAATGTGTAATCACTTGCAAAAATGGTAAGTACCTAAAGACAAAACATGATCCAATGTCGACAAACAACTTGTCTCCCCTTTGGAAGAAACAAAACCAAATACAAATGCAGGTATGCTTCCTAAAGAAGCATGAAAATGTATGATGGTTTCTTTGAAATCTTCTCATGTGTCGCTAAGACCTTGGAAAATGATGCCACAAACCAATCAGGAACATGCCCAATCACAATAGAAGGTGACAAACAATGTACCACTGGAGACTGATCTTGAACAATATCCAGAGACTAAAATGGGGTGACAACAGTTGTACCACAACTATCATCAAATAGGAGGGATATACTCTCAAATGTGTCCAAATCTAAAATATGAGATTCTATGAATAAGCAACCGATGTCCGACAAATAAGAATCCCAATTAGGAAGAAAATGAGATACATGTGATGAATCATTGGATGTGCGCAATGAATCAACACAAAATGAATGGTTCTGCAGAACACGAATGTCAGGAGTCTTAATCAATGACTTTGTACAATGAATCACTGAAGGAAAAGGTACAACAATTATCTCTGATGAAGAAGAAGGAGCATTTGAAGAACTCTCTTCATCCTCATCTGAAGACTCTAAGTAATCCAACACTTCAAACTATTGCATAGTAACATGATCATAGGGTATCCTATCTGAAAAGTGAAGAGGCACTAGATAATCTAAAACATGATCATCTGGGAATGGTTGAGTATCAGGATCTCCATGTATTTCCCATATTTTAATCCAAAGAGTATATCGACACTCAAAATTATCAACAACGGCTAAAGTGGCATCATCAATATGCATTGTAATGACTCTTAGGACATGATCCCTTTTGCAATTCCATGAAAACTTCTTACTATTAGTACTAGGAAGGGGAACAAGATTATATAGGTATGGCAAAAGATGAAACCATCTCAAGTGCTTCAATATACTATCTTTCCATTGTGTATAATTTCCCCTTTCCAACATAATCATAGTAGAATGCAAAGAAAACCTCATAATCAAAAATCCAAAAAAAAAGATAGTAACCTTCAACAACAACTAGAAACTCCCAAATACTGCAAATGAAGGTGAAACCGATATCAAACTTCAATGGAATAAAAGCACTACCAAACAAAAAAATGTGAGAGAAAATCCTCAACCACTGTAAAGGTGATGAAAATACCTTTCTATTGATATATGGTTTGTGAAAAACAACATCCATTTGTAAAAGATATGCAAAAATGAAAAAAGGGCCTATAAAGGCACTTCACAAGCATGAGCAAGCACTGAGGGCTCAATTCTGGTTGTCCATGTGACCATATCTTTGAGCAGAGGAAAAAAATGAATAGGGCCCCTTAATCAGCAAGTTACAATTCAGGGTAGACATCATCACCAAGTCAACACCAATCACAAAGTAGTCTTCGCTTGAGAGAGAGACTTCAAGTCACGTGAATCTTTACTCACAACATGCATAGAGAGTGTGAGGCTATTTCAATAGCCAAAGACTGCCAACACAAGGAATGTGGGACTAAAGTCCCCAGATTACATCCAAAAAGGGTGGGGATAGGCCCACTTCCCGCTAGGGCACCAAAACCCTAATCAAGTTATTTTGATTTGAAACTTTATAAAGTTCCAAAATCCCTCAAACAACAAATCGAGCCTCTCAACAATAGACAAGAGAGATCTCTCCACAGAAGAAAAACAAGCCTCCGTAAAAAAACTTGCCTCAGACAGGAGCCTCTAGAAAATGCCTCTAATAAAGAATCATGGCATGGAGTAGAAAGGAATGCCTCTTTAACAATGATCAAATCTCCAAATGAATTAGGAAACAAAAGAAATCATGGATCTCAGAAAGGAATGCCACCACAAATAGAAAATTATTGCCCAAGCAGCAAAATGTGCCTTTTGGTCACTGCACATAGGAGTAGAAAAAAGACATACAAAGAAAGAAGATCCAATTCGCCCAAGATTTTTTGTGCCACCTTCTCTCTAAAAGACTCGAAGGAATTGAAAAACATGCCTTAAAGAATTTCCTCCAGTGGGTAATTAATCCACCAACAATTTGCTTCAAAAAACAAAAGAGATAAAGCACCTCTTGCCAAGAATACTCCAAGCTTTATGAAATGAATCATGCCTCTCTGGAATAGATTGCAGCCTTGCAAGGAATGATCAAACACCCCTTGTAGTTGTTGTACCACTTCATAATAGAAAAAAATGGTAAAAAAAAACAACCCTCACAAACTGCCAATCACATGCCTCCAAAATTGCAAAACGATCCCTTCAAGTTTTAGCCCCTTCAACGGGTTTCAAACTAAGCCAATGATTAATTTTTTTTTGCCTTCAATAGAAGATGTAACCATTCCGGCCGCCGACGCCTCCAATCTTCCTTGAATCGCAGGTCACCAAAGGAAGATGAAGATACACAGGTTTGAGCAAAATACACCTCTCAAAGGCACTGAAAAAAATGCCTCCTCAAAGAAAATAGGTTTGCAAAAACTAGATAGAGATTCACGCCTTTTTCAATAAAGCGAGCCCTCAAATAGATTAACGGGATTTCAACATCACTAGGAACAAAACACCTCAACCAAGTGCCCAACAATAGGAAAAAAATGAATGAAAAAGAGGCAACTTTGAAAATTTTCAAATGCCAAAATAATTAATCCCAAAACTCTGGTGAAAAATCTTAGGAAGGAGTTGTAGTGGGTGGCTTCGATACCATGATAGAGTGAATAACCCAGGATCAACAACTGCATAAAACCTTCATGAAAGTGAGAGAGACAACATTTCCTTTTCACCAAACAAGGAGTGTAAAATATGAGATAATTTACACAATGTACAAAGTGCCTTAAAAAGGCATGAAAGGTAGGTGATGGGTGAAAAACTTCCCAACACGGGAAAAAACTAGAAAGATAAGTGCACTAATAAACTAATTTGCCTAAGTAAACTTAAGCAAGTAAATATGATTTACTCTAACAAAAGTATTGAATAGTACCTGAGTGGCCAGCTCAGAAGACTGCTTCACTTAACTAAAAACCAGATCTAATTCAGATTCTCATACATCCATAAGTCATACAACACCATTTGTTATACAACACGAGATATTAGACAATTTTTTTTTTCAAATTTTATTCCATAACTTCATTGTAACAACATATCCTTGGTCAACTAAAAAACTACTAACTACTGAAAGTTTGTAACAAAATCAACTAACTAATCTATGAGCTCATCACCCAACTTTATACAAAATGGGGAGAGTCTTATTCAAACTGCCAACTAACTAACTAACAACATTCATAAATATCACTCCTAGATATGTAAGGAGGTGAAATAATGATTTGACTTATTCTTCTAACCAACTAGAAAAAGAGACGTATTCAGATAAAGACAACATGCATGTGAAACACATGGATAACTATCCAATATTTAATAATAGACATCTTCCAACATTTATTCTTCTATAATGACCATGTTCAACTCCATAGTTCCCTACACTTGATTAGCTTGAACTCATTAATCCCCTACTCTGCAACTTGGTACTTGCTATAAATACTCCTTCCTTTCCATCGCGTGTTAAGCTGCAAAAGAGTTTAGCCCATCCAACACATATACATAGCTAACTACCATAATAAAATCATAGCATCCATTCAAATACATATATATTCATATTTAATCCATGCAATTATATGAATAATTCACCATATTTAATTTTCACAAAATGGGTTCAAGGTGGCAAGGTATGCATAATATGATAACATACTATGGAGATATTGTCTGAGAGATACTTCAAAAACATAAGTAGATTTTCTTAAAAGTACATAAAGAGCAATAAAAAGATGTTAATAACTAGACTCATCGTACTTCAAGGCTTACGTGTTTTTGAGTACTTGTGCTTCCCTTATTCACATGTATGCTTGAATTATTCACTGTATACTTATTAATTGGTTAGCCCTAGCATTGATCATTGTTGTCCTTCATGGTTTGTCTTTAATATTTATTGATTGATGCTAAACAACTTTATTAGTTGATGCTAAACAACTTCAATATTTCTAGGAATACTAGTAGACTTAGAAATTACAAAATTGCACAAATTGAAAAGAAAAGATTAACTATAAATAAATGCATTGGTTATTAACTTGATAATTGATTAAGAATGAGTATAATATATATCAAGAGATGAGCCTTCTAGAATGACAACTAGGAACTATAAAATAGGCAAAGCATTCCCAATACTTTGAAAGCAATAATCCACCCAAAATCGCAACGAGAGAGAAGGCTTATTTAAGATCCTTGAGTAATGTATTTCCTAATGCTCCCTTGTTCTTACATATCTCAATTCGGTTTAATCCAAAGAGTTCCATGAAATGCTTTATCTAAAATAAACAAACACGTTTTCAATTGGTATTCCACAAAATGTTTCATAAAAAGATTCTAGTATATTTAATCTTTTGATTGGAACAACTCAATTAAGAAAAGGATATATAATCTTCACAACACTTGCAAAAAATAATATTGATAGTAGATGACAAGTAATTAACTTCTTGAAATATTATGATACAAACATTTATCTTGAGTAGTGTTTAAACATTTTCACAACATAATCCCCAAGTACAAAATGAATTGTTATGTTCTTGATCCATTAGCATATAAACACGTCGAAAGATGTTTATGCCAACTTTTTGCAATATTATTTCTTGTATAGGAAATGGACTTAGGATAAAGCATTATAATTTATAATACAAATAAGAAATGGAATCAAGGGTGGAAACTTTATTTATCACACCAAATAATAAATGTATGTGAGAGCATCACTTATTTTTCTTAGATTCCAATTTTCAAGCATAGCAAATCATTTCAAATGAAAATAACAAAATGTTTCATAACCAAAGATTTTAATTGAGGAAAATTAAAAATTTTCCAACTTCCACCATTGTGTGCATTTACAACTGGTTGTATACTGTTGTAAGGGAAAGGAGGATAATTAAAACATGTCTTGTGCTTGCTAGAATTGAGGATGATCATATGCTTTTTGTGCATGGAAAACTTAGACTTCTCAACTGTTGTGTGAATGTTTCTTTTTTTTATTATTTTGCATGTCATCATAAGGCATCAAGTCAGTTGAACGTAGCTCAGAGTGATTCCGTGTGTTTGGGTGTGAAAGAAGACCATGCCTAGCATAAACGTACCTATCAAGATGCGTTGGAATAGTCTATTTGGTCACACGAGTTGCAAAATGAAAGTTGCACCACTTTGCAACTTTACACTGCTTGCATTTGACACTTTTTCCATCACATGAAAACAACAAACCACAAGAAGACGACTTTGAGATAATAAAAACCGAGAGAGGTTATTGTAGAGGCACCCAATGCAATCTTGTAAGGTCATATAGAGAGTTTGTAAGTGTCATGGTTTCTGAGTAATATCCTGTCAAAGATTGTTACCCTTTTGCACTTTGGACCCTTAAGGGATTGAGCCGGCTGAACATAGCCTAGAGCGATTCCACATGTTTGGGTGTGAAAGAGAACCATTCCTAGTGTAAACGTACCCATCTAGATGCGTTGGAACAGTTTGTTTGGTCACATGAGTTGTGCAGAATGAAAGTTGCACCACTTTGCAACTTTACACTGCTTGCATTTGACACTTTTTCCATCAAGTGAAAATTGAACACCACGGGAAAATGACTCTAAGATAACAAAAATTGAGAGAGGTTATTGTAGAGGGGCCCAATGTGTTCTCATAAGATCAAATGGAGAGTTTGTAAGCATCATAGTTTCTAAGTAATAGCCCATCAAAGATTTATTCCCTTTTCCACTTTGGACCCTTAAGGGATCGAGCCGATTGAACGTAGCTCAAAGTGATTTTGCATGTTTTGGTATGAAAGAGGATCATGCCTAGTATAAACATACCCATTCAGACACATTGGAATAGTCCATTTGGTCACATGAGTTGGAAAATGAAAGTTTCACCACTTTGCAACTCTACACTACTTGCATTTGACACTTTTTCCATAAAGTGAAAACTGGACACCATGGGAAAATGACTTCAAGATAACAAAAAATGAGAGAGGTAGAGGTCCACAATGTGATCTTGTAGGCTCAAATGGAGATTTCATAAGTGTCATGGTTTTCGAGCAATAGCCCATCAAAGATTGCTGCCCTTTTGCACTTTGGACCCTTAAGGGATTGAGCTGGTTAAACGTAGCTCATAGCGATTCTGCATGTTTGGGTGCAAAAGAGGACCATACCTAGCATAAAAATATCCATCTAGATGTGTTGAAATAGTTTGTTTGGTCACACGAGTTGCAAAACGAAAGTTACACCACTTTGCAACTTTACACTGCTTGCATTTGACACTTTTTCCATCAAGTGAAAACTAGACACCATGGGAAAATGACTCTGAGATAACAAAAACTGAGAGGGGTTATTGTAGAGGGGCCCAACACGATCTTGTAGGATCAAATAGAGAGTTTGTAAGAATCACGGTTTTTGAGTAATAACCCATCAAAGATTACTACCCTTTTGCACTTTGGACCCTTAAGGGATTGAGTAGGTTGAACGTAGTTCGAAGCAATTTCACATGTTTGGGTATAAAAGAGGACCATTCCTAGTGTAAACGTACCCATGTGGATGTGTTGGATTAGTCTATTTGGTCACACGAGCTGCAAAACGGAAGTTGCACCACTTTGGAACTTTACATTACTTGCATTTGACACTTTTTTGATCAAGTGAAAACTGGACACCACGGAAAAACGAATCCGAGATAACAAAAATAGAGAGAGGTTATTGTAGAGGGGCCCAACATAATCTTGTTGGCTTAGATGGAGAGTTTGTAAGCATCATGGTTTTTGAGAAGTAGCTTGTCAAAGATTGTTTCCCTTTTGCACTTTGGACCCTTAAGGGATCAAGTCGATTGAACGTAGCTCGAAGTGATTCCACATGTTTGGGTGTGAAAGAGGACCATGCCTAGTTAAACGTACCCATATGGATGCATTGGAATAGTTCGTTCGGTCACACGAGTTGCAGAACGAAAGTTGCACCACTTTGCAACTTTACATTGCTTGCATTTTACACTTTTTTCCATCAAGTGAAAACAGGACACCATGGGAAAAAGACTCTGAGATAAGAAAAATTGAGAGAGGTTATTGTAGAGGGGACCAACATGATCTCATAGGCTTAGACAAATATTTTGTAAGCATCACGATTTCTGAGTAATAACCCGTCATATATTTTTTCCCTTTTGCACTTTGGACCCTTGAGAGATCGAGCCAATTGAACATAGCTCAGAGCAATTCCACATGTTTGGGTGAAAAAGAGTACCATGCCTAGTGTAAACGTACCCATTCAGATGTGTTGGAATAGTCTATTTGGTCACATGAGTTGTAGAAGAAAAGTTGCACCACTTTGCAACTTTAGACTACTTGCATTTGACACTTTTTCCATCAAGTGAAAATTGGACACCACGAGAAAATGGCTCCGAGATAACAAAAACTAAGAGAGGCTATTGTAGAGGGGCCTAATGTGATCTCAATTCCTTAGAAAAAATTCTCATACCTGACACGGTATCCGAGTACCAGGCCATCAAATATTTCTGCCCTTTTGCAATTTGGATTGTTAAGGGATTACGTTGCATGTATTACAAATATTTTAGGGCAGCAATAAATTTCAAAATTTGAGTAAATCTCATTAAAAATGCTTATTTGAATAGACTGTATGCTATATTGATATTGATATATAATCATTAGGTTGATTTGTTTTAATAAATGAAGTTTTTATAATAAGTTAGTCAATTGGTGCTAGTTATAATAGGGAGAGAATAAAAGAAGAAAAAGAATGATTAGTAACCATCAATGGTTATTACACTCATTATATTAATAATATGATGTATACAATAAAATGAGATTTATTTGGTTGTCCTAATACTTCTGTTTGTGCTACAATTGTCTAATATGCTTCATACACTATTCTAAAACCCAAGTGCTTGTACTTGTAGGCACAATGCCTTAGGTACTCCATTCTCATAGATCTTTTACAATGTCACTCATACATTTGAGATTCTCTTATAATGTCTACATCATAGGTGCTCATGATAAGGTTAACTTCAAATGAATAACTTGCAATTCCCTCGCTAAGCTTCACACACTCTTTTATAGTGGCTTGAAATTAGAATTGGGATTTGTCAAGATCATCAAAATAAGGATGTTGCATTGTTGTTTTGGTTGAGATTCTCTTGGATGGCTCATAAATTAACATTTTATGCAAGGAGGCACCAATAATTTTTTAGTAGTTTAATTACAAATAGGAAAAGTAAAAGAAGAAAAAGAAAGAGCATCCAAAATGGAAATGAAATGAAAATAGATGGAAGACACTTTCAGACAACAAATCCACACCATTTGGTTCCAAGTCGGGAACAACAGGGAATAAATCTAAATGCTTCCATTAAGGATAGGCGTGCTAGTCTCTCAACTTAGTCACTCTTGGCCATACATATTCATTGGGAGTTCCAAGATACCTATTGCACACAACACCTCTCATGATTAGAATAACTTGAAATTCGAGATGCTCTTATAATGTCTACTTCATAGGTGCTCATGATAAGGTTAACTTCAAATGAACAACTTGAAATTCCTTCGCTAAGCTTCACACACACTTTTATAATGGCTTGAAATCATAATTGGGATTTTTCAAGATCATCAAAATAAGGATGTTGCATTGCATTTTTGGTTGAGATTCTCTTGGATGACTTCTAAATCAACATTTTCTGCAAGGGGACACCAATCAATTTTTAGTAGGTTACTCACAAAAAGAAAAAGTAAAAGAAGATGAAGTAAACATTAGCTAATAGCATTGGAATCGTACAAATTAATGTGCACACAAGTATAAATTAATAAGAACCAATGTGCATACTTACAAATTAATCCAACGAACCATCCGGGTTTGCTCTACTTTTTATTGTGTCAAGTATTGCCTTATGGTCAGACTCACACACTTCCACAAGGTCTTGTTGAAAGGTCTACCCCCATATTTGGTAAAACTAACATTTGATTCCACAACAAGGTTTGAGTAATGAAGAATCTTTTGATTGCTGTCAAAGTCCTGAAACAACCAATATTTAACACTCTTATGTGGGTACCTTGTAAGCCACATTCTAGTAACAACAACTGAGCCTGTAGGGTATCCGATGTTTTCTCCATCTATAACTGGGGCCTCCAATTTATTTTTGGCCTCAACACAATGACACAAGTAATAGTCCATTCCCTCTTCATTGTCTTCATCTGCAATAATTGCATAAACATGCCTTGCATTGATATGTGCAAAAAATCTCTTGAAATTAGCCAACATTACAAATACACTACAAAGTAAGATAACAATAGGAATTTTAAAAACTAAGCAAGTAGATATATTACTGGGTTCAACTAGATCTGATATGTGGTCAAAGTTGATTGATGAATCCATCTATGTTAGTTTTAATGTTGTCGGAGGGCGATACATGTGAAGTGGGATAAGATAACTTAATGACCATTTCTCAACCCACTCCTTTGACTCACAATCATCCCAGGCTTGCATTGTACATGAAGAACAAAAACATTCCATCTTCCATGTATTGATACTCCATGAACCTACATCTAAGCTAAGGAAAGAGTGTAGCTCACTCAATCTTGTTAGTGTATAAAAATCCTCATATGGTACAATGTTAATATCATCCATCAACTAAAAATATCTACGAATTGAATATGCAACTTCATTACCTAGACCCATCGAAGTATTACACCACTCGACGATTGATTTTGCATCTATCAACATTGCATTGTCTTTATACTTTAACTCTTCTTGTGCTAATGCTCTTTTCACACATAATCCTACACCATCATGCTCCCCCTTTCCATGCCCAATGTCACAAAAGTTCCACATATGTTGAACACCTGTAATGACATGCATCCTACTCAACCAGTAGAACATGCACAAGTTATTGAACTATATTACATAATTATTCAACCATATTAAATACTAACCATATGCTATGCCCCTATGAGCTAAATCACTGTAGAACATGAAGCAACCTTGTACAAAATCTAGAGAATGTGTACGATCATCACTAATATAAAAGTGATACTCCTTCAATACCTTCCTTTTGTCCTTTGTACTATTAGTTGCATGAATGAATGCTATGTGCACAAATATCGAAACCTGTGTGGAGTTGTAATATTGTGACTGCACCTCATGTTGTGGCTGTAGAGTGTAGTTCTATACAAATTCAACCACTGAAACTATGCTACCAACTAGAAAGGTGTCCTTGCATAGCTTGAATTATGTTTCCAACCATCGAGATCTATGGGCATGCCTTGCATACTCATACACTATATTGTCATGAAACATGGACATAAATTGATACACTAGAATCTTCTGAATAACCAAATCACACCTTTTTACTTAATTACCATCTTTTGTAGCATATGCCACTATTTTATACTTCCCAAACTCTACTAGTTTTTGTCCCACCTCATCTGTGCTTTCCATATGTTGACATACTAGCATATGCTGCAAGCCACCACAACATTGAAATGAACCATCCAAGCATGTTGTCTTGTAGAATATTTGGCCATACTCTATTTCACATAATTTTTTTGATAAGAACTCTCTTGAATATGTTGGAGGGGCTTGTATGTGACAATCTTGCAAAACATCATTAGTATGCAAATCTAAACATAGAGAAAGATAAACATCATAATGGTTAGAGAATTCAATATGTAGTCTACAACAACAATTCGTGTGTGTGTGAATTATCTTGACATAAAAAGGTTTAATCATTTCAAAATATCTTTGAAAAATACTAATTTGAAGATAAGCCTATTGAAGTTTACAAAAAATTTGGGTTTGAGTCATATCCAAAAATGCTTTGGATGTGGCTTATGGTTCCAACTACCGATTCTCCTTCTTACCACATCCCTTTGATTTAGAGATGGCCTTGTGTTATTCTTCCAATACTCTTCAATTACTGTTCTCAATGCTTCAAAAACTTTTTTATATTTTTGTGGCAGTCTCCCGGAGAATTCCCATAATTCATTTGAATTAGTGCCCTTAATTCTTTGTCACCTTTGAATGGATCTTGATAAAGTTTTTCTATTAATTCTCAATTGTTCACCTGTCTTTCTAATGAGACAAGTTCTCTTTGTTTGACTAATTACCAAAGTCGATGTAATGACATGTCAGGTGACATTACTATCCTTTGAGTGTGAGGTCTTACCCATACTCTCATAAGCATCTATTAGATTCTTCACAATAATGTTTTCACTTGAAGCATTCGATGTTATCAACCCAAGAGTCTTCATGATGTTTTTGTAATTTATACCCCACATCATTTCAACAAATAGTTGACATCTTGCGGTCTCATTTAGCCTTTCAAAGAACAATTTTCAAATCTTATTAGCATATCTTCTACAAGTACGTGCTTGGAATCTTACCTTCCATTTGCTACAAAATATTCTCATCAATATTAATCAAAGACTTTGGATTTTTACGCAAAATTCTAGGTGGTGTTCTCCTAGGTACATACATCTCAACATTAGGAATTTCATCAATATTTAAGTAAGGTGGGCTAGATTGCGTACCTTCGATCGAGTGTGGAATAGATGACATACCTTGAGGTTCACATGGGGATGATGGCGTACCTTCTTTGTCAAATTTGAGTGATGATGTACTCTCAAAATGAGATGTGGTGGATGGTGTCCAATCATATTCACTTGTGGTAGATGGTGTCCCTCCATATTCAATTGCGGTAGATGGTGTCCCTCCATATTTGCTTGTGCTTAATGGTTTCCCTTCGTGTTCACTTATGATAGAGGGTGTGTCTCCAACTACGGTATTCAAATATGTCTTACCACGATGCTTTCACATTCATGCCCTTTGTGCCGCCAATGCCTTTTCTCTTTTTGATGGTTGAGGTTCCTCTTCAATTGGCTTGTTTTTGTTAATCATATCTAATTTCTTCTTTTCATGATATTCCCTCACCCATTCTCTCTTCTTTTCTTTATTGGTTTCATACTCTTCATTTGTTAGTTTATTCCTTGTTCATTTCCCTGATATGATGGATAATTTCACTTGTAGTATGGTAATGAGATGAACATTAATTCCCAAAAAATGAATCCATACAAATAAATGAAATATATGTCATTCAAGGCCTCTTAAAAAACACTTACAATCATCCTATAGAAGAGTGTTTTTAGCATAGTCACATGATTTTTTTTGATGGAATTCCTTAAAGAAATGTGGTAATGTGCAATTCCATGACTACAAGATAGGCTAAAAATGGAAGCATACGCTGCCCCTACCTTGTCAACCCTCAACCTTACCACATTGGCAAGCTAGTGAGCTCACTAGCTTGCTAATGCGGTAGGGTTGACAAGGTAGGGGAAGCGTATGCCTCATAGAAATGGGGTCTCATGGTGATGTATCACCGTGAGACTCCATTTCTATGAGGCATATGCTGCCTGTGATGTATCACCATGATACCCCATTTCTATGAGGCATACGCTGTCCATCGTGAGACCTCACTTCTATGAGGCATACGCTGCCCCTACCTTGTCAACCCTACCGCATTAGCAAGCTAGCGAGCTCACTAGCTTTCCAATGCGATAGGGTTGACAAGGTAGGGGTAGCATATGCCTCATAAAAATTGGGTATCACAGTGATGTATATCACCGTGAGACCCCATTTCTATGAGGAATATGCTGCCCCTACCTTTTTAACCATACCACATTATCAGCTAGTGGTGCTCCACTAGCTTTCCAATGCAGTAGGGTTGACAAGGTAGGGGTAGCATATGCTTCATAGAAATGGGGTTGGGAGGGATGGAGAGAAGGAGAGAGAGGGAGGCAGGGTGACTAATGGAGAGGCATGGGTGGGATCACATGTATATTTCTATGAGGCATTTGCCTCTACCTGTCAATATATACATTGATCCTCGACTCATATCTTTTTACCTCCCTCCTCTTCTCTCCTTCTCTCTATCTCACTTATCCCTCCATGTCTCCCTCCCTCCATCCCTCCCTCTCTACCCTAATCCCTCAACTGTATACCCTTAACCTTTAAACCCTTAAACAATCAACCCTAAACTCTAAACCCTAAACCCTAAACCCTCAACCCTTAAAAACTAAACCCTTAAGCCCTCTACCCTCTACCCTCTACCATAATCCCTCAACCCTTAAACCCAAGTAAACTATCTATGCTAATCCTTCAACCCTCTTGACCCTTAATCCCTCAACCCTCAACCCTCAACCCTCAACCCTTAAACCCTAATACCTCAACTCTTATACCCTCTACCCTATACATTAGACCCTCAACCCTAATCCCCTAACCCTATACCCTCAATCATCTACCCTCAACCTTAAACCCTCAACCCTCAAACCTTAAACCCTAAACCCTTAAATCCTCTACCCTCTACCCTCTACCCTCTACCCTATACATTAAACCCTCAACCCTTAGTTCTCGACCCTCAACCCTTAATCCCTCAATCCTCAACCCTCAAACCCTAAACCCTCAACCTCGATACCCTCTATCCTATACATTAGACCCTCAACCCTAATCCCTCAAACCTATACCCTCAACCCAATACCATAAACAATCAACCCTATAGGTCCTCAACCTTATACCCTCAATTCTCAACCCTCCTCCCTATACATTGGATCCTCGACCCTCATATATCTTTGTCCCTCCCTCCTCCTCTCTCTATTATGCTTTGCATAACCACCCCATTTTATTCTGGAGCAAAATGGGTCCCCCTTTTCTTTTGCTTTCGTTGCCTTTGGTTAATTATTTTGACCTTTGGAATTCCTTTGTTTTCCTCCTAGGTCTGTATTTTTTCCTGTCAAATTTTGGTTTTGCCTCACCTAGAGTGGGGTTTCTTTTTGTTAAAATTGAAGGCATGATGAACAATAGTGTAATTTATATGCTCTGAGGACTAATGAAGGCTCTTGTTTTGTAGGATTGAATCACTCATCTGAAGATATCTCTCGGAGAAGTCAACTGGAAAGTATGCCTCAATCCCATTCATCATGTAACTCCTTAAGAAGAAAGTTGCTGAGGTCTTTTAGGTGTCTTGTCGACTGGCAAGGTGTATTATTCATTCGGGATCCACCGGTCGCCATGACATTTTAGTCACTGTGAGGTTTTTTATGTCTCTCCGCTTGGGAAGAAGTCTTGGCAAAAGGGAATGCCATCGGGGGATCTCACTGAGAAATATTGCCTTCGGCATAAGGTCTAGGCGATAGAGGAAAGGTCTTGGCAAAAGGGTTATGCCTTCGGCATAAGGTCTGGTCGACATGCCAAACTCTCGCTGAAAGATTGTGGCCTCGCTATGAAGTCCCGACGACCGGGTGATGTCTCACCAAAAGGATGGTGCCTTCGGTATAAGGTTGTGGTTTCGGGGAGATGTCCTGCTGACACAGGAAGGTTTCACCAAGAGAGATTTCCTTTGGCATAAGGTCTTGCCGATCGATGAAGGGTCTCGGTGATAGATTTTGAGTTCGACAAAAGGTCTCATTGACCCAACAGGAGTCTCATCGAAAGAAATGAGTTGGCTCAAGGGGAATGACAGAGCTCGACATGATATCTTGCCAACTAGTGGTAGTCTTGCCGACATGTTTTCTCCCTTCGGTGTAATGTTTGAGGCTCGCCGTGATGTCCTATTGACCATGGGGAGTCTTACTGAAATGAAGTTTGAGCTCAAAAAGATTGTGGCCTTGTTGAAAGGTTTGGCTGACTATGATGTCTCGGTGAAAGGGGTGTGACTTTGGTGTGATATCTCGGCGAGGGGACTTGGTCTCTCCAACATGGAGTGATATCGGCATAACGTTTTGTTGACACGGTAATGTCTCACTGATGTTTGTTCACAAGATGGACATTGGGGAGAATCCTGGCCGAATGTTTTGGACTTACTATGATGTCTGGCCGATGGTGATTGTCTCGGCAACCACTGTGGATATCGATATAACTTGTGCACCTCAACATAAGGTTTTATCGACCATTGTATGCTATGCCGATGGCTGCTATGAGGTATAATCGCATCGGGGAGACAAGATTAGTGTCTCACTGACATGCAATTTTGTGTGAACGACCTTTGACCGCTAGGGAATCTTATGTGGAGTGTGTTCGCCCAATTAGAGGGAACTAAAAGTGAACCATGGGCAGCTTGACTGATTGACTACCTCTATGAGGAGGATCAACAGAAGGCAACCAATGTGGTTCTGCTCTGTGAATGAGCTGATGGATTGGCTCGGGAACGATGGTGTTCAGATCTAGACACAAAATCTAATGCTGCTTCTAGAGGACGGTCAACTTGCAGGAGGGTCTAGAGCAGGAAGAAGGCCAAAGGAAAGAAAGAACCACGAGTCTTAGGGACAGCTGGGATCGCTATTGGAAGAGGTGGATCAACATTAATGATAATGCTTTAGAGCATTCAGGGAAGCTCTGTAAAGGAGTTCGAGGATGGACATGGAGACCAGAAGTAAATGCTATAGTTGCAAAAGATCTAGAAGTCTTCCCTAGAACAATCTTTCACCAACATAGACACGGGGATGCACATTGAATGCAACATTGACTTCATTCCAAAATGATCTAGGGGCTGACCCCTCCTGCAACTAACTGATATTTTGTAAACCCTAAAGTAGGGGCCGACTTTCTTTTGGCACGTTTTGTATATATGGCATTTTTTCCTCTTTTAGGGTAGTAGAAGTTTTTAGAAGACATAAGGACATAGATTTTGAATAGTAGGAATTTTCTAAGAAGTAAGAGAAGCTTAAGAGTAGTAGTAGAATAGGAGTTAGATTCGACAGTAAGCAGTAATGTATCTTTCAAGTTCTCTTAGCATAGATGGAAACAGTTTGAAGACATAGGTTTTCTATACACTGGTGATTGTGCCAGATTTGTAAATGTTGCTTATCTATTTCATTAATAGTAGAAGCAGCCAGATTTAAATCTACTTCATGTTGTGTTCTAGAGTGGTGTTTATCTTGGGTTGATCATTTGATTTGCAAAGCTTTCAAGGAATGAAATCTTATTTTATGTTTTGTCTAAATGGTGATTTAACATCTGTGGTTAAAGTTAGCACTGTGAATGAATGAAACTATGTGTCAATCACAAGTTAATTTTGTTCTGTAGTTTTAGTTAGCAATTCCTTGAAAGGTAGCAAGTCTAGTTAGGTTGGATGAATTATTATTCTCTTTAGTTCCAAAGTTTTGATCTATCTTTTTTTGTTTGTTTAAAAACCCTAGTTAAAGTAGGTTTGAATTTATGTTTGATTCTAGAACAATCTAGAAGCTTAACACCAATAGGCCCTTTGAACATTATAGTTCACATGAATCACTGAGTAAAATCAGCACAGTCGAGAACCAATTACAAAGACCTTGGGAGTTAAGATATCCATGTGTTATTCTTTCTCTTTCAGGAGAGCAGAATAGTGATATTTTGTTTAACTGTTGTTGTGCTCATCCAAACCATCAACAAATAAATTGGCACTAGAAGGAGGGCCTAGAAGAGAAAACTAGATAATACTGGGTTTTTCTCACCAGAAAGGTCCCAGAGAGTTCTTCGATCAGCTGAAAATCCACCACCTTTGATAGAACTCAAGACCCCAATAAGACACAAGAGTCACAAGACTGGGGCAACCATCATACCACCCTTGTCAGCTCTGCTCACTCCACCAGGATTTTCACCAATACCCTGGTGGATTCCTATCAATCCACCACTGAATCCATCTCAATTGTCACTACAGCTGGTCCAACCCATACAATAGTTGACTCAACCACCACCACCAATGGAATTTTTTCAGAATAATCCCTCTCCATTGGGGACTATTCCTAGAGGCTTTCATGATATGCCTAAAAATCATGAGAAATTATGTCCCAAATACATTCATGGTGAATGAAGGAGTGTTGAAGAGCACATACAAGCTTTTAAGGATGCTTGTACCAGAGCTCAGATAGCTCACCATGATGTAGTTTGTAGGTTTTTCCCTTATTCCTTAGGGGATATGGTGTACAATTGGTACCTAAATCTTCCTCAGTGTTCTATTCTGAGCTGGACAGAGCTGGAAAATGCTTTCATCAATCAGTTCAGAATCTACGTGGATCCAACCATTTTATTCCACCAATTTTCTACCATCAGGAAGGAGCCAGGTGAACCTTTTCCCTTTTTTAATACCAGGTTTCAACGAATGTATAGGAGACTACAAGACCCTTATCTAGTTGTTGAGAATAGTGCCATTCAGGCTTACTTTAGGGTTATAGACCCTTTGCTTGGTTTGTTCCTGCAAAGAACTTATCAACTGGCAGATATTGATTCTCTGTCTAAGGTTTATCATCTAGCCATCAAGTTGCAACAACAAATTAGCTCTCAACAAGGAAGTTTGGGAGGAGGTTTTCCTTCGATAGGGTATCAGATGCCTAACCCAACCCCTTTATTCAATACTATCCTAGGAATGTCTCCTTCCCATTATGGACCTATGTCTGAGTTGCAGACTCAATCTCCTGTTCCATTCTTTGCCAATGGAGCTCCTGACTTCTTTCAACAATCACAAGCTCATCATAGTCCGCATGGTCATCAAAACCAAACTAGAACACCAAATCATGGTGGTCAGCCACCTGTTGCTAAGACTATTGAAAGTGAAAAGACGGTTCAACTCAAAAATGAGGTGGAGACCTTAAAGAAAACTCTGTCACAAGTTACAAATGATATGGCTCAACTTAGACTGAACCCTTCTCAAAACCAAGGTAATTACCCTAATCAGAGCAATAACAATCAGGGTAATTATCAGAACAGCTACAATCACAACCAAAGGGGTTATCAAGGACAAAACTCCCCTAATCAAGGCTATCAAAATCAAAATAGAGGATATAACCAAAGGCCAAACAACAATTGCCAATGGAATATAGGGCCAAATAACGGTGGAGTTTCTCACCATTATCAAGTGAATGAGGAGAGGTCACATACTGCAAATGTGGCTGACCTTAATTTTATGACTAACTAGTGCAGGCTACATGATACTGCAACCCATTCTGAGGTAAGCTACCCTGAAATGGAGAAAATTGTTAAGATAGCACAGGCAGATGCCCAAACATTCCAAGGGAATTCAAACAAAGGAGGTGACTCAGTGGATACAACAATGACTTATGACCTCTTTGAAGAAGAGCCCTCATTCCTAATGCAGAGTGAGAATAAACCAGAGGAAGATATGTATGATGCCCAAGCTTTTCAGACAAAGGGAGGACACTTCCTAAGAAATCAGAATAAGGGTCCATTCACTACATCAACACTTCCTAATCACATGGTGCCTCTGAATCAAAGTGCTGATAACAACCCTCCTCCACCAAAAGGTCCACCTGATTTCTATAACAAAGGTAATTCACCTGGTGTTGTCAAAAGTAATGCAAGCTACAACACATAATTTGATATTGTTGCTGAGATGCAGAGACAGAAAACCTCTTTATCATATTTTGACATCCTAAAGTGGTGCCCTGCTCAACGAGAGATTGTGCTGAAAGCTTTGGAGCAAGCTGATAAATCAAAAGGGAAAAACAAGGTGACACCTACTGCAGACATGAACGCAGCTTTGTACAGAAGCAAGGTAGGTCCCCCACCATTTCTTTTAAGTTTAGGAATTTGTGGGAAAAATATACACAATTGTCTGTTAGATTCAAGGGCTTCTAGCAATGTTATGCCATTTTCTATATGCAAGAAATTGGGATTGAACCCCATCCAAACAAACAAGAAGGTCATCCAACTTGATAAAACAAAGGTTAATGTAGTTGGAGAATTGAGAAATATGCATGTGCAAGTAGGGTCTGACCCTAGGATTCAAACTAATATAGATGTTCAAGTAGTAGATATTCCTGAGACTTATGGTATACTGTTGAGCAGAGACTTGATGAAAGGCATATGGGGTTACCTCTCCCTCGACTTTTCACATATGTGGCTACCATGGAAGGGAGTTCCTACGTAGATTAGGATTGAAAGTGAACCTCGCCTCAAGCATGTCATCACTGAATATGATTGTCCTAATGAGGTAGCCTATTTTGGAACCAAGATAGGGGTTTATAAAAGAGAAAAAATTTAACCTTTTTGGTTCTTGATTCTAAAGACATGTCAATACAAAAGTCCCCTGATCCCATGGTTGATGAAAATCAATAGGCGCTGATCGAGAAGCTGCAACAGGATCAGCTGGTCTTGGGGGAAGATATCAATTTGCAAAGTCTTTTACTCCCTAATTGGTGTAGGATACACTACCAAAATCATTCAGAATTGACATGCCAACCCTGCATCAGCATTTTAAATCATGTCTCCCAATCTCAGGAAACTAGCCTAAGTCACATCGAGACCACTGCAGATCACTTCTCATTTGAAGCCAAAGAAGCAATAATGTTAACCAGGGATAAGATACCTTCAAAGGAAGTTCCTTCTCAAATTGAACTTACCCCAGTCACAATACCAGACCAACATATTTATGAGGAACCTGTTGAACACCTCTTGCCAATATTTGATGCAAAGGATCAAGAGCCCCCACCTATGGCTTATCTTATCCAAATGCCCACAATAACCTCAAAGGAATCAACCCCAATCCATGATCAACTGTGGACCCTCACGTTTGATGGATCCAAATCCAAAACAGGTTGTGGTGTTGGGATTGAATTAACCAGCCCAAAAGGGAAAACTTTCTTTACTTCTTATAGGTTGAGTTTGGATGCACTAACAACGTAGTAGAATATGAAGCTCTAGCTCAGGGGCTGATGTTCGCACATAAGAAGAAATCACTGCTTTGATGGTTAAAGGAGATTCAAAAATAGTTATCAAGCAAGTGCGCAGCCAATACACATGTCATAATAGAAGGCTGGCAGCTTACAAAAATTGGGTGTGGAACCTCATTGAGGACTTCGATGCTTTTGGGATTAGTTTAATCCCTAGAGAAGAGAATCAAATAGCTGATTCATTAGTTGTTGCTACAAGTAGCCTGGAACCCATGCAAGGCTCCAAGTTTAAAATATTCTTAGTTGAATTGATATCCACCCCGGCTATTCCTGACAATGTTAGGAACTTTCAAGTCTTTGATGATGATCAACATATCCTTGCTTTTCTAGCAAGCTCAGATGTTTTTGAAGGACAAATTATCGATGAGTCCAATAGGGATCAAGGGGATTAGAACCTTGAAGATTGTGATATAGAGGGGGTCCTCATTTTAAAAAGTAATAGCATTCCCAAGGGAATGGTGGCCTTAGAAAGAATTTTTGATTCAGACCCAAGGGCTCAGGAGAAGATATCAGCTGAAGATAAAGGAGGTGAATATGAAACTATTAACCTAGCTGATTCTGGCCTGGAAAGAAACGTTTACATAGGGAAAGCTTGCCCTGAAGCAATCAGAAAAGATATACTGAGGGCACTGAAGAAAGATATTGTTGTGATAGCCTGGGGATATGAAGATTTGAAAACATTTGATGCTTCTGTGATCACTTATACTATTCCTCTGAAGCCTTAAGCTAAACCATTTCGATAGAAACAATGCCTTGTCAATGCCCTGATTGAACCACTGATCCTTAAAGAAGTCCAAAAATTTCTTTCTGCAAGAATAATCTTCCATGTACGACATTCAACATGGGTGGCTAACTTGGTTCTAGTTCGTAAGAAAAATGGAGAGATCCAGCTATGTGTAGACTTTAGAAATCTGAATAGAGCTTTAGAAAAAGATAACTATCCACTCCCTTCATTGGACAAAGTCTTGTAGACTGTCAATGGGTCTCAGATGATTTCATTCTTGGATGGTTATTCTAGATACAACCAGGTGATGGTTAACTATGAAGACAGAATGAAGACGACCTTCACTACTAAGTGCGGAACATTTGTTTATAGAAGGATGTCGTTTGGTTTGATAAATGCTGGAGCAACCTTTCAACGTGCCATGGACATAGAACTCAAAGATCTAATTGGAAAATGTATCATCGTCTACATGGATGACCTGATAGTGTTCTCTAAAGATAGACTGAACCACACTGTAGACTTGGCTAGAGTTCTTGAAAGATGTATCCAGTATGGTATCTCCCTGAATCCTAAAAAGTGTGTGTTCAGGGTTTCTGAAGGGAAGCTTTTGGGACAAATAATCTCAGAAAGAGGAATATTGATCGATCCAGGCTGAGTTGAGTCCATTATGAAAATTTCCATGTCAGGAAGTAAGAAGGAGATGAGATCCTTCTTTGGAAAGATTAACTTCATGAGAAAGTTCATCACAGGCTTTGCAGAAATTGTTAAATCACTGAATGAAATGATGAAGAAAGATGCCAAAATAGAGTGGAGTAGTGAGGCAAAGGGCGCATTTTCACAGGTAAAACGATCCATTTCAGAAGCGCCCATTCTCACCAACCCTAACTAAAATCCATTCTATATTTATTCTTTTTCCTCTGAACACTCGTGTGCAACTATCCTAACTCAATGAAGAGAAGAGGGAGAGGAGAGGCCAATCGCCTTCATGAGCTCTCCGTTCAAAAATGCTGAAATCAAATACCCGCCTCTTGAAAAATAAGCTTTTGCACTGGTCAGAGCTATTAAGAAGTTTAGACATTACATCCTCTGAAGTCAAATTATTGCTGTAGTTCCTGATGCTGCTGTGAAGTCTCTACTTATGCAAAGCGAGCTGGGAGAACGAAGAGGGAAATGGATGGCCATTTTGCAAGAGTTCAATCTAGAGATTCACCCTATGAAACTTGTTAGAGGTATAGGCCTGTCTAAATCCATGGTGAATGCTGGTGGAAACGTTATTTTGTAGCAATACACAACTCAGTCCTTTTCCAACGACCCTTGGTATGCTGATATAATCTATTTCATGCTCAAAAATCGGTGCCCAGAGGGAATGAATACGACTAAGAGGAGAGCGTTGAGAATGAAAAGCTCTCATTATATGCTCAAAGGAGGACTATTATACAGGAATAATTTTGAGGGAGTGTACCTACGATGCCTTGATCGGCAAGAGGCTAAGCATGTAATTATTGAATTTCGTGGGAAACATGGCACAAGTCATGGGTCTGCAGATTTGTTAGCACATCAGATCCTCAGATTGGGTTACTACTGGTTGTGTGTGTTCAAAGATGCCCATCAACATGTAAGAACATGTCACATATGACAAATTTTTGCATCAAAGGAATGCCACCCAGCCATGCCTTTGCAGCCTGTTTACGAGGTAAGACCATTTTCCCAATGGGCGCTGGACTTTATTGGGGTAATTAACCCAAATTCTTCTGCCATCGATTACTGCACAAGATGGACAAAGGCTATACCTTGCAAGAATAGTACAACAGAGGTAGTGATCAAGTTCCTCACCGAATGCATCACAACTAGGTTTGGAGTACCCTTCGCATTGGTATGTGACAATGGCTCTTCCTTTTCTTCTGCTGAGTTCATTTCATGGGCATACAATCACAAAATTGTCTTAAAATATTCTTCAAACTATTACCCACAAGGAAATGGGGTTGCAGAATTAACCAATAAGAATCTCTTAGGGGTAATTAAAAGACTATTAGAGAACAACCCTAGGGACTGGCACACCCAGCTAATATTCGCATTATGGGCAGATAGAACTAGGATCAAGGCTGCTTTAAAGACTTCACCATTCAAACTAGTGTATGGACAGGAGTCTGTGTTCCCTATTCACTTAAAAATACCTATCCTTGAGCTCATGCAGAAATTCTACTCCAGTGATGATAGAATAGAAGTAAGACTAGTTGCCTTGTTGAAATTAGAAGAGCAGAGAGATGCCCCCTTGCAGCAATTCTTTAGACATTAGGCTGTTGTCAAATGATGGTTTCACAAAAGAACCAAAATCAAGGCTTTCAGAATATCGGACCTTGTGTTGCTATGGGATAAAGCTAGTGAAAAGAAGGGCAGTCACCAGAAATTTGACAAGCTCTAGTTAGGTCCCTATCAAATTGCTGAGATCCTAGGGGAAAATGCCTTCAGGCCTAGTAGTCTAATGGGAGAACCTGTTCCCTTGCCTATCAATGGATAGTTTCTTAAACATTATTTTGGGTCATGAAGTCTGGTATTTTTTCTAGGGAGTGCATTTCTGTAAGTAGCTTCTGCATTTTTGTTTGTAAATAATTCTGTTATCTTTGTGAATAGTTTTTTGTTCTTTATGTAAATAATTTTCTATTATGTTTGTGAATAGTCTGTTTGTTTTTCTGTTTATAAATATTCTGTTGTTCTGCTCGTAGGTAGTTTTGTTGTTTTTTTGGTTATCCTTTCTTTTTTCCTTTCGTTTCCTTTGTCGTTTGGTGTTTGTCTTGTTTTGCTCTTTGGGGTTTATCTGTTCTTTCCATCTTCAAATAGTGGGTTGTTATCTAAAGTATACTTTGGTTATTAGGAGAGAAGTGGTTTAGGTATTTTCAGGTTTTCTGATTAGATGATTTTGTCCTAAATTCGTTGTTTTATGCCCATTGTCAATAAGAGTTGTGGAAAGTCTTAAAAACAAGGTGCAAAGTAAACAATCTTCATTAGTTACCTCTGAATCTGTCACAAATCATCAAGATCATCTCCCTTTGTAATGGTATATTTTTCCTAGGATGATAGTGTTGTAAGATTTGAGTGAAAAATCCGATCTCCCAAGTGGTGTTGTTATGAGGTCCATGGTAGTTTTCAACCCAGAAAAGATGTTAAACATCTGACATATTGAGAAAAATTTGAATGACATATCTGAAACTCCAAGAGAAGAAAAGAGAAAAAGAATTATCAAAATGAAAAGAGGATTCAATATGAATGGGTGATTCCAGTATCTCTACCAGGGCTATGGACACCTGGCTGGCAGTAGAGTAATGTTGTGAGAAAACTAGAGGTATCTCCATCGGGGCTATGGATGCCTGACTGGAAGTGGAGAAATGCCCAGGATATCATTACACAACAGCTAAAGGGAATCAACTCATGTAGTTCAAATCTCACACATTATTGTTCGAAAGATGAGGAGAACTATATAAAAGGATGATGCACCATCAAACACACATGTAGATTCAGGGTTAACCATTATTGATTTACATTTGAGATCCTAGCTCAACCTTGGTTGCTAAAACTGACCCAACTGGAGTTGTGATGTTCATAAACCAGGAGTTCTAGGTAGCTGAATCTTTCAGTTTCTTGAAAATGGTTAAACCATTTTCCCAACCGAATCACCATTTGTTATGCCTTGCATAACCACCCCATTTTATTCTGGAACAAAATGGGTCCCCCTTTTCTTTTGCTTTCGTTGCCTTTGGTTATTTACTTTGACCTTTAGAATTACTTTTCTTTCCTCCAAGGTCTGTATTTTGTTCTGTCAAATTTTGGTTCTGCCTCACCCAGAGTGGGGTTTCTTTTTGTTAAAATTGAAGGCATGATGAAAAATAGTGTATTTTATATGCTCTAAGGACTAATGAAGGCTCTTGTTTTGCAAGATTGAATCACTCATCTGAAGATATCTCTTAGAGAAGTCAACTGGAAAGCATGGCTCAATCCCATTCAACATGAAACTCCTTAAGAAGAAAGTCGCTGAGGTCTTTCAGGTGTCTTGTCAACTGGCAGGGTGTATTATCCATTTGGGATCCACTGGTCGCCATGACATTTCAGTCACTGTGAGGGTTTTTATGTCTCTTCCCTTGGGAAGAAGTCTCAGTGAAAGGGAATGTCATCGAGGGATCTCGCCGAGAAAGATTGCCTTTGGCATAAGGTTTGGGTGACAGAGGAAAGGTCTCGGTGAAAGGGTTATGCCTTCGGCATAAGGTCTGGCCGACATGCCAGACTCTCGCCAAAAGATTGTGGCCTCGCTATGAAGTCCTGGTGACCAGGTGATGTCTCACCGAAAGGATGGTGCCTTCGGTATAAGGTTGTGGTTTCGAGGAGATGTCCTGTTGACATGGGAAAGTTTCACCGAGAGAGATTTCCTTCGGCATAAGGTCCTACTGATCGATGAAGGGTCTTAGCGATAGATTTTGAGTTTGACAAAAGGTCTCGCCGACCTAGATAGAGTCTCACTAAAAGAAAGGAGTTGGCTCAAGGGGAATGGAAGAGCTCGACATGATATCTTTCCGACTAGTGGTAGTCTTGCCGACGTGTTTTCTCCCTTCAGTGTAATGTTTGAGGCTCGCTGTGATGTCTTGCTGACTGTGGGGAGTCTTATCGAAATGAAGTTTGAGCTCGGAGAGATTGTGGCCTCGCTAAAATGTCTAGCCGACTATGATGTCTCGGCGAAAGGGGCGTGACTTTGGTGTGATGTCTCGGCGAGGGGACTTGGTCTCGCCGACATGGAGTGATATCGGCATAATGTCTTGCTAACCCGGTAATGTCTCACTGATGTTTTTTCATAAGATGGACATTGGGGAGACTCCTGGCCAAATGTTTTGGACTCGCTATGATGTCCGGCCGATGGAAATTGTCTCGGCGACCATTGTGGATATTGATATAACTTGTGCACCTTAACATAAGGTTTTACTGACCACCTTATGCTACGCCAGTGGCTGCTATGAGGTATAATCACATCGGGGAGACACGATTAGTGTCTCACCAACATGCGATTCTATGTGAACGACCTTTGACCGCCCGAGAATCTTACGTGGAGTGTGTTTGCCCAATTAGAGGGAACTAAAAGAAAACCATTGGCAACTTAATTGATTGACTACCTCTATGAGGAGGATCAACGAAAGGCAACCAGTGTGGTTCTGCTCTGTGAATGAGCTGATAGATCAGCTCAGGAATGATGGTGTTTGGATCTGGATAGGAAATCTAATGCTGCTTCTAGAGGACGGTCAACTTGCAAGAGGGTCTAGAGCAGGAAGAAGGCCAAAGGAAAGAAAGAACCATGAGTCTTAAGGACAGCTGGGATCGCTATTGGCAGAGGTGGATCAACATTAATGATAATACTTTAGAGCATTTAGGGCAGCTCTGCTAAGGAGTTCGAGGATGGACATGGAGACTAGAAGTAAATGCTATAGTTTCAAAAGATCTAGAAGTCATCCCCAGAATAATCTTTCACCAACATAGACACGAGGATGCACATTGAATGCAACATTGAATTTATTCCAAAAAGATCTAGGGGCTGACGCCTCCTATAACTAACTGATATTTTGTAAACCCTAAAGCAGGGGCCGACTTTCTTTTGGCACGTTTTGTATATATGGCATTTTTGCCTCTTTTAGGGCAGTAGAAGTTTTTAGAAGACATAAGGACATAGATTTTGAATAGTAGGAATTTTCTAAGAAGTAAGAGAAGCTTAAGAGTAGCAGTAGAATAGGTGTTAGATTCGACAGTAAGAAATAATGTATCTTTCAAGTTCTCTTAGCATAGATGGAAATAGTTTGAAGACATAGGTTTTCTATACACTGGTGATTGTGCCAGATTTGTAAATGTTGCTTATCTGTTTCATTAACAGTAGAAGCAACCAGATTTAAATCTACTTCATGTTGTGTTCCAGAGTGGTGTTTATCTTGGGTTAATCATTTGATTTGCAAAGATTTCAAGGAATGAAATATTATTTTATGTTTTGTTTAAATGGTGATTTAACATCTTTGGTTGAAGTTTGCACTGTGAATGAATGAAACTGTTTGTCAATCACAAGTTAATTTTGTTCTGCATTTTTAGTTAGCAATTCCTTGAAAGGTAGCAAGTCTGGTTAGGTTGGATGAATTATTATTCTCTTCAGTTCCAAAGATTTGATCTATCTTTTTTTGTTTGTTTAAAAACCCTAGTTAAAGTAGGTTTGAATTTATGTTTGATTCTAGAACAATCAAGAAGCTCAACACCAGCAGGCCCCTTGAACATTATAGTTCACATCAACCACTAAGTAAAATCAGCACAGTCATGAACCAATTACAAAGACCTTGGGATTTAAGATATCCATGTGTTATTATTTCTTGTTCAAGAGAGCAGAATAGTGATATTCTGTTTAACTGTTGTTGTGCTCATCCGAACCATCAACACTCTCCTTATTTCTATCTAACTTATCCCTC
>VDFB02373365.1:34462591-34487780 GCA_007258455.2 Sequoia sempervirens
ATATCCTGCATTCGTAGCATTCTATAAGACCCTATTTTTGAGTCATTCGATCTAACAATTCACGTACCAGAGCATTACCAACTGCAACATCTGACAAAATTCCTATATCCTTCCTGCTTTTACGGATAATTTGCCCCAAAGCTCCCATTTTGGCAGACTGAAATTGCGCAGGGTTGTAGACCTGTTCGTTGCATACACTGAAACATTGCGACTAGCTCGTGAGCAGATCCATGTCTTTTTACGCTGCAGACTTGACCAAAAACTTGACTGTGATCAAAGCGGGAACTTTGAAGATGTGTTTTGAGTTATGCATGGGAGAAACAATTTAAAAGAATGCAGCCACCAAACGCGAACGGGAAGAGGGATGGATTACGGCTGGGTCCCACAGCAGCCACCTAAGCGGTCAACGCTTAGAATGTGCTGGTTAAACCCAGCCCAAACTTACAAGAAATATTCCATGGAAGAGATTGAATCAGAAACTACTTTTTCGCAGAATCATTTAAGATAGGAGAGAGATCATATGATTGTGTCTAAAAGAGCACATGGTACCTTTTCCAGCAGCAAGAGATTAAGATACCATTTTATAGAACAGTTCCTGATTATGATGAAGTACAAAGAAGTCTGAATAGAGGGGAATCATAATACACTTTTCCAGGATCATGTATAAGGCATGTTGAATCACCAACTAGGAATTAGATTAGTGGACCAGAGCATGATATTGGAGACGGTGATCAAGAATGGTTAAGGGGTTTCAATGATGGTAATGCTAAAAGAAAAGCCTCATTACAATCAACTGAGGGCGTTGATGGACTATTTTGAAGAGGAAGTCATACCCATTATCCAAAAATATAACCAGAAGGAGACAGCTGATTCAACTGGATTCAATTAAAGATTTATTTCTCAAGAATAAGCAATATCAAATGAAGATGAATGAGTCTGAGGTAATTATATAGCCTGCATAACTTTTGTGAGGAATGAAAAATGAATACAACTGAGTTGGAACCATTAGAAAATGTACGCTTTTCAATGAACGGTGCCAACAAGATAAAGAGTTGATCCCGAAGAAACAATTGGTTTAGAACATGTGAATCAATACAAACAATGCCGGAGGGAAAATATCAATAGTGAGGAAACAAAATATTCCATTGACAATGCTCTTTTTCTCAAGGGGTTGTTTCCAAATGAGATTGTATATCCCGAAGAACTTGATAACGAAGACTCACAAATTAAGCCAAAGGAAATTGAACCTAATCAATCAAGATATCCTAGTGGAGATGCACTTTGTTTCAAGGGAAAGTATCAGTAGGGTGCCAGTTAAAATAGCAACTGAATATGAGTCGACAATTGTGACAGTGAATGGAGGGCAAACTGGTGATGCCAGATCCAGGACAACAGGAAACATATATCATGCTTGTTGATAAGGAAGCATGGGGTGCAAGGTATTGGTCTACACAAGCTGAAAAGATAGCAATATCCTTAATTCATCATATTGTTATATCTTGTAAGAGGGGATTACTGTCTTCATATGGTTGGGAAGTCTTAGGATGACAGAAGATTATGAACTAGTTCAGAACAAATTGGATTTGATTAAGCTGACGTACAGTCCAAATTACATAAAGGAAGGATTGAATCGGGGCATTTTGGAATGCACTTGGATGTAAAAGGGAAATAACCATGTACACAAATATGATTGAACATTAAAAACATATCCATCGACATTATTTCCAATAGATATGTGCTGTTGTAAAGGGAGAGAAAAGTCACCGACGAGAAAAGTGGATTACACTTGAGATGCAACCCAGGGCATTGCTTATGTAGAAACTCCAAGAACCATTCATTACAACAGGGAAGAAGTTGTGCAGAAGCATTTATCAGGATTATCGTTCAACTTTGATTATTATTATTTGATTTAATTAATTGTTAATTTCTATTTAAATTGAAATTGATGCTTCACTGTTGATGATTATAAGACACTGGTGTAGCTAGCATGGTCATGCTAAACGAAGGATGGGTGCTTATAAGAGAATGAAGTGTAGAAAATTGGAGAACATAAATTGATATTATATTTTCTACATTGAAAATTATGGATCCAAAGATCTTTAAATACATATATGGATAGGTGTGTCTTACATGAGACGATTCTTTATAATTAAATAAAGTTTATATTTTAACACCCTCTCATAAACTTTATTTTATCACACAACTTAACTAGATTATGGGGGCCACCTATAACAAGTAGGTTTATTAGCTACCCACATACAAATGAAGAATATTTAACACAAATGCTTTCTTGAAAGTATAAAAACTTATCCTTTTTTTGAATAGCCTTGATTACTTTTGTCCATCATTATCTATAGTAAGACATTCTCCATAGTTGTATCAATAAAAGAAGTGAAGCATTCCCAATGATCTTTACGATCAAGAACTTCACAGATTTAGCAATGATCTTTACGATCAATTTCAACAACAATCTTTGCGATCAATTTCAACAATGATCTTTTCGATCAATTTTAACAATGATCTTTTTGATCAAATCCTTCAGCGATTAATGACTTATGTAATACTTGACGGTGATTGATTTTGGTGACTTTACCACCTTTACTCTTTCATGATTTGAAATGATCTATCACTTACTTTGTATCTTTTTAAATTTAAACTTCCACCAATATTATAGGCTTCATCAAATATTGTGAAAAACTTTAAGAAAATTTGTGATCACCTTTCTTCTTTGATCAAATCTACATACACTTTCTTCTAAAACTACAATCTCTTCCCACTTGTCTTTTATCACATGCAATTTTTTTTCTGAAACTAATATCTTTCTTGAAAACTTCAACCTCTATAAAATCTGTGATTTTGTCTTTTAAAAGAAGCAGCTCATTTAAATTGAATGACAAATTTTATCTTCAATGATTTACAATATCTTTTAAATAGTTTCTATTTGAAATTTTAATATTTTACCTATTATCTTCTTCAGCCCACTTTTGTTGGAAGAGTGAATGTATGATTAGAGGTAATAATTTTTAACAAATATACAGTGATTTAAACCTACAAATTTACTCCCTTTACAAATTTGTTGCCCTCCTTTCAGAATTTGGTAGCTTCTTTATCTTCAACGTGATAACTCAAAAAAATATTACCACCAATGGCATGGATCTTCAACATCTTCATATATGGGATGAAAATCTTTTAGTTCCCAAAACAATTTCCTCACAAAATCTGTCCCCTTTCCAATGTTGTGATGAATATATAAAGTTAAAGATCATTTGGTAAGATAGACAATACCGCCTCTTTTCGGTTTGGACACCTCATAGAAATTAGATGTTAAAAATACATATTGCACTCTCTTTTCATGCCTCTGTCACACTTTGTGGCTTGTAAAGGCCTACTAATTTGTAGATTGGATAAAAAATAACAATAGCAAAACAAATTCCAGGCTCACGAATGTTTCTTTAGCAAATATTTACGTAGATATTGCTTCAACAAACACATGTATTTCTTCAATAGATTTATTCTTAGTTTCTACCTTTTTCCAACGCTCAATCAACGCCTCTATAAAAGCTTCAATTTAATAGCAAATAAAAAAGGGGACGTGACTGTTTTAGTTAATAGATAATGTGCTATGTAATTTCCTATAATACTTTATTCCTACACTCCCATCCACATCTTACACCATTTGTGCTGATTTAGATTTTCTGAGACACGATGCTTACGTGATTTGGAAGCCTTTGCAGACTGTCACACCTTCAACTACCGTTCCCTGGTTTGATGCATGCTCTGATACTATGTAGAAAATTGGAGAGCATAAATTGATATTATATTTTCTATGTTGTAAAAAATGAATCTAAAGATCCTTAAATATATATATGGATAGGTGTGTCTCTCACATGAGACAACTCTTTGCGATTAAATAAAGTTTATATTTTAACATGAAGACTAAAAAAAAAGTGCAAATTGTTAAAATAATGTCAGAGTTCCATACTCATTGAAGAAAATTTTTATTGAGAGAGAAGTTAAATCTTCTTTGCATAAGGTGTAACATTTCATAACAAAGCATAATTGAGTTACTTTTAAGGACTAGGTTGGTGAATGTGGAGATGGGTTTGATATGGTATTGGTCAAGTTGGTATGGAATGAATGTTTTAACATCTATTAGAAAGAGATGGTCTAAAGAGAGTGTATAGAACACTTGCAAAGTGCACACAAGTCTTGCAACATGCATCTACAAGTCAAATTTTGATTGTAATGTAATGAAGGAATAGAATGTGAAGGACAATGTAAAGTGACCTTTCACACTTTTGTCTTTTGTGAGTCTTGCAGGTAATGGCTATTATTTTTTGACATCAAATGTACCTTTTTATACTTTTTTGTAAAAAAATGTAAAAGGTTGGAAACCCATTGAAACCCAACTTAAAAATACAATATATCAATTTTTACTCTATTATTTTGGGGCTTTCATGTTATGGTGTTTTCAAATTCTTGATCCTTTTTTTTTTTTCTTCTATATATTAATTCATTGAAATTTTGATGGATTCAACGCACATTTACACTACTAATACCTTGCTAATGGTGAGGTGTTTTGTGTGGTCATATGAACACATTTGTGTGTACTAAAATTTGACAACAATCACTTACATGGTTTTTTGTTCCTTTGAAGATCACACTTTCTCACATTTGAATGGTGGATTCCACATTGAATTTATCCATTCACAAAATGATGTGTGGAAGGATTGAAAATAGATTTAGATGATTTTTCTTTCCATCTTTAACCTTCTCTTCTTCCCTGTCCTCTTTGCACTTTTTGCATTGATTTTAGATTAAAATAGTTCTAGGTTTGATGATAAATTTCATTCATACAAAGCAGAAATTTAAGAAAACTTTTTGACTTGCACATGGTGAAAACATGCACATTTCAACATATATTTTGTTTTCCTATAAATCAAAATTGAATTCTTGAAAATTGTAATGAATTTTCATGAATGACCTTTCAAATCCAACTTAATGTCCAAAATCACTTGTGGTATGTCCAACAAACTAAAATGAAAATCACAAACATGTTTCAAAGTGAAGTAGATGATTTATGATGGTTAATATTGATTGGGTTACACTGAGTAGGTCACTTTTTCATGTGAACAATTCTTAATATTCTAAGTAGCCCCTTGAATAAACTAGCCAAAGTACTTTTGAATTGAGGATTTTTGGTAAACCTTGCAAAAACATTCAATATAGACTCTTGAGGCTAGCCACCCACCAAGTAGGGAAACCTTTGTTGTTCCAACCTCTAGTGTTTCACAACACTATAAAACCCACATCAAAAGGGTGTAGATCTACACTCATCAACCTTTGGAATTTTAAAAAATACTCAAATTGGAACTTTGGAAGAGGGTATGGACATCCATTAAAACATATAGTGAACGAGAAAAAATCATCATTGGACATGAAACCGTGGTTTCTATAATTCAATCCCTTTACATAATTTTTTTTAGCTATTTTAATTTGTACGAGACTTCCAAATATACCTTTACACCTTTGGGCTTCCTCTTGTCTCCATTTGATTGGAAATTGCATGGGGAAATTCATCTCAGCCTTGCCATTTTTTGAAGTTTGATCCTCCTTGTATCTTGCTCTTCATTCACATTTGAATAGATTTAAATGGTGGAAATAGATCTTTCAAAACCTTTACCTATTGAAAATAGAATCAACTTGGAACCAAATGGTGGACTATGAAAGGCATTACTTTTAGGTGCAAACATTGTGATACAATAGGGTATAAGACAAAGGATTGTTCAAAATATTTTACTCTTTCTTACATAGATAATCATCTGAAGCAAGCAACATGGTGGAAAGAGGCTAATGCCAATAACCAACATATTTTTCCTATTCCAAAGGATGGTTTTGAGGACAATACTTCATTGAAACACTTATTGCTTTAATCCCTAGTGGTGTGATAGATGAAGAGATGGAGATTGACATTGTGAAAGAAAATAAACAAGCCCTAGATCCATCCTTGGAGGAGGTTTCCAAACAAAGCTAGAGATCTAAAATTGAAGATCCTTGTATGTAAAATGCAAATGATCATACTCCTATTAAGTTTAGAAAGAAGGCTTTGTGCAAAGTGGAAAATTGTGAGTGTGAACATTGAATTTGCATTACCATGATAAATTGGGAAAATATGAACTCATTGATAGTTCCAAGTTCTCTACCTCACTCATGGGAATGGAAAGTCAATGTTCACACTCACAATTTTCCACTTTGCACGAAGCCTTCTTTCTAAACTTAATAGGAGTATGATCATTTTCATTTTACATACAAGGATCTTCAATTTTAGATCTCTAGCTTTGTTTGGACACCTCCTCCAAGGATGGCTCTAGGGCTTGTTTATTTTCTTTCACAATGTCAATCTCCATCTCTTCATCTATCACACCACTAGGGATTAAAGAAATAAGTGCTTCAATGAAGTATTGTCCTCAAAACTATCCTTTGGAATAGGAAAAATATGTTGGTTATTGAGGTTAGCCTCTTTCCACCATTTTGCTTGCTTCAGATGATTATCTATGTAAGAAAGAGTAAAATATTTTGAACAATCCTTTGTCTTATACCCTATTGTATCACAATGTTTGTGCCTAAAAGTAATGCCTTTCATAGTCCACCATTTGGTTCCAAGTTTTGGAATTATCCAAGTTGATTCTATTTTCAATAGGTAAAGGTTTTGAAAGATCTATTTCCACCATTTAAATCTATTCAAATGTGAATGAAGAGAAAGATACAAGGAGGATCAAACTTCAAAAAATGGCAAGGCTGAGATGAATTTCCCCATGCAATTTCCAATCAAATGGAGACAAGAGGAAGCCCAAAGGTGTAAAGGTAGATTTGGAAGTCTCGCACAAATTAAAATAGCTAAAAATGTTTATGTAAAGGGATTGAATTATAGAAACCACGGTTTCATGTCCAATTATGATTTTTTCTCGTTCACTATATGTTTTAATGGATGTCCATACCCTCTTCCAAAGTCCCAATTTGAGTATTTTTAAAATTCCAAAGGTTGATGAGTGTAGATTTACACCCTTTTGATGTGGGTTTTATAGTGTTGTGAAACACTAGAGGTTGGAACAACAAAGGTTTCCCTACTTGGTGGGCGGCTAGCCTCAAGAGTCTATATTGAATGTTTTTGCAAGGTTTACCAAAAATCCTCAATTCAAAAGCACTTTGGCTAGTTTATTCAAGGGGCTATTTAGAATTTTAAGAATTGTTCAAATGAAAAAGTGACCTACTCATTGTAACCCAATCAATATTAACCATCATAAATCATCTATTTCACTTTGAAACATGTTTGTGATTTTCATTTTAGTTTGTTGGACATACCACAAGTGATTTTGGACATTAAGTTGCATTTGAAAGGTCATTCATGAAAATTCATTACAATTTTCAAGAATTCAATTTTGATTTATAGGAAAACAAAATATATGTTGAGATGTGCATGTTTTCACCATGTGCAAGTCAAAAATTTTTCTTAAATTTCTGCTTTGTATGAATGAAATTTATCATCAAACCTAGAACTATTTTAATCTAAAATCAATGCAAAAAATGCAAAGAGGACAGGGAAGAAGAGAAGGTTAAAGATGGAAAGAAAAATCATCTAAATCTATTTTCAATCCTTCCACACATCATTTTGTGAATGGATAAATTCAATGTGGAATCCACCATTCAAATGTGAGAAAGTGTGATCTTCAAAGGAACAAAAAACCATGTAAGTGATTGTTGTCAAATTTTAGTACACACAAATGTGTTCATATGACCACACAAAACACCTCACCATTAGCAAGGTATTAGTAGTGTAAATGTGCGTTGAATCCATCAAAATTTCAATGAATTAATATATAGAAGAAAAAAAAAAAAGGATCAAGAATTTGAAAACACCATAACATGAAAGCCCCAAAATAATAGAGTAAAAATTGATATATTGTATTTTTAAGTTGGGTTTCAATGGGTTTCCAACCTTTTACATTTTAATTGAACAAGGTATGAAAACAAGGTATAACATTATCTATGCTATTATTTGTCACCTTTTAGTGGCATGAGAAAAATAAAGTGATTATGTCTACATTTTTTTAAAGGGTCTAGTGACCTTGGAAGTGGCATCTAACAATTAGCAAAAATCTTGCATTCTTGTTGGTTATAGAAATTCTTTGGAGGAGTTGTCATTTCGTGCTAAGCTAGCATCCACATGTTCCATATACTTAAGCTCACAACCTTCAAGTATATATAAGACTCTTAATAAAACTTTGTATTAGTCTACACTAAGAAGGTTATTGACTATTTGTAAATTCTATTGCACTAGTAAACTTTTAACTCTAAGAAGTTACTTATCGTGTACTTTTAGAAATGAAATAGTGGGTGGAGGGCATATTCTTAATCTGAGCCATAGTTAGTGTTTTGAGATATCACACTAACACTATTTATGACTAAGCTAAGTATATTGGTGGTATCACAAGTCAAACAAATCTACTTGATTAGTGTAGCTTGTTATTGTGTTTTCTTTGTTTCCATCATAGTGTTAAAATCATACCAAACCAAAATTTCCAAAAATCAAAATTCAAAAAATCAAGAGTCCAAACCCAAACCTCAAAACATATTTTTATGTCACCTAATACTAGACATCAAGTAAAGTGTAACATATAATTCTATGAAGAAAATAATTTTCTTCTAAAATACCCATGCATCCAAAATTTGTACCCTATTGCAGAAACCTCTTGTTAAATTTCACATGTAAACAAAAAATATAATCAAAATAATAATAATATTTATTGGAGTAATCAAAATAATCACTTTCAATAATTAATTAATTATTAGGTTCCTTATTACTTTAATTACTTAAGATAAACTTAGAAGTGCCTTTTTATTATTAGATTAGGCTAAATATAGGTCAAGTTGTCTTTGTTAGGATTAAGATGTCATCCACCTTGTAAATCCTATGTCATGGTTCCAACATCTTTGAAAAATGTCTCTAAGCACTTAGGGTGTATTGGGAAAATATTTGTAATATTAATTCTTACTATTGTAATATGTTCATAATGAGTAATGGGTCTGTGGTAAAGGTGAGTTGTGGATATAAATAATTAATATTGTTTTCCCCACATGTGGACGCCTAAAATGGGATAATAAAAAATAAGGAAAATGACAAATGAGTGACTATTGGATTATCCAAGTGGGAGTTTGTAATGGGGCAACATGTGTCTCTTGGTATTCCATCATTTCTTACATTTAATTTGTAATGTTTATCTCTCATGTTTGGGTGCCCAAGTTGGAGGGAAAGTATTGGAGAAAAAATCAGTTTCCTTTCACATTACAAGGATGTATTTAAAGGGTTGGGGATGTTTGGAATGACGGGGAATATTTGGGAGCCTTTTTTGGGGCTTAATATGTCTTCACACATCTATAAATTCAGCCTCTTGGATGGAGAATTACGAGCCATAGTTGGACATGTAGAGTTCCATTGTAGGTACAAGGATGGGTTGAGGCATAAGGAGGTTGTTCACAAATGCACAGATGCTGGCATGGTGGATGCAAAGAGGAGAATGGAAGTGATTGTATTGTAATCTCATTTAAATTTGAAGATAATGTATAATTGGCCTCTCTTCTTGGTGGAGTTTTGTCTTGTAAGAGTTTCTCGACCTAAATCTTGTGTTGTGTGATGATCTTGTGTTGCTGATTTGTGCCTCATTTCTACACTATATTGTGGTGATGTTATTATTTATATATTTCTATTATACGATCACATAAGATGGTGTTATTAAGCATGTTATGTTGACTAATTTTTAGCATCATAAAGAAGATGAATCTAATCATGGTAATTTCGTATTAAGGTGACTTACTTTTCAAATTTTTATATAAGTTTCAAATTTTCATGTTGTGTAGTCCAAGACTTGTATGTCATCCTTTAAGTTATATTTGGATAGAGATTTGCTTTCCCAACAATTGGTATAAGAACTTATTTATTTCTCATCAATCTTATTGCATGAGATTAAGACACTTGTCATAATCTAATCAAATCCTCATCTAAGGTTTTTTTTTCCTTTTATAAGGATTCTCATTCATTGTAATCATTTATCTAGGTATTTATTATTCAATATGTAAAAGGCATATCAGATTCTTTTGTGGATCAATTCTTTCTCTCTTGGTTTCATAGAAAACTAGTTGCTTTGATCTCTTGTTTGTGATAGGAATTTTGGTTATCGGTGATTTTTGGGAGTCGTGGGGTTAAAATATCAACTCTAACCTGGTACAAAGCTCTATCTATGACTTCCTATTCAAATTCCAAGAGATTCAAGAAATTTTGGAATATCTATTACTTGGTGTGTTTTTGAGAAAAAATGATTTTGGGGTTTGTTTCTCAATTACAAAAAACTATCTAGGTATCCATTAGATTTTGCAAATAGTGGGTAGATATTGCAAAAAATACTATCAAAACATCAAAACATGGTCATTTTCCCTATAAGTTAAGTTTTTTTTTTTGCCAAATCGCATGTTCCATGTATCTTCCAGAATTAAAAATGTTTTCTAGGTTTTGTTGGTAGCATCAAAATATTTTGTCAATATCTATTATTTTTCATATGAAATGAATAGTTTTTTACAAATAAAATCAAAAGGGTTGTGTCTATTATTTATCAATTATCTAAATGTACCCGATTTTTCAAAAAAATCTTAACTTGGGCATACGATGCCAAAATCGGGAAAACAAGATATCAACAAAAAGCTAGTTTTGAGCACTTTCTAGTGTTGTAGGTCCTCTAATTAGATTTTTCTCCTAGTTTATTTTATTCTCAATCAAATTTAGATCTTTATTTTTTACTTTTGAGCTCATAAATTTTCACCTGTATCTCTGATTGGAAAGGTATTTTTAAAGATCTCTTCATATCCACTCATGTACTTTTTTTAGAGTCTTCCCTAGGTATATTTTATTTAGTTTTTTGTGATTTCACATTTCTATCAATTATTTGGAAATCTTGGCACCTGGAAAGGATTTGTTGGCACGAGATGACTTCATTTGATCTGCTTCATATGCACTAATGTTTTTAGTATCTAATTTTATCATTTGAGGAAGTATCATGGGTTTTTATATTGATCCTTTTGTGGTTATATTGACAAAGAATAACTATGAGTCTTGACGAAATGGTATCCTTACACATCTCAGGTGGTGTGATCTTTTTCTTTATCTTTATGGGCTCATACGGCCTACACCAAACACACTACTTAAGAGGTTATTCAACATGGGGTATTATGAATGATCATGTTGCAAGGGTTATATTTTCTAGTGTTGATTTTGATACTATGTGTGTTTTATTAGACATTTATTGTCCCCACACACTTTGGACTTGACTTTGGGAGATTCATCGAGACCCTCTTATCTCTCCATACCTAGAGGATCCTACTGTAGATTATCTCATCCCTCTTGTAGATGTAAATTGCATACCCTTTGATGATAGCACTTTAGAGGAGCTTGAGTATATCACATGTCTTCCATGTTCTAACGGTTTAAAGACTTGTATTTATATTTCCACTCTTTGGATTGAGACTACATCACCATCTTTTGCTATTTTTGATCAACTTGGCATCACCACATATTTTTCCCCTATTGATTCAGTGTAGTAGGACATTCATATTCTTCTAGACACAGCTACTTGGGATTCATATCTTGTAGACATATCATCCTTGTTTGAAGAGTATTAAATTACAGATTTGGAGGGTTACTTTGAGGGAATTAATCTCCTCTTTGTTTATATCCACATCATCACTACTGGCCCATCATCTTTACCATGTTTGGAGCTTGTTCTACATCAATATTCACTAGTTTCTAGATTAACATCATCTTTTTCCAATATGTGGAAACTTGAGAAATTTTTAGAGGTACACATCATTTAGATTTGGATTTCTAATTCTTCCTTATTTTTGGATTGGCTTCTCCAATCACTAACTTGGATCTATTTATTCATAAAAGGATAAATGTTGTTTGTAGGTAGTGGATCATGCTCTCTCTTCAGGTGTTCGTCATTGGAACATGAGCTCTTTATTTATGAAGAGATTCACATCCTCATTTTATCTCTCCTACTAGGGGGACATATATTATACTTGTGTGAAAAAATCAGTCCTTTTGGGGTGAAATTGAGTCCTCCTATCTATAATGCCCAAATTATTCACTAAGAAAACTTACTAACTTTTTTTAAAGAAAATGTTAATTAAATATTTACCTTTTCCTAAATGTTTCATGTGCTTCCACTTACATTGTAGACTATCCCTCTTAAAACATAATAACACAATATCTAATAAATTCCATTTAGAATCCAATTTAAATTATTGCAATTACTGCAATGACCACAACTTGGATAAAATTCTCTTTACTATTTTGGTATTTAAATTGGTGTTTCAAGGGTTGGTACTTAATGTATTTGAAGGATATACATCTATATTTTTAGATATTTATTTGCATGTTTTAATTACTTGGTTATTGAGGTATTTCATATCTCTAAGGAGTATATCATAAACCTCGCCCAAAACTTGCCTAATTCCCAAGGGAATAATTTGGATAACTTTCATGGCTCAAGTTTCCCACTAAACATTTGATGGTAACTCATGGTCCTTGACTATATGAGTATTTTAGTATTTTTCACATTTTTTATTCAAGTAAATAATAGTCTATTAATAAGGAGCAATAATATGAGCATCATTTAAAAAGACAAATTTCAATTTAGTTTAGTCACATTCCTTCGAAAACTAAAGTAATCATTCTATGGTTGGTGCTTAGGAATTACATCTTTACTCAAAGAATGACACATGTTCTAATATTATATAGTAATATAATCATATATACTTTTGTATATATTTATTTACACCCATGAATATATATATCTAAATATTATTTTACTCCCCTTTCATTTATTTATTTATTTATATACTTTAATTTATAAAACATTTTAAATCCATATAATATAGATATTTATATATTTACTCACCACATCTAACATAAAATTTATTTATCCTTTTATCCAAATTGATTATCACTTATATGCATATAGGTTTATATCATGAACACTTAATATTTAAATTTTTTTTCTTAACTTTTAATTATTCATTAAACCAAGCTATATTTGTTATTATGCATATCACTAAGTACACATAACATACACATAATAGAAAAATACCTCTCTTATATATATATATATATATATATATATATATATGCAGGCACAAAAAGATGCGAGGCTAATTTGTGGCCAAATTTAAAAAAAGTTTTGATAGCTCATAATGCAAGCATGTCATAACGCACTCGTGTTATGAGCCATTAAAAGCAAAAGAAAAGGAAATCAAATTCATTTGCATTGTGACTGTTTTTTTCCTACCGATGACCAAAATCCTTCAATTGCACACTCACATTGTGGGAGGAGTCATCTTGTAGGTTTTCTCATCAAATTTTTGTTGTTTCATCGCCAGGATGTTGCCATGTTGATGAGGAAGTCTGAGAGGTAAGGATTGTTTGTTTTTTTTGTGAATTTGTTAGTTTTAGATTGTTTTTGATATTTATTTGTTGAATTTGTAGGATATGTTAATGAACCTCCAAACCCTCTGCAAAATCCTCAACAAGCAGAGCAACAAGAGCGTGTTATAACATGCTCGCATTATGAGCCATTCAAAGAAAAAAAAAGGAAATCGAATTCATTTGCATTGTGACTATTTTCTTTCCTACCTATAGCCAAAATACTTTATTTGCGCACTCGCGTTCTGGGAGGAGTCATCTTGTAGGTTTTTTCATCAAATTGTTGTTGTTTCATTGCCAAGATGACACCACATCAACGAGGAGGTCTAAGAGGTAAGGATTGTTTTTTTTGTTGTTGTGAATTTGTTAGTTTTAGGTTGTTTTTTATATTTATTTGTTGAATTTGTAGGAGATGTTAATGAAACTACAAAACCTCCTCAAAATCCTCAACAAGTAGAGCAACAACAACAAGAAAAAAATCCTCAATAAGCAGAGCAAAAACATCAACAAAATCCTCAAGTTCAACAACCACAACAACAATATCCTCCACCAATCCCTCAACATCCTCTTGGCACTCAAAAAAATTTAATGAGTGGAATTGAAAACAATTAAAAAAAATTGAGTTAATCACGAGGTTGAACGATCCAAACGGTTCAACCATGGAAAGAAAAACCCTTGCAAATTGACTCAAGGAAATTTTAAAACATGTAGATTCAATCAACAAACAATTAACTAGTTGGAAAGATAGGAGGCAGGTGGCTAGGGATTATTACCGGGATAAATTATCATATAAAGATGTAAAAGATCTAAAAATTACAAAATTAGGTTTGTGCTTATTATTCACTAACCCATGCACAAATGCAAATCTTAGCCTCAATGCGAAGAGGTTTCCTATCCATTACTTCCACCACCAATAGATTAGGACCTTTTTTTGGGATAGGTGGTACATGGTTTTTGATTACCCACCATGCAACAATTGTGAAGTCCCGCAATATTTCCTAAGGAAACTATACTGTGCGTTCATCCTGAACAAAATATCATATTAGTTTGATATGAGGGACTTCTAGGGGAGAGGTGGGGGTTGGCTCAAGATAGACCTGGTGCACATTAGGATCTTAGGCGGAAAGCGAGATGACCTCTCACTAGGCCACCTCATGAGCACATTGTTATCCCTTCCATTGCGAAGGAGAGTGTCGAGGTAGGAACTTTGTAGGCCATCAAATCTTTTACCCAGAGTGTCATCCAACATGCCAACCCTATACTAAAATGCCATCCAGGGGAGTCTTTGAGTGGTGGGCTTCGACCACATTTATGTCAGGCTTGCAGGGCGACTTGTTCATTTGACCCCACCGACACTCAGGAGGCTACTACGTAGGATACATCTACAACTATGGAGATGGAGAGGGTAGCTGACATTTTGAATGACGCCTATGACATCGATACTTAAGTAAATGTTATCATGTTCATTGAATTTAATTTATTAAATTTCAATTTTGAAATGCAAGATTAACTAATTTAGTTTTATGATTTTGATAAAATTTCAGGGTTACAGTGTTGATACTGGATACACCGGCTCTACACCCACTTATTAAATCACTACATCTACCATTGAGGTATGTAACTAGTAAAAAATTATACATTTATTACATGTTAATAGCATTATTTTATGAATGGTATTGTAATATGTGATTTTGGATGTTGAATAGGCTAATATTGGAGTTTTCATGAGAACACCTCCTAGTGCCAGTGGATTTACACAAACCTACATGCAGGTAATAGAATAAAGATTTTAACTAGTGAATTGTACTTAATAGATTTGTGTAGTTTATATTCATATCATTGATTACATTGCATTGCACATATTTCAAACTCAAAGCATTACTTCACATTCCATAACTAATAACTACATGCTGATAGATGAAAAAATTTCAACTACAATATAGTTGTTTAGAAAGTCAACATAAGCAGTAATGTAATTAATTCACATAGCATAAGTAATAAGTAGGAGAAACTTCCAATTTTTGCATTTGCTTGTCATGGCATTCCATGAGACCACCTTTTATTGAGGCATCTTTTCAAATAGTTCATTGCTTTGTCTATGCTATGGATGATTTGAAGAAATATATGAAAGAATAATAGTAAGCAATAGCATAGACAAGGCAATGAGTTGTTTGAAAAAATTCCTCAAAGAAATGTGGTCTCATGGTGATGTCCATCACCATGAGACCCAATTTATTTGAGGCATTTTTTCAAACAACTCACCACCTTTTCTATGCTACCACATTTTCCATACATGTCTACCAAAGAATTTTATCAAACAGTTCATTTCCTTGCTGCTATGGCTAAAAGCATTAAAAAGGTGCTTTCCAACAAACTATGGATGTTTGGAAAAAATCTATCAAAGCATAATAGTAAGCAATAGCATATACAAGGCAGTGAGTAGTTTGAAAACATGCCTCAAAGAAATGTGGTCTCATGGTGATGGAATGCCATTCCATCACCATGAGACCACATTTCTTCGAGGAATTTCTTCAAACAAATCACTACCTTTTCTTTGCTACCACATTTTCCATACATGTGTACCAAATCATTTTATCAAACTACTCACTTCCTTGCCGCTATGGCTAAAATCCTAAAGTATGTGCTTTCCAACAAACTATGGATGCTTGGAAAAAATCTATCAAAGCATAGTAGTAAGCAATATCATTGTCAAGGCAGTGAGTAGTATGAAAAAATTCCTTGAAGAAATGTGGTCTCATGTTGATGGAATGCCATTCCATCACCATGAGACAACATTTCTCTGAGGCATTTTCTCAAACAACTCACTGCCTAAAGAATAGAAACCAACCCTTTAGCCAAAATTCCCCTCCAAATTCTTTTCAAGGTCCTCATCCCTGATTTACCAATCCATGGAACCTTCCACCTTTTATTCCACTTGTTCATGTCCCCACCCTCCCTCTTCATGACATGATCTCCCTCCATCTCATAACCAAGACCACACTATACAATCCACCCCATCCCAACATAATACCATAGAGAGGGCAATGAACTATTTGAAAAAATGCCTCAAAGAAATGTAGTCTTATGATGATGGAATGCCATGAGACATTTATTTTTAATTGCATTCCATCACCATGAGACCCAATTTCTTTGAGGCATTTTTCAAAATAGTTTACTGCCTTCTCTATACTACCATAATTATTGTACATGTCTATGAAAGTATTTTATCAAATAGTTCACCGCCTTGATACTATGGGTAAAAGCATAAAAATAGGTGCTTTCAAACAAGCTATGGATAGGGAAAATAGTAAGCATGATAGTCAGAAATATATAGTTTAACAAGTACTCAGTTTTTTGTTCATTATCTCATACATTATAAGCCATGACGTGGATCACTATTGTATTTTTCGTGATTGAATAATTTGTTGTTTTAATTTCAAATGTTGGAAGTAGATACAACTCTAAAATGTTCATAGGGTAATGGAGCTCAGTGTTTCATCTGCTATAGATTCCTCGATGGTTCTCACGGAGGAGGTATGAGGCATATTACTAAATTTCAATTTACATTCATTGTTATAGCTGTTAGTTAGTGAAAAATCAAAGCATTATTGATTTTTAGTTTAATTTCTCTTTGGATGGTTTCTATAGGGCTTCAACATGCCATAGCATGAGCATGCGAATCTTTCCCGTGAGGAGAGAGATCGTCTACTAAAAATAAGTGATTATTTTGTTAAATATATCATTTTTTATAGTGTAATTTGTATATATTAATGTCTTTACTTCTTATTGTAATAGTTAAATCTTGACTAGGGGCTAAACCCTAGGAGGAGCACTCCTTGGCCTTAGAATAAATGAGTGACAGACTTATTTCCATCTGGCCGAAAAGAAAAGGGAAATTTTTTATTTTGAGAGGATGTAGAGCAATGAATTTTAATTCTAGAGCCCTTTGTTGTATGCCTATATGGCATTTTTGTACATATTTTACATATTGGATATATTTGACATTGTACGCCTATATGACATTCTTGTAAGACTATATGGCTATTTTGTATATATTTTATACTTATATTGACATATATTGATGTATGCCTACATGGCTATTTGGTTAATACAAATATTTTTTATCAATGGTGTCCATATTTGCATTATAAATCCATGGTTCAATAGATATGAATTATGTGTATTCAAATGTATACTTTAAAACTTACGTGTATACTTTGTAACTTACGTGTATTCCAATGTATACTTTTTGACTTACGTTTTTTCATGCATATACCTTGTATTCATGCATATACTTTGTATTAATTTGTGTATGAACTATGTATTCGTGTGTATACTTTGTAGAGGATAACTAATGTGTTATGGACTTGGTAAATTTTACACAATTCAGGGATGTACCAAACTAAATAGTCCTCTTGACATTGCAAGCCTACATTAAATTATCAACTAGGGTGCGTAAAATTATGATGAAACTCCACTATATGTTTCCTCATAGGCTTGTACTGACCAAAATTACTTTACTCTAACTTATTCAAACTATTCTACTTGTTGGAATTAACATAATTGTAAAAACAATGAAAGTAGTTATAGAACTTAGTGGCTATGGGTACCTGCAACATAAGTTGTAGGTGTCTGCTAAAAATCTGTGAATGCAAAATCAATCCAAAACTATTTAAAATGATAAGACAATCAATCCTAATCTCTAGAGAACTATTTTCTATCTATGTTCATGAACAAACACAACTTCTAACTTATCCATAAACCATTTACTTGCAATGCATGTATAAGATAAAGAAAACATAATTAATGAAAGCATATAAATAACTAAAATGTAAATGAAGTTGATAGAGCGAATAACCCAGGATCAACAACTGTAGAAAAACTTCACGAAAGAAAGAGAGACAACACTGCCATTTCACCAAAAAAGGAGTGTAAAATATGAGATAATTTACACAATGTACAAAGTTCCTTAAAAAGGCATGAAAGGTAGGTGATGTGTGAAAAACTTCCCAACATGGGAAAAAACTACCTGAAAGATAAATGCACTAATAAACTAATCTTCTTAAGTAAACTTAAGCAAGTAAATATGATTTACTCGAACACCCCCCTTTAAGTGCAACTTAGGGAGAATGAAGATGAAAAATACAGTATGGGTCTCAGTTACACAACCTTGTTAGGTACCCATTTACAATGCAAGAAAGAAATCTCTCGCAACCGGAGAAAAGGAGAAAAACCCTGTGGGAAAAAAACCCTCTCCAAAAGAGAGAAAAGAAAACAAAAAAATGATGCATGTATGGAGGAATCAATCACACCCCCCAGGGACTACATACATCAGATATATACAATCAATGGCCCCCCATAAGAGGGAAAGAGAAAGACTATATAGCCCCCCCACAATGTGTAATCACTTGCAAAAATGGTAAGTACCTAAAGACAAAACATGATCCAATGTCGACAAACAACTTGTCTCCCCTTTGGAAGAAACAAAACCAAATACAAATGCAGGTATGCTTCCTAAAGAAGCATGAAAATGTATGATGGTTTCTTTGAAATCTTCTCATGTGTCGCTAAGACCTTGGAAAATGATGCCACAAACCAATCAGGAACATGCCCAATCACAATAGAAGGTGACAAACAATGTACCACTGGAGACTGATCTTGAACAATATCCAGAGACTAAAATGGGGTGACAACAGTTGTACCACAACTATCATCAAATAGGAGGGATATACTCTCAAATGTGTCCAAATCTAAAATATGAGATTCTATGAATAAGCAACCGATGTCCGACAAATAAGAATCCCAATTAGGAAGAAAATGAGATACATGTGATGAATCATTGGATGTGCGCAATGAATCAACACAAAATGAATGGTTCTGCAGAACACGAATGTCAGGAGTCTTAATCAATGACTTTGTACAATGAATCACTGAAGGAAAAGGTACAACAATTATCTCTGATGAAGAAGAAGGAGCATTTGAAGAACTCTCTTCATCCTCATCTGAAGACTCTAAGTAATCCAACACTTCAAACTATTGCATAGTAACATGATCATAGGGTATCCTATCTGAAAAGTGAAGAGGCACTAGATAATCTAAAACATGATCATCTGGGAATGGTTGAGTATCAGGATCTCCATGTATTTCCCATATTTTAATCCAAAGAGTATATCGACACTCAAAATTATCAACAACGGCTAAAGTGGCATCATCAATATGCATTGTAATGACTCTTAGGACATGATCCCTTTTGCAATTCCATGAAAACTTCTTACTATTAGTACTAGGAAGGGGAACAAGATTATATAGGTATGGCAAAAGATGAAACCATCTCAAGTGCTTCAATATACTATCTTTCCATTGTGTATAATTTCCCCTTTCCAACATAATCATAGTAGAATGCAAAGAAAACCTCATAATCAAAAATCCAAAAAAAAAGATAGTAACCTTCAACAACAACTAGAAACTCCCAAATACTGCAAATGAAGGTGAAACCGATATCAAACTTCAATGGAATAAAAGCACTACCAAACAAAAAAATGTGAGAGAAAATCCTCAACCACTGTAAAGGTGATGAAAATACCTTTCTATTGATATATGGTTTGTGAAAAACAACATCCATTTGTAAAAGATATGCAAAAATGAAAAAAGGGCCTATAAAGGCACTTCACAAGCATGAGCAAGCACTGAGGGCTCAATTCTGGTTGTCCATGTGACCATATCTTTGAGCAGAGGAAAAAAATGAATAGGGCCCCTTAATCAGCAAGTTACAATTCAGGGTAGACATCATCACCAAGTCAACACCAATCACAAAGTAGTCTTCGCTTGAGAGAGAGACTTCAAGTCACGTGAATCTTTACTCACAACATGCATAGAGAGTGTGAGGCTATTTCAATAGCCAAAGACTGCCAACACAAGGAATGTGGGACTAAAGTCCCCAGATTACATCCAAAAAGGGTGGGGATAGGCCCACTTCCCGCTAGGGCACCAAAACCCTAATCAAGTTATTTTGATTTGAAACTTTATAAAGTTCCAAAATCCCTCAAACAACAAATCGAGCCTCTCAACAATAGACAAGAGAGATCTCTCCACAGAAGAAAAACAAGCCTCCGTAAAAAAACTTGCCTCAGACAGGAGCCTCTAGAAAATGCCTCTAATAAAGAATCATGGCATGGAGTAGAAAGGAATGCCTCTTTAACAATGATCAAATCTCCAAATGAATTAGGAAACAAAAGAAATCATGGATCTCAGAAAGGAATGCCACCACAAATAGAAAATTATTGCCCAAGCAGCAAAATGTGCCTTTTGGTCACTGCACATAGGAGTAGAAAAAAGACATACAAAGAAAGAAGATCCAATTCGCCCAAGATTTTTTGTGCCACCTTCTCTCTAAAAGACTCGAAGGAATTGAAAAACATGCCTTAAAGAATTTCCTCCAGTGGGTAATTAATCCACCAACAATTTGCTTCAAAAAACAAAAGAGATAAAGCACCTCTTGCCAAGAATACTCCAAGCTTTATGAAATGAATCATGCCTCTCTGGAATAGATTGCAGCCTTGCAAGGAATGATCAAACACCCCTTGTAGTTGTTGTACCACTTCATAATAGAAAAAAATGGTAAAAAAAAACAACCCTCACAAACTGCCAATCACATGCCTCCAAAATTGCAAAACGATCCCTTCAAGTTTTAGCCCCTTCAACGGGTTTCAAACTAAGCCAATGATTAATTTTTTTTTGCCTTCAATAGAAGATGTAACCATTCCGGCCGCCGACGCCTCCAATCTTCCTTGAATCGCAGGTCACCAAAGGAAGATGAAGATACACAGGTTTGAGCAAAATACACCTCTCAAAGGCACTGAAAAAAATGCCTCCTCAAAGAAAATAGGTTTGCAAAAACTAGATAGAGATTCACGCCTTTTTCAATAAAGCGAGCCCTCAAATAGATTAACGGGATTTCAACATCACTAGGAACAAAACACCTCAACCAAGTGCCCAACAATAGGAAAAAAATGAATGAAAAAGAGGCAACTTTGAAAATTTTCAAATGCCAAAATAATTAATCCCAAAACTCTGGTGAAAAATCTTAGGAAGGAGTTGTAGTGGGTGGCTTCGATACCATGATAGAGTGAATAACCCAGGATCAACAACTGCATAAAACCTTCATGAAAGTGAGAGAGACAACATTTCCTTTTCACCAAACAAGGAGTGTAAAATATGAGATAATTTACACAATGTACAAAGTGCCTTAAAAAGGCATGAAAGGTAGGTGATGGGTGAAAAACTTCCCAACACGGGAAAAAACTAGAAAGATAAGTGCACTAATAAACTAATTTGCCTAAGTAAACTTAAGCAAGTAAATATGATTTACTCTAACAAAAGTATTGAATAGTACCTGAGTGGCCAGCTCAGAAGACTGCTTCACTTAACTAAAAACCAGATCTAATTCAGATTCTCATACATCCATAAGTCATACAACACCATTTGTTATACAACACGAGATATTAGACAATTTTTTTTTTCAAATTTTATTCCATAACTTCATTGTAACAACATATCCTTGGTCAACTAAAAAACTACTAACTACTGAAAGTTTGTAACAAAATCAACTAACTAATCTATGAGCTCATCACCCAACTTTATACAAAATGGGGAGAGTCTTATTCAAACTGCCAACTAACTAACTAACAACATTCATAAATATCACTCCTAGATATGTAAGGAGGTGAAATAATGATTTGACTTATTCTTCTAACCAACTAGAAAAAGAGACGTATTCAGATAAAGACAACATGCATGTGAAACACATGGATAACTATCCAATATTTAATAATAGACATCTTCCAACATTTATTCTTCTATAATGACCATGTTCAACTCCATAGTTCCCTACACTTGATTAGCTTGAACTCATTAATCCCCTACTCTGCAACTTGGTACTTGCTATAAATACTCCTTCCTTTCCATCGCGTGTTAAGCTGCAAAAGAGTTTAGCCCATCCAACACATATACATAGCTAACTACCATAATAAAATCATAGCATCCATTCAAATACATATATATTCATATTTAATCCATGCAATTATATGAATAATTCACCATATTTAATTTTCACAAAATGGGTTCAAGGTGGCAAGGTATGCATAATATGATAACATACTATGGAGATATTGTCTGAGAGATACTTCAAAAACATAAGTAGATTTTCTTAAAAGTACATAAAGAGCAATAAAAAGATGTTAATAACTAGACTCATCGTACTTCAAGGCTTACGTGTTTTTGAGTACTTGTGCTTCCCTTATTCACATGTATGCTTGAATTATTCACTGTATACTTATTAATTGGTTAGCCCTAGCATTGATCATTGTTGTCCTTCATGGTTTGTCTTTAATATTTATTGATTGATGCTAAACAACTTTATTAGTTGATGCTAAACAACTTCAATATTTCTAGGAATACTAGTAGACTTAGAAATTACAAAATTGCACAAATTGAAAAGAAAAGATTAACTATAAATAAATGCATTGGTTATTAACTTGATAATTGATTAAGAATGAGTATAATATATATCAAGAGATGAGCCTTCTAGAATGACAACTAGGAACTATAAAATAGGCAAAGCATTCCCAATACTTTGAAAGCAATAATCCACCCAAAATCGCAACGAGAGAGAAGGCTTATTTAAGATCCTTGAGTAATGTATTTCCTAATGCTCCCTTGTTCTTACATATCTCAATTCGGTTTAATCCAAAGAGTTCCATGAAATGCTTTATCTAAAATAAACAAACACGTTTTCAATTGGTATTCCACAAAATGTTTCATAAAAAGATTCTAGTATATTTAATCTTTTGATTGGAACAACTCAATTAAGAAAAGGATATATAATCTTCACAACACTTGCAAAAAATAATATTGATAGTAGATGACAAGTAATTAACTTCTTGAAATATTATGATACAAACATTTATCTTGAGTAGTGTTTAAACATTTTCACAACATAATCCCCAAGTACAAAATGAATTGTTATGTTCTTGATCCATTAGCATATAAACACGTCGAAAGATGTTTATGCCAACTTTTTGCAATATTATTTCTTGTATAGGAAATGGACTTAGGATAAAGCATTATAATTTATAATACAAATAAGAAATGGAATCAAGGGTGGAAACTTTATTTATCACACCAAATAATAAATGTATGTGAGAGCATCACTTATTTTTCTTAGATTCCAATTTTCAAGCATAGCAAATCATTTCAAATGAAAATAACAAAATGTTTCATAACCAAAGATTTTAATTGAGGAAAATTAAAAATTTTCCAACTTCCACCATTGTGTGCATTTACAACTGGTTGTATACTGTTGTAAGGGAAAGGAGGATAATTAAAACATGTCTTGTGCTTGCTAGAATTGAGGATGATCATATGCTTTTTGTGCATGGAAAACTTAGACTTCTCAACTGTTGTGTGAATGTTTCTTTTTTTTATTATTTTGCATGTCATCATAAGGCATCAAGTCAGTTGAACGTAGCTCAGAGTGATTCCGTGTGTTTGGGTGTGAAAGAAGACCATGCCTAGCATAAACGTACCTATCAAGATGCGTTGGAATAGTCTATTTGGTCACACGAGTTGCAAAATGAAAGTTGCACCACTTTGCAACTTTACACTGCTTGCATTTGACACTTTTTCCATCACATGAAAACAACAAACCACAAGAAGACGACTTTGAGATAATAAAAACCGAGAGAGGTTATTGTAGAGGCACCCAATGCAATCTTGTAAGGTCATATAGAGAGTTTGTAAGTGTCATGGTTTCTGAGTAATATCCTGTCAAAGATTGTTACCCTTTTGCACTTTGGACCCTTAAGGGATTGAGCCGGCTGAACATAGCCTAGAGCGATTCCACATGTTTGGGTGTGAAAGAGAACCATTCCTAGTGTAAACGTACCCATCTAGATGCGTTGGAACAGTTTGTTTGGTCACATGAGTTGTGCAGAATGAAAGTTGCACCACTTTGCAACTTTACACTGCTTGCATTTGACACTTTTTCCATCAAGTGAAAATTGAACACCACGGGAAAATGACTCTAAGATAACAAAAATTGAGAGAGGTTATTGTAGAGGGGCCCAATGTGTTCTCATAAGATCAAATGGAGAGTTTGTAAGCATCATAGTTTCTAAGTAATAGCCCATCAAAGATTTATTCCCTTTTCCACTTTGGACCCTTAAGGGATCGAGCCGATTGAACGTAGCTCAAAGTGATTTTGCATGTTTTGGTATGAAAGAGGATCATGCCTAGTATAAACATACCCATTCAGACACATTGGAATAGTCCATTTGGTCACATGAGTTGGAAAATGAAAGTTTCACCACTTTGCAACTCTACACTACTTGCATTTGACACTTTTTCCATAAAGTGAAAACTGGACACCATGGGAAAATGACTTCAAGATAACAAAATGAGATAGAGGTCCCTAGCAAGGTGATCTTGTAGGCTCAAATGGAGAGTTCATAAGTTTCTATGGTTTCCGGAAGCAATAGCCCATCAAAGATTGCCGCCCCTTTGCACTTTGACATTTAAGGAATTGAGCCTATTAAATGTAGCTCGAGTGATTCTGCAGGTTTGGGTGCAAAAGAGACCATGCCTAGCATAAAAAATATCCATCCA
>VDFB02373365.1:34487880-34562691 GCA_007258455.2 Sequoia sempervirens
ATAGCAGCAAGGCAGTGAATTGTTTGATAAAATGCTTTGGTAGACATGTATGAAAAATGTGGTAGCATAGAAAAGGTAGTGAATCCATTTGGAAAAAAATGCTTCAAAAAAAATGTGGTCTCATGGTGATGGAATGCCATAACGAATCAATGCCATGACAAGCAAATTGCTATGGATTGTCATGGCATTCCATCACCATGAGACCATTTCTTTTGAGTCATTTTTTGAAACATTTCATCAAGCCTTTGTCTATGCTATTGCTTACTATTATGCTTTGATAGATTTTTTCCAAGCATCCATAGCTTGTTTGAAAAGACTCCATTTTAGGCTTTTAGCCATAGTAGCAAAGGTAGCAACCATTTGATAAAATGCTTCTCGGTAGATATGTATGAAAATGCGTAGCATAGACAACCGGCCACCATCCGATATTTATGTAGTTGTAGCACAAGTTTTGTGCAATGTAATCAGCGATATGAATATAACTAACAAAAATATATATATTTTATAATTCATGGATTGAACTCTATATTTTATATGCTCACCGTCCTCAGATGCTGGGTGGAAATGCCATTCACCTTTTTTAAAGTAGTATGCTATGTGTGATACTATCAACAATGTAATTATATACTGATTACTCTTTCTTTTTACATAATCTAACGTATTTCAAACTTTTTAGAGGCTGGCCGACACATCGAAGGCAACAAAGGCAAGACTAGAAAAGCACGGGCAACACAAACTTGGCTCTGGTGGTTATATGAAATTAGTCGCATGAATTTTAAGTATCAATAAATAAAATATTGCATCCAAATTATAATAAATTGAAAACAATTTTGGTTTTATCACACTATAGAAGAAAAATACATGATCTTCTGCAAAAATGTAGGGCTCTGAATTCAACAGAGTTCCTACAGAAGAGGACCTGAAGATTACCTTCCAGCAAGGCTATGGAGCCGTGGCTGAAAGCCTAAGAGTCTTGACTGGGAAAACACAATCTTCCATTGCATCCGACATGCAGGTAAATAAACTCAATAAAGTTTATTTAAAATTGAATACTAATTGTGCAATCTATTCAATATTAATTTCCACCATAAAGTAATTACATGCCTATTTGTTTTAAACATTCAAGCAATGATAATACTACACATGAAATTGGAATGTAGCTTGGTGAGGGTGGAGTAGAACATGCAAATGAAGGTCATGGTGTGCATCCTGGTACTTTAGAGCATGCAGAGTGTGATCAACATGTAGAGAATGAGCAGGCTAGAGAAGATCAGGAATATGATGTGGCCCCATCAGGTAAAGAGGACCGCTCTAAAGTTCTTTTAAACATATTTAATTGCAATTGGTGTATTAATTAATGTAACCTTTCGTGTTTCAACTTTAGAGCATGTAGATGGATCAACGTGGTTGAGCATGATCAGTTTAGAGAAGACTACACATGATGTGGCTCCATCGCAAAGAGGACCACCTCTATGTTCTCTTAAGCACATGTAATTTCAATTGGTGTATTAATAATGTAACCTTTGTGTTTGAACTATGGACCGATTTAGAGGGTGTTCAACATGTTGAGTACGAGTCTATAACAAAAGTTCAGGAACATGATGTGGACCCATCAGGTAAAGAGAACCACTCTAATGTTCTTTTAATTAATGAAATACTTGTAACAATAATAATAAAACATATCAGCTTAACATTTCTTTGTTATTGCAGCGTGCATCCCCCTTTGAAGCTGCAGAATCCATGTTATGAGCAGACATCACGCTGCGACATTAAGATCACGCTAGAGAAAAACTAAAGGGGATAGATATTGATTTAGAAAATGATACTCCACTTCAGCTTTATGTATCTTTAAAAAAGAAACAAAAAAAAAGTGATTGTAATCATATCATGACAACTATATTTTGATAATATGTAAAAATTGAAAGAATGAATATTATATGTTAATGAATGAATGTGAATATGTTAATTAATGAATGCTATATGTTAATGAATGAATGTTATATGTTATTAATGGATGAATGAATGTTATATGTTATTAATGGATGAATGAATGAATGTTATATGTTATTAATGGATGAATGAATGATTAATGCTATATGATTGGGTATGGAAAATTGAGAGTGATGTGAGGGAGGGAGGGGCCAAATGAGCTTCCACCGTCACATGGTTAGCCCTGCTAAGTAGAGAATATTAAACTATTCTCAAAACAAAGAGAAGCTCAATACAATGCAATTCTCAATATAAGAAATGCATCATTTGAAGCATCAAACCAATATGCAGTCTGTATGTATGACTAGTCGTCGGTCTCCACAATGGTACATTTCCACGAATGTTTTTTTTTTTTAAAATTGATGATTCGTCGCAATTTTGACGCAAACAACTAACGAATCAACAGAAAGGCTCGACGAAGTTTCTATATCTATGACGAAGATTTCATTGTAGCTGCCCGCAACTTTCGTCACAATTGCGATGAACTTTCGGTGTAGACACCAAGCCACTCCTTGCCCATTTTGTTGCATGTTTGACACACTTTTTGGTGTTCTTCCTATGCTACTCCTTGCTAGTTTCGTTAAAAATTTGATGAACTCTTGGTGTTGTTTCGATGCTACTACTTGCCTATTTCATCGCACATTCAAAGAACTTTTGGTGTTGTTTCAATGCTACTCCTTGCCCATTTCGTCGCAATGGCGATGAACATCTGCTGTTGTTTGAATGCTACTGCTTGCCCATTACGTCGAATTGGTGATGAAATTTTGGTGTAATTCGTTGGTGGATACACGAAGTTTTCATCGATAGTCTGACGTAATCTCTAAACATTTCACGATGTCGTTGAACAACGATTATTTTCCGTTATTTCAACATTTGATTCGTTGTCAGCCTTTTGATGAAAAAATAGCGACAAAAATATTTTTTCCATTGCGTCACTCTTTCGACAAAGATGTGTCAAACTTCCGACGAATGGCCGTCAAAAAATGGTGTCAAATTTAGTAGTGTCTCTATCCCAAACCCTAAACCCTTAAACCCTTAAACACTCAACCCTCAACTCTTAAACCCTAAAGACTTAACCCTAAACCCTAAACCTCAACCTCAAACCTTAAACCCTAAACTCCTTAAACCCTCCTCGGGCCTATCCTCAACCCAATACCCTCTACCCTCAACCCTAATCCCTCAATCCTAATCCCTCAAACCTTAAACCCTTAAACCCAATAAAAATCTCAACCCTAATCCCTAAACCCTCAACCCTTAATCCCTCAACCCTTAAACCCTCAACCCTTAAACCATAATCTCTCAACCCCTATACCATCTACCCTATACATTTGAACCTCAACCCTAATCCCTCAACACTATACCCTCAATCCTCTACCCTCAACCTTAAACCCTCAACTCTCAACCCTCAATCCTTAAAACCTCTACCCTCTACCCTATACATTAAACCCTTAACCCTCAATTCTCAACCCTCAACCCTTAATCCCTCAACCCTCAACCCGTATACCCTCTATCCTTTACATTGGACCCTCAACTTAATCCTTCAACCATATACCCTCAAACCTATACCCTAAACCCTCTACCCTCAACCCTCAACCCTAAACTTTTTAACCCTAAACCCTTAAACCTTCTACCCTCTACCCTCAACCCAATACCCTCTGCCCTCAACCCTAAACCATTAAACCCTAATACCCTAAACCATCAACCCTATAGGTCCTCCACCCTAATACCTCAACCCTATACCCTCAACCCCTATCCCTTTCTCTCTATCTATACATCTCACCTCTTTCTCCCTCCCCCTCTCCTATTCTAATTGTCTCTATCTACCCTCTCCCTCTTTCTACATACCCCTCACTCAATCAATCCCTACCACCCTCTCTCGCACCTTCTATCTATCTCTCTCTATCTACCTCCCACTGCCTCTCCATCACCCCCTCTCTCCCACTCCCTTTCTCTCCCTCTCTCTCAGGTCTCTCCTTCCCAACCCCTCTCTCTCTTAGGTCTCTCCCTTTGGCACCCTACCTAGGTAACTCTCTCTCCCCCCTCTCTCTATCTATCCCTCCCACCCTACCTAGATAAGTCCTTCTCACTCCACCCCCCTCTATCTCTCCCTCACTCAATTCACTCCCTCCCACACCCTCTCCCTCTCTTAGGTATCTCACTCTCACACTCCTTCTCTCTCCCACTCCCTCTCTTTCACACTCCCTCTCACTACCTATCTCTCAACTCTCTCCCTCTCACACTCCTCACACTCTCAAGTCTCTCCCTTTCACACTCTACCTACATAACTCTCTCTTTCTCTCCCTCTCTCAATTATCTCTCTCCCATCCCCCCTCTCTCTCTCCCTCTATCCCTCCCACCCTACCTAGCTATGTCCCTTTCACTCCAACCCCTTCTCTCCCACTCCATCTCTCTTAGAATCTCCCTTCCAACCCCTCTCCCTCTCTCAAGCCTCTCTCTCACTACCTCTCTACCTCTCTCTCTCTCTCTCTCTCTCTCTCTCTCTCTCAGGTCTCTCCGTCCCTCTCTCCCTCACACCCTACCTAGACAACTCTCTCACTATCTCTCTTAAAAAATTTCCTCCCTCTAAAGAGATACATAAATACATACATACTTACATACATACAAGCATAATACATATGTACATATGATCCTACATACATACAAGCATACATGTACATACAAACATACAAATATATAAACATACATTCAATAGAGTAGCATTTAACATTAAGAAAGGCATAATGTGAGAATATTATACCACACTCGTGTTGTGTCTTGCTAGAAATGTCTCACACAAATGCAAAAAACCATGTCAAAACTAAGATATATATTTGAGTACGTTATAATGCACGCGCATTATATCTTTCTTTAGGAATCCCTAAGCCTTAGGTTTGGTATTTTCCTTGGAATACCAACCCAAAGGCTTGGAGGGCCTTCCCAATGACTGGAGATGTGTTTTTGCAAATTCTACAATATTTCACATAATTGGGTTTGTGCTCACCATCAAGATTGCACATGTTTGAATGTCGAACAAATCAAAAACCTGGGTAATGTTAGGCTCTCTCTTAGCTATCCAACAATGTAATTTTTTTAACTTTTTGACAATGCTAAGCCTTTCATCTATAATTTATTTTGTTTGTGTGTCTTTTTTTTGGAAAAAAAAAATGTTTGGTGTTTTTTTCGTTATAAATTAATCATTCATCAAATTTTCAAATAAATTACATTTTTAGAAACTAGACTCCATTCTATATTTTTTTCTAAAAAAAATCAATTAGTTTCCAAAATTTGTAGGGGTAGCATGACCAAAATTCTATTTTTTGGGAAGTGTCTACTTAGAAAATTAGTAAAAAGTCAAATATTCATTAAAAAATATCAGAAAAATCATGCATCAACTACATATTGTTAGCTAATTTCTCATTGGAGAGATTTTAAAAATACTAAAAAAAAGTTCACCATGCTAGGGACGTACAAAAGTTTCTATGTAATATTTTTTTGACAAAAAAAACACCAATTTCTATACCTCCCTCTTTTGAACACCTTAGTCTCAACCATTTTCAAAATAAATTAGTAGTTTACAAAGTAGACTCGGAGAACTTCGATCCTTATTTTTGTTGCATCTCAAAATTTTGAGTGTAACTATCCTCAATTTCACATCCAAGGTCAATATTTATTGATTTTTAAAAAGTGGCCACTTAAGCCCCCCTTTTGGCCCCCCATCTTTTTGCACTTACCCTATATATATTGAAAATTAATTGCTAACATGCATATACATATCTTAATTATTTATAAGAAGCAACCTTAATATAATTTTCAGAAGAAACAAAACAATAGTATTCACCCTACCTATACCTAGGCATGAGTATCTAATTTAATTTAGTTTCTTTTGTAATGCCTCTTCTACCCTAATCTCACATTTCATACCCTAACACCCTTTTCTCTTTATTGTTTCTTGTTTTTGTAATGTAGAAAATTTTATACCTTTACAATTTCACACTATATTTGGTCCCCTAATTTATTTGAATTACTTAAGCTTTTCAATTTCCAAATTATGAATTCCAAAGCCTTATTATTTCCATTTTCCAAAAGGGGAACTCTGAGATGAGGATCATTAGTGTGGATCAATTACGCTTAATCTATGATGAATTGAAGCATAATTTACCCAAATAAACTTGCATCTACCAAACAAGATCATTCAAATTGAAAAGATTAAACTAAGAATTTATACAAATTGAAAGTTACAAAGTATAAAATAGTTAAATTCATACTCTAACCCATTTGAAACTTATCATGTTTTAGAATTGATGTCATGTTGATGTGAAACGACGATCCATTCACAATCCTGTGATTAGTGAGCCTATTTTAGTTGATTCTGTAGACATGCAAAATTAGCATTATGCATTCAATTAGGTCCATTCATCAAGTAAACCAAATTCACATCCATCCACTCATCAGGTAAATGAGGTTCATCATCCATTTAAATTAAATAAATTAACTTTATTTGATTTAAGCCTGTCATTACCTCATTTGATTAAATAAATAAGTCTTAATCAAACCATAACATTTCATCTTTCATAAACAATCTTCTAATCTCATCTCATACAAATTAATCCACTTTTATCTTGCATCATCCCTTTAATTAAATAAATCAAAAATTTATTTAATTAAATCTCAAATGCATTTTCCATCCCTTTTGATTTAAATAAATCAAATATTCAAGTCAAATGGGTCAAAATCAACTAATCATCACCTAAGCTAATCTAATCCTGATTTACCTAATCTAACCACCCATCACATCCTCTAGCTTTTCCCACTTGCACCAATAAATCATTTTAATTCATTTATAAAATCATCATTTTCCTTCAACAAAGCACCTTTTTGGAATATTCCCTCAAGTTTGAAAATGAAGACAAGTTGACTTGTCCCTTCTAACATTGCAATAAATTATCTCTTTCATGTCCCCCTCTCAACATTTAATTCACAAATTCAAATTTGAATCTCCCTCTCTTGGGCACATGGGCCAAAACTTGCACATTCCTCAACCTATGACAAGTTGACAAGTGGCCTCATCTCATTTGTCCACTCATGGAAACCTATTTAAGTAGGGCCCACCATCATGGAAACCACTTGTCAGGTCTTGGACCTTGACTTGCCGTATAACATCCTCCTAGGACGTCCATGGATCCATGCGACGAAAGCAGTAGCATCAACCTTCCACCAATGTGTGAAATTTACACATAACGGACAAGAAGTGACCATCCATGGAGATCCCGAACCTTTCTCATACTACAAAAATCTTGAAGTACTACAAAATCCCCCAAGTACCAAAAAATGATGAGGGCCCATCCACACCATACATCGATCCTACCACTCTCACATCCACTTCTGCGATAGAGACACCCGCCACTTTGACCATTCCCACCATCTCCGACATCAAGCTCATTATCCAAGATAACGGCTGTGGAAATTACAAGCTCCCTAATATTATTTTGTGGTAGGAGAGTTACCACAATCTCCTAGATCATGGGGATGACCGCAAATAAATGAAGCCTCCACATCCCAAACATCTCTTAAAAACTATCTCGAATTCACAAGTTGGGGAGACCTTGGCTGAGAGGTTATTGAAGTAGATCCATCTCACATGCTATATCAAGATGAAAGACCAGTAGCGGACTTACCAATGGATGACTGAAGCAAAGGTCTGCAAATGATGCTTGTAACAAGCTACAATAGAAATCAAATACTGGGACAAAATGACAATGGGATCATAATACCTATCATGCCAGAGATGCGACCGATAAAAAATATTGGCCTTGGATGTACCCCTCCGAGTATAACCATACGAGGCCGAAGTCCTCCAATTAGAGTGGCTAATAAACCTCGTCAACCAATTGTAGCAGAACTACGACTACCAGTATCCACAAGTCATGTTCTAGACAAATATACCTTTGATATAACTGATGTCTGTAGTAGTAGCGATGACGAGGATACCATGACCAATCTACCTATGTTATTTGAGGATACCACTCTTTACATGATTAGTACCCTATCTTTTGAAATAGACCATCAAAATCATGAGATTCACCTAGTATATCCCCAACTCATCAAATACAACCAATGAGGACCACTAGTTCTTGATACATTTGAAAACGATGAGGCGCTCTTAGAATTCATGGGACTGTGAGATAACATTCTAGATGGGGATCACAAAGCAGGGTTTATAATGGAGTTGGACACACACACTTATTATAGGGAAACGATTGAATCCTTTAGTTGCAAAAGTGAGAAATTAAGAATAATATCCAAGTCCTTGAGTGAAAACCACACTGTGGCACTCTCTGACAAGAAAAAAGTTAAAATAAAGGACGCATCTAATGGTGAAAACCTCTCTGAGGCGCCTGAGGATGGGGGATTCAATCTTCCTTTAAGAGCTCTTCACCAGGAAAAGTTAGCAGTCTTGGCAGAAAAATGCAATCTAGTCAACCTAGGAACAGAGGAGACCCCATATATCACATTCTATGCGGAATCACTACTATCAGAAGAGCAAGAGCTCCTAGCAGCATTCCTAAGAGAAAGACAAATAAAATTTGCATGGAGTTATGCTGACATGCTAGGACTTGATCCAAAGACCGTGGTTCACCACTTAGCAGTGTATCTAGAAGCAAAGCCTGTCAAACAAAAGCTTCAAAAAATGCACCCTCAAATCACCCTGCTAGTCAAAATGGAGCTACAAAAGCTATTAGATGCAGGATTCATCCGATCGATAGACTATCCAGAATGGGTATCAAACTTGGTACCTATTTCAAAACCTGACGGAAACATCAGAATCTGCATAGACTTCAGGGACTTGAACAAAGCATGTCCAAAAGATGACTTCCCGCTTCCCAACATCGACATGATAGTAGACATGATAGTAGGACATGAAATGTTGTCGCGAATGGACGGATTCTCAGGATACAATCAAATCATGATAGCTAAGGAAGACCAACACAAAACAGCTTTCACTTGTCCATGGGGGACATACTATTGGAACACGATGCCATTTGGCTTAAAGAACACATGAGCAACATATCAAAGGGCTATGAGATTGATATTTCATGACATGAATCACAAGATGGTCGAAGACTATGTTGATGACATTCTAGCTAAGTCAAGAAAGAGAAAAGATAACATAGCAACCCTAAGTGCCATCTTTGATAGACTAGAGGAGTACAAGGTCAGACTAAACCCAAAGAAGTGCATATTCGGTGTACAATCGAGAAAATTGCTAGGATATATAGTGTCAATGAGAGGCATTGAGGTGGATCCAACAAAAGTAAAAGCAATCCTTGAGATGGAGGCACTGAGAACATTAAAACAACTGAGAGGTCTCCAAGGTAGACTCCAATCCATTCCAAGATTCATAGCAGAACTGGAGGACAAACATAACCCATATTCTCACCTACTCCACAAGGGAGTACCATACAAATGGGATACCAAGTGTGAAGAGGCATTCAAAAAAATCAAAGAATATCTACTAACGCCACCAGTTTTAATGCCACCAATCCCAAGAAAGCCATTGATTCTATACGTGTCAGCAATAGCAGCAACCCTTGGAGCTCTCCTAGCTCAGCATGACAAAAATGGAACATAAAGGGCTATATATTACATCAGCAAGACAATGGTTGGGCATGAGCTAAACTATTCATTCATCAAGAAAGCATGCCTTGCAGTAGTGTTTGCATCACAAAAATTCAGACATTACATGTTGGCACACAAAATAAAACTCATCGCCAAAATTGATCCTCTCAAGTATCTACTATCAAAAGCAATGCTCACAGGAAGAATGGAAAAATGGGTGATGATATTATCATAATATGACATTGAATATGTGGAGAGGAAAGCAATTAAAGGCCAAGTCATCGCAGACCAATTGGCAGAAGCACCAATCTATTCTGAGAACCCTCTTGTCTTAGAGTTTCCAGATGAATCCATTTTTAATCTCAACATAGCTAACCACTGGAAACTATAATTCGATGGCTCATACACACAACATTGATCAGGAGCTGGTGTTTTCTTTATCACACCACAAGGGGATTGCATACCAAGGTCCTACAAACTGGCATTTCCCTGCACCAATAACATTGTAGAATATAGGGCTTTAACCATAGGTCTTAGAATAGTAATGCAGTGGAACATCATGGCTCTCAAAGTGTACGGAGACTCCCAACTGATCATAAATCAAGTGAATGATGAATACCATACCAAGGATGACAAGCTCACTCCATACAAGAAATTGGTCAAGACTCTCAAAGAATCCTTCATCGAAATTACATTTGAGCAAATACCTAGAGCCAACAACAGAGCAGCAGACGCCATGGCAACAATTGGGTCCCTACTGGACATCCCCAACAATGTTCCAAAATATGAATTCCTAATATCTAGAAGCTTCTTGTGCCCACATCCGAGGTACCAGAATTAGAATTCATGTGCAAAATCATTGGTCCCAACGATCCTTGGTATCAAGACATTTATACATACCTTCGAATAGGAGTCATACCCGCTGACTTACCATCAAACCTAAAACAAACCTTTGTCAAAAAGGAATCCAAATTTGTCATCCTAGGAGATACCCTATATCATAGGAGCATAGAAGGAACCCTACTACATTGCTTAAATGCTGAGGAGGCATTGACTACTCTAACTGAAGTACATAACGATATCTGTGGTTTGCACTCGAGTGGAATGACCATAGCTAAGAAATTGCTGAGGATATGGTATTATTGGCCCACAATGGAACAAGAAGCACATGATTATGCCAGAAGGTGTCTACAATGTCAACAGCATGGGGACCTCACCCATGCTCCAGCTCAAGAGCTTCATCCTATCGTCACACCATGGTCCTTTTCGCAGTGGGGATTTGATCTCATTGGAAAAATCACACCCACCTCATCTAATGGCCACAAATTCATCATAACCACAACATAGTACTTTACTAAGTGGGTGGAAGCCATACCCATGATGTACATAACTAGGAAGCAGATTTCAAAGTTCATCTTGAACTATCTCATTTGCCGCTATGGTTTCCCACAAGCCATTATCTTAGATAATGGGACACCATTCAAGAATCAAGAGGTTCATGACTTATGCAAAAAATTCAAAATCCAACATGGCTTCTCCACCCCATACTATCCCCAAGGCAATGGCCAAGCAGAAGCTACAAACAAAACCATTCTGAAAATCCTCAAGAAAATAGTGAATGATGTAGGTTGTGACTGGCACTTACAGCTTAATCCCACCCTCTGGGCCTATCGAACCAGTATCCGCACGCCCACCGACACCACCCCTTTTTCCCTGATCTACGGATTAGAAGCAGTACTCTCCATAGAGATCGAGCTCCCATCCCTCAGGATATCACTGCAAAACCTCATCATAGATGAAGAATACAGAGTATCAAGACTAAATGAGCTGGAGCTAGTAGATGAGTGACGTATAGATGCTTTGAATCATTTGCAAGTCTATTAGAATAGACTCAAATAGAGCTATAATAATAAAATCAGAAGCAGGACTTTCCAAGTTAGAGAACTGGTCTTAAAAGAAAATCAAAAGAACATCCCAAACCCAAGCAACAAAGGAAAATTTGAACCCAATTGGCTGGGACCATTCGTCATCACAGTAAGTTATAAGTCAAGGGCATATCAGTTATCAACACTCGAAGAGGAACCTCTGCAAGAGCCCATGAATAGCTCTCATCTTAAAAAAAACTAGGCCTAAATCTAAGGTATAGAACCAAAAAATCCAAAAAAAATAGAAAAAGTCCTTAAAAAATGGTTACTTTGGAAAAAACCTCGCAAACAGGTGTCTTGGTGACAACAAAAAAAATCAAAAAAAAAAATCAAAAAATCAAAAGGATTGAAAATAGTAAAAAAAAAATCGTCCTCTAGTGAAAACCACTTTGGTGGCACTTTGGACAAGTACCTTGGTGAAAACTTGGCAAATAGGCACCTTGTGTAAATAAGCACTTTCCATCCACCAAGATCTTTACGACTTGTTCTCCATCATCCATCACATTCAGGTCTCCATTAAGCACTCATCCAATCACATTTGCACCATAGCTTGGTCCTGTGTTCGTATCATGATCCCTCCTAGTACTACTCGGCCCATCCTCAAAGTCAGTTTGTCTTGCCTTTAACGAGTAGTCTATTACATCACGCTGGGGGCATGTTCTCATTGTATCAGATTTGTGTATATTCTTAAAGTCCTAAATATCAAAAAATCGAAAACATCAAAATATTAGAAAATCCAAAAACATCATAAAATCAGAAAATCCAAAAACATCAGAAAATAAAAAAAATCCAAAAACATTCAAAACATGTCAAAAAATCCAAAAACAGGTCAAAAATTCAAACAAAAAGTCAAAAACAGAATCGTCTTGTCAAACTACAGGTCTCTAAGCCTTGAACATAGGCAAGGTTGATCTTTGATCCCCCGAGACACTTAAGTCAGTCCTTTAGGAGTCTATCATAATAAACTAAAATTTCATCATGTATATCTTCATCTGTAAATCGGTCAAGTCGTTAGTCGAACTACATGGTCTCTTCATATCTGTTGATCAGCCACCGAGGCCCCTAGGATAGGTCTTTAGGTTAGTCTCTTGGTCAAAATTTTAGAAAATCCCAAAACATTGTAAAATAAAAAATCAAAACATTTGAAAATCTCGAAAAATACCAAAAACAGCCTCAAAACATTGCAAAACTCCAAAAACATCGAAATATTTTAAAAAATCCATCCGTCTCATCTCGCTTTCACTCGCAATAACACCATCCATAATAAACTAATCATCATCCTCAACCTTTGGTGAAACAGTTAGAAGCAAGTTTGGCAGGTTAAACGGAAAACTCAAAAACGTCAAGTCTAAGGTCTAAGTCAGTATGTAAAGAAGTTGGTCAACTCTTCGCATCGATAGTCCATCATCCAAATAGTCCCATATCAATCATTTGACAACATCATGTCCTAGGATGCATCCTTCCTACAAGGGGCATTATTTATCAGAAAGAGCACTTTGGATAAACGAAATGACATGCCGCCATCCACTAACATGTCCTAGGATGTATCCTTCCTACAATGGGCATTATCTTTTGGAATTAGTTTCGGTTCTTATCCTTAAAAACACATTCCCTTTTGGTTAGTGGTATTGAAGAACATCAACTTGTTTGTGTGCTTTATCTTTGTCTTTTGATTTATCTTATTGCGCTCATTCCAAGGACCTCTCGATGATATCCGAACAAAGGAATTAGAGAGATACAAATGGGGCAACGATCATTATCCTTTTGTCTGCTATGCTTGTTGGACGTTCTTGTAAAATAACCTTGGCGAATACTTTCTTTGTTAGATATGTATAGAGGATATTTTGGACAGCTTGTTGACTATTGCATTGACTGGTCATACCTTTCTATGTTTTGGTTTGAGGTGTTTGAAACTTCTAAAATGCATCCTAGAAAGGTTTCCGTATGTCAGGTATGAACAGGAATACTCCTATCTATTTGTTGAGTCAAAGTCTATCACACTAAGTACCATGGCATCCTGGTCCTTTATACCATTGATACATCGTACTTATGCATGTTATCAAACATAAGGTAAGTGACCCTTTTAAAATCCCAATCCTTGATAAGAAAATCATCCATCTATCATCATCATTTCTCATCATCATCTCTCATAAAGTTGGCTTGTTGGATTCTCTTGTCATCATCTAATGTCTTCTTTTTTGTGCTAACATAAAATCACCAATTTATCCATCATCCATCCATCATGCATCCATCTTGCATCCACAAACCGTCAGCATGCCACATATCATTCATAGCATACATAATAGGAAACAACGATCATTTCACATGCAATGCATTTACATGTTCATCATCATAATATAGATCTGTTAGTCTAAGAATCTCATAAATCATATATTTGCATAAAGCATCCATTACATAATCATAGCACATCACATCATCAATCTCATCTATTTCACATCATATCATCATTTAAGTTGTTTAAAATAATATAGATTTGTTATTCTAAGCATCTTAGAACTATCTCATTTGCATTGTCATCCATAACCATCCATTTTGAACCTCTTTATCACGAGATCGACCCTCAAATTGAATCTTTTCACTCAATCTCTCAAAGGGGCAATGTACCACTGTACTTTCCGCTGGGGCATCCAAAAAAAAATCATAACTTTTTTGAATTTTTATTGCGGCAAGTTTATTCTTTGAACCAATGCAACAAGTACATTGCTTGAAAGAGGGGAAAAATGTAGACAAGCAAAATTAGTATTATGCATTCAATTAGGTCCATTCATCAAGTAAACCAAATTCACATCCATCCACTCATCAGCTAAATTAGGTTCATCATCCATTTAAATTAAATAAATTAACTTTATTTGATTTAAGCCTGTCATTACCTCATTTGATTAAATAAATCAATCTTAATCAAACCATAACATTTTGTCTTTCATAAACCATCTACTAATCTCATCTCATGCAAATTAATCCACCTTTATCTTGCATCATCCCTTTAATTAAATAGATCAAACATTTATCTAATTAAATCCCAAATGCATTTTCCATCCCTTTTGATTTAAGTAAATCAAATATTCAAGTCAAATGGGTCAAAATTAACTAATCATCACCTAAGCTAATCTAATCCTGATTTACCTAATCTAACCACCCATCACATCCTCTAGCTTTTCCCACTTGCACCAATAAATCATTTTAATTCATTTATAAAATCATCATTTTCCCTCAACAAAGCACCTTTTTGGAATATTCCCTCAAGTTTGAAAATGAAGACAAGTTGACTTGTCCCTTCCAACATTGCAATAAATTCTCTCTTTCATGTCCCCCTCTCAACATTTAATTCACAAATTCAAATTTGAATCTCCCTCTCTTGGGCACATTGGCCAAAACTTGCACATTCCTCAACCTATGACAAGTTGACAAGTGGCCTCATTTTATTTGTCCAATCTTTATCCCACATTGCTCTCTTATGACCATTCTTCCAATTTGAAAATCTATAAATTAAGGGCTGGTTCTTCATAAAAACATCTACATCTTCATGCAAAGTTACTCTCTGAAATTGAGAACTAATTTTTCTCTTCACCATTGCATTTCATCATTTCAGTTTTAGCAAGGATTGGGAAAGGTTCATTGACACATTTGACACCAATCCAATATGGAATAGGTACTTTGTCTTGCTTTTGGAATGTCTTTTTGATCCCTTTTGTTATTTGTTGCATTTCTTGAGCATTGACATTGTTATTTCATAGAGGTATTCATACATTTGCATGTGTAAACTAACCCCATTAATGAGTGTTTGAGATGGTTCATTTGAAAATTTATAGAGCTTCAGATTCTATGGAAGAGAATTGATGAAACCATTGTGATAAATGGATGAAAACCTAGTTTATGCTAAAAATGAACATGATGCAAGCCAAGTTAACATGATTTTATGCTACAAATGATCTAATTATGCTATTGCTAAGCTAATCTAAGCTAATTCTAAGCTAAAAGGTGGAAACCCTAATTCATATACAAACTAAGATGGATGCATGGAAGTCATTAATGGATGCTTTAAGCTATTATGCAACTAAAATAAACTAAAACAAGGTAAAAGTGATTAAAATATGAGTGTGAGTGCATATGAATTCAATAACATGAGTTTGCTCTGAAAAAGATGGATGATATTCAACAACATAAGTTTGGTTTGAAAAAGATGGATGATATTCAATAACATATTTTCTTTGAAAAAGATGGATCGATTTGTCTCCAAATAGTGACCTATTTATGGGAAAGCAAATGAGAAATGGAGGGTTGAGATTGAAAAGATTAATCAATGGTCAAAGATGAAGGAGATGAGAGACAAGGATCATGGATTCTCATCAACAGATGAGAATACATGATGATTTAATCAAGGGTTCACACTTGCCTCAAACAAACACACTTTTGGCTTGCTCACACATGTCAAAGGTGACTTGTTCAAAAGGTTAAAGGTTAAAACTTGTTTAAGAAGCTAAGTGAAAATATCCCTTCTTCAAATGATGGAGGAATAAGAATATTCTTTTGGAATATTCATTTGGGTGAGGAAAAAGACATTTTGCAAATTAAAAGAAAAATTTAATTGTACAAAACAAGGAGATAAGGAATATTCCAAGGGAATACTCCCTTTTTAGAGGAAAATCAGCTTAATTACTAATTAAACAAGATTTAATTGTGCAATTAGGTGATTTGAAAATTAAAGTGATATTCATTAAATTAAATGATTTAATGAATAGGGGAGAGATGAAATGAAATTTAATTAAATAACTTAGGGCTATTTAATTAAATAAGATGACTTTGGAAATTAAATTAAATTTTTTGATTTATTAATTTAATGAGATGAAATGTTAGCGTGAAGGGGGATGAATTAACCTGATTAAATTAATTAGGCTAATAGATGAAAATGATGCAATTAATAAAATAGCTAGGCTAATTTAATCAATTAAGCAAAAATAAAATGAACTTGAAGAGGAAATGATGTTAGTAAATCTATTTCAAGTGGATGATATCATTCAGGAAATTTTTTAGTGTCTACATTTTCCCCCTCTTTGAAGTGAGGAACCTGCTACTTCGGTTCAAAGAATAACGCTCTTCAGATTAAAACCACTGCTTAAATCAAAAAATAAAAAATTTATGATTTTTTAGATGCCCCACTATTGAAGGATAAAGCTGATTCCCTACATCCTTGATAAATCAGATGAAAATTTTGAATTTTGGGTTGATTTCTTGATAAAGGTTAGAAGCTGCCCCGAGGGTCCAGAAAGGCTCTCAGATGCAAGAATTATGCCCAAAATGAAAAAAATGATACAAAATAAGGTCCAAATTGGAAAATTGGTGAAAATGATGATAAAACCCTATCTTCAAGGTTAAATTAGGGCACAAAACCCTAATTTTCGTGCATAAATAAGCCAGTAAGGATCACTTTCAATTCATTTGTGCATTCATACTTAAGAGATTCTTGCTATTTTGAGCTTTGACCCTCTAACGAAATGGAGCGCCGAGAGCTTCCCAAGTGCATTTCTGATTGAGTGTGAGAGTTCCAGTGGCTTCCAGACATAGGAACACTGGTATGTAACTCCAAACCTAATTTGAAGTTTGACTTTTGGATGAATTTATTATGGTTTGAAATTTAAACTTTGGCTGCGTTGCTAGATAGCAACACCCAAATTGAAATCGACGATGTTGAAATGAATTATAGCGATGCATATGTATATGGCAATGCTAGTCACAATTTAAAATTAGGATTTCTAATTTGAAAGTGCAACACATACTTGTTTAGCGACACTTTTTTCTGAATCAGAAATTATGGTTGGGGTTGCCCAAGATTAAAATGTGACGCCCATGTGTTTGGTGACACATGTTGCGATTTGTAATTTTAAATTCTTTGGTCGTCACAATTTGAAATTTGAATATAGTGATGCTATCATAGATACCAACGTTATTGTGATTTTTGAGCTATAAATTTCAAATTGAGTGATATTTCCTTGATTTCATGATGTCATGTGTTTCATGGATGCAGGAGGTCATTCCACCGCTAATGTTGTGGTTGCACATACCCATTGTATTGGAGAGATTGAGCATTTTTTCAAACTTATTCTAGGAGCACCTGGGAGAGATTGGCCTTTGGTATGTTGCGTATGCACCTGTCATCTAGAATCACTTAGCGATGATGACTACTTTGTGTGAGAGATGGCACAACGAGACCTCGTCCTTCCACCTTTCGATAGGCAAGGTGACGATGAACTTGGAGGATGTTTGGTGGATCCTTCATTTGTCGATTCATGGAGATTACGTGATCTATGATGTTCATGCTAGATTTGATGCATGCCTCGAGGTTATGGAGATGGAGAACATTGTTTTATCTACATCACAAAATGACCTTGAGTCATACAAAGGTCATGTGTTGACCTTTAGGTTGATCATTGCAGCCATTATTTTAGGTTTGGTCGCTTTGGACAGACACAACAAAGAGTTTAGCCTAGGATGGGGCTTGGCGTGGCATAGGATGTTGCACAAGAAGACTCTTTTTTCCTGGGGCCAGTGATGCTGGCCTCTTTGTATCATGATATGCATGATTTTTTTTACTGTGATGGGATAGCCATTGGTTTATGGGTGACTTTGCTTCACATTTGGGTGTGTGAACATATCATCGTGCTTCAACCTATTGTTTAGATGATAGACATCAAGGTAGATGATCCTATGATCTGGCAGTACAGAGGTGCCATTACACTGAGGGACACTAGACAGATTGGGCTCCCATATTAGCGACGGGTCATTGGTGATATGATAGTTTTCCGTTGGCGCCCGTGGCTATAGATTCCACCATGGTTTGATGATGTATAGTAGTTATAATTTTCTAGGTAGACCCAATACATGCAGGGTCAGGAGTATACTATTATTGAGTAGTATTTACCAGATAAAGTGGCTTGATAGTTTGGAGAGGTCCAAGATAGACCTAATGATGCATACAAGGCCATTTTTCTAGGTTGGCCAAAGAGGTTTCCACATAGGGATTGACCATTCTAGCTCCCAAGGCAGTCGAGAGCTTCAAACAATTAGCGACTTAGCCTTGGGCCTATGATTAGGGTTAGGTAGTAGCACAAACTACACCTGCATATGATGCCTGGTTCGTACCTCCACAATGGCTGATAGATCCAGTCGGTGCTCCTCCACAAGGGAGGCCCAGAGGTAGGGGGATAGAAGCAGAGGACAGGGTGGCTAGGATGGCCAGGATGGTCAGGTTTCAGGGGCTCCGTTGATCAGACAATGTACCTCCTCAACAACCTCTAGTTGTACAACATGGACCATAGCAACAGGAAGCACCACCACCTCCATTGCTAGATGCTATGAATTCATAGATTCAACAGCTGTAGAAGCAGGTGCATACTTTGAATGGTGAGCGGGATTGGGCCTGCCAATAGATTTTGGGTATTACTACTGAGTGGGATTAGGCATGACATCAGGTGGTTGCTAGTATGATTGAGAGAGATCAGGTGTTATAGTAGGTACATGCCATGATCAGAGAGAGAGACCAAGAGATTGCATGGTGCTAGCAATTAGCGGCTATGATGGTGGCCACTCATGGTTGGCCAATTTTAGCCAGATTGTATAGAGAGGCTGTGATAGAGGCCACATATTATAGGCAAAACTACCATCGAGATGTAACATAGGAACTCAGATAGCTTGATTTTTTGTAGCACAGTGATGCACGACTGAGAGTAGAGGATCAACCTAAGAGGTAGGCCGAAGAGGGTAGTAGCCATTATGTATAGACACTTTTGATTTTGTTGCTCGATTCTTTATCATAGATATACATTCATGGGATCCTTTCTGATAGCCTTTTGGATATTTTACTTTTGATCGTTATACATACATTGATCCAGATTTTATACCATGGCATTCATTTTTGATATATATATGATACAGATACAAATGATTCATGATGTGTTCACTTATTTCATGTTTATGGATTCATATGATATGTAATGCTTATATTATGTATGGATGCACTCTACTTATTTCTATATGATATGCAATGATTATGATATGATATGGATGCAATGTTGTGTTCTTTTTCAGTATCTTTTCATGATATGCTATGGAATGAATGGTATGTGATGTAAATGTTATGGATGCAAATGATGTGGATGTATTTATTTTTGTATTTTCTATTCATTTTTAATGATGATGATGTATCCATATGGATGTATAGATGCAAATGCTCAAGATATGCAATGATTTACGATGCTTAGAATAACAAATCTATATTATTCATCACAACTCAAATGATAATGCAGAATGTATGATATGATATGAAGTGATTATGTTGATGAATGCTATGATTATGAGATGCATGTATGCTGATGGTTTGTGGATGTAGGGTGGATGCATTGATGATGATTTTTTTTACTGTCATGATACTGGGTTACTGCAGAGAGAAGATAAAAGAATAAAGAATGAATGACTGTTGATTTTGATGATTGCTTCAAAAGATCCAACAAGTCTATGATCCATCAAGACTTTATTAGACATGGTGATGAGACAATGCAAGATGAGGATGAATGCAGGATGATGAGATGCTCACACTTCAAGATTGGGTTTCTGTCATTCCTTATTGTTTGATATAACACATAGACATGATGCATCAAGGTATTGATAATCAGGATGATGTTGTATCTTAGTGTAATGGAATTTGATTCAACAAACATATATGATAGTTCTTGTTCACATCTTGATATACGAAAACCTCATTGGAATGCAAGTTAGAAAATTAGAATACATTGGACCAAAGCATACACAATAGTCAACAACATACTCCAAACAACCTTCCTACACATAACTAACCAAGTATGCGTCAAGATTATTTTAAAAGAGTACCCACAAGCACAACAAATGAAAGATAATCATCGATGCTTGATTCCTTTCTCTCTAATTTTTTTTTATAGACATCATCGAGAGGTCCTCATAATGGGTCATTAAGAAAAATCATAAGAAAAAATCAAAGACATCAGTCAGTTTTATTTATATCTCTTGCCTAGTTTAAGTTTAGCTAAAGTGATTTCTGATAGTGATGTCCATCACAGGAAGGATATATCCTAGGACATATTGATTAGAGGTTTTTTTGTTGTTAGGATGATGATGCTAAAATGAGCTGTTGATATAAACTTCAATGACACATCTACCTATGATTTATACTTAAGATTTTAACTTTTAGGTTCTCACTTTACAAATTGTGACACTTGTTTTCCACTTGTTTCATCAAAGGGTGAAGGTGATGATCGATTTATTATGGGTGAAGGTTTATTACGGGTGAAAGTGAGATGGGATGGATGGTTTTGAATTTTTTGGAATATTTCAATGTTTTTGGTATTTTTGGAAATGTTTTGAGGTTGCTTTTGGTCTTTTTGAGAGTTTATGCGAATGTTTAGGATTTTTATATTTTTTGAGCCTATTTAGGGTTTTCTGAGATATTTGAGGCTTTTTACATCTTTTGAATATTTTCTATTGTTTTTGTATTTTCCATTTTCAAATGTTTTTGTGTTTTCTGAATATTTGGATGTTTTGGTTTTTTGAAGATTTTACCAATGTTTAGGGGTTTTATGAGAATATTTGGATGTTTTTGTTTTTTTTGAAGATTTTACCAATGTTTAGGAGTTTTCTGAGAATTTTTTAGTTTCAACCAAGAACCTAACCTAAGACCTATCCTAGGGGCCTCAAGGGATGATCAAAGATAAGCCTTACCTACGTTATACACAGAGACCACGTAGTTCGACTAACTCAACCTATTTAAAAAATGAATATATGAATAGATGAAAGAAGTCAATTTACTATGACAGAATCCTAAAGGACTAACCTAGTGTGTCTCAGGGACACATCAATGATGGCCTTGCCTACGTTCAAACTCAGAGACATCGTAGTTCGACAACAAGGACCGCTTTTTGGATTTTCGATGTTAGACCTTTTTTAGGGATTTTGATTTTTTTGGATGTTTTGGATTTTTCCTTTACAATTTTTTAAATGTTTTTGGATTTTAGCTATACCATATTTTGCAAATGTCTTTGGGATTTTTTGATGATCTCTTTATTATTTTTTTTTGGATTTTTTATGAGATTTTGAGGAAAACAATACCTAGATAATGATGTCGATGCCAGACTGTGTCGTAGAAAAAAGTACCCTTTTCTTGACATGAGATTAATTAGACTTAATGAGTCCTTGATTTAGGTGTTGTGAGGCATATTATGTGCCCATACTAGGTCTTGGACCTTTCAAATTAAATAAAATATGTTTATTGACGTCTTGTAAAGGTGTTGTAGAGTCTTGTAAAGGACTTTCACACTTTTCTAGACCTAATGAACCTATTTCTCCTTAATTCAACATTATAAAACATATTTAATTACATCATCACATCAATATAGAAGGCTTGTAAAGTGAATTTAATGTTAAACTAGTGTTGTAGTGTGTTTTACACATTCACATTGGTTCTTGTGCCTTCCTAAGTTATGTGGACCTCATTTTAGTGTTGTAAAGTGTATTTAATTACACTTTCACATTTAATTGTGTGTCCCAAGCCCTATTTTAAATTTACATAATCATTAATAGGCCCCTATTAACCCATATTGTGCATCTCGAGGTATATTTTGATCAAATAATTGACATAGTCATCATATAAGCCTAATTTTCTTACTTCTCAAGATTCCAGCTAGCAAAAATGACCCCTGTGGGACCCATTATCCATTAGTGGCGAATTAGTCCCATCTAGGTGGGACCCATTCTCCATTAGTGGTGAATGAGTCCCATTTTGAGTCATTTTTGGGGTTTGAGTGGGAAAAAATAGGTTTTAACTTTAATTTTTCTTCATGTCGGCCTGTGATGAGGTATTAACGGGTAAATAAGATGAAATTCTTATAAATACAACCTTATAATCCATAATTTACATCTCATTCTCATTATTACATCTCTCATCATTGTTTCATCATCTATCTTCTCATTCAAGTCAAGCAAGCTAGGGTTTCTTCATCTAAATTGCTCCCTGAGACATTCAAGGGCTGAATCTTCATGTTTTGTTATATATATACAAGATAAAACATCATGTAAAGGTAATCAATTCCATTTTTCATGTTTCATTCCATTCTTTCATCATTTTGGTTTAATTACCTAAACGGGGTTTGACCAAGGAAAAGCTCCATGCCCTAACAATCAACAATTTCTCTTTCTTGTATTGTTTGTATGTAGATTTAGGACTCTTGGAGGATTAAGAATCATTGAAGATTATATTTAAAAGTTATTCAAGTCATCTCTTCATCATTCAAGTCAAAATATCAACAAAAAGTCACTTTCAGGCTCGAATACGACAGTTTCAGAAGCAAACATTTGTAGGAAGCAGAAGTGTAGACTGAAAGCTCCATAATTAACCTTTGAATATTTAGAAATTCAAAAGTTGATTGATTCACCATGGGTGGTGAATGAGTCCCATTCTAGGGTTAGTTTTTGGTTTTCTACATTTCTAGATACCCTTTTGTCCAAAATGGGCTCTGGTTCAGTTTTATAGAACTGGGACTGATTCGCCCAGGATGGCGAATGAGTCCCTCCAGGCCTAAAAATCAACATTAGAAAAATTTCAAAGCAATTTGTAGTCTCCTTCAAAGTTCTAGGTGCACATTTTAAGTTTCATTCATTTCTATTTAGCTTTGCATTTGTTTCTAGTTCATTGTTGTAATACATAATGTGTTTTCAAACATCACTTGTTTCTTAGGTTTTTCATTCATATTCTATCAATTTCATAGCTTAGCTACACTTAGTTCATTCCATTTAGCTCATACAACATCATACACATCCTGATTTGAGTGATACATAAGCATTTTTGGCCCTATCTCTCTCCTTTTAGGTTAAAAACCCTAGAAGTGCAAGAGTAGTCCATAGGGTCCCAAAAATCTATGTTTCACACACTATGAGGTATAAGACATGGATCAAGAGTTATTTGAAAGCAAGAGTGCAATAACCTACCCCCAGTGTCTAGCAATTATTCATAATGCAATGACTAACCAAGATAGGTAATGTATATGCGAAGATTTTGGCAAAGTTTTAGCATGCTAGATATGGGCCATGGGACTTCACAAGATAAAATGGTAAAGAGCCTATCAAAAGTTTTCCATGAGTAGAGTTGAAATATACGCCAAATCATTGTCAAGATCAAGATAAAGTGGAATATCTAGATAAATATGGATTGGATGGATGCAGGGAATCATTAGATTTATCATGACAAGGATGAGATGCTTCTATCTGAGAAGGATCATATAGACTCTCAATTCTACTCATGATGCCTATTTTCTAGGTTTTCATCATAGTACTTTCCCAAAGTGCCACCATAGTGGTTTTCACTAGAGGATGATTTTTATATACTATTTGATTGATATTTTTTGAAATTTTACCCTCATGTTGAACCACTTGGTGGTACTAATGTATAGGCCACTATCATAACATGCTAGCAGTATCCTTCTTGAAGAAGTTGCTTTGCGAAGATATGAGCACTTGAATGAAATCTTGAAGGACTTTGATATGCCTTGTGGATACTAGAATTAACCTTTTCTATGTATGTACATCATGATAAAGTGACTTTAGAATCCTTATGGTGAAGGGTAGCTACCAACACATGGTCAATGTGAGAATTAGATATTGTGAATGGAGTGTATGGTGACATGTATGAAGAAATATGAGATGGATTGGTTGATGGTTTGGAACCTTTGACTCTCAAAACTTGGGAAGATGAGTGATGATGGATGGGGATGGATTTTCTCATGGAATTAGGACCAACCACTTGATATACTTTTTTCCTTACTTGAGAAGCCTTCTTTTGTATTTGAGGACTCTTTTGATGGATACATTTCCCTTTTTGATTTTTCCCCATAGTTTCTTTGACTAATGGAGTTTTGGAGGGATGATTTTATTTATTTTTCTTTGGTATCCATTTGTATTTTCTTTTTCCTTTTTGCTTGATTGCTTCATTTGTTTTGATGATCTTCACCTTGCTTTGATAGGAATTCTTCTTTGTATGTTGGTCCCAATTTGTGTATGATATTATTGGTGAATGCCAACTAATGAGATGGCTAGTTGTAGAATTAACTACATTTTCATTATAAGGATCCTCCATGTCCCATATGTTGATGTTTTTTGTAGACAAGATTTCCCCCAGTGTTGTGAAGGTATTATCAATACCTAATCCTTTGCCTGATAATGTATCCTTTGATTCATAGCCATTGAATAGGACTTTGTCATGAACACATGATATTGCTAGGGGTTCTTGTTGTTCAGGAATATGAATTATTTGCTCTGGTTCTATGAAATTGTTCTTGGATGAAACTGCTTCAAAAGATGTTGATTCTAACTCAAAAGATGTCAATGATGCATAATCACTATAAGAATCAAGAATCTTGACTGTTGCTTGCTCTTGTGTAGGAATATCAAGAGTGGGGGACTCATATTTTGGATGAAGAACATCTATATGTCTATCCAAAAGAAACATCTTAGGAGTGATATTGGGGACATCTTTGGAGTTTAAAATGGTTTGGAAGATGTATCTTAGTTCTTTGTGAAACTCTAGGGATAGGGGTTCTTGATCTTGACTTGATTCAGAATAACTTTTGTTATCCTCAAGAGCCTCCTCTTGACATAATCCTATGGTGGATGATATATCATTGGTAAAAGACTATTCACAATAGTTTGTAGTTATGGATACAAAAAGGGATATTTCTGGCTCATTTGGAACTTCTTCAACATTCCCAATCATTGAGTCATATGTGGGAGAGATATCACAATTTGATATCCACTTGATGTCATTACGATATAAAATAGTGCTAAATAATGTTGATAGGTTTGGACTTTGTTTTAAAATAGTATCTTGATACATATCTGATTCATCATAGACAGTGTAAACATGTCCCAACATGGTATCCTAGGTATTGTTTGAAGTTGAAGCCTTTGTCAAATCTTTTGTTTTTCCATGATCAAGCATAGGGTTCGTGTACATTTTCAACTTTTCATTCCTAGATTTTTGATTGACCTCGATGTCTCTTTATTCAATAATATCCTCTATTAGATGTTTGAGCCTAAAATAATTTTGTGTTCTATGACCTTTGTACCGGTGAAATTCACAAAAGTGATCTTCTCTATAGCGATGAGGTTTGATTTGTGGCTCTTGATAGTTTGAGAAATTTGGGAGTGTGATAAGGTTATACTATATCAACCTCTTCAACACATCTTCCATAGGTTCCCCTAAGGGAGTGAATTGTTGCTTAGGAGCATTGTTTGTTCTCTATTTTCTACATTGAGTGTTTGTAGCATTGATTTTTTGTTGATTATTTGGTGGTTGCATGTATAATTGTTGTGTATTCATGGTTTGGGTGTTTTCTTGTCTAGGAGAAGTTAAGACCACCTTTGCATCAACAACACCATCACTAGTAACATTCTTGTTCCTGGCCCAATAGTGGGGCTTGTCATTAAAACTAGTAAATGGGAAGTTGTCTTTATACACTTGTGTGTTTCCCTGTGAGATTAGGGATGCCTTAATGTTAAGGACTCTAGGGAAAAGCTCATCATAAGAGGTAATGCACTAAATTTTCAAATGAAAGGATAGATCTGGATCTAGATTTGCTATGATAATGCCCACTTGTTGTTCATTGGGAAGTGGCCACTTTATTTTACTAGCTCTTTGTCTCCACCATTGTAAGAAATTAGAAAAAGATTCTGCTTTGTTTTATCTAAGAGTGTACAGTTCTTCTAGACTTACGTCCATGTCAAGTTTAAAGGAGAAGTGATATATGAATTTGTCAACAATTTCTTGGAAATTTTTGATGTCGGGGGCAGTTGAGAAAACCAATCCATGGCAGGACCTGTTAAACTTCGTGGGAAAAGGTGCATCAAATAGGACTCATTATAGGTGACCTTCACACACATGACATTAAACTCTTTGATATGGTTCAGAGGACTTCCTCTCCCTTTGTATTTATTGAATTTGGGGATTTCAAAACTGGGAGGGAATGGTACCATTGCAATGTTTCGATCAAATGGATATGGACATAAGTTCTATGTATGGGGCTTCTTTTCCTTGCCCATCTGAAGGTCCTACATTTCTTGTGACAATGCCTTAAGTTGTGATGCTAGATAGTCTTGCAGGTTTGGTGGAGGAACATATGTTGGGATGATGGATGAGTTGTATGTTGGATTTTGATATGATAAGGCGTTGTATGGGGTGTATGGTGGTGTGAGATTCTGTGAAGGTGATTGAGGTGTTGATGTATATGTTCCCAATGTGTTTGGGTTGACGATGTTTTGTTGAGGGTTATAGTATAAACCCCGTTGTTGTTGTTGTGTGAGCATTTGTTGTCATTGGGCATATTGTTGAGCTAGTAAGGCTTGTTTCTATTGTGCTTGTTGTTGTGTGGCTAAGGCAACTTGTTGGGCTTGTTGTTGTTGTGCTACTAAGGAAACTTGCTATTGTTGTTGTGCTACTAAGGTTGCTTGATGTTGTTGTTGTTGGATGGCTTGCTGACAAGCTTGTTGTTGTACTACTAGAGCTGTTTGATGAGTTTGCTATTGGTGTTGCACTACCAAGGCTACTTGTTGTTGTTGATCTTGTTATTTTGCTACCAAGGCTGCTTGTTGTTGTTGTTGTTGTTGGACTACTTGTTGGTAAGCTTGTTGTGCTTGTAATGTAGGATCAATTGATTGTTGAGACATCTGTGATATTTTTGGGTGTGTATGTTTTGAGTAGGTAACATATTTTTGATTAGAGGTTGAGGGTTCCCTTGGTTCAACATTCCTTGCAAGATAGTGGATTGAGGTAGAGGAATGTAAGTTTGAGGTCCCAATTGATTTTGCATGGTAAAGGGGACCATGGGAAATGATGAGGATGATGCCATTAGATTTTCAGATGGTAATGACATATTAGGACCTTGAGTCCATTGATTAAAAAGGTTCCCTTGTTGTATTTGAGGTGTGACTAAGGTATTACCTTGGTTGATGGGATTCGTAACCAAGGTTTTGTTTTGATTTGAGTTGATGATAGATGGGTTGATGTGGATGGTGAATTGACTTGAGTAGCTTGGGTAACCACTTATTTTGATGTGTCAATGGGGTTTCTAGAACCAATTTTCAAGGGTTGACTTTGTGTGAGAGTGTTAACTTGCCCTTTTTTTTTTACTTAAGGTACTTGGTTCACATTACCTTGCATAACATTAGGAATACTTGGGGTATTTGTGATGATGGATGAAGATGGTTGCACTAAAAATGTTGATATTGTTGTGGTGTCATGGAATGTAAGTGGTTTTGCAAAGGTTGGTATCTCACTTGTGTCTTGGGGAAGGTTGTTGGTTAATGGAATGGTCATTTTGTGAATACCCAAAGTTGTTTTTGTTCCTAGACATGAAGTGAGACCAAGGTTGGTTCCTAGCCGAGTTGCACAACTAGATGTTAGGGGTTGACTTGGCACAAGGGATGGGGTTGGTTGAATCATAGAAGAATTCAAGCCTTGTGTCAATGATTATGCAAAAAAAATGGGGAAATTGGAGCCATATTTTCTAAGGCTTGATGTTCCATGATTTCTTCTCTAGTAAGTCCAAATGGGTTGTTTGTGATATCTTCTATCTCATATGGCCCTGATGGAGATGAGGGTTGTTGCGATAGGGTAACATGAATTCTTAGATGATATTCTTGAGGATTTGAATCACTGATGGTAGATGAGATTTTGGTTTTCTCCAAGATTCTTTTTTGTTATGATCTTGTTGTAACCATAGTTATGGGTCAACAATAGAAGAGGTGTGTTGAGATTTGTAATGTTTGAACTCTCTATTTGACTCATATATAGGTAGAAGGGACGCTCTAAGTATTTTTGGAGCAATGATGATAATGGGGGTTGAAAAGGTGGATGATGTGGGAAGTGATCTTTACAAATGTTTTGGGATGACACTTTTGACCTATGTTTGATTGTTTGATGTTAGGATAAAATATGTTTATGACCTTGGAAATATTTAGGGTAGACTTGTGACCTTCAAGGTAAACTAGTTAAAAGATGATAACTAACTCAACTAAATGCATGGAAAAGGATTCATTTTACATACAAAGTAGCAAAGTTAGGGGTTGGTTTGATAAATTTCCAAGTCAAAAAGTGTTAGTGTATTCAAAAAATTTGCAAAGTTTGGTGAAGTGAAGGATGAAATTTGATGGAGGGGTGCATGAAATGTTTGACCCAATGTTTTTTTTAATAAGAAAGGGAAGCTATGCTATGATATATTGATAATAAAGCAAATCATAGAGTGTTCCTTCATGGTTCCATACATACAAAATTGGTATTAGCCCACCATTGGCGACAAAATAGAGAAAGCACCATATACATTTCAATTTTCATACAAAAAACCATTACCATCCCTTACTGATCTTCATAGAAAAGCCCGGAGCTCACCAAGTCTGCAAATGTATAGCACCATTCTAGCCTAGTGACCACGTCAATTCCTAGCCTTTGCCATAGAATTTTCTTCTCCACCAATGCCCACCGTCTGTGGCATTGTAGAGCCTCGCCTTGTGCATCCATGATGAAAGGATGAAAATCAACCACTACACCCAAATTTAGCATTGTTTCCACATCATTCGGCCAGGGGAGCCCCACACCTTTTATAGCGACCACCACTATGTCAATGTCACCAACTAGAATTGACTCCTTAAAGAACAAACATATTAGGAGCAAAAACCTCTCCTTTGGAAATTCTAAATCTAGAAGTGATGCCAAGAATCTGGAGGAAATATGAGAGTTGGCCCACGTTCAATTTTTTGAAACACAATATTCCTTACCGAGCACCATCCTTATGACCTCTGTGCAAAGGATATCCTTGTTGTGACAAATATATTTCAATCGCTTCTTCGAGATCTCACCATGGAAAGTAGCCTCCCGTTTCGTGCTTGAAAGCTGAACTGGAGTATCCATTTCGATGTCCATGAATAACAATGAAAGTGCCATAAATAGAAGGAGAAATGAAAAACACATTGAGTATCGGCTGCTAGAAGCTTCATTAATTTCCATTTGGACAACTACCAACTCATATGTGACAGGCTTGCTATTATTTCACACATACGAACCAAGTATTCTCTATTAATATCCTTGAGATAGTGAAGCTGGTTATCGCGAGAATGTCCCCTGTACGTCCTGGCTGGTCATGTCAACACTTAATCGGTCCTTTCCAATCTCCCATTCATGTGCTAAAATTGCCTTCACCTTCATCAACCCACATTGGGAATTGGGTCAAACCCATCCAAAATAAATCCTGCCTAGAAAGTGTGGGAGAGAAAATAGAGGTGCTTTCCACTTGCCAAGTAAGCCAACCCATGCACCTAATCTATCCATTTGGCATCCAAAATGTGTACTTCCCAGTATATGGGCCAATCCATTATTCTTTTCTAACCCCTTCATTGGCCAAGGCATCAGCCTCTCTATTTCCTTCTCTGTAGATGTGGTTTATCATAGTGTCTTCAAAAAATTGCATAAGCTCTATTGCCTTTGTAAGAAAGGCATTGAGTTTCCAATTTGGGGTGCCTTTATTTTTTAGTGCATTGATGACTAAGGAAGAGTCGCCTTCTATCTCTAACTTTGTAATACTAAGTTCTTTACATAGTTTCAGGCCCTAGATCAGTGCATTGAATTTAGCTTCATTGTTTGTGCCAGCCAAAAGTGCCTTTGCCAAAGAAGAAACAATAATACCTTGATCATCTCTGATTATGCATCCCACCCTTGATGGGCTTGGGTTTCCCTTTGAAGCCCCATCAAAGTTTAGTTTATGCTATCCTAGGCTTGGGGGTCTCCATACCATTGCTGCTCAGTCCGATGAAGATTCCATACCCCCATTCCCAATCCAAGGGGGAATCTAGAGAGAATGCCATGCTGCTCTTAGCCTTGCATCCCATTCCAAGAAGTGTTTGTTTTTCCCTTGGATATTAGGCAGTTTGGCATTCAGTGTTTCAAATAGGTATGCCTCAATTTTATTAATTAAAGAGGGAACTCATGTTTTTTTAACCTAGAAAATTCTTCTGTTCCTCTCCTTCCATATTTCCCATATGACTATTGATGAACCGATAGTCTAAATGTCTCCATATACTAACTTTTTCTTGAGAGTTGGCCATGCTAGGAACCAAGCTAGCAAGTCTGTATGTAACACACATGCCCATCCTAACCTTGCGCACAACCATCTCCAACATGCTTGTGCAAAACTGCAACCAAGTAATATGTGATTCATGGTTTCCTCTTCTTCCTCATAGAGGGAACATCTTGAAGGGCCCTAGAAGCCTAAACGTCTGAATTTTTCCGCTATGAGGATTTTGTTTTGTAGGGCCGCCCAAGAAAAGGTTCCTGCTTTGGGTAAACACATATTATTCCAACACAAATGCAAAGGTAGATTACTCACTGACCTTTCTTTTTCTTCATAGAGCTTCCTATATCCATCTTTTATGTTATACCTTCCTATTTTAGCACGAACCCATACAAAAGTGTCATTTCCCGAATGGAATGATAGAGTTCTAGGCTTCAGAACATCAGATAATAATTGAACTTCTCTTGGGGGTAGATCTAGGTTGGAAAAGTCTTTCCATTTCCAATCCGTTGTTGGGTTACTTTTTTCATACTGGATGTAGTCTTTGACCTTGTCGCCCCAGCATGCCTTCAATTCATGCTTTAGTTGTCCCCCATTGAATATGTTGTCCAAGCAAGGGTAACCAGCCTAGGAATCCTCCCAAAATAATGCACGACTACCATCCGCAATATCCCATGAGAGATAATTGCATATGAGGGAGCAACATTTTTTCATAAAATTCTAGATTCTAGACCCGAATGGAGGATTTGCAATTGTGAGGGTATCACCATTATTCCCATCTTTAATGTATTTTTTGTGTAAGATCCACACCCATTTTCTCTATGCCTCAATATGCATTCTCCATATTAGTTTGGCTCCCAAGGCCAAGTTTTGCATTTCTAGGTCTTTGAATCCTAGTCCTCCATCCGCCTTTGATCTACAAAGTTTTTGCCCAGAAATTAGGGCAATCTTATTCTTCTCCTCATTCCCTTTGCAAAAAAAGAGTCTCATTATCTTCTTGAGATTGTTTGTGCTTCCACTTGGTATACAAAGGACTGACATTATGGAGATTGGAAGGGCTGAGAGAATCAATTTGATAAGTGTGATTTGTCCAGCCCAGGACAACCATCTAGTCTTCCAAGAGTGCACCTTCACATTTGTCTTGAGATTGAGGGGATCCTAAAAACCAGTTGATCTCACCCCTTTAGCAATGGGAATACCTAGGTAAGTAAATGGGGATTCTCCTTTTTTGAATTCTAGAATCTGTAGAATTTCTTGTTCCTTCCGAATTGGGGTGTTTAGAAAGAAGACTTCTGATTTCCTTTTGTTCAATATTTGGCCTGAGGCAAGTGCATACTGACTAAGGACTGAATGAATGAACATTGCTTCCTTCCTTTTGGTGGACCCCAATAAAGAGGTGTCATCAGTGAATTTTTGATGCAACACAACTTGTATTTCGTTCATAACCTGAACTCCTTTCAATAGAAAAGAGGCAATTCCATGAGATATTGTTCTTCCTAAGGCCTCTGCCATCAAGATGTAGAGGAAAGGAGAGATGGGATCTCCTTGTCTTAATCCCCTAGATACTTCAAAGGGGCCTTCTAGTGTGCCATTGACCAGCACTGAGAATCTTGGTGTAGACACACAGTAAAAGGCCCAGTTAATCCATCTTCTCAAAAAACCAAAAGCATCCAATACTTTCATTAGAAATCTCCAGTCCATCGTGTCATAAGCTTTCCTTATGTCAAGCTTGATAATCATCCCCATGAATTTGTTTTGTTGTAACGAATGAATTGATTTTTGAATGATATTTATCCCATATGTTATGGCTCTCCTAGGGACAAAACCAGTCTGCTCTTCAAAGATTATTGACAGAAAGATTAACTTCAGTCTATTCGCCATGGCCTTTGTCATAATTTTATATATCATGTTGCAGAGAGAGATCAGTCAGTAATATTCTAAAGAATTTATTGTCTCCTTTTGAGGTATTAAAACAATGAAAGTGTGGTTTATTTCCTTAAGGAAATGACCCGATACCCAGGCAGTCACAATTGCCTTAGATACCTCATTACCAATCACACTCCTTCGTTGTTTTGTGTTGTTGTGGAAATTTTTTGTGTTTTTATCTCCTTCTTGAAGCCATGTTTCCCTGGATTTATGTCTCCAAAAGATCTCCTCTTTAGCAAGGACATCTTCATATTTTCCAAGAAGGTCCTTCTCCTTGTGGTAAGTTTGGGCGTCCATTCCATTTTTCATTATATCTTCTTCGATCAAGTGAAGTTTTTCCTTAATGCCAAATTTTGTCTCTAAAATATCTTTGAAACAGTCCCTATTCCATTCCTTTATTCTTTGATTTAACCATTTAATTTTATACACCAAACAAAACATCTTTGAGCCCTTGATACTGATTTTCAACCACCATTTTTCAATTAATTATGAGAAAGAAGGATCTTTGAATCACATATTTTCAATCTTAAAGGGTGAATGAAGAGGGCTCTTATCTTCTTGTATTATCAGTTGGATGGGGAGATGATCTGAACTAGCATACGGAAAGATGGTAGCCTCTAATGTACAATGAAAATTGTCCAGGCCACCCCAAAGATGGAAACGATCCAATTTCTCAACTATCATACTTGGTCCTACTCTTTTATTTGTCCATGTGTATATACCATTTTTTAAATTGATTTTGAGTAGCTAGTTTCTAAGAATCCAATCCCAAAAATCCAAATGAGATTGATTACCTCTAGGTATACCTCCTTTCTTGTCCTTGTATTCCAATACTCCATTAAAGTCTCCACCCAAAATAAAAATATCACTTATCTTATCTTTCAGAAAGTCTTTAATTTCCTGCCATAGGCTCCTTTTTCTAATGCATGAATTTGGGCCGTATATGTTTATTAGGACAAATTTGAGATTGGAATGCAGGCCATGAATTCTGCAACATTGTCACCCTGGTATTTCTAACAAGCTCTCACCCTGAAAAACCCTTGGATTCTAGAAGATGGTCAAACCCCCAAAGGTGCCGCTAGCTAGAACCCCACATCCTTCCTAGCCTTTGTATTTCCTCTTGATCAACTCTAGATCTTCTTTGCATAGTTTTGTCTCTTGAAGAATCAAAATATCCACCTTAGCTAGAGCCACACATCTTCTGGCTAGGTGTTGTTTGTTAGGGGAATTCATACCCCTAATATTCCATTTGATAATCCTCATGGAGACCCAAGAAGTGGGGTGCTCTTCCCCATATTCATCAAATCAGTAAGCTTCTTCTGCCCTTCAGCATCCCCAGCCAGTAAAATGAGCTCCTAGGCTGACTTCCTCCCCCTTGATTTATTTTTTCCACAATTTGGTTTAAGTTTAGAAGAGGGAATTTTCTTGACTCCTAAGTGGCCCTAAGGTGAGAAGTCATCCATTTCATTGTTTGAGTCTACCACAGCTTCAAGTAGCTAAAGCTGTGCAGGCATAAGTAAGGAACCTATAACTGTCTCATTGTATCGTTCTTCCATATCATTAGTGTGAATTTTGATGTCTTGATCAGAAAAATTATTTAGTATTGCATCCAGGGTGAGCGTCATGCTCAAATTTCTTACTTCACAGTCTAAAGCAACACCCGTCTAGGCCTCTTCATCCGCTAACAACTTGTCAGGCACCATAGGGACCACATCATTCTTGGACTCTCCACAGCGTCTGCCCTCAATAATGCTAGGATGCTTTCATAAATCTCTCTCCCCAAATCTTCTGTATCTTTTTTCAAGGATTCCAACTGTGATAGGATTTTTGGGACTACATTGTCTTTCCTACCCATCCTAGTCTTTTTGAGTCCAAAGATAGCCTTCGTACAGTAGACATAATAGGGTTTTGTAGTTTCTCTATTTTATCCTCCGATGAATCTGGCATTTCTGTACAGCGGGGAAAACTTTTCCCAAACCAACCCTCTTCCATGTCCTGATCAAGCGCTTTCTCGAAACTACTAGAGCATCCTACAATATAGCTTTTACTAAGAACACAACTATCCCCAGTTTGAGAGATAGAGATATGATGATTCCAGCTCCCGTGCTTTGTGTTGATTTTCAATTTAGTCAGGGCTTTAGACTCTAATTTTATTTCCATGAAAATTTTGGCCACACTGGATCTTCCTTTCATAAATTCTGCCTCTATCCCAACAAAGGTTCCTAGGGCACTCCCTATCTTTTCTATGGTTTTCACACACCAGTATTTTGGGGGAAAATGGTCTAGGGTAATCCACTGAGGATAATGTTTCAAATTATGTGATAACAGATCAAAATTTGGACTCCATTCTATCCTATAGAAGCAGTGACCCCTAAAGAAAATTGGGTCACCATGCAAAATTTTCATCTTAATTTTTTTGTCCTCGCATTCTACCAAGAAAAAATTATCAACTAAGGTTTTTTCTCATACTTGATTTTCATATTGATCAACAAGCCAGACCCCAATTTCCTCTGGAGAAACACCATTACCCATCCATTCGACAAACAATCCATAATGCTTCAGATAATCCAATTGGGGCTGAATAAAACTATTAGCAATCAACAATGTCAAACTTTGAATTGCGGCCGACGTAGCAGGTATCTCTAGTCATTCTTTTTCCTTTGGAACCCAAGCCAATCGCCCACCAGATTGCCCATTATTTTGAAATCAGGGGTTTTCCAGAGCCACTTATCTGCCTCTTCCTTGCTTTGCCCATGGTGGGGGGATTCCCTTTCATTTTTTCCCAAACCACCCATACCGATTGCAAACATACTTGTTATTCTGCCAGATCTATGTATCTTGCTCACAATTACCTGGCTCGAGGAATCTTCTTCTAATACCTTCTACCCTCCTATTTGGATGGAATCACCTTGGATTGCCACCATTCCGCTCCCACCAGGGTGGGCATTGTGACTGGTCATACATTTTCCTCCTTGACCAACCATCTTCAGAGACACAGATTTTAGGGTATCATGTCATCGACGGACATGTGCTTCAACGTGTAACCCATTTTTCTGATAAAATAGGTGACATCTATCCACCCATTCACTTTCTTCGAAAACCCATTGGTGCGAAACCTTTGACTGCGCTGCCTTCTCCCCCCCACTTTGATTTGAATCTTTGCGAGACTTCTGGCCAAACTTCTCCCCTTTTTGACACTCGCTGAACTTCAATGGCTCTCTCTACTTCGTCCCCTTGACATCTTGTGAAACTATGCCAATTTGCAACTCTGTGACTTCTTGCACCATTAGGAATAATTTTTTTTTTTTTTTTATATTATATATCTTATATTGTGTTTGACGCAATGTTGACCTAAAGTGAACCTTTGTTTTGCAAGACCAAGGTAGTGAGAAAAATGTGATACCTCTAAAGTGATGAAACCCTAAGAACTCAATGATTTTGGTAAAATAGGACTCAAATGATTTTGGAAATAGGACCCAATGATTTTGACAATAAAATTCAATGACTTTGGATAATGGAACTCAATGATTTTTCCAATGTTTTTCTCATCTCAATTTTCTTGTTTTAGGGAGTCAAAGTTTGAACATACATCAATGTGGGGTGTTCATTTGATTTAATCTTGGATTAATGAGGTTATTTTTACCACAAAAAACTTGTCTTGGTTATTTTTTCAAACTAAATGTTTATGTCAAAAACATAATAACTTTCACAATTTCCATTTTGTGAGAATCACAAGGTTGAAGACATAATTGCCTATGTTGTCTTTGGAAAATATGGATTTTGATATAAGTCAAGATATTTAGAAATCTCTAAGGATAGAATCCTTAGGACAATCAATAATATCAAGGCTATCTTCAAAAGATATCCATATTTAGGCCAAAGTGTTTGAGATTTTGAGGAAGATAGTGAATGTTTGTTTTTGTAGTGTTTTAGATCCAAGCAATGTATTCAATTGACTCGCAATCATTTACAACCCTAGGTTTGAAATGGCTATAGTTATTGAGTCTCCACTTGGATTTCTCTAAACACTAAAAAATGTGAATAGTTAGATATTTTGTGACACTGGCTCCCTTCCACGACACACACTTCTCGGGACCACCAAATCTCAAAATACTTAAAATTTAGATATCAAAAGGATCTTTTTTGTTTCTACAATTTAATACTACAAATGTGGGGCAGCTTCAGATTGACCATTCTTGCACCAACAAATATCAAGGATTTTTGGCTTCTAAACAAGGGTTCATAATAAGGGCTTCCAGTTTAGGGGGTGCAATGATAAACTCCATCAAGAGGTCTCCCAACCCTTAGAACAAGGGCTTTACACATCATAAAGATACTAGGTGAGAGCTATCATGTACTGCTTCCCATTGATCACAATTTTCATTGCAACCACACATTTATATCGCGGTTTGGAAGAGCTTGGTGTTAGCTTGTTACCACTTGGTTCGTTCCCTTGGGGTGAGTACTTTTTCCCACCAAGGTAGGCCTATTAGAACAAAATGATCTACTAAGAGGGGGGTAAATCAATAGATATTAAAATTTTTGGTTCTTAAAGACTTTTGTAGATTCAATCATAAACTTAGATGTATAGATTGAAACATGACCAAATATAATAACCACAAGAACAAGAGAGATCAACACATAACATTGGATATATGTGGAAAATTGAAGATTGGAAAAACCATGGTGATAAATGCTGTTAGGATCCACTATCCTAATCTAGCCTCACAAATCAAAGTTCAGTTACAATTTTTAAGAGATACAACCCCATGGAAGCTTCAACTCCCCATTTTAGAAGCAAAAACTTCAAGGATGCTACAACACCCTGATTTGAGCTACAACTCAATGAAAATGGAGGAAACTACCTCTTACAAAATTACAAGCTGAGATATGCATATGAGTGGTTCTGCATAAGCCTAAGATGCATTAATACACACAATACAATGTTTCACTTATTGCAACTTACACTCTGTTCCTGTAGCTGCACTCTCAACAACATATACTTTTTTTCTTCACTCTTCTCTACTCTGCGCTCTCTTCTCTATCATATTCTCAGCTCTACATCTCTCTGCTTAGCACTCTATGCACTAGAAAACTTCACACTTCTCCTCACATCTAGATTCAACACATGACACATGGCTACCAAAACACTTCAACAACTTTCTAAATTATCTTTTCTCATTGACTTGCATTCAATGCCTTGAGATTCTCACACATGATTAGATATTCTCAAATCTTCTGCTAGGATTTCCTTAGCTTGTAAACCTCACTAGCAAGTTACTTCTGCATCAATCCAGAAAAAAATTATTTTTGATACAGAGAATTTTCCATTGTTCTCTTTTTCAAATCCTAAAATATGATTGTGCATTTCATGCTCTCTTTTGATCCTTTGATCTAATTTTTATCTCAATCACTTCTATAATCTTTTTCACTACCTTGAAGATCAAATCTTCATTCAATTGGCCACTTGGTGCAGCTAGAACAATAAATTCCTTCCTCAGTATCGGTTACTAGTCAAGAACCCTTGTTCACACTATCAAACTATTATAGATCTCTTCTTTTGAATTATGGTCATCGATCTTCCTCTTTCGCACCCTGATCCTACGATCCTTATTCACTGTCGTGCCTTAAAATCCTAACTGTTGGATAAGTAGTTGATCAAATCACCATCATCGATCTTGCAACATTTTCTTAACATCATGTATTTCTTTGTCGAAGAGACATTCACTAAAGTATCATCTAAGTTCACCTTTCTCTTTGATATGAATCACCTTCAAGCATATGAGAAGAAACATGGGCCCATATGCCATGCAATTCACAATGAGGATGTGAATTTCCTATCAAGCAATCCCTGGTCACCATTTGTCAACATACATCACCATCGAACACCATCACCTTCTTATTAGATCCCACTTAGTAATCTCCATGTATCTTGTGTAAAGGAGACATGCTTCAAAGTCTTGCCAAACTATCAATGTCTCAATGATGGAACAAACATCGGGTTGTTGAGGAGACATCCTTCAATGTCTTGCCAATACACCAAAGTCACATTGATGAGATAACCATCAAGCTATCGAAGAGACATTCAATCCACTCTCATCAATATGGTATTGTCATTCTGATACCATTTTCTTCTACAAACAAGTAGTCGCCACACCATCATGTCACCACACGTCACCATCCAATATCACTTTCTACCATGTGTCCTTCTATCATTCACTCTTTGACTATACCATCAATGCATGTCAACCTTATTGGGTCCTGCAGACAACATCTCCTTCACATCGCCATGTCAGAGAGACATTGAAAAAGGTCTCACTGAGGCCAGTTAGTCTCATTGACAACACTTCCATACTCCTTATCACTCTATTGAGGAGACTTCTCCCAGACTCTCACCGATACATCAATGTCTCGCCGATAAGATAGCTATCAGTCTATCGAAGAGAAAAATCCCATTATCTCGTCGATCATGTATTGTCACTCTAATAAATTTCTCCTTACTCCTGATTGATCCATCATTAAGTCGCTAAAAATCTAAACTTCAAAACCTCTAGCAAAGGTTGTGAACTTTTGCAAACCCATGACATGCTGACATACATGATCATTGGGCTGTCAAAGAGACTCTAATGCAAGTTCCATCGACAAGTTCTTGTCACAGTGATAGAGTGACCATTTGACCATCAGAGAGACTCCAATGCACTCCCACCGAACAATTCATGTCACCTCGATGAACCTTCATCGAGTCATCAATGAGACTTCCACTTAACTACTGTCGACATTGAATTTTCTTCCCGATCTACTGGAGATGTATAACCTTTAAGGCTAGGTAGAGGGGCTGGTCAACCTCATGACTTCAATGACATAGGAGATAACTTATGTGACCAATTAGCTACTATTGATAGTCAACACCGAAATATAACTTTTGTGAATTCCATGATTGTAATTTTTGCACATGTAGGGTTTAACTGATAAATCCTAGACAAAGAGCATGAAAAAATGAACGCTGACATCTCCATTGACATCAGGACCTACAAAATACCTTTCTAGAAAGCTCTTGAGAAACCCAGTTTGAATTTTCCATCAGATTCACTACTCTCATTCACATCCTTTGTCACCATGCAGTCAATATCCTTTTTTGGATTTTCCCTTTTGACATCAATGACAACAATATTCCAACAATCTCCCCTTTGGAATTGATGGAAACACTCTAACTACTCAACCAGGTACCACTGAAGCTCTACACCAATTTGATTATTCATACTTTAACACAACAACTCCCCTTATGACATACATCTCTTCTCTTCTTAGCAAGCTTCTATTTTGTATGAAATTTCTCCCCCTTTGAGATCAATGGAAAATGGTACACTCTCCCTAAGGAAATGCTCCAATTTTGACAAACTCTACCACCATCAAATTGTTAGAAATTGTAAAACAAGATTTTACATGATTTGATCACATTTTTCTTAACCAGGGTTAAAGAAATGATCATGAAGCCCCCCCTTTTAACTTCAGACCTTTATTGATCTTCTCATTAGCTTTCTCCAATTCTTTTCTTAAGGCAGCTATTTTTGCCTCAAGTTTCAAGCATCTATCCATCTCTTATTGCAATTTATATTTCATAACATCTTCAACTCATTTGAGATCTTCTACATGAACTTTAAGACCAACTATCACCTTATCAGATTCCTCAAGTTCTTAAGTTAATCTCTTAGTCTCCTTTTGAGCATTCCTTTTCAGTTTCTTGTTTTCTCTCTTAAGATCATCATATTTATCTCTTATTTCATGAAGATCTTCAATATCACTAATTAATTCTCCGTCAAGGTCAACAACTGCCTCCTCTTCTTCTTCATGTGAATCTTCAATTTCTTTAGCCATAAATAGAAATCCTCTTCTATCTTCTCTCATTACAAAGGCACGATCCTTGTCCTCTTTTGAACTATCACTAGCATCAGATGCTTCACTTTCTTCATTGATGTACAAAATCTTTTTCTTCTTTCCAAAATTCTTCCTTTTAGGGTAAAACTCTTTCTTCCTTTTGCTATTTTCTTCTTGCTTGGAACCGTCTTCATTACGATATGTACACTTTGAAGAAAAATGACCTATTCTGCCACAATTAAAACATTTGAAAGGGAGCTTACCTTTATACTTTTACAATCCTCTCCATAGTCTTCTTATGAAGTTTGCTTCTTCCTCATCGGTTTCTTCAAGAGTAGATGCAACAACATCTCTATTTCTCTTATCAGCTTCATCCTTTTCTATCTTGACAACCTTAATTTTAGCTTCTCTCCTCGATTATTTAGCACCTAGTATTCTCATTTCATATCAAATAATTATTCCATGCACCTCATCAAGCGTAAGTTTATCAATTTCTTTTCCTTCTTTGATAGCAAAAATCTTGGCATCATATTTAGTTGTCATGGACCTGAGAAATTTCAACACAACATCTTATTCTTTCAGATTTATGCCATATCCCTTAATAGCATTCACTATATCATCAACTCTCAAAAGATAATCTACAATTTTTTCTTCTTTAGTCATCTGTAAGCTTTCAAATTTAGCTCTCAATATTTGTAGCTTTGACAGCTTCACTTTGGAGTCTCATTCATAGATCTTATTCAGTTTTTCCCAGACATCATAAGAAATTTCACAATGCATAACCTTGCTATGTACCAAATCAAACATGATGTTCATAATGGCGAAACAAGCTTTCTCATTATTCTCATAGTCCTTTTTTGCTGCAACATCAGTAGGAGAAGTAGGAGGAACATATTTGTTCTTAACCAACATCCAAACATCAATTCTAAGAGAACCTAAGTATCCTTTCATTAGAGAGCTCCACTTAGCATAGTTTGTTCCATCAAATGTAGGTGGCTTGATTGAACCTTCCTGACATGCCATTGTGTTCAGTTATGTAAGTTTTAAGGGCTACAACCCCATGGAAGCTTCAACTCCTTGTTTTAGAAGCAAAAACTTCAAGGATGCTACAACACCTTGATCTAAGCTACAACTTAGTGCAAATGGAGGCAACTACCTCTTATAGAATTACAAGTTTAGATATGCATATGAGTGGTTATACATAAACCTAAGATGCATCATTTTACATACAATTCAATGTTGCACTTATTTCAACTTACACTCTGTTGATGTAGATGCACTCTCGACAACACATACTTTTTTTCTTCACTCTCCTCTACTCTGCACTCTCTTCTCTACCATATTCTTGACTATACATCTCTTTGTTCAACACTCTATGCACTAGAAAACTTCACACTTCTCCTTCCATCTAGATTCAACACATCACACATGGCTACCAAAACACTTCTACAACTTTCTAAATTATCTTTTCTCATTGACCTGCATTTAATGCCTCAAGATTATCACACATGATTAGATATTCTCAAATCTTCTGCTAGGGTTTCCTTAGCCTGTAAACATCACCAACAAGCTACTTCTGCATCGATCCACAAAACATTTATTTTTGATACAGAGAATTTTCCTTTTTTCTCTTTATCAAATCCTAAAATATGATTATGCATTTAATGGTCTCTTCTGATCCTTTGATCTGATTTTGATCTCAATCACTTGTACAATCTTTTTTGCTACCTTGAAGATCAAATATTCATTGAATTGGTCACTTGGTGCAACTAGACTAATAAATTCCTTCCTTAGTATTGGTTACTAGTCAAGAACCCTTGTTCACACTGTTGAACCATTATAGATCTTTGCTTTTGAATTATGGTTGTCGATCTTTCTCTTTCACGCCTTGATCCTATGATCCTCATTCACTACCATTCCTTTAAATCATGACCATTGGATAAGCGGTCGATAAAATCACCATCATAAATCTTGTAGTATTCCCTTAACATCATGTATTGCTTTTTCAAAGAGACATTCACTAAAGTCTCATCAAAGTTCACCTTTCTCTTTGATATGAATCACCTTCAAGCACATGAGTAGAAACATGGGCCCATATTCCACACAATTCACAACAAGGATGTGAATTTCCCATCGATCTATTGATGGTCACCATCTATCAGCATACATCACCATCGAACACTGATGCAGGAGCATCCTTGGTTCTTGGCAATCTTGCATCAACCAAAATTATCTTCCTTTCAGTCTTGTTCTTGTTTTGCTTTTTCTCAGTTTGTGTTGGTTGATCTATCATATTTTCTCACCAGACCCTATGGATCTCTATGTACATCATGGACATGTTCATTTTTCTTATTCCAAGATTTGAGTGAGGTTGGATCATTTTCCAACAAGTTATCGATTCTAGATTTCATGACAATTTCTTGAACCAACACCAGAACAGTTTTCAAGCCTAACGGCTAATCTAATCATTCGTGGATCATTCTCGTGACTTGCGGATCTTAACGGTGTGATTTTAAATGTTCCTTGGAGTGTCCCCAACCTTCATTATAGTTCCACACTTCTTTTTACACACCTGTTGATGGAGTAATTCAAATTTGAGGCCGACTTGTGTATGCGCCTGTTATATTTTCTTTCATTGGAAAATGTAATGATTTTTGGCAGGGGCAAATGTTGCAAGAATCACGAACATAGTATAAAGCTTGTAATCAATTGTTAGAAGAGGTAGTAGAGTTAGTAGTGGATTAAGGGATTAATTTTGATCCGATTTGTAAGAGCTTAGCTCACATATAGGAGCATGTTAGAATGTTGCATATTTGATCAGGCCCATGAGTCGAACCTGTAAGCCTGGATGTTGCTAGATGAATGTAACTAAGATTTATGTTAATGAGAATGTTTTAATCTACATTTTCCTTCATACTTTGTGTTGGTTTCATTGTGTTACTCTTTTTGCATGGTCTAGATTATTGTCTTTGAGGACCCTCCTACTGTGGCTGCACCAGATTGGTATCAGAATGAGCTTCAATCCTTGCAAGGTCAACATAATTTGCAAAGTCCTGTAAATATTTGTTGTGGGGTGGAAAATTGAGGATTTGACCTATAGCTACAAAGGACTATTGTAAAGATGGCTGGAAGAAGAAATTTTAGAGGAAATGGCACTCCTTTAAATGCAGACCAAGCTATAATGAAGATGCTAAGAGGAATTGCTGCCAGATTAGATGTAGTTGAAATGACCCAAAGAAGAGGTTGACCAGTTGATGATGTGAGTGATGAAGAGGTAGAAGTTCAGGAAGAAGGAGGAAGAGAAGAGAAACCTGGCTTGGATCAAGGAGAAAAGAGGTTCATAAGAGCCCTAACTTGAACAAATACAAAACCACATTTGAATCCACCAGATTATACTGGTAAGTTGGATTCAAAAGAATTGCTTGATTGGATAATAGAGATGGAAAAACATTTTGAATTTGAAGGTACCACTGAAGATAAAAAGGTGAAATTTGCTTGTACAAAGTTGAGAGGACATGCATCCCTTTGGTGGGAACATTTGTAGACAAATAGGGAAAGAAGAGGGAAAGAGAAGATAAAATCTTGGGATTGGATGGTGAATAAGTTGAAGAGAAATTTTATACCAAGAGACTATCAGATTAGTTTGTTTCGAAGGTTGAAAATTTTGAAGCAGAAAGATTCAAGTGTGATAGAGTATACTGAGGAATTTTATAAGTTGAATTTTAGATCTAGACATTCAGAGGAGGAAATTTAGAAAGTAGCCAGATATGTGAATTGTTTGAGGTAGTCTATATAGGATGAAATCAATTTGATCAAGTTGTAGAGTGTGGAAGAGGCATATCAGTGTTCCCTAAAGGAAGAAGAGAAGTTGAATAAGAGACATGAGCAAAGACAGAGAGGAAGAGGAGGAAGATTTCAAAGAGGAAGAACTTTTGTTGGAGGAGGAAGAGGATCTTTTCTAGATCAGAACATGGATAAGGAGATTAGTAAGAATGATAAAGCATATCAGAAAAGTGATGGTAACTCATACAGAAGAGGAGGATACAGTGGTTACCAGAATGAAGGATATAGAAGAGACGATAGAGGACAAGAGAAAAGGGTATTCAAAGGAACTTGTTATAAATATGGACATATAGCATTTGAATGCAATCAGGGAGATACGAGCAGAAAGACCAAGAACAACAGAAGAACTTCCTTTGTTGAGGAAGATCATGCCAGATCATCTAATAAACTGGAAGAAGGAGAAGTGTTGGTAAACAAAAGAGTACTTTTTCAAAGTGAGTTGGAGTAGGAACCGTTGCAAAGGAAGAATTCGTTCCAGACAAGATGCAAGGTAGTTGGTAAATGTTGCAAGGTGATAGTTGACAGTGGAAGTTATGAGAACCTAGTTTCTGAAGAGATGGTGACTAAGTTGAAGTTGGAAAGAATGAAGCACCTGAAACCCTATCAGATAGCATGGATACAAGATGAGCATAATATTCTAGTAAGTGAATAATGTTTGGTGAAATTGAAAATAGGAAATTACCATGATGAAGTTTTTGTGATATCATGCCTATGGATATATGTCATATTTTTTTGGGAAGGCCTTGGAAGTATGATAGACAAGCTATTCATGATGGGAAGAAGAATATATACACCATTGTTGCTAATGGGATGAAGCATATTTTTTTGCCATTAGAATATATTCCTACAGGTGAGGTTTGTACGAATGCTAGGGTTTGTCTAGTTGATGGAAGAAGATTCCTTGATGGGTTGAGACATAAGAATATGCGTTACGCCTTAGTTCCTAAGAAGGCTGAAGACTTGAAGCATGTGGATGAACAATCAAAAGAGATAAAGGAGTTGTTGACAAAATATGAGGAGATCATTTTAGAAAATGTACCTAATGGATTACCACCTGTGAGGAGTATTAGTCATTGCATGGATATGATTCCTAGAACTAGTTTTCCTAATAAAGCAACACACCAGATGATTCCTACAGAGAATGAGGAGTTGAATAGACAAGTACAAGAATTGTTGAGAAAGGGGTTGATCAAAGAAAGCTTAAGTCCTTGTGCAGTACCTTCTGTGTTGGCACCTAAGAAGGATGGAGAATGGAGAATGTGTATAGATTCAAGAGCCATAAATAAGATCATGGTGAAGTATAGATTCCCTTTACCCTAGATGGATGACATTATGGATTGCTTGAATGGAGCCAGATACTTTACAAAGATAGATTTGAAGAGTGGATATCATCAGATCAGAATCAGAGAAGGAGATGAGTGGAAGACAACATTTAAGACAAATGAAGGATTGTATGAATGGTTGGTGATGCCTTTTGGATTGACAAATGCACCAAGTACTTTCATGAGGTTAATGAATGAGGTACTGAAGAGATTCTTGGGTAAGTTTGTGATTGTGTACTTGGATGACATTTTGATTTTTAGTAAGAGTAGAGAAGAACATTTGTTGTACCTAAGACAAGTTTTACAGAGGTTGAGAGAATAGCAGTTGTTGATAAACATTAAGAAGTGTAGTTTCATTAAGGAGGAATTGGTATATCTGGGATTTGTGCTATATATGGATGGATTAAAGATAAATCCTGAGAAGGTTAGAGAAATTTTTGAGTGGCCTACACCTAAAAGTATTGGAGAGGTAAGATCATTTCATGGATTGGCTAGTTTCCACTAAAAGTTCATTAGGAATTTTAGTTCTATTTGCAGCCCTATGACAGAAACGATGAAAGGAGATAGAAAAGATTTTAGATGGACATCTGGAGTAGATCAAATTTTTGATTTACTGAAGCAGAAGGTGATTGAGCAGCTTGTTTTGGCTTTACCATATTTCACTAAGGTCTTTCATGTAGACTGCGATGCAAGTGGAAATGCAATTGGAGCAGTGTCGAGTCAAGAAGGGAGACCTGTAGCGTATTTCAGTGAGAAATTGAATGATACTAGGAGAAGGTATTCAGTGTATGATCATGAATTTTATGCCATAGTTCAAGCCTTAAAGAAGTGGAGACATTATTTGTTTCCTAAGGAGTTTCCGATATATACGGATCATCAGGCATTGCAATATTTGAATAGTCAAGGTAAGTTGAATCAGAGACACATGAGATGGGTGGAATTATTGTAGAGCTATACTTTTGTTTTGAAGCATAGGAGTCAAAATTCAAATAGAGTTGCTGATGCATTGAGTAGGAGAAGGAATTTGCTGAAAGAGATGAGAATGGAGGCATTAGGCTTTAATGAGCTAAAGAACTTGTATGAGGAAGACCCATATTTTATAGAACCTTGGAAAGCTTTTAAGGAACCCATTTTGGAGGATAGAAGCCAGTGGTTGGATTATTTCATCCAAGTGGATATGTTGTTCAGAGGTAATTAGTTGTGTATACCCCAGAGTTCAATGAGGAAAAACTTGGTGAAAGAAAAGCATAGTGGAGGATTGGTAGGACACTTTGGAATCTATAAGACAGTAGCCTTGGTGAGTGAGAATTATTTTTGGCCGTAGATTCATAGGGATGTTAGAAGATTTGTGCAAAGTTGTAGAGTTTGTCAAGTAGCAAAAGGGAGTAGTCAGAATGTTGGATTGTATAAGCCTTTGACAGTTCCAAAAATACCTTTGGAGGATATCAGCTTGGATTTCATACTTGGATTGTCGAAGACACAAAGAGGTAATAATTTTGTATTTGTGGTGGTAGATAGATTTTCTAAGATGGCACATTTCATACCTTGTAGGAAGACAATAGATGCAATGCATGTAGCAGATTTATTTTTCAGGGAAGTGGTGAGATTGCATGGATTACCTAGGAGTATTGTTTCAGACAGAGATGTTAAGTTTGTTGGTTACTTTTGGAGGACACTTTGGAAGAAGTTGAAGATGAATTTGAAGTGTAGTTCTACTTTTCACCCATAGAATGATGGAAAGAAATAAGTAGTGAATAGGATATTAGGGAATTTGTTGAGATGTTTGGTTGGAGAGAAGACCAAAAGTTGGGATTTAGTCCTGGCACAGGCAGAATTTGCATACAATAATTTAGTGAACGGGAGTATAGGACATACACCTTTTGAGATTGTTACTGGAATTCATCCTAGAGGTATATCAAAGTTAAGAGACATCAGTATGGAAGATAAACGGAGTGTAGAAGTAGAGGAATTTGTAGAACACATGAATAAAGTACATAATCAAGTGAAACAACAGTTGGAAGACATGAACTGAAAGGATAAGGAGAAGGTAGATGAAAAGAGGAGGCATAAGGAGTTTGAAGTTGGAGATGAAGTGATGTTGTATTTGATGAAGGAAAGATTTCCAGTTGGGACATACAACAAGCTAAAGATGAGGAAGTTTGGACTTTGTAGGATCTTGAAGAAGTTTGATTTAGAAAATGCATACAAAGTGGAGTTACCAGATGGTATGGGTATATCTCCTATATTCAACATTGCAGACCTACATTAGTATTATGAAGTAGAATTCAGTGAAGATAGTATAGTGGAATTGGAGAATCAGTTTCCTAAACAACAATCAGATGAGATTGAGGAGATTTTGGATATCAGAGATGGGAGAAAGACCCATGGAAGACAATACAAAGAATATCTTGTGAAATGGAGAGGTAGACCAGTGGAGGATTCTTCATGGATTTCTCAAGCTGAGGTAGACCATCTTGGTTTTCCTTTGGCCCCTGCAAAGTGAGAGACTCACTTTTCATTAACCCCAGATGTTTGATACAGGAGCATCCTTGGTTCTTGGAAATCTTGCATCAACCAAAAATATCTTCCTTTTAGTTTTGTTCTTGTTTTTCTCTTTCTTAGTTCGTGTTGGTGGATCTGTCATATTTTCTCACCAAACCCTGTGGATCTCTATGCACATCATGGACATGTTCATTTTTATTATTCCAATATTTGACCGAGGTTGGATCATTTTCTGGCAAGTTATCGATTTTGTATTTCATGATAGTTTCTTAAACCGGCACAGGAACAGTTTTCAAGCCTAACGACTAATTTGATCATTCGTGGATTGTTCCCATGACTTGTGGATATTAACAGTGTGATTTTAAATGTTCCTTGGAGTGTCCCTAACCTTCACTATAGGTCCACACTTCATCTTATGCGCCCATTGATGGAGTAATTCAAATTTGAGGCTGACTTGTTCATGCGCTCGTTATATTTTCTTTCATTGGAAAATGTAATGATTTTTGGCTAGTGCAGATGTTGCTAGAATCACATACATAGTATAAATCTTGTAATTGATAATTAGAAGAGGTAGTAGAGTTAGTAGTGGATTAAGGGATTAATTTTGATATGATTTGTAAGAGCTTAGCTCGTATATAGGAGCATGTTAGAATGTTGCGTATTTGATCAGGCTTGTGAGCCGAACCTGTAAGCCAGAATGTTTTCGGCTAAATGTAAATGAGATTTATATTAATAAGAATGTTTTAATCTACATTTTCCTCCATAATTTATGTTGATTTTATTGTGTTACTCTTGTTGCACGATTTGAATTGTTCTCTTTGAGGACCCTCCTACCGTGGCTGCACCAAACACCATCACCTTCTTATCAAGTCCCACTTAGTAATCTCCATGTATCGCTATGATGAGGAGACATGCTTTAAAGTCCTACCAAATCAGTGTCTCACTGATGGAACATACATCATGTTGTCGAGGATAAATCCTTCAATTTCCTACTAAGACACCAAAGTCACATCAATGAGATAACCATCAGGCTATCGAAGAGACATTCAATCAACTCTCATCAATATGGTATTGTCACGCTGATACCATTTGATACTACAAACAAGTGGTCCCCACACCATCATGTTGCCACACATCACCATCCAATATCACTTTCTACCACGTGTCCTATCATTCACTCTCTAACTATACCATCAATGCATGTCAATCTTATTGGGTCCCATAGTTAGCATTTCCTTCACATCACCATGTCAGAGAGACATTGACAAAGGTCTCATTGACACCATATAGTCTCATCGACAACACTTCCATACTCCCTATTGCTCAATCGAGGAGACTTCTCCCAAACTCTTGCTGATATATGAATGTCTCAGTGATAAGATAGCTATCGGTCTGTTGAAGAGACAACTCCCAATATCTCACCGATCATGTATTGTCACTTCAAATAAAGTTCTCCTTACTCCTTATTGCTCCGTTGGTAAGTCGCTAAAATTATGAACTTCAAAACTTCTAGTGGAGGTTGTGAACTTTTTCAATCCTGTGACATGCCTACATACATGGTCATCAGGCCGTCAAAGAAACTTTGATGCAAGTCCCACTGATAAGTTCTTGTCACGCTGATAGAGTGACCATATGACCATCAGAGAGACTCTGATGCAAGTCCCACCGAACAATGCCTGTTACCCCGATGAACCTTCATCAAGCCATCGATGATACTTATGCTTGACTCCTACCGACATTGAATTTTCTCACTGATTTTCTGGAGATGTATAACCTTGAAGCACTAGGCAAAGGACCGGTCAACCTCATGACTTCAATGACATAGGTGATAACTTATGTGACTAGTTACCTATTGTTTACAGTCAACACTGAAGTAGAACTTTTATGAATTCCATGGATGCAATTTCTACACATGTAGGGTTTAACTGATAAACCCTAGACTGAGAGCATGAACAAATGAACGTTGACATCTCCATTGACATTAGGACTTGCAAAATACCTTTTTGGAAAGCTCTCGAGAAAAATAGTTCGAATCTACCATCAAATTTAGTACTCTCACACACATCCTTTGTCACCATGTAGTCGATATACTTTGCCAAATTTTCCCTTTTGACATGATGACAACTATATGCCAACAATTGCTCTAATACCAATTGTTAAAGTTTACATATCCCAATCTTTTATACTATAGCCAACTCTCATTTCCATGGCTAATTAGACATGTTTGGCTTTCCACTTCACATAGATTATAGAGATTACTATCAATCCTTATCCCTTGAGAATTTTTTTTACCATTCATTCTTATCTTGCAACCTTTAGAATCAAATACAACTTTATATCCATTATCACACATCTAGTTGACACTAAGAAGATTATGTTTTAGACCTTCCACATATAACACATCTTTTTTTTTTCTTCCCATCTATGCTTAGAATTCCTTTACCATGAATCTTAACAACAGTATTATCACCTAGGCTTACTGAACCTCCTTTTCTCATTTCAAGCTTAATGAATTTCCTTTTATCTCTGGTCATGTGCTTGGAGTAACCACTATCAATTATCCATAGATCTTATTCCTTTGCATGCAATGTTGTTTGGACAATCATAGGTTGAGAAAAATTCTCCCTTTTCTCCTTCCATATCTTCTTATGTTTATTTTCAACTTTGGGAGGTGTGTTTTTCTTCTCAGAATAAGTATTTGGTCTTAAAAAAAAATTTCTACAATTTCCAGCTATATGGCCAAAATTATTGCAATTGAAACAAACTACATTCATATTAGCTAAAGGAGAAAATGGATTTTCTCTTATGAAATTTATATTTCTCCTTGGAATGACTTTACACCCTCTAGCCCTATGACCAAAATTGTTACAAGTATAACAATACCCATTAAAATATAATGAGTACCTAGTCATGGTGTTTCCTTTTACTAGATGAGGATATCTCCTTTGTCGAGGTCTCCTTAGATAGTGTATGCTTATGAAACCATCATCGTCTATTCTCTTAGTCTTTTGCTTCTTCTTTTGCTGATCATGAGTCAACTAGTTAACTTTCTTGTCTTCAATTGGTTCCTTATTTTTAATATATTTCTCAACTATAGTTAACTTCTTTTCATCTTCAGAGGGTTCCCCTTTGTCAGATTTTTCACCATTGGATATTGATTTTTCTTCTACTCTGAATCTTTCATAGAGCTTTGCAAAAGCATAAAAAAATGAAATTTTTCCTTTTTCAAGTCCCAAGCCTAATTTCTCTTTATTAGGTAGCTTTTGAGTACTTAGAAATTCATCTAGAATATTAGTACCACCTCATATTTTGGGAGTTGAGCTAGCTATTATTCCCAAAAGGTTGACCTACTAGGAATTCGCTACTATCCTAGTTAAAGATCTCATGGGAGACTGTTAGACCATGTAACGAATCACATGACCAATGCTGACTGAGGGGTGGAAGAGTTGAGCTTCCAACAATTGCCCCCAGTGCAAGCATGGGACTCAAACATGTGACCCCACTTTGATACCACATAGTTTGGGAGTTGAGCTAGCCATTATTCCCAAAACGTTGACGTCCTAGGAATCTACTATTATCCCAATTAAGGATCTCAGGGGAGGATGTTAGACCATGTCACGAATCACGTACCCAATGTAGACCGAGGGGTGGAAGCATCAAGCTTCCAACAAGGCCCTCTAAAGGTAAACAATAGCGAGGAAGTACATTCGTAGTTCAATCATCTTCATTCACGTGACAAAAGAGAGAACACACACTCTGCCTTTTTCTCACACTCAAAAGGGGGTTTAGTTTTAATCTAGATTGAAAGATGTAGGTGATTTTGCAAAGTGTTAAGGAATATTTTTGTTTCTCAAGGTTACCAAGCGGCGCGAGAGAATTGCATATGCAACAACTAACAACGTTGTTAATCACAATACATGGCAAACAGTTGTAAATTTTAACCTCTCAAAGTAGTGATGAGTTCGTTTTAATCACTAAATGAAATATTAAGTTGTGTTGTTCAATTTTAAACCAAAATTAAAATGATGATGTGAGGGTTCAGTTTTAACCAACTTTGAAAATGAATTTTAAGCCTGATTTAAAGCTAGTTGGTCCTAATATTGTAAGTTTTAAACCCAATGGAAATTTTGTGGTCCTAAAACATAAACTAAAGTAGCGTATGATGGGTTATAATTTCCCCAAAGCATCAAATGCTTGTTACAATCACATAATTTTAAGATAAGAAAAGGATTTCTTCACTTGAGCTCCATGTCCTTTAACATGTAAAACCATATTAGTCTAACAACCAGAACACATTCATAAATACATCAATGATTAGATAAGTCAAGGAAATTAAAACACATGTCAAAAAAATTATCATAAAGTTTCTTACCCTAGTTGGGCATCACTGAACATGATAGCATCACAATTTGAAGTTTGGGTGTCGCTCTGGTGAAAATGGGTGTCGCTTTGCAGCAGAAATAGAGATCATGATAGCATCAAGATTTGGTTTGGATTCGCTGCTTATAGTAGTGTCACATTCTAAAATTTGGGGGTGTCGGTCTAGTGAGATTGGGTGTCACCATTTGAACTTTTCAATACTTCTATATAAAATCGGTGTCGCCAAATTTAAATCAGTGACATTGTATTTAATCGACATCGGTGTTTCAAATTGTAGCAGCATCGTTATATGACAATGCTCTTCAAAGTGCATCACTGTTTGTAGTTTGGGCATCGTTGTATCTTGCAAAACAACAAAAAAAGAAATTCGAGCTAAAAACTAGTTAAATTAATGGTTTTCCCTCCTAGCACCAGAATGTGAGATGAGGATCATCAGGGTGGGTCAATTACGCTTAATCCATGATGAATTGAAGCATAATTTACCCAAATAAACCTACATCTACCAAACAAGATCATTCAAATTGAAAAGATTAAACTAAGCATTTGTACAAACTGAAAGTTACAAACTATAAAATAGTTAAATTCCTACTCTAACCTATTTGAAACTTATCATATTTTAGAATTGGTGTTGTGTTGAAAACCTAGTTTATGCTAAAAATGAACATGATGCAAACTAAGTTAACATGATTTTATGCTACAAATGATATAATTATTCTATTACGAAGCTAATTCTAAGCTAAAATATGGAAAACCTAATTCATATACAAACTAAGATGGATGCATGGAAGCCATTAATGGATGCTTTAAGCTATTGTGCAACTAAAATAAACTAAAACAAGCTAAAAGTGAGTAAAATATGAGTGTGAGTGCATATGAATTCAATAGCATGAGTTTTCTCTGAAAAAAGATGGATGATATTCAACAACATAAGTTTTCTTTGAAAAAGATGGATGATATTCAATAGAATAAGTTTGCTTTGAAAAAGATGGATCTATTTGTCTCCAAATAGTGACCTATTTATAGGAAAGCAAATGAGAAATGGAGGGTTGAGATTGAAAAGATTAATCAATGGTCAAAGATGAAGGAGATGAGAGGCATGGATCATGGATTCTCATCAACGAATGAGAATACATGATGGGATTTAATCAAGGGTTCACACTTGTCTAAAAAAAACACACTTTTGACTTGCTCACACATGTCAAAGGTTACTTGTTCAAAAGGTTAAAGGTTAAAAGTTGACTAAGAAGCTAAGTGAAAATATCCCTTCTTCAGATGGTGGAGGAATAAGAATATTCTTTTGGAATATTCATTTGGGTGAGGGAAAAGATATTAAATTGCAAATTAAAAGAAAAATTTAATTGTACAAAACAAGGACATAGGAATATTCAAAGGGAATATTCCCCTTTTTAGAGGAAAATTAGTTTAATTGCTAATTAAACAAGATTTAATCATGCAATTAGGGGATTAGAAGAATTAAAGCGATATTCATTAAATTAAATGATTTAATGAATGGGGGAGAGATGAAATGATATTTAATTAAATAACTTAGGGTTATTTAATTAAATAATATGACTTAGGAAATTAAATTAAATGTTTTGATTTATTTAATTTAATGAGATGAAATGTTAGTGTGAAGGGGGATGAATTAACCTGATTAAATTAATTAGGCTAATAGATGAAAATGATGCAATTAATTAAATAGCTAGACTAATTTAATCAATTGAGTGAAAAGAAGATGGATTTGAAGAGGAAATGATGTTAGTAAATATGTTTCGAGTGTATGGTATCATTCAAGACATTTTTTAGTTTCTACAGGAACCAACATTAAATAAATGCATTTAATTATTAAATTGACTTGGATCATGTGTTTCATGGAAGTTTAGGTTAGGACACATTCGCCCAATCCCCTTTATGAGCCAAGAACCAAATTAAAGGATGCTTTTGGTGGCATTTTAATGATTAAAATTCAAATTGGAAGTGTTGGCTTTTGGAATCTAATTTTTGAGAAATTGGATAAACACCTATAAATGCATAATCATTTTATCATTTGAAATCTAACACTTAATAAGAAAATTTATCAAGCAAGATCCATACCCTTGGAGTGATGTGTTTGTCTTTAGTCATTCAAGGAAGCCATTGAAGGGTGGTGAGTTTCAACAATCATTTCCTTCCTTTCCACTAAGGATTTCATTATTAACATTTCCATTGTAAAAGTGGGAACACTATTCATGGGGTTTGACTAAGGAAAACCCCTAGATGGCACAACCATTTTCCCTCTTTGTGCATGTGTAGGTTACAAGTTGAAGAAGGATTGAAGAGATTTTGAAGAGAATTTTTTCATTGTTGCATTTGTTATTGTCAAGACACAAAAACTAAGCTTTAAAATTAATTTATGACATTTCAAAAAATTTGTAGGTTAAAAATAAAAGCTTAGAACTAGCACCAGAGGACCCCAAACGTTGACCACGACCCCTATATAAAGAACCATTCACCATTGGGAAAATGAGTGCTTGCACCCACAACAAAACCAATTTTTTTGAGTAGGTTTACTATCCTCTGCACTTCCCAGATCCACTTGCAAATTGTTTTTTTTGTTTATCAGTTGTGTTAGCTCACAAAAATGTAGGTAGGAATACCTCAAGGGTTGCCAAACTCTTGGTATGTTTTAGGGTAACAGACAAGGCCAAATGGTTTAGACCTTCTTCTCTTCAGGTGCTGCTAGACCTAGGAGGGTATACCTATAAGAATGAAGCAGACTTAAATAATGTGACTTGATTGATTTGATGGATTTATTACGATGGAACAAATGTAATAGATAGCTTGCTAACTATTCCTCTTCCTAGTATTGAAATTGAGATATGGATGTTTTAATAAGATTTTATGAAATTCTAAAATATGAAAGTTGTGACCAGTGCCTACTTCTATTGGGCTAATGGAGTCAAGATTTGTATAATGGATGACTTACTTAATGGCTATAATTCAAATTGCTTGGCACTTGTGACTGTTTACAACTTGTCTAAATGTGCAAGAGTATAATTATCAAATTCTTCTTAATGATCCAAATGTCCTTTTCCAAATTATTGTGATTAATCAAAAGGATTTAATCTTGTCTTGCAGGAACAAGTTAATTGAACCACACAAGAGCAAAAAGTGTGCTTTGATAAATTGAGAAATATCCTTGATATTTCAATTTAAATAATCAAGAAATGACAACCTTGGAGACAACCAGATAATGTTTTCAATAAATTTGACAAACAATTGACACCATAATTGGATCACTAGATAAATATGTTCTTATCCATTATATAATTTTAAAAGATTTTATAATGTACAACATAATATTTATTTCGGCAACAGTTCACCCTATCCAACTACCTAATCTACTTCTTTCTCCTAAATCTAATGAATCTCTTAATGATTTTATATCATCTTACATATATACATTACATTAGGGTTACAACCCTACATAATGCAACTCTTTAGTTACCTTTGGTGAAGAAAATACTTAATTAATTGCCTTCTGAGAAATTAAGTATTTTAATTTTAATCTCATTTTGCATCTCGACTATAATTAGTGTTGGTAGTTATCTTTTACTGGAAACTTCAGTTTTTTCCCATTTAAAATAATTACTCGCTCCATGACTCCTTGGGGAAAAATATTCCCCATTTATGTTTCTCGGCTGAAAGATTTCATCAATTTTAACTATTTCATAAGGTAAATAACTACCCATCCTTTTATTCCCCTTGGTGAAAAATTCCACTTTCCTATGCAAATGCTTTATATTTTTTACCCCTTATGCCTTTTTTGTGGGAAAAGTAAATATCCACCTTATAACTCCCTTGGTGAAAATATTTCCCATCCTTATTGAAGTATTTTACCTTGCGCTTAGCTTATGAATTTTCACCAAGTGAATAAAATTAATCACCTGTTGAATAATTTAGTGTATTTCTTTTAACCTCCTCAGTTAAAATATTTCACATAATACTTAACTTTATAAAAATACTTTAGATCTCCAGCCTTATTCTAAAAAATCTTTTCTTGTGTACTACTCCCGCAATTTCATATTTAAACTTCACCTTTTACCCATAGTATTTATTTTAATACTTTATCTACCCTCAAGTTTTCAGTGTGACATGCTCCATCAGAAGGACTTTCCCCGACTTTGATTCTCTTGGCAAACTGTTCCATTGGCATGACTTGAAGCATCGAGAACACTTATATTTCTTCCATCGATACATATCTCTTGCTGACGAAGTAAGACTCTTTGGCCGCTAATGGGAATTTCCCCTAAAACCATAATGGTGAGAGCTGAGGAACTCACTCTGACAACACATGTCTTGCCGATATTCCTTCAATAATTCCAAGGCCTCTTCCACGCTATCGGTTAGAATAAACCCAACCGTAAGAGTATTATATGTTACTTCATTGGGGGCATAACCAAACTCAGACAACATGTGTTTCAGCAAACTCAATGCAAAAGCCATGTTTCCAGCCTTACAATGGGCATTGATCAACGTAGTGAAGGTCTTAACATCTCCATTTTGTTAAGGACTCCAGGGGCCTTGGTTGACCATGCACGCTTTGGCATAGCTCATAATGATGTTACAGAAGGTTTTCTCTATTGGCTCACTCATTAAGCTCAAAACAACCCACATGTGCTCCAAATGTCTTGCATAGCCCAAACGATGAATGAGTAATTTGCAGACTGAAGGGTGGGGAGTGTACCCCTTTTGGGTTATAGCCCCTTGAAGGATTTTGAGGGCCTTCAGATAGTCCCTTTCTTTGTTGAGGACATGGAATAGCCGCTTTGAGATGATGTTGTTCACATTTGGTGAAGACAATGATGAGTGCTTAAGTTTACATGTGCAGGAAGAGGGGGAAATTTTGAAGGGCTTCCATTGGAAAGAATTAGGCATGAGATGTGGTCCGGTTGAGGAACACATAAATGGATTGATTGTAGATTCCCTTGCACTAGATATACTCCAGAAAAATTTTTGGGTTGTAGATTGCTCTGACCTTTCAATCACCAGGAAAAATTGCAAACCCATGTCCTTTAGTCTTTGTTTCGGGTCCATTTGGAAATCCGCCCCATTACATGCAACTATGCAAATCCCATTCCAAATGTCCTCGCCCTTCACTAGAGCATGGTCTAATCTAGTTTTCTTCTAACAAGATTGATAATGGATTATGTGCTTCACGAAATGGTTTTCCTTGTACTGTTGTTTGTATTATCTTTTCCTATGGTGGCGTTGATCAATAAATAATACTACACTCCTCACTAGCTTTGAGCCTTTTATGAAAACCACCAAAAATCACACTATAACAAGTAATTGTCATGTAATTAAGATCTAAATCCCATCCACCGACTTCCAAACAAGGCCACGGTGTGTTGTTCCATTTGTAATCAATTATGGGTTTAATTGGATCTTATTTCAGGCCCAAACCATGGCCATGCATCTACATAATTAGGAAACTTGAACAATATTAGTCATGCCAACTTTATATCATGGCTCTCCATGAATAATACTTTCTTGTGTGCCAACAATACAGTTGAAATGCTTGCTATAACCATAATTGGTCCTACTTTGAGTTTCATTTTTTACAATTCATGTTTCTCATTGGAGGATGATCTACGATTAGATGTATTATGTAAAACAACACGACTAATTGGAGTTTTAGTATCTTCATTCCCTATAACTTTTCCATTGCAACTTCCAAACCAATTGATCCTTCTTTGTGAGAAAAATAATTGTGGTCTCAGTTTCCTTTTGAATAGAGCATTTCAGATGGCTTACATAATCTTGCAAGTTGTCACCCATTGTTTTATTCACTAAACCACTTCTGCAACAATACAAGCCCACACTTTTTCTCTCTAATTTGTTTGTTGGATAAGGTATACAACATCAATATGTCAACATCTCTAGTAACATAGAGGTATTAATGACTAAGTTTGATTCTACTTGTATAATGTTCCTGACTACTTTTCTTTTAAGTGGGTGCAAGTTATCCTGATGCAAATGTATTTTTGAGTATTAAAATCAGATTTTTCATCATTGGAACCTGCAACCTACCTAAAAATTTGTATGAATTTTTAGGTTCCAATAGTGGCTCCATCTGGGGATGAATGATTGTGAATTCATTGCAAGAATCTAGATCACTGGGTGAGCATACCAAACTTCATTCATTTGAGCAACAAATTCATATTTCTCCCTGTCATGAACTGATATGGTTTCCAAGAAACCACACCATGGCTGATGGCATAAGGCCACCAAAAGGAATTGTCTTTATTTTCCCCTATCAAATACCTTGCTTTCTTTTGTTTTTATCAGATTCCTTTTAAAGGCATTCATGCAATATACTCTATCACTGTTATTGAAGACTTTTAGAGAATCGTCATGTTCAGCTTGACCCAAACTCCTGTCACCATTTTGCAATTCATATTCTCCATCATCATGGGATAAATCTCTGTCATCTTCAGTATTAAATGTGTATACATATTCAATGCAATATTTCTCATTGTTCTGTTCAGTATCTTGTACTGTAAAATGATCTTCCAGCTGTATTGAAAATTCATCATCAAAATGCCACTCTTGAAAGTCTAAAAATTCTTCCACACCAACATCTTTTGGAATAACTTTGCATGAGATACTTTCAGTATCATCCATGTTACTAATTAGTAGTGACATCAACTTCTGATCAGAACATTCATCATTATGTGTATCCAAACCAACTAATGTTGGAGATGAAATTTCTGAGTCTTTCTGATGTGTATATTTCCTGTACTCCATTTCCAGTAGATTTGAGATTTGGTCACTGCTGAGTGAATATGCTTCATTATCCACCATACCGCCATTGTCCCCTTCATCAAAAAATGGTAATCCAAATGTGTTGATCTCGTATTTATTTTTCTCACAAATTGGTGCATCACTTTGATTATCAGAAAACACTTCATCTTCAACATAAAGTGGATTTGAATATACATGAAACTCATTCTAGCAAACCTTGGAAAAACATCATTTGATCTTCATCTATTTTTATACAATATAGTGGATTTGAAAAAAATTGAACACCATTTTAAAGTGTACAAACCTCTTCATCATCAAATGTATCTCCATGGTCCTCAACTGCAGCTGGAGGTATTATATGTTCACTATCAAACAAACTTGCCTATTCAATTGCTTCTTCATCCTGATTTCCAAAAGAGCTGCTAGAATCCCTTGATTACAGATCAAAATCCTCAGGTTCATCATCAGAATCTGAATATTCATTGGATCCCTCATAACATACACTGCTTTCCCTGTCAAAATTTGCTATGCAAGAAAAATCTCTTGTATCTTTATCTTCCTCATGCAGGCTATCATATGAACCATTCTGACTTGCACTTGTCTCATCTTCTATTGCCTGCATTGTTTGATCAATGTCTTTGTCTTCATCAATGACATCGCCATTGTCTTCATACCTTTTCTTATCTGCAATATCAGTCCATTCATCTGCCATTCTGTGGAACAAAGAGTGCCCAGATTCTCCTTCACATCTCCTTACTTCAAGAAATGCATCTAATGGATAAATTCCACATCCTGATTCTGTCATGGAGTCCTGGCTTTGAGTATGTACATACTCTTCTTCTTCTTCTTCAAATTGTTGATTCTAGCATACATATTGCTGCAAGTTCTATTTTTTTTAAATCTCTAATAACCCATGGGAAGCCCAATTTGGTGCAGACAAATTTCCATATTTCTCAAGAAATTGATCCTGAAATCCTTGAAGAGAATCAATAGAAGCTATCGGTAGGCTATTAAACCAATCCGTAGCTTCATGAATGAGTGACATCATGAATATCCTCATATGTAAATCCTCATAAGGTATATCCAAATCTTGGATGAAAGCATTGAAATTCGTCAAATGATCTTCAACAGTAATTGCACTACTCCCTGTAAACCTAGGGACAAGACTTCTCCAACTATTATCCATAGGGTAGGGGTATAATTGAAACTATGTCAAATCAAATTGTCTGATCATTGTTGTGTACTGCTGAGGAGGAAGGTTAAGTGGGTACTGATACTGGTACAGTGGATTATTGTATTGTGTATGAGAATGTGGCATATATTGTTGACCATGAGGTGATTGTGGTGAATATATATTCTATTGTGCATGATATCCATTGCCTAGATTGTGAAGTAATGCTCTCTTTCTCTCAAATTCTATTTTCAATTTGTTTAGTTCATCTCTCAGCACATTCAAAGGTAATTCCCAAAGGTTGTCATGCATTCTTCATCAAAATTTTACTAGAGTCACCACTCACTTTCTTAAAAGTGAGAAAAATGAAATTATTCTTGATTTTCCTAGCATAGTCACTTTTCCTCAAACTTCTAAACTATGAATTTCTCTTCAATGACTCTATATGATGGTCTTCAACCAAATATTCTGAAACATTCCCCAGCAGAGTCGCCAATTTGTTAGCTCTCAAAAATGCAGGTAAGAATACCTCAAGAGGTTTCCAAACTCTTGGTATGTTTTAGGGTAACAGACAAGGCCAAATGGTTTAGACCTTCTTCTCTTCAAGTGCTGCTAGACCTAGGCGGGTATACCTATAAGAATGAAGCAGACTTAAATGATGTGACTTGATTGATTTGATGGATCTATTACGATGGCACAAATGTAATAGATAGCTTGCTAACTATTCCTAGTCCTAGTATTGAAATTGAGATATGGATGTTTTAATAAGATTTTATAAAATTCTAAAATATGAAAGGTGTGACCAGTGCCTACTTCTATTGGGGTAATGGAGTCAAGATTTGTATAATGGATGACTTACTTAATGGCTATAATTCAAATTGCTTGGCACTTGTGACTGTTTACATCTTGTGTAAACGTGCAAGAGTATAATTATCAAATTCTTCTTAATGATCCAAATGTCCTTTTCCAAATTACTGTGATTAATAAAAAGGATTTAATCCTATCTTGCAGGAACCAGTTAATTGAACCACACAAGAGCAGCAAATGTGCTTTGATAAATTGAGAAATATCCTTGATATTTCAATTTAAATAATCAAGAAATGACAACCTTGGAGACAACCAGATAATGTTTTCAATAAATTCAATAAACAATTGACACCATAATTGGATCACTAGATAAATATGTTCTTATCCATTATATAATTTTAAAAGATTTTATAATGTACAACATAATATTTATTTCGGCAACATTTCACCCTATCCAACTACCTAACCTACTTCTTTCTCCTAAATCTAATGAATCTCTTAATGATTTTATATCATCTTACATATATACATTACATTAGGGTTACAACCCTACACAATGCAACTCTTTAGTTACCTTTGGTGAAGAAAATACTTAATTAATTTCCTTCTGGAAAATTAAGTATTTTAATTTTAATCTCATTTTGCATCTCAACGATAATTAATGTTGGTAGTTATCTTTTACTGGAAAATTCAGTTTTTTCCCATTTAAAATAATTACTCGCTCCATGACTCCTTGGGGAAAAATATTCCCCATTTATGTTTCTCGGCTGAAAGATTTCATCACTTTTAACTATTTCATCGGGTAAATAACTACCCATCCTTTTATTCCCCTTGGTGAAAAATTCCACTTTCTTGTACAAATGCTTTATATTTTTTACCCCTTATGCCTTTTTTGTGGGAAAAGTAAATATCCACCTTATAAATCCCTTGGTGAAAATATTTCCAATCCTTATTGAAGTATTTTACCTTGCACTTAGCTTATGCATTTTCACCAAGTGAATAAAATTATTCACTCATTGAATAATTTAATGTATTTCTTTTAACCTCCTCGGTTAAAATATTTCACATAATACTTAACTTTATAAAAATACTTTAGATCTCCACCCTTATTCTAAAAATTATTTACTTGTGTACTGCTCCCACAATTTCATATTTAAACTTCACCTTTTACCCATAGTATTTATTTTAATACTTTATCTACCCTCAAGGTTTCGGTGTGACATGCTCCATCAGAAGGACTTTCCCCGACTTTGATTCTCTCGCCGAATTGTTCCATCGGCATGACTTGAAGCATCTGGAACACTTATATTTCTTCCATCGATACATAGCTCTTGCTGATGAAGTAAGACTCTTTGGCCGCTAATGGGAATTTCCCCTAAAACCATATTGGTGAGAGTTGAGGAACTCACTCCGACAACACATGTCTTGCTGATATTCCTTCAATAATTCCAAGGCATCTTCCACCCTATCCGTCAGAATAAACCCAATCATAAGAGTATTATATGTTACTTTGCCGGGGTCATAACCAAAGTTGGACATGTGTTTCAACAAGCTCAATGTAGAAGCCATGTTTCCATCCTTACAATGGGCATTGATCAACGTAGTGAAGGTCTTAACATCTCCATTTCGTTAAGGACTCCAAGGGCCTTGGTCGACCATGCATGATTTGGCATAGCTCATAATGATGTTGCAGAAGGTTTTCTCTATTGGCTCACTCATTATGCTCAAAACAACCCACATGTGCTCCAAATGTCCTACATAGCCCAGACGATGAATGAGTAATTCACAGACTGAAGGGTGGGGAGTGTACCCCTTTTGAGTTATAGCCCCTTGAAGGATTGTGAGGGCCTTCAGACAGTCCCTTTCTTTGTTGAGGACATGGAATAGCCTCTTTAAGATGATGTTGTTCACATTTGGTGAAGACAATGATGAGTGCTTAAGTTTACATGTGCAGGAAGGGGGGAATTTTGAAGGGCTTCCATTGGAAAGAATTAGGCGTGAGATGTGGTCTGGTTGAGGAACAAATAAATGGATCGATTGAATATTCCCTTGCACTAGATATACTATGGAAAAATGTTTGGGTTGTATATTGCTCCGACCATTCAATCATTGGGAAAAATTGGAAACCCATATCCTTTAGTCTTTGTTTTGGGTCCACTTGGAAGTCTACCCCATTATATGTAACTGTGCAAATCCCATTCCAAATGTCCTCGCCCTTCACCAAAGCATGGTCTAATCCAGTGTGCTTCTAACAAAATTGATAATGGATTCTGTGCTTCATGAAATGGTTTTCCTTGTACTGTTGTTTGTATTATTTTTTCCTATGGTGGCGTTGATCAATAAACAATACTACACTCCTCACTAGCTTCGGGCCTTTTATGAAAACCACCAAAAATCACACTATAACAAGTAATTGTCAGGTAATTAAGATCTGAATCCCATCCACCGACTTCCAAACAAGGCCACGATGTGTTGTGCCATTTGTAATCAATTTTGGGTTTAATTGGATCTTATTTCAGGCCCGAACCATGGCCATGCATCTACATAATCAGGAAACTTGAACAATATTAGTCATGCCAACTTTATATCACGACTCTCCATGAATAATACTTTGTTGTGTGCCAACAATATAGTTGAAATGCTTGCTATAACCATAATCGGTCCTGCTTTGAGTTTCATTTTTTACAATTCATGTTTCTCATTGGAGGATGATCTACGATTAGATGTATTATGTAAAACAACACGACTAATTGGAGTTTTAGTATCTTCATTCCCTATAACTTTTCCATTGCAACTTCCAAACCAAGTGATCCTTCTTTGTGAGAAAAATAACTGTGGTCTCAGTTTCCTTTTGAATAGAGCATTTCAGATGGCTTACATAATCTTGCAAGTTGTCACCCATTGTTTTATTCACTAAACCACTTCTGCAACAATACAAGCCCACACTTTTTCTCTCTAATTTATTTGTTGGATAAGGTATACAACATCAATATGTCAACATCTCTAGTAACATAGAGGTATTAATGACTAAGTTTGATTCTACTTGTATAATGTTCCTGACTACTTTTCTTTTAAGTGGGTGCAGGTTATCCTGATGCAAATGCATTTTTGAGTATTAAAATCAGATTTTTCATCATTGGAACCTGCAACCTACCTAAAAATTTGTATGAATTTTTAGGTTCCAATAGTGGCTCCATCTGGGGATGAATGATTGTGAATTCATTGCAAGAATCTAGATCACTGGGTGAGCATACCAAACTTCATTCGTTTGAGCAACAAATTCATATTTCTCCTTGTCATGAACTGATATGGTTTCCAAGAAACCACACCATGGCTGATGGCATAAGGCCACCAAAAGGAATTGTCTTTATTTTCCCCTATCAAATACCTTGCTTTCTTTTGTTTTTATCAGATTCCTTTTAAAGGCATTCATGCAATATACTCTATCACTGTTATTGAAGACTTTTAGAGAATCATCATGTTCAGCTTGACCCAAACTCCTGTCACCATTTTGCAATTCATATTCTCCATCATCATGGGATAAATCTCTGTCATCTTCAGTATTAAATGTGTATACATATTCAATGCAATATTTCTCATTGTTCTGTTCAGTATCTTGTACTGTAAAATGATCTTCCAGGTGTATTGAAAATTCATCATCAAAATGCCACTCTTGAAAGTCTAAAAATTATTCCACACCAACATCTTTTGGAATAACTTTGCATGAGATACTTTCATTATCATCCATGTTACTAATTAGTAGTGACATCAACTTCTAATCAGAACATTCATCATTATGTGTATCCAAACCAACTAATGTTGGAGATGAAATTTCTGAGTCTTTCTGATGTGTATATTTCCTGTACTCCATTTCTAGTAGATTTGAGATTTGGTCACTGCTGAGTGAATATGCTTCATTATCCACCATACCGCCATTGTCCCCTTCATCAAAAAATGGTAATCCAGATGTGTTGATCTCGTATTTATTTTTCTCACAAATTGGTGCATCACTTTGATTATCAGAAAACACTTCATCTTCAACATAAAGTGGATTTGAATATACATGAAACTCATTCTAGAAAACCTTGGAAAAACATCATTTGATCTTCATCTATTTTTATACAATATAGTGGATTTGAAAAAAATTGAACACCATTTTAAAGTGTACAAACCTCTTCATCATCAAATGTATCTCCATGGTCCTCCAATGAAACTCCTAAAAAAATTCAACCTCTTCAACTGCATATTGTTTTGCATCATAGGTTGTATTAAAGTTTATTCAATCATTTAGTTAAGATCTATATTCAAATTGCATTAATTAGGTTGTTAAATTTTGAAATTGTCAATTGCATATTTCATTTAAGCCAAAAAAAGTGAAAAAAATTGCATTGTTTTGTTTCAAACTTGCATCAAAATCATCATTTTCAGGTTGTGGTATCTTAAAATCAGTCAATTATTATATTTTAGATCTAAAATTTGCATTAAAAATTTGTAAAAATATTTTCACATTTGTTTCACGCTTGCATTTTGCATTACATTGTCCTAAATTGAGAAAAAACTAGAAAAATAATCACTGATAAACATGTTTGCAACCGGAGAAAGAAACATCAAATAACAACATAAAACTTCAAAATTTCAGTTTTTATAACCTTGCACAAGGACACATTCACCCTTGGGCGACCCTGTCCTTGTACAGGTGTCTCAAACAACTTCTACACATATTTCTTCCTTTGTAGTTTCACTTTGTTCTTGCTTGTGGAAGTCTATTTTGAAATTTTGGAAACATGTTATGGTAAGTGCTAGAAAAGTGTCATTTCACTTGATTTATTGCAAATTTGAGAAAAAATGTTACATTTCAATGTTGGAAATCATCAAATTTGTACGAAAATTGTTTATATTTTTTGAAGCATTATTTAATTTGGATAGTTTAGTCTTCATTTTTACACAAATTCATAACTTTAGGTTGTTACAATACATTGTAAATTCATAAGGAAAATAGAGACATGTTTACTTTTCAAAGATGTGGATTTGATATTGAAAAGAGGGGAAATAGGTATGTCCACTTTTTAAGAGATGGACAACTTTGGGGACCTATTTCGTGCTTCAATTCATTATGAAACCAAGATCCCTCAACCAAGTGACTCAATTGAGGGAATGACTAAGGGTTTCCTTGGGTGTGATTAAATGGGGGTTCACCATTAAATAAAGTTTCAAAGGAGAATTTGAATGCACTATGCAAATTCAGTATACAATCGAGGAATTTGAAGGCATAAAACAAGATGAACAAACTAAAAATAAACAGTAAAGTAATTGGAAGAATGATGGAGTCAAAGCAAGGTTTGAAACTCTAAAAATTATTTTTTTGAAGTGCACTGGGACTAATACACCAGGATGGGTGATTTAGTCCCAATTTAGGGTTTTTGGGTAGGATTTGGAATCTTCTAGAAGTGGATCAGGATCTACTAAATGGTGATAAGAAACTATAATAAGACTATTATGCTAGGTTGGACATATGAGTCCCACTCTAGGGTTTTCTAAGGATCTTTTTGAATCTTCCACACCCAGATTAACACTACTGAATGTTGTCAAAAAGCTATATTAGGGACTAAATTTCCAAGTTGGGCGAATGAGTCCTGTTCATATAAATTTGCAAAAAACACATCACAAGAGAAAGATAAAAATGTTGTTTTGTTAGTGGATGGGGTTCTACCTCAATCAGACCTTGTTTGAGCAATTAAACTTTGAAATGAATTGAAATAACATGAGAGAATGATGAATGAACAAATGAATGTAACAACTCACCAAACCTTGTTGAATCCTTGGACTGTAAATCTGCAACTTGTATAATTTGGCTTCGATGGATGTATATCTTGATCATGAAACTTAATATGGTTTTGAATGCTTGAAATTTCATCACAAATGCTACATCAACATGATAGCTCACAAACACACATGATGCATGGAGACCTTGACATGATGCTTGAATCTTGAATTGATGCTCCAAAATGCTTGATAATCAACTCTTGAATGCTCTTAAATGCTTGAAAATCTCTCCTAAAAGCTCCAAGTCTAGGTGAAACTCTCTTGCTTGAAGATTCTTAGTGAAATAATGATTTTAAACCTTAGTTAAATAGGCATTCCATCTAATTTAACATTTATTAGATCAGAAATGCCAACATTCACAAAATTTGAATTGAAAACCATGATTTCCTACTGAGAACCCTAAAAAGGCCCCAAATGGGACTCATACGCACAAGGTGGTGTATGGGTCCCACCTAGGGGGACTCATATGCACAAGGTGGCATATGGGTCCCACCCTAGGTTTTTGAGGTGAGAGAATGTCGGGACGTTAGAATATTAGGTGCATTTATTGAATTTGTTAGGATTTCAATTGAAATAAGCCTTAGGATACATAATAAAGGGGCTTAGGGGCCTATTAATGATGATTCAAAGGTAATTAATGCAAGAGGGCCAAAAATTAGTGTGAAGATGTAAATAAATACATTTTACAACACTAAATTAATGAAAAATTAGGTCCATTTTAACTAGGAGGGCCCAAACAATTGAGAAAATGTAAAGGTATACATTTTCCGTCACTACATTTAGCCCACACTTTAGTGACAGGAGGAACTAGTTTCAAACTTGCACTAAAGTAGACATTCAAGGGGGGTCCAAGTGTAACAATGTGGATGGTATAGAATGATGAGGATTAAGGGGGTGGTCAAGCCCCCAAGATCCAATATCCTATGTCAAACCAACATAAGCAAAAAGGGACACACACAAGTTGTATGATGTATGAAGTAGCAACAAGATACAAGAATACATTGTCAAAGACATAAAGAAAAAAATAAAAGGAAAAAGAGGGTGGATCAAGCCTCAAAATTTTGTCCAACACGATGTGGAGCAAGTCTAAGCTACTTGTCCAAAAAAAAATTACAAGTGGAACATGATGTCCACTATGCAAACTAAACACATCCTCACAAGGGCTAGTGGAATCTAGTATCCACTAGGTGAGCTCTCAGAGACATATATGCACATGACCGATATGTGATCACACACACAAGCAAGTGGCTATAGGAAAGTCATTCCTAAGGTTGAATCCCATACAAACTAACCATACCAAAGCTATACCTCTTGATAATTTCGATAATGCGACACAAAATGAAACTTCAAGCTTATGAATAATATGCAAGTAAAAATTTGTTCAAAGGGACTTTGCTTAGTTCATGTAAGGTCTCTTCTTAGGGAATATCATGCCTAATGTCTCCAAGAGAGGAAAAATCAAAGAAATATCATGCTCTCAGAGGAAATCAAACCCAATGACACTACCAAGAAAAGGATACATCACAAGAAGAAAGAAAAATGCACAATAAAGCATGAGAAATGTTAATGTATTCCCCCACTTTAAAGCAATTGCTAACACCATTGCTATGAGAAATCTACTTTAAAGTAGCCAACGAAGAAGACATGAGGTCTTATTTGAAAATCCCTATGAAACTACATCATGAATAAGGGGTTTCTCTCAAAATATAGTATTAAAGATAGCTTAGTATGTCACATGCAAGCCAACTTAAGGCATGTTGTCGACATCCAAAGCTTGCTCTTATATATACATGGAAGGCAGTCAACTAGCCAAAAGAGACAATGACAAGTGCCATATGAGGACAAGGCTACCTAACCCCTTTCCCCCACTTAGTGCAAGAAAAGGATGAGCTGAGATGATTGATGAAAAACATGAAAATTAGTATCAATTAGAGGAACTAGGAGCTTCAACACAAGGAAGAGCACCACAATCCTTAAGATGTTGAATTTTATTAGTTGAATCCTTACATTCATTAGTGGAATGACCTTGAACTCTATGATATGGACAAAATGAAATCTTGTAGTAAAACTTCTTTCATGTTATTGGAGGGAGAGATATCAAATGATCTTGGAGGAGTCTCGACAAGATACTCTCTTGATCAAAAGTAGATGTTCCTTTATTTTGAAGGAAAGATATATCTTGCTCAGTACAAGATGTCATACTTACACAAGGCTCTTTAGATTACATGATTTTTTTTGCTCCTTGATAGGAGGGTGTAAAATCTAACGAAAGCTAATAGTTACTAAGACATGTCCTAGGAGTGCTTTGTGTGATGATTTGTTACTTTCATTTCTTTTGAAGGACAATAAGCATGGCCACTAGTTTCGATCAATTCAAGATGCACAAATGTTAAAGTTGGCTTAAAATAATCTTTTGTAATAGTGTTGGTATTGAGTGAAGGATTGTTTGTTTCTTTCAAGGAACAATATCCAAGACCAATAGTCATTTCTTGTGTGTTAGGCTCTACAGGAACATGGATACCTTGCTCTTTCCTTCCACATCCTTTTCCACTATAGCCAAGTTTTTTCATAAGCTCATAACCTCTTCCATAAAGTTTCTCCATTTCTTTAAGGTTTGGTGGTTGTTAGTAATCTATCTAATCAAAGTTTGTTGTATAGATTGTGTCTTATTCTAGAGTAGATGAAGTAGATGCTTGTGAGTTTTCTTCTGAATTCTGTGTTGACATTACCATTGGTTGCTTTTGATTTTTAGTTTCTTTTGTTGTAATTTTGTGTTCTCCCATAAATGTTGGTGTGAAAAATAAGATCCCCAATCATCTTCCAATAACTTCGACACTTTTTCCATCTCTTTTTTCTCTTCTTTCATAGGTTCTATCTTTGAAGTTGGGATTAATGTCTTTAGAGGACTTGTCGTTCCTTTTTCAATTTGTAAGAAACTTTCAAGCTTAGGATCTATTTTAATTTGGTACACTTTATTGTTATAGGCATACTTCATGATATGAAGAAGATTTGAAGGCACTGCATGCATCTCATGAATCCAAGCTCTTCCTAAAAGGAGATTGTATCAAATATCATGAGGCATAACATGAATATGAGTTTGTAACGTGGCCTTTCCAACTATAATAGGCAAAGTGATTACACCAAGTGGTTACTTTCCTACATTTTCAAATCCTTGAATCGATACAGAATCAGGTTCAATTCTTGAATTGTCCATGCCAAGTTTACCCAAAAGGGTTATACTGAACACATTAAGAGTTGAGCCATTGTCGACAAGGGTTTTCTTTATTCCTGTTCTATTGAAGATAGCTATTATCTGTTGAACACCTAGAATATTGAGAGGGGGGTGAACCGGTATTCAATTAAACCATTCAGCTACAAACCATCCAATTATTAAAGCATATTTAACTACACATAAGAATGAAGAAATTGAAAAGAACATGACACCATAAGACACATCAACACCAAATTTTTATGTGGAAAACCCAAAATGGGAAAAACCACAGTGAGGGTTAACTCACAATATAATATATCTAGATATAGAATATTAAAAGGGATCATTGCTAGGACACACTATCCTTGAAGGCTCATAGTCTGAATTACTTTACAAAATAGAGTATGGATCCCTTCCAAGAGATGAATTGAGATAGAATGCACCTTCCTTGTGTTGGAGTTCAGTTCCACTAAAGCAAATTATATGAAACACTTCTTTGTAAGTATATTAAAAAATTCTATCTACTCAATATTTTTCTATTTCTCATCTTTCACTTGCTCACTCACACACCACACACACTCTCTCTCTCTTTCCTTATTCATTAAAAGTCATATATATCATATACATTTTTATTTACTAATTAGGTCAACCTAAATAGAGAAACCCCATTTGAAATGAAAACCAAGTCTGTCGGAATTAGCATTCATCTTTGTGTGTAATATATATGATATTAGTCAGCATGGACCTATGATAGGTCCCTTTATCATTTGCAACACATATTTAAACTCCTTAACACCAATTCATAATTTGGTCAACCAGAGTTAGACCTAAAACACCAAAACTCCAAATGTATATGCAACTCATCAAATGTGTAACATAAAAACTTGTTAACACATCAAATTATCCTTTAGACAACACCAAATAACTTATCTTTAACTTCGCAAGGAAAAATAATTAATCATGAGAAAGTGTGGAATCTCCCACATTAATACACTGTATAGAAACTCACTGTAGTCTTCAGAACATAACACTTTTATTCATACCTTCTATATGCATTCACATATATCATCACAAAAATTCTTTGTAAGAAGCATCTTGTAGTCACAAGTCTATGTACAAATTCATGTAGTGATATCTTTCTTTGAGGATAAATCTAGACCAAAAAATTGATGTACTAAACCAATATATAAGCAAAACACTATTCTCCAAACTACTGGTAACTATATCTTCCCAAACGTATAGAAAATTCAACTAAAATATTGTTAGTGGATGCAAATGATGTCAAGATAGAATATAATATTAGCTTCAGAACAAGTCTTACAAAATAAGGTAATCTAGACCAAAATATCAGATCAACAGACTTCCATTACCGAAGAAACTATTGAACTATACAAGCAATGTACATCAATGACACTCATCCAAATTTCATTGTTGACATCAATGACAATCTTCCAATTTCCAAGAATCTCCCCCTTTTTCATTGATGGAAACACATTATGTAAAAACCATCAAAACTTCTTTCTCCCCAAAAAAAATTCACAAAACTTTTCACATGATATCTCCACCTTTGACATCAATGGAAAAGGACAACAAGATATTGAATGATTTAACAATTTCCTTTACATACCTAAATACTCCCCCTAAGGATTACATTCAAAATAGTAGGTGTGAGTAATCAACTGAAGGTGGTTTTCCCTTGAATTTTTCTAAGAGTATCCATCCAAGAGGATTTCCCTTCATCCCAAAGTTTCTTTGCTTCTAATAAGGCTCTGCATAGATAATTAAGATCAACTAGGATGTCTTTTTCTTCAACCAAAGTCTCGGGAGTAACATTCAAGTTCAAAATCCTATCTGCCAAAGAAAGAGCATAATAGAAAAGTGTGCACTTAGTATTTATTAGATCTATGAGCTTTCCATATTGTTCAAATATTTCTCCTTTCTCCTTATGTGATGTAAGATATTCTTCATGCAACTTTGTTAAATTGTACCAGGTTTGATCATCCATATCAAGAACTGGATGAAAGGTGTTGGAGGCATATTTTATTTGAGTCTCAATAGTGTCCTCAACAACCTTGAATCTTTGAGTCGCATCAGGCCATGTCCAAAAAAATGAGAATAGACTTCTGGCCTCTTTCTCACACTCTCGAACCTATTTAAGTCTGTCGAGTGTAGTGCAATGTGTAGATTTGCACCTATCTTCAATTTCCAACAATCCTTTTCTTTGACCCAAGTGACCATTTCACTTACTACTTGACTCTTCAGTTCTTTGAATTTATTATTCAATGAATTTGTTCTTTCCATAATGAATTGAGAAGAACTGGTGCCTACTCTGGGAACTATCTAAAGATGTACTTTTCTCCTAGCTAGATGCTTAAGTCTCCTTGGAGTTGGATCAATCTGAGCAAATAATGCATGAACCTCCATAAATTTTCTCTTTTCTCTAGAGGCATAAATTGATTTACCAAACATCAACTCATATTTTTCAATAATTTCTTGAGCTATTTCAGTATAAGTCCCAAATCTAGGTTTGTTGGGATCTCGAGGGTTGTTCATTAGCATTTCAATAAAACCAACAACATAATCCTTTTCAATATCATACCCCAACTTAGGAATCCATGAGCTTCTTGGATCAACCACCTTGATGATGCAACTATCAATGGATACCAAAAATGTTATATCATCTTTATATTTTGTTACTAGTTCTCTTGAAATTTTGTCTTTTGTTCATTCTTCTCTATAAATTTCCAAAGAATGCAGCAAGGGCATCTCCTTGTGCATCCAAATCTCCAATATTTCTTATTAATTCTCTGATCTGATGAGCAACTAGTTTGGTATCTACCCAAACAACTCCTATTCTAGGAACTTCTCTCATAAAGTAGAAGGTTAGACATAATATCAATGTTCCATATCTAAATGTGCATCTTTTCTTGTTGATATCATTCAAATTTTCCAACAGTTGTTGTTGGAGCAACTCACACATATCATATTTTATCCTTTTCTCAACCATTTATACTACTAAGTCAATTGTAGAGGTAGAGACATAATTATTACCAAAAATTAGGCGTGAAACAACCAAACTTGCATACTAGACAGTCAGATTAGTAATTCCAGAACCTATGTTCTTTATTAATCCCTTTCCTTTGCCAAGATTACATTCAAGAGTAGGTCTGATGGATAATAAGCCAGTAACATCCCTAATAGCTTCTCTAAATATCATATATAGCCACACAAAGTGATCATGAAATATGCTAAATACCAATCTAATACATCTATCTTCATTGCTAAAGTTTGGAAATTGATCCTACACATCCAAATTCATCTATGAGAGCATGTTGTGTTCTAGTTTTAGGGGTAAAGTCTTCTCCACTTAATTCTTCAAACCATAATATGTGTGCTTTTCCATGTAGGTAGGTTCTAGTTTTCTATGAATATATATTTTAACGTCTTCAATTGGAATAACACCAAGGGGAAATTTCAAAAATGCACCCAAGGGGTCAAGTTCTAGGGTTTTAATAGGGTACATTTTAAGCTATGGTTTCAATCTCATTGAATTGTCTATGACTCGAGATACATCCATCATATGCAACAAAATTAAATAAGTAATTTAGATGGAATAATGTATAGCAGCAACAACTTACCTCTTCCCTATGCACCAAAGCGAAATACTAAAATTTAGCAGTATGAAAATGCTCTTGTCTCTTCAAGCTTGCTCTACATGCTTCTTCTCTTCCACAAATTATTTTCATTGAAAGAATTTTCTTTAACATACTTAAATTTATTTCTTTGATCCCAATTGCTTCAGTAATAAATGCTTTATACCACAAGTAGATTTCCTCAGAATTAGTGTATACTTCCATCTTTTCAAGCTTTGTAGAATTCATTCTTCACACATGTGCACTTGAAATTCCTTTCGCATGAAATTTTTAAGTTCATCACATTTAATAAACACATTTATGTCATGAAATGACATCATATATTGAAAAGGGAATATTAAATTTTCTAATTATTGCTCCCCCTTAGCCACTTCTTGGATTTAATTTTTGATGGAATTGTCTGCACCAGATGATGACATAGATGAGATTGATACTTCTAATTCTCCTTGATTTTCAAATTCTCCTTCCTTTCTCTAGATCCTTTCCATTTCCTTATTAACCTCTACTAGATCAATCTTAGTGATTGGCTCATATCTTTTTTCTGAATAGTCACTTTTCATATTTTTGCTTCTACAGTCTTTGGAAAAGTGTCTTGGTTTGTTGCAGTTATAACAAACAACATTCTTCCATCCATATTTTCCTTTATCCAATCTATATCTACACTGGTTAGCCTTGTGTCCAATTAAATTACAGTGATAACAATAGCCTTTGAAAGGATAGTTCATCCAATTCAACATCTGACCTTTGCATTCTATAACTTCACATGCAATACTTTTGCACTTAAAACATTGGCCAATGAATGATAAATCACTTTGATTCATTCCATTTCT